>JAMPIT010000433.1:29692500-30292500 GCA_026261815.1 Monarcha castaneiventris obscurior
CTTGTTTACAAGTCCATTATGAGACTTAGACTGTCAGAGTTAAATTAATTTTTAATGGAAGCCAAAAATCTCGTGTGACACCTTGTTTCTGTGGTTTATCCCTTCCAATAGAGTATCATCTGTGTTTTGATTTATCTACATATATGGAATTCATCTTTCTGAGAAGTGAATGAAATTTTAGAGTAATATACTACTTTCAAGTTAGTTCTCATGTCTAAAAGTATGAATTTCAAAAATAATGAGAAAAAACATATGCCTAAGTATTTTATTGAGTCTGGGGAATGTATTTTATATATGAAAGTTTACACAATAAAATAATTTTTCTTTTCACACATATTCTGAAATAGTCATGCTAATATTTGTGTATTTTTATACATGTTCTTCTAGAAAAAAATTGTTCCTGGAGTATTCTTGGAAACAGGATATAAAAAGAATGTGATCACAGCTAGGGTACTTTTTAGAAAAATATTGAATATACTTGGGGTTTTTTACAGTATTTGCTTTACAAATCACCAAGCAGTATGAATTTAGTGGAAAGATTTTTTTTCTTAGGTAAGAAAAAACTAAATTTTTTCTCCTGGATTACAGAAGGATTTTGGTTCCATACAGAGCAATATAAACTGTTACTGGCATCTCCTTTTTAATTTTTAAAACAAAGCATCATCTCCTTTTCTTGAAGACAAGAGAAAAAGAGACAGTAAGTATCTCACATTAAAAATTAATACCAAGTTTGACAATTGTTATGTGCTCAAATTAACAAAGATAATTTCTGTGATACTGTGCTGTTCATTTTTGTAGAAGTATTTCATTTGTGTGGTCTTTCATGGCTGTGGGAAATATGAAACAAAGCTATAAAAAAAGAAGAGGAGGAATCTTCTGAGGATATTTAACCACAAACATATTATACTTTCCTACACAAAAAGAATAGTGAAACAGTGCATCTTGAATGGATCTACTCTTTGAAACATGAATATAAGTAATGAAACATATTCCAGTCTTTTCTATTTATATATTTATATTGTCACAAATAGTGAATCCTGCAGTATGGTTCACAGAGATGAATTCTCAGAAAAGAGACTTACCAACCAGCCTGAGGAAAAAGAAAAATCAAATTGCTCTTATATCATAACTTTATAATGAGAAAAACAATCTGCACACTGAAAACAACCTTGCAATACCTTTGACCAAAATCCAAACCTTAATGGGATTCTTAGAGTCAAAAATAAAATTGTTTTCTCAGTCTATTCATTTTTAGATGTGATTAGACAAGGGAAGTTCAGCACGCTCTGGAAAACCTTCTGTATTCACATTATCAGACTCTGAAGAATAAAAATATCTGACAGGATTCAGTGGCTGTGTGTGTGTGTTCTTAGTCATTAGACTTACCTTGCCTTTGTGACATTTAGATGGCAAGAAAGTTGTTTGCAAGAATGTCTGAGAAGTTGATCCCTTATATTAGAGCCTGTATTTTTTGCTGCTTTGTCTCTGTGCACTAAAGGGCGCTCAGTTTGGAGAAATTATTTGAGATCTCAGTATGCATATGAAAATTTAATCTGGATACAAATAGTGTGTGTGGCTGTGTATAGTTAAAGCTGCACATGTGTTAGTTCACACATTAGTGACAACCAAAGTAGAAAGCTTTCCCTGTTTCAGACAGCGCCTTTGTTAAGGGTCTTTCCTTTCTTCATCTTTTGAGGTCTTTCCTGTATTTGCCACTCCCAACTGCCAAATTCTTAGCTAGAATTTCTGTTCAGAATAAACTCCTCCATCTGGCATTAGACCCCAGTAAAATCTGTTTGATTCCCCTATCACTAATGTCTTTAATTATTCCAAAACTCCAGTCTGGAGAGGATAACTTGTGGACAGATCTATATGGTCAAATACCTTACTTGAGTATAAGCCATCCTAGCATAAGGTATATCCTAGATGACGTCAATTTCTTAAGAATTAGGAGAGACTTAATTAAAATTAAGAACTTCAGTTCACAAATATTAGATGCCAGACTTATTTCTGGGTTCCTGTCAATAAAATTTTTATAAGTGGAGGAAGCTACAGCCAGAGACAGGCACATGCTGCACTCCCAGAGTACAATAGAAGAATGGTCGCACTTATGTACTTGAGGTTTTTCTAGGCCAACCACAATGCTTTCCTGGAAACTGATGAACCGAAGAGTTTATTGTCCCTTTTTTTCTTCTTTTACAGTTTCTCATCTACTCACAGATATTGTAAAAATCCCTACAAATTTCAAAATATTAATGAAACACAATTCGGTCAGTTTTCATGGCTTTTTTCCTTTCATATTGTTTAATTTAATTGTTTCAGACTTCAAGAATATTAACAAGGATTATTTCAGATATTTCATTTTTCATTAAGAATTATTCACAATATGGATAGCCTTTATTCTTATCATTACTCATAGCTCCTTAATAAGTGGAGTTACTGCTTGCATTGAAACTCCATCCATCCCCTGCTTGGCTTGGCTTGGAATGCAATTAAGTGTATTTCAGGCATCACAACACTGCTTTCAGATTGAATTGTTACATCAATCATCATATAGGACCAGTTACTGCTGCAAATTCAGGATGTAGAACTATTAGTGACATAAGTGGGAGCAGAGTGGAACTGAGCTTCATTAACTAGAAAGGAGAAGAGCAGAAATATTTAATGGATTTGTATCCAAATCAAGAGACTCAAAATGAGACAAAAATCGTCAATCATGTCACTATTTCTAAAAATACAACATTACTTATTTGCTATCAAAATACTTTAAATAAAAGATATGTTAGAAAAAGTGTTTGATTTCCAAAATAAAAGAGAATGTTTTATTTTAGATGGAAAAAAAAGAATTTGTGTGACCTTCATCTTCACCAAAAAAAAAACAGAACAGTTAGTCTTTTATTGACACAAATGAACCTTCTGTTACTTTTTTTTTTTCATTTTGGCCAGAGAATCACAGAAAAAATAATCAGTTTGTCACATAGCTCCACACAGAAGACTCCTTACTGCTGTTTGTAAGTCTTTCAAAAGCTTAGTTCTTACCCACTTTTGTAAAACATTTTGGGCTCCTCAGCTCAAAGGCATTGCATAATTGCAAAGCATTACTGTGTTTATGCTGTTACCCTCAGGATATAAAACAAGAAATTTTTGTGGCCTATGATTTCACTCTATATACTGTTCTGCCTTAACTATTTCTACTGTTGTTTCCAGCTGTAGGAACTGGAACACAGTTGTATTTTTTTAAAGAGGAAAACTGCTAAATGTTTTATTTTGAGGGACCTTTCTCAGTTTGGGACAGCCATTTTCCGTTACAGTCTTCTAGAGGTTTTTATACTGGAGCTTCTGAACAATTGGCACAAGTTATGCCCCATAAATATTCAACAAATTTGTCCCTCACTAAAACCACGCTGATGATCTGCTTTCATGAGTTGTTAATCACATTCCACCCCTGCTGTGAGGGCTTGAATCAGCCATTCAGTACAGATACAGCCAGTTTACAGATCTGGGGGTGGAGGCTGGTGAGCAGAAGGGTCAACAAGGGGAGTTTATCCAGCAGTGGAATAGCCAACATGGATTGCATTATTCTGCATAGTAAGGAGAGGAAAGCTGCATGAGCTTTGCAAGCAGTCTTTGAGTGAAGATAGGCACTAATGATCCAAACTCCAAAGATTACCTTTGCTTTGTCCCTTCAGTAAAGAGTGTGCGTAGAAAGCAAAAGACCTGGGTTTATTAACAAAATTTAAAAGCTTTTTTCCATATTTTAGGTGAAGAAGTTTCTTTGGGATCTGAGACTCTTTTCACATAGCCCTTCAGTTTTAGTTAGTGGGTAAAGAAAGAAAAAATGAAAAATAACATCATGGGCAGGAAAGGGCTGATGAAGCATACTAGATGTATGAAGTAAGGTCAGTCTGCACACTGAAGAATAACTTCTACTCGAGTGGGTTTACATGTATATTGTCAATCAGCATCAGGTTTAGGTTCAAGCAAACCCTGAGCAGGGGGACCACAAAGTACTTCATTCCAGCCTGCTAAGGTTTCTCATCCTCTTTCTTGAAAACCTTTTGTCACATTTCTGAAAAGAAATGCTGCTCTGCATTTCCTGTGATTCACAGGTCCCCCTAATCTGAGGAATTGCTATACCAAGGAATACCTTTGCTGAGGAACTATCTGATAGATTACCTACCACTATCTATTTCAGTCTTCTTAGAGAGCATTAGTGAGTCACTTTTCATTTCTTCTCTGCCTAGTAGGAGCAGAGCGAATAAAGTCATAATTTCCTTCATTATTTCTTTTTAGGGTGGCTTCCCCCTCATCAGGCATATTGCAAAAAAAAAATGTTTCTTTGGTCTATGTGAAACAATAATCCTACTACTCTTCCAAGAACACTGCTGCTGCCAGCCTACAGGACTAGTCCCCAAACACTATGATGCTATCTAGTGTTTGGATAAAGGATCTGTCAAATACAGTCAGCCATATGTCTAGTAGTATTTCAAAAAATTTTGTGTCACCCATTTCATCCAGGCACAAGACAGGAACCCATGTAACTCTAGATCAGGGTGCTAATACTTGGTGCTTTTCACTGGCTGTTGTGACTTGTAATGGAATTACCAGTCATTACACCTACTTTTGTTGCTTTGCCTAACTAACAAAACTGATCTTCATGATCGACAACACTGTTGTATGTATACTGAGACTGTGAGGAATGAATTCCAGAACTGCCCTGAGAGAGGCAGACACTCCTTGTAGAAGTGTCTTCCTACATAGGAAGGTAACAAGTAGAACCTAATACTGTCTCTGACCATGAGCTTGCCTTCCCCTCAAACTTTCACCAAGGTTCAGCTCAAAACCAAAACTCTGTTGTGATTCAGTGAGTTCCATGAAAGACTGAGCTTATCTGGGACTTAGCAGACACTACAGGCTGCACAACAATATTTTAGGGTCTACTTAAGTAGGACTATGAGAAGTGAGTGTCAGCCATTCAGCCAGTGAAACAAGCACCTGCCTGGGTTCAGATAAATGCACTCAAACCAGTTGACTGACTTGTGAAAAATAGTATTAGGGCTTTTTCTAACTGAATTTTCTCTTAAAGGAAGTAACTATTTACCTAAAATGGATGGGGGAGGGGTGTTTTAAAAGTATTTAGTGAATATTTTTCTGCACAACTGCAGAACCTTTGTTTGATAGAAGATAACACTACTAAATATAAACCTTTAGCTATTACAAATATAATTCACCATTAATTTTCCAGAAGTATTTTGCAATATCTGCTTTTTTTTTTTCCCTAAAGCAGTATTTTAATAGTTATTGGGTCCAGTAAAGAATTTGGGAAAAGTGCTACAAAAGAAGTAAAAGAAACTTAAATAATGTAAAAACAAAGCACAAATATTAACAGTTTGCAGTTTTCCGATATTCACCAATACAGTGTTTTACAAACTGCACATTCCAAGCCTACATTTGTTCGAATGCTTAATCAATTTGAAGTATTTTTCTCTGACAATGGTTTAAGCAAACTAATTTATTTCTTTATGCTGAACCCAATTTAACAAATCATAGTTCTTACCCAGTTAATCCACTGACAGAAAAAATTCCCACTTTCAATAATGTGATCCTCTTCTGAATTCACAGCAATGCTTGCTGCCTTACAGAAACCACTGTCACCACTCCCAAATGCAGCCAGTAGTAACAGATACAGCAGGCTTTAATTTCTGTATTCAGACAAAAAGCCACTATTTTATTTAGGATTTAAGGATTTGTTTGTTTTAGTTAGCCAAGTTTACTTGTTTGTGGGGTTTCTTTGCTTCCTTCTCCTGTCTGAAGCACTAGGCTAGGCACCTTGGAATGCTCCTTTGAATGCTCCTTAGCCTGACTGAGAGCAGGGGCTGAATTTTCACTGCCGTGGGCTCCTAAGGAAGCAGTGCATTCAGTAAAGTACTCCTGTGTTCACTGGCCTTTACTGCATTCCCTAAACTTCCTCCTCTGCAGCTTCAAAGGCAAGTCACATTCTCCCAGCAAGTTTCAGACCTTGTGTTGAACACAGCAAAGCAAAAGATATGATCCCAAAGATATAGAAAAAAAAGATATGATCTCAAAGATATGGAACAAAGTTTATGACCCCAAAAGTCCCAGCAACCTATTGGGCCAAGTTCACTCACGTCAGGAGAGGGTAACTCAAGAGTAGCTTCCAGTACTTGCTTTCTTCCTGGGGGCTAACTAATGTGTTGAGCCTCCTGGCTGATTCTACAGCAAAGTCATGCCTACAACTATTTATTTTAAATCACTAAATTTGAGTAACTTTGTAACATGAGAGTCAGCTGGTCTGGTGCATTAGTTTTCAAATACCCAGCCTGGGCAAATAGCAATGAAAAAAAGATGTGTAGAAAGAGGAAAGGGTGCTCATTTCAGATTTTGTGGTTTGCCAGATAATACGAATTACACATTTTTTGAATGTGAATGGGTCTATCTGCTTCTGCGTGGGCTTACTATTCATTAAATTACTAGTCTGTAAAGAACTTCAGTGGTGAGCACACCTGAACCAGATTTGGTCCTCAGTTGCTCTTCTGTCTTGCAATAAATAGGAGCAAGCACTAGCTTAAACCAGACTTCTTGCTAAGATTTTAGCTTGGTGTGTCATTGTCTTCCACTAAACAAAACAAAGCAGAAAATGAGGTGCCCTAGCACCTCCCAGGATGCAAGTGTTTGCTGTCTTTTTCTGATTGTGTGAGGCAGGTACTTCTCCCTGTTGCTCAGCATGCTATTTATTCTGCTTTTATTTGGAAAGTTTCTGTTGGGAATTATACCTTGGCCTCATATGGCGGTGGGAATGTTTGTAAAACCTTGCTGAAAAAAGGTGGCTATAGTACAGTACAAAAGCTTTGCTGTTAAAATAATGGTACTACACTTCCTGGCAATATCGTGATTGTATTATAAAATCTGAATAATGATTTTCAGCCTGCATCAAGAATGCAGAATGTGACAACATTATAAGAAGTGAGAGAAACTGGAATTTTCATTATAGCTTGCAACATTCTTTCCAAGTCCTAACTTAGCTACTGGAAGTGTTTGCAAATTGCACTGCCCTTAAATGCTGCTATTTAAATCAATAGCCTTAACATTGCCAACTTCCACACGAAATGAATAGCATGCAACTAAAACAAGTAAGATCATTTTTGTAACTTCAAAAGAGGTATAAGTTTGGGTTCAGGTTTAGCACTTGAAATGCTAAAAAGAATACCAACAATATTCAAAAACTAAGCACAAAAAAGGACAAAATTTCTGAAAAAAAAGCTTTTCCTTGTTGTGCTGTCTTTGCTACATACTATATACAGATGGCAATGCTTTCAAGAAAACTCCCGTCTTGTTTGATATCCACTACATTTGTGTTTGTAGAGGGATTTTTGTACATATTATCAACCTACCTTGTATTTAAGAGAAGCACTTTTGAACACAATTCTACCTAATAATATCTCTCAAGAGATTTTAATTGAGGGATGATTGTGCTCTGTATACATACAGATGAAATCTTCTCATAGTGATTTGAATTAAAAAAAAATGACATTTAATTTCTAAAATCCCCCTAAAATTTATTTACAGGTGGAATAGTTTTTGTTTCTTACACTAAAAATGTCTGTTCTTTTATTTGTTTACAGGCACTAAAGCTGTCAGTGTGGTGAAAACTGCACTGTGTTGGAGCTTCACTGAGCATCTTCTCTATTTTCATTTCTGTCAGCTAAAATATGAGGCTGTGAGTCTTTTTCAGCTCTGAAAAATATCGTTCAACACTCATTCATTCTGACTAAACATCTTTTTTCAGTTTTGGATAATTAGGTTATTGCAATGCAGTAATATTTTATGTCTAAGGAGTGACTTATTTTTCTAAACTGTTTTTTTCATATATTTATGAAATATTTCTGAGACTTCTGTGGTTGCATTGATAAAAAAGGCTATAGCACTCCTTGCAGTTTATCTTGTCTGGACCTCTAAAAATCCTTGCTTCTTTTTACAGCATGTAGAGCTCTTTCATATGTGTAGAATACAGTTCATACTGGAAGTAGAAGCAATTACAAAGAAATATTTCTATTTGTTGGCTATCATTGTTGAAGTTCTTGACACCATAGAAAGGGGTTATAGATATTAGCAATGAAACGAGATATTTTTTCTTCTTGTTTCTATGCAGTCACTTTTAGTGGCTTTTAAAATATTCATGATTCCCACACAAAATACAAACTGTAAGAGGGGCAATTTTCTGATTGCTTAATCACATGAACTAGACAAACACTTAGCTTGTATCAATTCTTCAAGCACGACGTCATTATAATTAAAATAGCGGCTCTCATTATTTTAAGATTTTAAGTCTTCTTGTAGATTACCATTTGAAAACTACCATTCTCAAAGGCTAATTAAAATTGCACTATTACTGCATTTCACAGCTAAGATAATACCACAGCTAATGTAAAACTGCTTCTTAAGACCACAAAAGGTCCCTTTAAAGCAGAGACTCGGTGCCTAAACACGTTCCCTCAGAAAAAACTTCTGCCTTCTGGCAAAGAAATGTATATCTTCAGCAGTAATGAAGGAATTGCATACATTACATACCAGGTAGCAAGTTACTTTATGAGTTACTTTATGAATACTTCTTTTAATTTCATTTAAAGTAACATACAACCTAATTTTATACACAAATCTTGATTTTTTCTTCTTTCTGGTCTAAAACTAAAATCATACTACAGGTTTACCACAAGGAGAGATTTCTTTTTTTTGTTGAAAAATTATGGAATAGCCTTCATATATCTGCTTCTCTCATTAGGTTCCTTTTCATAAAACTTAAACTGAATCATCGCCTACAGATGGAAAAAAACAAGGCCTAAAACATAGCTCATAGGTCACTAATTGACAAGTAACTTTTTATGTAGAACATTTTTCTGCAAAAAGATATGAAATCTAAATAAGCATTAGGTGCAGTTCTCATTAGGTTAAGCAGCTGTGCAGATTGCCAGCCAACACACAAAGAAAGAAAAGCTGACACTAATTTTCCATTTGGCTGTCTTTTACTGCCTCCCTCCAGGAACCTATTACAAATCTATGATTAGATAAACTGGTGGTGACCTTGGGCACACATCGCATCGTGATGATTTATCGCAACCCAACGGAAACAGTTCACAGGCATAGCTCCTAGGAATGGTTATCCAAGCTCCTACTGTGGAAGTTCAGGGGTACATTACAGCCTTAAGGCTATACAGCCATCAGCTGTGCAATGTGACCTATTGCAAATCACCAACAGGTTCCTCTTCTCTCCAGACCCCTCTTTTCTGCCTATGCTTTGACCTTCCTCTCTGCACCATTTCTGACTCCAGTACTGGTCACACATGTCTTAGTTCTTGCATCTGCTGCACACCTGCTTGGACCTTCTCAATAGCTCTTTTACCCCAAAATCTTGCAGGCTTTGATATTCTGTATTCAAAATCACAGCCAATCAGATAAAAATGTAGTGTTTGTATTTGTTTTTAAGATGATTCACAGGGACAGCATGGGTGTGAAATTTCATGTTACGAAAAAGAAATTTTCACTTGTATTCCTTTTGAAGGCTATGTCATTAAAGAGCTCAAGAGTCTTAAGGAGTATAATTAGCTAATCTTAAGAACAGACAAGATGGAAGAAAATATTTCTCTCTGTGATATAATTTCACAGAGCAGTTCAATTTTTATGACACTAGAGTTTTTTTCATACCCCATTTTTTCTGCTGGTGGTTTTTTTCCTTAAGTTTTATACTTAGCACAGCTGAATCATACTTATCACAGCTGAGTCAGAATTTCTGACACGGGGGAAGTGATCACGATCCTAGAAACGTGTATGAACCTCCACAGTACGTAACATGATGCTGTTGAGTGCTACAGACTCCCAAAAGACATATGTTACTAGTCAGGTTTTTGAAGCCTGACTCACAAATATCCTAATATTCTATCAAAACTAATAACAGTTTGAAACAGATTATATTGCAATCTCAGTGTACTGCGAAGTAGTGTTCTATCCTCAAAGGCTTTTTCTCCTCCTATTTCATCTGTTCCAATTCTGCTCTTAATCCCATTCTTTCTCTTTATTTTTTATTTTTTCCGTGTGTTAAAAATTAATCTTTTTTGTGTCTGCTTCAATTTTCACCTTCCTCTATTTCCCCTTTGTCTTCTCATATCCCTTTTAAGAGTTACCTTAGTTGGCTATCAGACAACACCACTTCTCCCATCAGCATCACCTCTGCTGTGGTAAGATTGAGACACTTTCAAAGAAAGCAGTGTTCTTTTTGATAGTCCTTGACATGCACCTTATAAATCTTACTTGTTTCTATAAAGATTTCCCAGAGTTTTGACCAAACATTTACATATAATACATAAACAGTAAATAATCCATCATTTAATTACAGCCTGTCTCGAAATCCAGAGAGATTTTCTTTGTCACCTGGCAGGTCAATTTTTTTTTCCAGACAAACATTTAGACTATCAGTTTCTGCCATCCCTGTATCCAAGCTAGTTCCTCTCAAAAGCAAGCATTTAAAGCAGCGACCTCATAGGTAGGAAATACAGGATATTCTTCTGAAGAAGAATAGCAGTTCAGTAAGGAAGACTTCAACCTCTTAACTGTCAAGGGCTGCCCTGCTTCCTATCAGATCATACTTACAGTCTTAAGAAGTTTCCGTGTTTCACCACACAGAGATCTACTTCCAGACTGGGTTGTCCCAGCTAAGTGAATTACCAAAGAGACAAAAATAGAAACCATATTAACAAAACAAGTGGAAGGTTACAATTTGGTCTAATCTTATTCCCTTCCTGTTTTATGTTGCAGGCATATCACCCCATCTGCCAAACTGTCCTCTGTTCAGGAAAAAACAATGGTCCCAGGTACCTGCACAGGCATCTCAGGTCCCTCACGAGTGAACTACTCATGGAAAGTTTCTGCATCTTATGAAAGACAAATGTGCATCATTCATCAAAAAATGTTTGCTTTGGCTAAGTAAAATTGTAAACGATACTTAGACATGCAGAGTACATGATGGGTTCATTTGCAGAGCACATAAACTGACAGGGCACTCATCAGTAAGTTAAAAGGGAACTGAAATTCTTATCACTGCTTAAACTCAGTCACCTCAAAACTCTTGAACAGGTTGCAAAATCTTTCATTTTATACCTGAAAGGTACACAGAAAAAGTGATATCTCCACGTAAGAATTCAATGAATGAAGACATTAAGCCATTACAATTTGCCCACTTACTACAGTGTGTTGTAAACATCAGAGCTCTCCATTGCATCTAGGAAAGCTTGTATGCAAGATACATATTTGGTAACAATGACACTCAAATGAATTTTTATTTTACTGAAGCATCCTTAAAAATAGGTAGGTATTACTGTCTGTGGCATTTGACTACTGTTTAGTCTTTTTCCTTCATAAAACAGCATTTTGAAAAGGCTTGATTTCTATGCAATATTTCACATACATACATTTGATTAAAATATGTATTTTGACAAATACATAATTTGCTGTGACTGCCTAAAAATATCTTCCTTCCTGAAAAATCACTCATTTTAACTATATTCCTGATCTGTCTTTATTAGCTTATTATTTTAAAGTATTACAGCCTTATGTCTTTCTTTTTGTTTCCATACTTTGAAATTTTTATTCAACTTTAATTTTTTTGTAAGCTCAGAATTAATAATTATATTAATTAGGGGACACACAATTAGACTCTCTAACAAATGTAATACATATTTCCCAGGACCAACTGAAAAGTAGTGCTCACACAGTGTGAAAACATGTGGTGGCCCAGGAACATGTATTGTGTTGGGGTGATCTATTTCAGTTTGAATTCCCCAGTTGTTTGTCAGCCTGGTCACTCCCCCAGAGCTCTCCCATTGGTTCCCATTCCCTAGTCCCACCTTCCCCCTGGCCTGAGTTGACCATGCTTTGGGTATTTGCCTCTACACCCTTTGGCAGTGAAGATGCAATAAAATCTTCCTGCTGGAATTGCAAGCAAATACCCTTCCTGCCTCTGTGTCACTGACTGTACACTGGTTAACAGAATTAAAAACATCATCACAGACAGTCCCTGTTCTCAATAGGTTTCATCTGACTGATGAGAGAAACATGAAAAAAGGAAGTACGACATACAAGTAGACCAGCCAATCACACTATTAATTTCAACCTGGTTTGTAAAGAATGGAGACATATATGCAGTCAGTTGTAAGAACTGAGGTTTGCTTAAGAGAAAATAACGTAAGTAGAGAGAAACGTGAGCACAGGGAAGGAAACAGAGAAGGCAAAGAGAGAAGTGACAGGCGTAAGGGAGGGGAGAAGGGTAGGACAAATTACCAGTCCCTAGGTGACCAGACAAAATGACAAAAAGACCAGTCAATAAAGATTCCCAGAGATCCAATGCATTCCTACACAGGCATAGTACTATTTCATTTGATGTAGGAAATCCTCATTCAGTCAAACAGAATCCTTTATGTACACATGAACTTTCTTTCTTGGCTTGATAGATTACACAAACCCCATACAAAATGGTAACAGAATGCTTAAACAGCAGCAGCCTGGGAGCAGGGCTGTTCAAACTCTTCTCTAGTACAAACAACATATTGCCAAGCAATGCCAAGGGGATGCAGAACAGTTCTGGGACCTCGCTGGACTCTTTGACCCCTGTCCTGATGATCCTAGCTGCTTGGGTAGAGCAAGAAGATGTTGCCCCTGGTAGCAATCTGGAGAAGTATGGGAGAATCTGAGGGATTTGTTCCACTTGCCCCATTCTCCATTTCAGTGGAGTAGGTTTACTGGCAGCAAGCCATTACCTGGCCTTTGTCAATCCCAGATAAGACTATGACTTAAAGACAGATTCCCTTTCTCAAATCCTGCATCGGCTTTTGGCTGTGCCCAAGCAGCTGGCTTTCTGACTTTAATACTACTTAAAAGACATCTGTTTTCTAAGGCTTATCTACTTCACTAGCAGTTTTTCTGGTTTTGTATTGATACCAAGTAAAGCTCCTTGGGACACCTTGCATGAATGGTGTTTTGAAATAGTAATTTGTATTTGCAACTGCTGTTTACCTCTGTGCATGGATCAATATCTGCTGTATTTTGCCCTCTTAATTCACAAAATATGAGTTTAGAATGCAATCTTTTATTACCTATTCCTCATAACAAATCAATGTTCCTATGTAATATGTCTCCCTTCTTCAGACTTAAAATCTGTGGCTTTGCAGGCTTTTTAACCTTCCAGTAAAATAGATAAAACTCTGAAATTGCTTTATTAGGAGGATGTAACACAGAGGATTTCACCATCAATCCAGGCTTTTCTTTGGATGGTTTAACTATCTTTTTCTGTAATAAGCAAATAAAATACAATATATCCAATAGCAAGCTGGATTTAAATTCCAAAGCAATGACCCTAACTGATCTGACAGAAAATTTGCAACTGTCTTCAAATTTCAGGAAAAACTAAAGTTGTTACCAAAGCACTAGAAAGCTATTAAGTCCTTCTTAATACCTTAGTGATGTACTAATCAATTTTTCAAGCTTCAGATCATAAACTTTTTACAATTTGAAGAAATATTAAATCATCATGATTTATGTAATTTTTACTTCTTTTTTTTAAAGACTATTGTAACTTAGTTTCTTGGATATCATATTTATTCATGGTGTTTCCTGGTTAAGTGAGTACTAAAAATGGGCATGGAAAAATAAAAGTTTTAGGAAGGATGAAATAAGAGCAAAGGCAACTTAAGGCTGGCTTTGGAAAAAGTGTGGTAACTTACTGAAATCTTTGCCACTATGCCTTTCTCTTGCCCAGTGCATTCTACTCCATGGCACTTGACTCATAAAAATATGATAAGAAAGCAAATTTATTGGACACAGACCTCTTTAAAGATGGTCAGAAGTGCTTCTAGTGATCAGTAGGCAACTCCTGAAGCCACATTTCCCAGACTGTAGCTGATTCTGGGGCTGACTGTCAGGTAACAATTTTCCCTCACAGCTGCAGCAATTCATACCTGTTATTAATAAATGACAGACATCACAAGCATAGTTTATCACTAATTTTCTCTCTGTTTCTTCTAACTTAGCCTATTATTATCCTAAATGCTTTTGCATTACGTTTCACAGAAAATTTGTAATTCATAAAGGACAGAGGCCTAAAATGCAAATTTGGGTCTGTATCCTGAAATTAAACCATCAAGAATTTTTGTTGATAGATAATTCCACTGATAACAGTAGATCCATGTTACTTTGCTTAGGCTTTCTGGGGCACTTTGGGTGATATTCCTCTCGCCTAACTTCTAGCATTTAAAAATATTTGACTAGATTTCTTCGTTTTGGAAACAAGTAGGTGAACTGCACTTTGGGGGCAATAGTCTCTCTCCAATGACTAATAACATGGCACTGACTTTGACTATGTACTGATTCAGTCATATGCAATTATTTGAGATGAACTACTAGATCACAGATATAGACTATGTATAATTGTTACCCACTTGAGGGATAGATTAGTTGAAATTGATCTCACTACTAGAATCTATTAGTGGATTCTACTAAAACTAATAGATCATAAATGTAGAATATATATATAAATCTTACCCACTTGATGGAAAGATTCCCCATAGGTGCTTTGACCAAAAAAAAAAAAAAAAAAAAAAAGAAAAAAGGGCCCTGCAATAAGACAGTAAAAAGGCGCCTTGATTAAGTCAGTTTTGCCAGGGAAATTTCTTGCAATAAAATTTATTTGAGCAATAGAACGTGATGTTTTTCACAGAATGGCTGTTTCATCTAGTTGACACAGGGAGGCTTTTACAGAGAGGAAAGTATTTCGAGGAAATCAAGAGAACTGCAAAAATATATTCCTTTTGTGCATATGTATGTTTGTTTGGCACATTTTTGGTCTGTTTTTTTTTTTCAAACAAGCCTGGCTTGTTGAAACTGACTGCTATTTTCTGAGCTTCATGATAAGTAAAATACTGTATATAATTACATGGCAGAAGCAAAGGAGGCTTTCTATTGATTTAATTTATTTATATCTCTCTTAATCCTATTTCATCCATTCAGTTTTATCACCTTTCAGTCTCTGCTGCTGTTTGTTATCACTCCAGCCCTGAATCTCCCACTGTCTGGCTATAACCACTGTGGTTTTCTTATTTCTGGCACTTAGATGATCGTATCCTTAAAAACTTTTATCCCCCACTGAATGTAATCTGACCACTTAACTTTTTTATATCTGCTCCTTTACTCAGTTTTTCTGTCTCCTTTTGCCAGGATATTGAATGTCTTATGTTTGCCTCTTCACTTTGACTATATGCTTCTTGCTTTCCGTGGGCTAAAGTAGGTCTCAAGGCAGACAAATAACCAGTAATCTATGTACCATTTTCAGTGTTTGCTTTAGATATGGTATTATCTGATAACAAATAGAGTGACATTTATTGGGTTTTTTTATTCACAGGCTTTTCTGTCATCTTGTGGAGATAGCTGCCTTCATGACAGAGTAGTAACTTGTCACTATACCATCCCTGGATTCAATATCAAGGCCTTGCAGGAATCAGCTTTCAGAGCAGGCTGAATCTGATGTCATGTACATTTTGATAGGTCACAGATTACTTCATTTAACCTGATAGAATTATGCTGCTAGTGGCAAGTTCAAAATGAGACTGTGCTACACCCTCCTGAATAGTCATGCTGTGTACACAAAACCTTTCTCCTTTTCACTTACAAACATCAGAATGCCCTGGAGGGAAAAAAAGAACAACAAGCGTAGAGAGTGAACTATGTACTGTTAGTATGGTCTGGAAAGAATGGGAAAATAGAGAACTGGCCATTGGTCCCATAAAAAATATCCAGCAGGCAAAAAGGAACAGAGTTAATATTTCTTAGTTTTTTTTATCATTTGGGGAAAATGTGCTTTCATTTTACAGTTCTAGGATTAGAAATAACATAATAATTTAAGAAAAAAATGTGACTCATAATTTCTCATAAAACTTCAGCACAACTTCAGGAAACAAAAGGTATTTTCTGTGCTATTATTACAGCATTCCTCAGTGAAATTCTCCCTCAGGAATCTTCATTTTTGGAGGGAACACAGCTAAGATGATACTTACATAAAGAAAACAGAACTTTTCAGAGTTATTGTGCAGGAATTATCCAACCATCCTGATGTAACTTAAAATGTTTGGAAAGTACTGAAATAAGTAATTCTAGACATGTCTTCTTGGAAAGATGTAGAATTAGAAAATTATACACCTGAAGCCTTTAACCAGTGAAGTACCCTTCTGCCTGGTTTAGGGAATTCTTTTATTCTGTCTTCTTTCCCTTCTGTCTTTCTCCTAAGAGCAGATTACAATGTCAGGACCAGCACAACAACATTATTCAGAATAGTCAATTAACTTTTAATTGTTAAATATGATAAACTGAATAATCTCAAGAGAGATATTTCAAAGTAGTTTAAAATTAAGCTAAAAGAGCATATGATGACTAGTGGAGAAAACAAAGGTCAACTATGTCCAAATGGTTCATTTGATGAGCTACTCACAAACATGAAGGTGTTCTCTAAGAGCACAATAAAGATCATCTGCATAGATAAAATGAACAATAGATTGAGATGTGCAGTACAAATTTAGGTTCGTAAGTTCGTTTATTTTGCTAAAGTTTGGAAAGCAGTTGCTATTGAGGAAACAGTCAGTTACTGTAACCGTGTGTAATAGATATGAGCAAAGCACAGCACACCAGGTGTTATTTGCATGAAGTCTCTACACCATAATTCAGTCTTTAAGATGTGAAGAGGTGTGTCTCAGGGCATTTAATCAAATATTTTCACATTCTATACTAATTACCCATATATTTTAGGCACACATTCAAAGACTCCACTACTTGATCATTATAATTACTGTACATTCCATATGTCTGAAACATGCCAGATCTGTAATTGGAAGGAAGAAAATTATCTTGAGACGTGCTCTAACAAAACAATGAAAATAACCTAGGAACAATGTCCTTTTTGTTCTGCCTACAGTATTTTCCTGCTGTGTATACAAAAGCACAATAAACGTTTAATTTGAATTAGAAGAAAAAAACTTCCTGCTATCTAGATACCTTGAAATCCAAAAAGAATTTAGCATGTGAAGTGTCTTTATATACAACTGAATCCACTTCTATATTTACTCTTAATCTACAACATATACCTACCCTCCATCCTTTTGTGCAGTAATCTCTCTGAAAACAATCCTACAAGGGGCAAAAGCATGACCAGACTGAGGTAATTAGTCTACAATGTAGTTTGGAAATCAAGTCCTAACAGCACCAAAAAAAAAATATTCGCGCTCTGCTGGCATGCAAAATACCAGGCTGAGTCACATTTTAAAACTAAATTCCAGAGATGCCTACAATTGACATAGCTGAGTCGTTCACAATGCTTGGCTCACACCTTGCTTATACAGCTAGATTAGGATCCAAAATTATGTCATTTCCTACATATGTTGTCCAAGGAATTCAACTTGAGAGACATCATCAGAGCATATCTACTACACATTCAGCTTTGAAGTTCATCTCAGCAACTAACTGCATCTTTTAAAACATGACATTTCTTCGTCACGAAGAGCTGTGAAATTCTAACAGAGTTGATTACTTAGCCAGTTTCAAAGGTGTGGGATTTTATTTTTATTTATATTAACATTATTAGAAAAAGAATATGATGGAAAAACGCATAAACTGGAGCAATTCAGTGCCTAGGACAGTTTCTGAAGAGGCCTTCCTCCCTTAGAAGGTTTTAGAAATTGTCCAGTTCTTTAAGGAATCAGTCACTGCTGCCTCCAGATGGTTCACTTTTAAAGTCTAGTGCCCAGTCTACCAGGTTGCAGCACCATGTTGTGTCTCAGACCCATATTAATGTCTGGAAATTTTTTGAGTAAGTGGTGTCGGTTTAAATTCGTTGAGTCAATAAGGAAATATTAAACCAAGATTTCTGTATTTCTAGCCAAAGGCTCTGACCATAAAGCTCATCATAGAACTGTATTTCTTTAGGACTCAGGCACTTGTCTTCAGGAAAGGCGTCAGCTTGACTCAGGGATGGGATTAATAACTCAGACACCTACCCAGTTGTTTAACGCTCAGCAGCTACACGCACAGCATGTAATTCTAAATGTCACTCTTACTTTACCTGGGAATTGCCTGTGATCTTGGGTTTCTAATATAGAATTCTTGGTTGGGAAGAAGGCCATAAGACAAATAGAACCAAGTAGTGCATTTATCTGAATTGATCTTTTAATATTCATTACTTTGAACTTCCAATGTTAGCAAAACAATTTGCAAGTCATTTTCTTTGCTAGTATTAATTAAATGTTATTTTCTTAGTAACAGGTTATTTTTCTTGCTGCTGTTCTGAGAAAGCTGCATGCCTGATTTTCTGCAGCAGAAGAAGCTTGCATGGGTCATCCACAATGTGCATGAGCATTTTCAGCGTTACTATAATCTTACCAAAGAATTTCCTTTTTTAAACAGGTTGTATATTTTCCCAGTGGTTGTCCTGGAAAGAATGAAACTGTCTTAACTATAGCTGTCATTCAAAAAATTTCATATTCATTGTTCATTTTAATATAATTTATGTGACTTGTGGAAGTGGATATGCTATGCTGATAATTCTGCAAATACAACTCTCCAAAGCAAAACTGGAAAAAAACACCACTGTAGTATAACCTGCATGCACCTAATATGATTGGCAACTGAAATGGATACAATGGTAACAAAATCAGTGGCTCAAGGCCCTTCAGGCCCCTGTTATCACCCCAAAGGGGGTACCACAGCCAAGTCACATGCAAAACCTCTTCCTTCCAGATGAAGCACAGGTGCTCCAGCCTTGCTGAAAATTGGTTTTTCCTCACTGTTATGGAGTTCCTTAACTCGAAATACTTCCACATGCGTAATAATATTTTGGATCATAATAATGATTATTTTGTTTATACTAATATTTTTATCATTTCTGATGCAGAATAGAAGAGTTTGCCTATGCCAAAAGCTATTTTAGGCCTGCTTCTAGCTAGGCTACTTCAGTAATCCAAACAGTAATCCAACTATCTAATTAGATATATTTTGTTACTTCTGTTTCCTGTTGTTCAAGTTGCTGGGGTATCCTTCCCTGGTTATTGACTTTGTGGCACTAAAACCATAGTGAGAGAGTCATGCCTCTATAGACACCCATGCAATATTTGTTTACTTGATGGCTTAAGGGTAGTTTGTTACTCATCAGCCTCCGTATCAGCCTGTACAGAGTAACTGCTACAAGTTTTGAACATTTTTCATTGCAGTATTTCTGCAGCATTCAGACTCCCACTTCTGAATTAAAACGTGGTGAAATCAGGTTTCCTCCAAAAAAAAGTGTTTCCAACAGTTTAGGGAAGGTGGGAAATAAAGGCACTGGAAATGCTGAAGGAAAGGGAGTGGAGACACTGATCCCAGTGTGGCATCTCCCTTTGCATAGATTTGAGAATTACTTGTTCCGCAGGGCTGCAGCTGAAATGAAAGTGAGTCTACATCAAAGCCAAATTGCAAGTAAATTCAATAAAAACTAATGAAAGATGTGATTATACCTCTTTTTCTGATATGTATCTGTCCCATGCTTGATTCTGCTGAAAATTCATATCCCAGAAACTTCTATGTGAACATTTTGTAGGAATTAAAGTTCTTTGTGTTTCACAGTTATGAAAAGCTTCATCCAGATCCATTTGAAATTCTTCTCTAGGTGTGAAGATCCCTACCACCAACTTGATCACTCTGAGTGATTCCACTCCCTTCCATGTTCTGAAGGGACCTATGGTCCCCTGCTTCAGACCTTAATCCTCCAACTCAGCAAGGCAGATGAATCTGTTGCAAGCTACTAAGTTGGGATTTTTTTCTGCTAATAACTTTTATGACTCCATTCTTTTTTTTTCTTAAACTGAAGCCAATCCATTCTTCATTATATTCCCATGTGAATGAGTCACATTAATGAATCACAGTTGTCGATGGACAGGGATACATATGAAACATGTAGTAAAAAACAAAAGACATCCATAGCAAAACTTGGCTCATTTGCATCCCAACATGCAAAGAAGGAGCAATGTATTTGAGCAATCATGGTGTGGTAGTCTTCGACAAAATCACCAAGCTATTGTACTCTGTAACTAAACCTTTATTTCTGCTTTTATTTAATCGTTAAATAAAAACATTTTGAACGCACTGTATGAGGTCATTTCAAGTGAAAACCTCTTTCTCCACTTACACAGACTGTGGCTTCCAATGGTCATTTTACTCTTCTTATGTGAAGAAGCACAAATATAAGCACAAATCGTAAAAAAGGAACAGAATATAAATTAAAAGAATACTATTTTCTGTAATTTGTCTTCATTAGCATGTCACTTAACAATAAAGAAGTTATTTCTCTTTTATCTGGCTTGATCTCCTTTTCACTTTCTTTTCACAGTTTCTTTTTAAATTTTGAAACAACCATTCCACATATTCTCACAACAAGTAATATTTCTGGATTTTTTTTCTGTCTATATAATATAGTACAGATATGGGAGATATATGGGGAGCCAAGTTCCTCTGGATTTGCTATGTGCCATTTCACAAGGCATACTGCTTTTACAAGAGGTACTCTGTCAAAACATGTCGTAAAGGACTAAATTATTCTCATTGTTCAACAGGTATAACAGGATTCAAATTTCTTTTCAGAAATAAAAACTGTTCTAATCTAGTACTTCATGTCAGGAACCAGAACTGCAAAGTCTTAGGGAAAAAAAAGCTTCTTAATTAAAATTGCCATCTCAGCAACATAATACTATCACAACATCTCCAATTAGATTTTTAGCAAATTGAAACTGATAAAAGTAAACAGATGGTATGTCAGCAATTAGCAAAGCACTGAGCAGAATTTAGTCACTGAGTTGAATATATGTGAATCATTGATGGTAAAACCTTAAAGATATTTAACCAGGAAAAGATTATGTCAAGGGTAAGTATGAATAACATCTCTTCAGTATATTTTGAGCAAGTGCAAAAACAAACTATCGTATTCATATATGGAAACTGTTACTGAGAGCAGTTTAATAGAACATTGTCACTGGGGCTTTTGTCTTTAAATAATTACATATAAATGTAATTTGTTAAAATAAATGTTGTTCTTTTATGAAAAAAAACCCAGCTAAATTTTCCTTTGGAATGTACAGCTAAGTTCTGCTAGTAATAAAATTGCAGAATATTGCAAGCTATTGCATCATTAATCCCTGTATAACCATTTAAATATTGTACTCATAATTGCTTTTATAATGTTTTTCCATACTGTCTTAACATTTTGCAATAGTTCCGTATTCCTGCACACTCTAATCTACCATGCAAGTAAAGGGGACAGAAATTTATACAAACCAATGCAAGATTGAACCTTGGCAAAAAAAAAACCCCAAAATGCATTCACTACCTACTAATTGTACTTTATGTCATCATGCTCATTTCCAAGTTGTGTTTAGCAGCAGGATTATTGAGCAAACCTGAAGTGTTCCATTTCCAGTCCTACCCTGTGGGCACTTACAAGCATTCTTTACAGAAATGAGAACAGACTGAGCCCCCATTTTGTGCAGTCTAGGTGCTTCTGTGCTCCAGGAAGTATTGAGACTTCCAACCAGATATTTCTGTCAAAAAATAATTAGAAAGTAAGAGAGAATCCATTGGTTAGTTGTTCTTCTGTTCATTCACCAAGCGTGAAGAACAATGATTTTTAAAGGACTTTTTCTTTTCTCCTGGACACAACTGAAAACCTGTTGGTGCTGAGCAACCTAAGGGTTAAGTGGGGAAAAAGATTAATGCAAACATCCTCTGAAGTCTCACTCTCTGCATTAAAATACTATGTACTTTCCAGTTCTTCTCAGGAAACATGCCAAATGCAGAAAAGTTTGCCACCATTTCTTTTCTACATTTTTTATAATTACTTCTGAACGGTAAAAACACGATTTATAGAAAGAAGGAAAAAGGATTCCTTTCTTAATTCATATTACCCCCATAGATCATGCACCACTGTCTTGAAAACATCTATGGTGGAAGCAGCTGTATGATATACCAGAGGGTTTTTGTTTCTGTGAAAAAGAACAACATTTGATCTCAGAGTTAATTTTTCCATATTTCCATTAATGTAACTGATAGTAGATACAGATGCAATTAAACTGAGGCCTGTGATCTGTCATCAGCCATTTCAAGTTTTTTAAATGGTTTTTACTCTTCTGCTTTTGGTTTGTGTTTCTCAAAGTCTGTGTTAAGTAGAATAGTTCATTTATTTTCTGGGATAAAAAACAAGACAATAGAAAAAGAAATCATTATCAATGTCCTGGAAACATTTTATTATTCCTGTTATTCTCTTTAAATTGTGTATAAAAGTTTCAGGAGACATTTTATTTATACATATACATGTATATTATTTCTTACAAATAGAATAGACCTAAGAAAAAAATTAATTAATGGCTTTTAATAATGGTAGTACTGGAAAAAAGACTGAGCAAGTGATAAGCTGAATTAAAGTGCCACTTGACCAAAGGTAGCATGCATTTTTTACCTCTGAAAACAGTAATTTCAGTGTTTGAATTGAAGTGTTTTAAGCACAAATGCCGCAGGCAATAATATCTATCTTCAGTTTCGTTATGGCACAGTTGGCTTGAGTGATACCTTCCCTAATTTATATGTCTTAAGTATAAAATGACAGCTGTAAGTGCCTTGCAGGAATTCATGTTCCTCTTTGCATTGTCCCACAGGATGCTTGGAGAATCACAAACCTCTGGAACAGGAACAGCAATGCCAGTTTAAAGGGAAAGTTGTGACAAACATTATGTCCTAGCATTGTGGAACAATCACAGCAAGATGTTAACAGCCCAAAACTCTTCCTAAGTTTACACTGGAAACCAGTGTAAAAATGCTGTTAATATCAGTGAAAGCCATAAATGCTTGTCTGCTAAAGAGTGAAATACCATGTATTTGTTTAACCAGTTCAGATGACTCTCCCAAATTCCTGGAAGCACCAAATGAGACAATATTTATACATATGCAGATGGAAGGATTGATTCTCCACTGCCTTCCACTGGCATATTTGTAAAAATTTGAGTGCAACTTCTGTTTTGACAAGTCCTGCACTTCAACCATGCTTTGGTCCTCTTAATGTTTTCAGCCTGGTGAAACAACTGGCCATCTGCCAAAGCTGCTCGAGCCCCGCCACCTCTGACATTCACAGATTAACAGATTTGGTGGGAATGTTAGTGAGCTTGTTAGGCTCATTTGTTAAAATTCTTTTGAACAGATGTCCTAATTAGTTTCTTATAATATTAAATTAACATTGTTTATGCTAATAGGTTTTTTTTTAAGTAATTGATCCAGAGTGTCTTCAGGAATACTAAAGTGAGAACGATGGAAATTAAATTGTCCCAATTACAGATTAATTTATAAACTCCCTTCAGGGAGTCATATCTCTAGTGGAGATTTAGAGCAAAAAGCTGAGTTTCAGTTTTGCACACAATCAAAAAAAATTCCCTTCATCTCCAGAATAAAGCAAAAATAAATAAGGTTGTTGTAGAACTATTCTATGATACTCAACTTTTTCTAATTCAAAACCGAATTTGTATTTGGAATTTATTTTGAATAGCAATATCACATCATACTTAGAGCCTTGGCATTTCCAGTGTCAAAACCCATTTGGCATTTCTGAGTCACAACTGTTGGCCATTTTTTCTGCATTCTGTCTCTTTTGATTACCTGGCACACCAATATAAAGAACACATTTGAGAGTGTGAGTCAGTACACTTGTGCCAGACACAATGGTCTTACTGATATCAGGCAGCCATATCCTCAATTACATTTCAAAGTTCAATTTAACTTAAGAGGACAAAGTACAACCTTCTTTACAGGTCACTTTTTATGAACTGTTCCAGTAGAGTTGACTCCTGGATGCCATTTGGAACAATCAGCCATTATATAGCCTGCAAAAAAAGACCTCCTGGCTACTGACATTTGGTAAGATGTTGTGACCTCCCTGGGCAAAATCCCTTTTCAGACAGCTGTTTTCCAGGCCAGTCACAAGATTCGTAATTTCACAATGCTTTTTCAGGCTTTGAGGAAATAGTATACCAAGCTTGGGAATATATTATTTTGTAAGTAATTCAGAATCCATGAATGAAGTACTTCCCTTAAGCAAAGAGGAACATGTTTTCTGCATATAAGATAGTGAGTTAAGATTCCCTTGTTTCATATGTATTTTTGTCACACCCTTGGTGGTGTGTCTAGTGAATATGAACATGCATTGGGCCGCACTGAAGAACTGAGTTTTTAGCTTTGGTTTCAACAAGAAGAATGCACTTGGATATGCAGAAAAATTCCCGTGGAATAACAGGTACTTGTTACCAGTTAAGGTCTAAGTTGGTATATCCACTGAACTCAAATTTTCTGTGAGTTAAGGATATATGGAGGTTAATATATTGTGTTTCATGGGATGCTTAAAAGCATGTTAATTTGTGGAAATAGGTTCAGTGTGTGGTCTCTGTGACACTTAAACCATCTTATCCCATATTATCCCATGCCTCAGATCTTGTATCTAACCAGGATTAACCCTTCCTCAGGCACAGCCTCCAGCCCTGCTGCCCTGCTCCTGGTAAGCCATCTAAAATGTCTGTGGGAGCTATGGATGATGTCTGTGTCACACTACTGTGCTCCATCCTGTGGAGTATTCATCCCCAATTATGGCAGAGAGTTGTCTTCTCTTTTTCTCTGTATGTAATCTATTTTTTTTTCCTAAGACTTTATATTTCTCTTGATTCTTTGAAGGAGATTACCACTTTTTAGTCCCTACACTGTATTTTCGATTTTTGGTTTTAATGTGTACTGGTTTTGTTTTAAATACAAGCAACAATTTCTTGTTCACAGATTTTTAAAATAAAAATATATATGTTACAATAGATTTTTATTATTACGTATAGTATATATTATACAAACATATGTATTTAAATAAATATATATATTTGTTATTTTAAACAACAAATATGTATTTTTGTAAACATTTTGAGTGTAAGGGTACATGAACCCAAGAAAAATCTCTACATGTCTTAGGATATATCATCAATTGATAAAAATCAATCCCCAAAATCAAAAATTCTTTCTACTCTCTACCCCTTTTAACATAAGACTCCATACACAATTTTCTTATCCCATTTTTTGTATTTACAAACCTTTATATAGGCATGGCAGATGGCCTTAAGATTCATACAAACTTTTGCCAGATCAAAACTATTTGAATCTGAATTAAAAGTATCAGAGCTCAGTGGAGAAACCGCTCTTGACCTTTGGATTAGGGACAGTGGGATTTGGAAGAAGAAGGAGAAATGTTTTAAAATGTAACTAATCAATGTACATAAAATACCAGTTTCCTCTGAAAATACCTGATTTTTTAAACTGTCTTGCTGTATTTGGTTTTGGATTTGCCTAGGTGGAGTCTGAGGGCTGTGGGTGGAGGTAGATCAAATCTGCACTAGCCAACAAGCCATAGTTACATCACTGTAACATAAACTATGGCTATACTGACACACTTGGATATCCTGCAAGTAGCATATGCTCCATTAACAAGCCTTCTTCCTTCAAGTATTTCTTGGGAGACCCCAATGGCCCTTTTGTTTTCAAACTAGCCACTTAAGTATTCATATGACTTCAAATCTGGTTGTTGGCTCAAATAATAAGTTTGTTCATAGAAATCCTAGCTAATAATGTATCGTTAAAAAAGGGAAGCTGTACCACTATCACTTTAAAACATAGTTCTTTTACTTACTGTTAGAAAGATAAGTATGGAGAAAAATATTTGCACCTCTTCATTGATTTTTCAATGTGCTGTGAAAATATCTAGATTCACAGAGCATAGGTGAGCTTGATAGCAAAAAGGCAGTTTATATTGTTCTCACTGGAGGGGCCATGTAAAATGGGTATTGTGATTTTGAGAGCCGCACAATTTAATATTATTAAAGTTTGTTACTTCTTGTTCTTTGAAAGTGACAAAATTACTTGAACACGATTCCCATTTAAAAGAATGGGCAAAGATATCTCTAAGGAATAGTAATTCTGATTCTTTTCTGCTTCACACACTATTTTTTAGGAGAGCTGTTTAAATCAGTAGAACTCTATTAACATAAGAGCATTTTGGAGAAAAACTCAGAGTTTCTTTTAAGTTGCGTTTCAATTCTTCACTTTCATTCTTTCAGCTCCTGTAGTAAAATTGCATAAACAGAATCCAATTTTAGACTAAGTTATTATGTCAAGTCAAGAATGGGAGGGGTGGGGAGGAGTGTGTTATACCGTTTATATTTACCTATTCATTCATGCTTTCATATCAATGAAAAAAAGCCCCTACTTTGTTTCCTTGTCTTCCAAATGCTTTTTTTTCTTCATTATCCAAGAGCAAACTCAGTTAAACTAGCATATTTCCCACCACTGCTCTTCTGTCAAGATTCAGGTATTTTACCTTTCCTTTGCTAATTCAAGAATTTTTCATCATCAAGTACCATTACTAGCTCCTATATGGACAAACACACATGAATGTATAATTTAATGCTGTGTGAAAAAGCAAGAAGCAGGAAAGATGGTCTTATTAATAAATGCTTAACATTCAATTGAAAAACTATGTTTGTGGAAAGCATACTGTAAAAAAACAGAAATGGCCAAAAAAAGACTATCAGGTCTTCTCTTTTTTGGGGGTTTTTCCCCAGCTTTGTGCAATCAATGTTATTAAGTCCTTTCTAGCTTGGCAACCAAGCATGACAATGCTTGGCTTTTAGACATATTCTGCTTAATGAAGAAATATGTGTATGTCCATGAACAGAGTGGTGTGACCCACTGAAGGATGACATCCACAGGTATGTTGATCTGGGGAGCCATCTGTAACTGCTTGTTTAAAGTGTTGAAATAAAAGGTTGGATAAAAACCTTCCCCTTTTAGTAAATATAGTTACATCTGGAGAGACATATCTCTCCTGCATACTCTACCACTGATGAAGCTGGAGCCTGTGCACCAAAAAATGCTCAACGGTCTCCATTGTTTTTAATGGATTTGAAGTCAGTCTTCACTGCATGATGACACCCACAAATAAATATCACTGGGATTTTCTTATTAGACAATATTTTTGAGAGAAAAAATATGTCTATTTTGAGGCTGCAGAAGAAATCAGAAACCTCTGTACAGCAAATAAAAATGTCATTGACATTTCATCTAGAAGTTATTTCAATGAAGAAAGGTTGGGCACATCTATAATGTTGCTAAGGAAAAATCAGTTGTGGCATAGCAACATGCCATCGCATTGCCTGAATGCCTTCTGTCATGAACTCATGCCTGTCATCCAAGGTGAGTTCATAGGGCAGAAGTCCACTACCTCTCAGGTAAACCCTATTCTTTGTGTTATAGAAAAATGCATCTTCAGCAGCATCACCGTTTCCTGCAGAAAAGAGCATTTGGTCTGTTTACAAAATCTGAGCAGGACATAGGGATGAATCCATAAGACATTTGCATATAAAAATGCTAGAACATGATTATTGACAGTTGGATCATTTAAATGGGAACAATTCTAAATCTTAATAAAATGGGAGAGGGAGAGGAGGGGGGAGGGTGTAGAAGAGGGAGGGAGAAAGAGACAAAACGTGATTTATTTTAATTTTTTCACCCTCTTTTTTTTTTTTTAATGCATATGTTCTTGAGTATGAAAGAGAAGAGTGTGCAAAAACAGATGTGGAACTACAAAGCCTCCCCACAGACCCTTTGAGAAGGAAGATGTGCATAAAGAGCAGGCTGTGTGGCCATTAATGTACAAACTGATTCAGAGAAAGGATATGATATATGTTACAGCAAGCACATAATTCATCACAAAAGCTGAGATGGATATAACTATCCCAGAGTAGCAGGGAATTAGTGTTTCTTGCATGATTAAATACAGCTAGTGTTTGCAAACACGAGGAAACCGCTGCAAGTCTTATCTAGGGCACGCAAAGTTTGTCAAGAAAAGTAGCACATTTCTTAGACAAATCTGATATAGCTGTAGCAGCATGAGACAAGCTGGTAGGCTAACTAGCAGCTAAAACTATTATGACATTTGTGATCTATACATAAGACCTTCCTTTCATCTGAGAATCTCATTCAATCTTTCAGCACCGAATGATGTGTAGTTCTTAATATTGTCTAAGGCAAATTCCAGTGGTAGCTCATCCTCATTGCTGCAATAGCAGTAGCCTCTCTAAATGTCAAGGGCAGTTTCTGACCACAGTTCTGAATCACCTTAAGGAAAATGTCTCCATATCTTTCCTATAGGATTTTCGAGGGTTATAGAATTTCCCTCATGAATTTACAGCCTGAACTGGATTTATTGTTTGACCTTTTTTTCTGCAGCACTATTCTCACTTTCACATTTCCAGTCCAAAAAATAAAGCCCTAAACATCCAAGGCTTTTACCACTTCAAAATGGTCTAGTGGTTCTTCAATTAGTTATTCTTTCTTATACAGTGCTTCTTCTGAATTTCATGTTCCATGCTTTTTTATTTTCATTTTTCTTATATTTTCTAACACTGAAGGTTGTAGGATTTTATTAGTGAGAGACACTAAAAATATACACATGAACTTTATGGTAAGTGAAAAGTGTAATTTATGTCTTTGTTTTGACTGTTCATTTATTAACCGTTATATCCATCATTGTTTTTAATGCAGTGACTTTTTCTAAAGTTGCGGTTTTCATGTCATCTGCTGCTGCTGTGATCTCCTCACTCCCTGTCATCCTCATGAGCTTCTATTCCCTCCAGCCTGTTTCAGTATATGACACGAAATGTTTTGGTTATTTTCTGAATTTCCCAGACGAATACTTCGGACTTACCTCTTCTTTACAGCATGTATTGCGCCATCCCGTAACATAGAGTTCCCCAGTGTTGTTATCACAGAAGCATGTGTTCTGAAATGCATCTCATGTTAAATTGTTTTATAACTTCTTCCAAATATCCATACATTCAGCCTAAGTGGAATGCTGAATTGGGTGGTCGCTACTGCTTGTGGTAGAGGCAAGAGCAAAACATCACGTGTGATTTCAACCTCATTAAGTTGTTTATTCATAATTCAGAAGCAATGTGGCTGAATCAGCATTATTTCCTCTGTAAGAGGTTTCTGGTGTTAACTCTTCTGTTGCCTATCACCTTGCACAGAGCAGAGACAGAGCAAATCCCTATTCTGCCAACTCTTTTAAATGAAAACATCTAAGAAGTCTGTAGACACTTTGTATAGAGAATGACAGCAGCATCTGGCCCTTAGGGAATACTTGTCTTTGCCTTCCTCCAGATTTCAATGATACATAATAAAAATACAACAGAAATTAAGTGTGATAGAATTTTTGACTCAGACTGCCTTTATTTTTCAGACTGATTATACTACTTCACTCTCCTACTCAGACTGCTTCAAAGCTTCTCCAGCTGGCCAAGTTCCTCATGCACAGCATCAGACAATATTACTGTCTCCTAAACTTTGATATTGCTTCTCACAGAGCAGCTTCCTAATCCAAACCTCAAACCATGGCAGTCTTCTCATTAATTATAGTAACAGTTTGAGTGGAATGCTGTTGCGCATCACAACAGCACATGTGAATTAAAACATCAGCAAAACATAGATCGGTTTAGAGTTTGGTAGTAAGAGATGGGTGTTCATGTGCAGCTATATCTTAACAAAAAGCTGAACCCTTTTCTGCTTTGCATAGAGGAATTGAATACTACTTAAGACAGCTAAACTCATCCATAATTCCACCCAAGTATCTGAACTGTTTGTGGCAAAGACCCAGAGTTATTTTTCACTCACTTATTCCCACATAGCTCTGCAGAAGCTAATAGAATTTCATAGGTTTGACCAGAATTTGACTTCAGTTTGCTGAGCACATTTGCTTGTTTCATGACAGATATTTCTTTATGGGTTATGCTAGTTAGAACAGAGCCAGATGCTGATTCCTTTCACAAAGCAAATTATATTTTGAGTGATCATACTGATACCAGCACCTTGCTTTGACTAGTAAACAACCAGCCTGTGTGTGACAGTGACTCACCATAGGAGAATGATCTGGTACATTCTGTTTATCTGTTCTTTCCACTTAGCCATCAAACACCTCACTAGGTACAAACAGTGCCACTTGGCACCAGCTGAGTGCTATTGAATCCTGAGAGAAGGTGGGACACAGTTTACTTCTATGGTCTGATAAATCCTGTTTATATTGCTAGATGCTCTTAAGTTATGTGCTGGCAAGGCAAGCTTCACCACCTGCCAAAGATTTATGGCAAATCTGGCAGAAATGGACAAACAGAAGATATTCTCAACAATATACCCCTTTATTTAATTTCTTTCCTTGCTTCATAGACTCATAGCTTGTAAACCAGCACCACCCACCTCTGCAGGTGACTGCAGAACTTCTGGCTCAGACGGGGACACAGATGCCTTGAACCACTAACTACCCCTCAGGTGTTTTTTTATATGCTGAGGGTTCCATGCCTATGCACCTGGTTTGGGATAACGCATTTTCATTCAGCTGTTGATGACTTTGAATCCAGTTGAGAAAACAGCTCATTTGAATTCTCCACAGCTTGTTTGATTCTACATATAATTCATTACCTGATCACTTCTAATTAGAACATTGCAATGGAAGAGTTGTTCTGTACAGTTAGCAATTATTTCCTCCCGGTCAGGACACAGGATCTTTCCTCCTAGGGTGATCTCCAAGAGAATACTGAAAAATTTAGGTTTATTTGCAAATCAGAAGGAAAAGGCTGCTGTAAAAAATCTTAGAAGACAATATTCATTTTCTGTCGCAGGAGTTTTCAGAGTAGCCAAAAGATTTTAGTTTTATATTATTTTTCTTATGTCGTTAGCATTTTCTATTCCCAGCATTTATTTTCCAAAATACAGTTTTGGCTGTAATGATAATATACTACTTCTCTTTCTTTCTTTTTTTCATCTGCTCTTTTTCTATAATCGTAGCCAAATTTGCCTACACATTCGGGAGCTTGGGACCACCAAGATTTCTCAGTGAGAAACCATTATTTTTGGCTTACAACAAAATTGTAGGAAGATGGATACTATCATTTAATTAAAGAAAAATTGTATGTGGCAAATACTCAGTGTTTGGGGCATTATTGTCATTTTCTCAATGTAACTTGCTTTTTATACAGGGACTGTTGCTGGTGTCATGGATGAAGATCAATAGCACAGAAGATGCTGCTTGTTGAGAAATTACATTGTTTGAAAGCATAAACAGAAATGTGCACACAGGCAGGAGGCAAAATTAAGCACTATTTTCAGTTAAAAATAAAATAGAATAAGAATACTAGGTGTTTGAGTTCCCCTAAGTAATAATAATTACATTTAAAGCACTCCGTAGACTACCGGCTTTGAAGTGTGCAGAAAGAAAAGTAATGACTGATAAGTGTTTGCAAGTGTTCAATTTTTAATGGTCAGAAGCAATAACAGCTCAGTTTGATACTAATTAAGGACTTATTAACTCTCTTTCAGCTCTGTCCAGTCGTACGCTAAAATTATATATTTGACATTTTTTGCTTCTTGCATCCTAGAGCATAACAAGTGAATGTCACTGTACCACAGTAATTTATGAATCATTATACAATTAGAAGTGCTTGCTTGCATTATTGCAAATCAGTTGTGTGGATTTGAGTTGCACGTTGCACTTGTAACTGATTTGTAATATAGCCAAGATGTGAAACAGTGTCTCAGTTCTTTGCTCTTCTCCTATTAGCTCTGAAACAAAATTAGACTTACAAGAAACAGTAGACTGTCACTAGGCTGCTTAATTAATCAAACTTAAAGTATCTGAAGTATTATTCATCTAGCAGATGTATTACGTGAATCAAGATAAAACTAACATCATAATTTTCAGTTTGTACTTCATACCTTTCTGTTAGCCTGGCTCAGGTTTTAATTGAAAGATCCGTATTAAAGATTCAAACTCAAGTCAGGTACAGAACTTTCCCTAAATCAGCTGTCTTGTGGCTGTCTCTGAGCAAGAGGATTCTCTTCTCCTGGGTTTGCTACTGTAAGACTCCTTTGGCTATGCTTTATCTACCCTTGCAAATTTAATCTCAAGTCCAAGATCCCATGGATTGCCCTTCTTTCTATTCCCCACTGTACTATTCAGGACATAGCAGGATTTAAAAATTAGCTCCCAATTCATACACTGAAAAGCTCAATTGAAGTTAAGGGAGCAAGGCCTCCTTGCTGCAGCCGATGACCTGGACCTCAGGTTGTGTCTCGGTGTTTATGTGCGTTGCGCTGCTCCTGGTCTGTCTCATGTAGCATCATGTCCCCAGAATCACCTTAGGAGGGCCCAAGATCAGCTTTGAGCCTTGCCTCAAATCCCTGAGAGAAGGATCAGCCACATTCACCTTGCTGCCAAACAGTAGTTCTCACTGTCAGGTGTTAGCAACGAAACTTCCCTGTCAGGGGCAGCTCTATGGCCCGACAGTACGTGTGGTATGCCTGAGCTTCTCGCTCAAATCACTGAATGAATGCAACTAGATACAGCTCATTGGCCTGTTACAGCTGTTTGATGGGACCTTCATCCATGAAAGCCCCTGCTTCTGTACCCAGAGCATCAACAATTCTAGATATTGACTCAAATGCAAGAAAAAGTGAGAGATGAGGTTTGAAGGTTTAAGGATCAGCATCCAAAGCTCCCACAAAAGTCTGTCCACAACCACAAGCAGTCCATACTTGGGCAATGGCATTGCCCACCACTAGCACTTCAGGGTGAGATTGCCTTTTGTTCCAACACATTTCCCCTGCCATTCCAGACTAAATGCCAAGTCTTAATAGAAGAGCAGACAGGTGATTAAATTATCTGTAGGTAATTGTACAACTAGTGTACTGTACAAAACAGTGGCCAGGTAGCCTGCACTGCATATCATCTCTGCTTCTACTTTTCTCAGGAGAAATGTATTTTCTGTAAATGAGATTAGCTGCCACGTGCTTTTGATTCATATTAGTTATTTCTGAACCTTCCAAGCAACACATCGAGACTGATCAACAACAGCATATTGCATGATAAGCACATTGGTTTGCAGGAAAACACTACCTACATTGAGGTATGGAGCTGTCATGCTTTTAAATTCTAGTCTTGAACTAACAGCAACAAGAATTAGCAACAAGAATTAGCAACAGGAAAAAAAAGTATATTTTTATCATATTCATGCTTATATTCCAGGTAACCCTACTACTTGACAGTATGATGCCGCTGCTGGATATGTCAAAAAATTATATGACTTTTCCTTGTTACCTTTACTCCTACCTATTTTCTCTTCAATACTATCCTCTCTTTTCACAAGAATCGCTTCTTTGTTTCTTTAATTAATGGACTAGGACAAAAACTGCCATGTGGTAATTCATGGAGGGTATTCTCCAAGCCGGTGATTTGTATCTGTATGGTACTTCTTTTTTTGTTCTCACAAGTTTCAGGAGATGTCGCCCTCATGGACCCTTGCATAGGGGAGTTAATATATAATTTTCTTCCTTTCTTCTTTCAAATCCCTTGTCCCTGTTATAAATGAAGGGAGAAGCTTTCTGCTAGGGCCCCAGACCTAGAAAATTCTTCTAAACATTTATTGGTTCTATTTTCTTTTTTTGAAATGAAATTCATGAGTAGAAACACACTATTTCTTCCTGACTTAATTTTGTGTGCTGAGAAATTCTCATTTAGATTTCTTGATTCCTAAATAATGAAACAATAAATTTCAGTTTTTGAAAATTTTTCTTTGGAAGGAAAATAAGTTGCTTTTGTCTTGAGTTCAGAATAACCTGTGGGTGGCCCTGGATTCTCTCCATGATCTACTGAGGATGAGATAAAACAGCCTGACCACTGTGAGAAGAAGAAAGTGGATGAGAGGAAAACATAAAAATGTAGGGGTTTTTTCACATATAATTGCATCAGGAAAACTAGATCTAAACTTTGCCACTGATCTCCTTTGACTCAGTTGTCAAAGACAGTAGGTGTTCCCAATTTAGTATTTCTTCTTTTCTATGTGTACTTCATTAAATAAAACCTTAAAAACATAATAAAACACTTCTCTTATTATTCAGATTTTTTAAACTTTTCTTACAAAAAATAGCCAGAATTATTTAACTTTATTTATATAATGTTTCTCCCAGTACGGAACAAGACTAGTTTTGATTCCACAAACATTTGGTGTCTCACATCTGGATATTACAGAATCAAAGTAAGATGTAACTGAAGTCAATCCCTCTTTGTATTTATCCCTTCCACTTTCCATAGTATGCCCAGAGTAGAAAAGTATCCAGATAAATACTTCTCACTTTGTTCCATGTGTACTTTGGTGTCCTTACAGACAGCATTTCTAAATTTAAAAGTGGAACTTTTTCTCTGCAGGCAGGATATTAAGAAAAAAGACTCCAAATACATCTAAATACCACGTTTTCTGCTAAAAAGTGAAAGAAATCTGGCATCATTGATACCAACAGAAATATTATTATTAATTTTAATGAAGCCAGGATTTCTTCCAAATATGAAAACTTTGAATATGTGTTTTAATTTTCATGATTCCCCATATAGACACCAGAATCATGAGGCTACAGCCTCCCAAAATTTCAAACCAAATGACATTGGCTTGTGGATATCTTAGAACAGGGAGCTTCATAATCTTCAAGTGCTACAACAAGGTATCTATTCATTGAGTAGGTCTTATTCAGCACTTTGATTTACCTCTGAGGCAAAATTCCACACTATGGGACAATTTCTGTAGCAGGAACATATGTTCCATGTCCAGAGTATTTGTGATTTTAAGTCACACAGATTGTGTTACACAGTTTAGTCTTTCTACACTCATCACACCTTTCTGCAGAGAGGCTCATGAAGAAAGATGTTTCATATGATCACACAAATCACTAAAAACCTACAGCCATCAAACTACTTTTCTCAGAGCTTGCATGTCATTTTCAGAGAGGCCCTAAGCATTTACTAACCTTCCTGCCACAGCAAGCTGGCCCCCTGATTGTCTCATCAAGAGGTAAAATGAGCGCTGCGAAAAGGAATGTGGCAGGACAGAAGGAATACTAGCACTTAAAAGCCAAGTGGAACTTCATAAAAAACATGACCCCAGAAAAACCTGGAAATGTAAATTACTTTAGAGTTCTGTACAACACAAACATGATAAAATGAAAAAGCCTAAAACTACTTCTCACTGCTGAATATGCTATAATAACTCACTACTTACCACTGGACACCCAAATCCTGCAGAAATTACGGGCTTGCAGGCAAACCTGGAGCCTTCGAGGAATTCTTAAAGATATCTGAATTAGAAAAAATACATTTAAAATCTCACGTGGACAGAACTCTCCCCACTGAGTGCCTTTAGAAGCCTAGGCATAAATTATTCCAACAAATGTCAACTGCTGGAGACCATAGGGGATTTTTTTGCAGTATTTTTATGAAATATTAAGTGTCACTAAGTGTAAGTGTGTGATCTTGGTTGCTTAACTGACTTCAAGGGATTAATTTCTGTTCAAAGATACTCTCTGGGACTGAGGAAAAGGAGTCAATGGACTAATATGAGGCACACTAGCAGGTCTAGGTTGGAAGGGTGAACTATCTGGGCTCAATGACATTTGAATAGATTTAACTGTGCAGTTCTGTGGGTCAATCAATCTTATTATGCCGTGTGGGCTGGTAGCCAGCATGTGAGGAAGGAACTTAATTACTCGAATAGGCTGACTAGAGAAATTTTGGACAATGGTATATGTAACATTTATAAAATAAACTGTCCTTTGCCCTGTGGGTGTTTGGACACAAAAATAAAAGGGTAATCAATAAGTAGACAAGACTCTCTGATTCTATGAGTCAGAGAAGAAATTATGTACCAGGCAGAAAAGACTCCCAGAAGACTTTGACTCACTTCCTAAAAGCTGACCATTTTCCTAACAAGCTAAACCATGCAGAATGATACGTTTATTATTTTGGCTACAGCTATTTTCTGTCCTATTTAAAGTAAAGGGTAATTGTGGTTAAAGTCTCTTAGAAAATCTGAAACTCTTCTCTCAACTAACAGAAGCTTTGGAGAGTGCATTGTAAATCCAGCACAGCTAAACTCTCATGAAGCATTGCAGAGCCCAGGTATCATCAGTAGTCTTGGGAATCATGTGAGAAGTGAAATGTTGCAGACAGGGAATCTAAGCACTGAGGATTACTGCCTACTCAAGACAGCCTCAATAGCACATGTGTGTAATAATTAAGGATCTCTTGAATATCTAGCCAGTGCTGTAACATACCTAAAAATGTCTTTGCTGTTTTAGTAACCACCCCTATCTTTAATTATAGGGGCAAGTGCCTCTATAAAATGCATTTGTTCATGTTTTCAAGTTGGAGATCAAAATACTAAAAGAATCCAAAAGAAATATTCATTTCCAGTACGTAATAGTTTTATCTATTTTAATTTTATAAGCATGTAGGAAATCCCTATAAGCAAAATTTTCTTTAGCATCATGCATTGTGAACAAACGGATTTAGGTGAGATAGATCACAGAGGAACTTCCTGGGTTGTAAAATTCAGGTGCAGCTTTTTATTCACATTTACTATTTCTTAAAGCTTTGTAAACATCCAGACTGTATTTTAATTCCACTGATATGGTGGGCATATTATGCTTTTTATTTGAATACATTGCTCTTGCTAACATGTCACCAACCAGCATGCTGGTGATAGAACTCAGTAAGAGTCGTTTGTAATAGGAATTCTACTCTTCCTATTGCTCCCTTAACAAACAGTTATACACCATAGCTGCACTATACATCCGGTATAACACATAATACTGTTGCACTGAAGTCTGACAAAGAATAATGCATTTCATCTTCATAGGATATGTCAAACACATCATATAGTGCAGCACATAACTGACAGGTATATACCTATGCTCTCACATAGCTCCACTATTAACTAAAAAACTCCTACTTACAGGAAAGAATTCTAGATTTAGTAAAAATTTTTCAGAACTCTATTTGGTTGAACCTAGAAAATAACTCAAAGGCTTTTTAAATAATTTTGTATTCATAACTGTGGTTAAACTTTATTATATGCAGGTCAGAAGGCTGTTTGATAAATATAGAAATGGTACATTTTGTACTCTTCCACTGCAACTATGCAAAAATGTTATCAGGCAATTAATTTTTTCATTAAGAAGGCCCTAAATACTTTTCCATTTTCATTATCAAGATATTGTGTTCCATAGCAAGAGAAAGTAATTTTTTATTGGTTGTGCAAAAGCAGGCTTGCATGTTTATATTTACCTTTTCTTTAATATTTTATTTTCAATAACAAAAAGTCACTTTGACCTTATTAGAGAAACAAGGACCATCTACCTAGTGTTGCATGGCAGTAAACACACATGCAAACTGAATCCAAAAATGGTTAGTGAGCATATGAGGAGTCTGTTTCCTTATGCTCAGCTTGTTCCAAGGCCGTGGAAGCTCCTTGCCTCTGTACACGCACGTGCAGACAACACAAGCCCCCATACACATGTACTCATATCCAAACTCTGTAGTGCCATTGCTATATCACCCCATAATTATCACTAATCCTAAAGGTAAACTCCAAGGGTTGTGTGGAAGCAAGGTGGACTTTTATGCACCGTACGATCCCAGAGAGGGATGTTAAGGCATGAACAAATTATGGTGTGCTACAAAACTTGCCATTTCTGTTAGCCCTGGGACACAAACCTGGTACCTGAGCCTCCAGAGCACATTTGTCCCACAAACACATCTGTTCTTTGCCATAACATCCACTGCTCTCTGGAGGGGATGACTTGCTGGAGAAATTAGACCCATTCAAACCCCTTCTACTGGGACCACATCCAGCTTCAGTAAAAGAATACTTTTTCAAAAACACTTTGGCTCTGTAGCGTGTTAGTGGCAAAATATCAGAACCTTTATTCTGCTCTGACCTTTCTCTAGCACACTTCACAACTGACTGGCCACTTCTCAGGAAACAATGCAATTAATTTATGTAGCAGATGTCAGAAACAATATTATCACTTATACAACAGCATTTATAGAGACATCATGAAAGCATAAATGAGTAAGAGAAAGGATATCCTAAGGTTCACCTCTTTCTCCAGTCTGAAATGGAAGACTTTTTTGAAGCATGCTGAATTTTAAAGTTACCCTTTGAGAAAGTGTGGCTATCCCAGATAAAATAATTTAAAAATCAATTAAAAATGCAATGGAAAGGGAAAAGTACCAAGCACAAAAACAAAACACCCAAAAAGACCTGCACTTGTACAGTTAGTCATTAGTCGTGATTAACTTCTAAGCTGCACAGAATTTGTCCTGGCTCTGCCACAGGACTAATCTCAGTTGGCCAGAGTCTTCCATTACTGCAGAGAATGTTTGGTGCGTGTAACTTCAGCCACCCAACAGTTACCCTTTTCAGCTCACTTTCTCTGTTAGCACTGATATTGTTTTAATTAATGAAGCAAAAGATGTTGGCATTATAAAGGAAAGTGTTCAAAAATACCAACATTCATATTTACTCATTAATCTTTCTGTAGACCAGTGGATGATATTCTGGTTCTTTTCATAGCAGGAGATAATCTCATTTAAAACAGAATTTCTCTTTTACTGAAACATGCTGTATCTTGTTTGTTCTGTGTAAACATGTATTTCAGCAACTTCCTTTTTGTGAGTTAGGCTTGCACAAAGAAAGAACAGTGCTCAGGTCTGTTTGTATTTTCAAGCTAATTTACACAAGAGCCATGGAAAAGCTTCCATTTGACCTGAATCTAATTAATTGGTCAGAGTACATGCTTCAGGGTTTTTTTGCCATATTTCTTCCTAAACGCATACCTTAAAGTCATCATGATTCCTATTTAGATTAACTATAACAAGACATATAATTACTTTCTTTGCATCTGTTCATACATACACATTTCCTCATCAGTGGAGATTCCATTTCTTGGCCTTTAAATGTGGAAGTTTTTTAATTAGCAGTGAAATGCTCTTTTTACTTCACTTACTTTTAGTTGCTTTTTTAAATATACCACTGTGCCTTTGGTTTCTCATATCCATGTCCTTTCCTTTGATTTTTTAGGCCTGTGATTTTCTGTGGTGTTTTCTAAGATAAATATTCCCTCAGGAAAAGATGGTAAACATCGAAGCACAGTAGAGAAAATGTCAAAACCAGGCATTTCTCTGTGTCTGATCTGTTTGGTTTCCTACTTATAATCAATAAGAAGAGCACATGTTCCATTTGCACTGTCAGTGTGAAATAGGGCAGATCCCAGAGCACATTTTCTTTATATTTAACCAAAACCTGACATTTTAATAGAGATGATTCCTAAAGGTTTTATGTACTAGACATGAGGTATTTCACTTTATCTGCCATTCCTGACAACTTTTTCAACTTCCCTTGAAACAGATTTAAACAGGAAACTTTCAATGTTTGTGTGTTTTTTATTGCCCTCACATTCGTTTGTGTGCAATCACATTAAAAGCTGAAAGAAGCATGAAAATCAACAGCATCCATGACTTCTGTGCCACTTTTGAGAGCACTCTAGCTCAAGGCAGAGTTTAAAAAGACAACAAATGTCCTCTTCCTCTTTATTTCATCAGTAGAAATACTACTAGGGGAAGATATTGATTTTCTAGTTTAGTAGTTATTCCGAAATGTAAAAAAATTTACTGGCCCAGAACAAAAATGGAATGCCAGTTTTAAACTGAAAATTAAAAAAATTCTACGGCACAAGCAAAGGAATTCTTGTTTTGATATTTAAATACGATTTCAAATTAACAATTAATTTAATTAATAGAAAAACAAACAGAAATTTTAAATATATATATTTAAAAATACCAAAAATAATCTTGTAAGAATTTTAGCATATAAAAAAATGTGATGCTTATAGCAAGTGCCTTAGGGTTTCCATATATGTAATTTATTTGGACTTTTTTATTCATCTTATGTGACCTAACATATTTAACAAGGGTGCTGTGGCCTATTAAAATATTCCAGTCCTCCAGTTGCTTCCTTGCAAAATAAAATATCACAGTTGCAATATCACAGCTCAGCCAATTTCTCCAACTGAAATCTTAGTTGAAAGTATAAGTGAAAACACCTAAGCGCTAACCACTACAAAGCACTGATAGACTCACTCTAGGGTGGTGAAAAGTCAGCAGCACAAAGGTGAGCTTTATTGCCACAGTGGCAAGGGCTTGGATGCCACTGACTCACTTCTGTGCTGGAAGATGAGAAGGGAAAGAAGCAGCCAAGAGATGAACTAAAAAAAAAAATAGTAGAAGAGCCTGGCTACTCACTGCAGCAGCTGATGTTGACAATTCCTTCTTGAAGCAAGGTTTCTGCCATCACCTCCTAACTGTTTAAAGCAAGGCACATGCTGCACCATCACCTGCCTCCAGAGCAGCATCAGCCACCAGATGGACTTTACAGGACATTGCTGCAGACCAGAGTCATTTTGTTGCTGCCAGCCCTCTCCCTTCTCAGAAAACCACATATCTTGTCTTTAGAGTTGGCTCTACTCCCTTTGCTTAGGAACTGGGGATGGGTCACTGCAGGGCAGGGAGACAGACAGAAAACATTAATTTCTTTAAATAAAGCAGCTGTTTGCTTCAAAGCATCAGGCTCGGTCACCTTATAAACTCAGTGCTGTTTAGAGTTTCAAATGATGCTTGCCTTTGCAGCCCACACCTGCTAAAGCTGATGGCTCCATTGCCAGGATTTCAGTTCTCCATTCCCCAGCAAATGTGCTTGGCTTCACATTTCCATCTTCACTTTTCAGTGTACACTTATATTTGTTCCCACCTGTGATGGAACTAGATTTCATTGCAAAGGACAATGACTTCCATAAAGTGGAACTATTTCTCAATTTGATTAATTATCTATTCACTCACAGGCTTTTTCCAGATGGCCTCCAATCTGCAAGATCATCAACAGCTTTTCCTTTCAACCTTAAGTATACTATATGTAAGAAGGGAGTCTCCTTTCCCTGGAAATATCAGTCCCAGATGCCTACTTTTGTGGCACTTTTCCTTAAGTTTTACATAGTGATACTTGCTCACAATAAGGATGTATGTCAGACACAAAAAGCTTCAAGCTTTAGGGCACTTAATGCAGCAATTCTGAAAAGTTTTGTCTTGACAACCTCTTATAATTAGATCATGATAATTACATTTATGTAAAGAGTAAATCATATCTTCAGTTTTTACCACATTATTACTAACCGTTCTGTCTCTGCTTTCTTCCTGCTGCAGAAATTTGACTCAGCAGAAATTGTTACATTTTCCTGATGTAAGCCATTCTATCTGTTTTATAGGTTCATATGCTCTGACTAATGAATATCTGTTTGTTATGATCCATATGAGGTGTGCCCCTTAGTATATCACAATGATGTCCTCGTTTTTTCTGGAAGGCGTGATAAAGGGGTGGAGTATATAAACTGACTGCACAGAAGCAGGAACAAAATAAGCACTTCCCACTGATTATATCCTCTAACCTAACAACGGCTGCCAAACACACCCATTCTTGTAAATATTTTCTATTTCTAGTACTGTTGAACACTTGGAAGTATTAGAAATATTAAAGGTATGTGTTGAGCACAGATCCACAGGAAGCACTTAAGTTTAAGCTGATTTCTGTTGTATACCAACAAAACAAGTCTCTTTTATTAAGAACTGTGTCTTTCTGGTACATTTGTTATTCAGTGCACATTTGTGAATATTTAATTACACACACAAAGAGTTTAAAAGAAGCAGAAAAACAAAACACCTTTCTACTACTACATATCAACCAGCTGCTTCTCCATCTGGTGCATTCTCTCTGCTTCATCATAGTTCCAGCCATATTTACCTGAGCCCTGACTTTATTGAGGTTCCTGAAAACCCATTTCTTGTGCATGGAATTATCTCCATATCTGCTTATGTTATACAATTTCTCAGATAAAATATGACTTTGAACATATGTGCTTGTTAGCTTAAGAGTATATTAGTCTTCTCTTTTTTTTTTTAATAGATCAAACTCTAGTACTGTGATAAAAAAAATCCCCCTGGCACGCAAACAGTCAGAAATATGCAATGCAAATTGCCTTAACCATTTTTATGTATGCCTCCATAGAAAATTATGATTTGATACAAGTATTAAGAATGCACCTGGAAAGTTGCAAGAAACAGTTAAAAGGCTGTACCCTATTAGAGGTACTGAGATGGAAACGGAGATAGAGAAATGTTTTCAGAATCATGCTTGTGTGGCAGACACCACAAAGAATTTGGCACCTTGGACCCTGGTGACACACAAAAGCAGGACTCTGCTTCCCTCCCCACCCTCCAGAATTGCAACCAAAATCAGATCTGAAGAAGAGGCAAAGGAATCTTTGGCAGCAGGCTGGCCAACCTGCTGAGGAGAGCTTTAAACTGGAGGATTTGAGGGCACTCTGGACCCGAAGCACTTGTGCCATTGCAACCAACTGGGGAATAAGCCAGGCCAACCAGAGCAGCAACAAATGTTCCTCAGCTGCTTCCCAGGATGAGGACCAGAAGACAACCACCCCAAGTGTCTGTGTCCAATGCACACAGCCTGGGGACCAAACAGGAGGAACTGGAGCTCTACCCCTGCTCAAAGTCACACAATCATAGGAGTAACTGACACATGGTGGAACAACTCACATGGCAGGATGATCAGGATGCATGGATAGGCTGTAAAGACAGAAGGAAGAGGAGGATTCATCACTCTCTGTGTTAAGGAGAACTTGATCGCACAGCATTCAACAATGGCAATTTTGGAATTTCTATTTAATGCCTCTGAATCAAGATCAGAGGGGTTGTCTCCAAAAAGGATCTTACAGTAGGCACCTGCTGTCAATCTCAACTCCAAGGTGATAAGGCCAATGAGGCAATATTTGGGTCACTTAAGCAAGCTTCAGGTCAACAGAACATGGTTCTCATAGGTGACTTCAGCTACACAGACTTTTGTTGGAAGAAAAATACAGCAACTCACACGACATCCATCAAGTTCTGGGAATGTGTAGAGGACTGCTTCCTCATACAGATGTCAGATGTGCCAACCAGGAATGAGGCACGACTGTATTTGCTACTCACAAACCGAGGTGCACTATTATTACGAATTTCCATGTCACATCACTCTTTTCATCAAAAAGGACACACTTGTATAGGGGGATATGCAGTAAACTCAACCTCATCAACCGTCAACTGTTTCCACTGTAACTCTTTTCTACTAAAATTTCAAAGAAGTCTAATTGTCACCTCAGCTGAATGAATATTCTTCCATGATTTTCTGATGGAATATATAGACTGAAGTTACTCGGAACTGTAAACATTCAGTAGATTTGAAAACGTACAATTTTTTTAAGTGGGTACCTTTAGAAAAACTGTGACTTACCAGTTAACCACACTTGCACTGTAATACAAGCTAAAATAACTAAAAACATCTTGCAGTGATTTCAATAGTCTGATCTCTCATTTTTATCTGTGGATGTGCATGTAGGCATGCGTAAGTATATCTGTACATTTACATTTTTGTGTTTTAAAAAATACACAGATAAAGGCCAAACTAGTATGCTATACCACTGATGATGATGAGTTTATTTTCCCAAGTACGCTTATATTTGGCTCGCTGAAATAAGACAGACAGGACATACTATTCTAATGTAAAGTCTTCACTTCATATCTGCAGCTTTACATGTCCACAAAAAAATATATTAAATCCAAAGGCTGAAGTGAATTTTCAAAAGGAAAACTTGAAAGAGAAAACAATTAGAAACCTCAGCAGATAATTGCTGTGCAGGTGCCACACAATAAATAAAATGGAATATAGGAAGATAAACCAATGACTCATCCTGTAAAAATATGTATTGATAGATTATGTGTGGTAAAGGAATCAGTCAGAGACTGGTTGGGATTATTTTAAGAAAGCAAAGTTTAACACTGAGAACGAATGTAGACTTGTGTTTATTGGTCTTTATTATACACAAAAATCTATAGTTAGCTAATGAATTTGGGATAAAGAATATATAGATACACTATGATATTGAACAAATTCCCCTGCATATATTTACTGTTGGAATTTGCAGATTTTCCTTTCTCTTCCAATCTTCTTCAACATTTTAGTGTTCATTATCTAGAATTTCTTTTTGCATTTCCCTTTACATTTTCTCATGTAAATTGCTTGCTAGGAACACATATACTTACCCATACCAACAGGCTGTGTTGGGTCCAGCCTGAAAGAAAAATACACAGCAGTTAACAGAAGTTAAAAAACTTATGTTTTGAGACATTTCACTATTCTTCAATAAGAAACAAACTTTACATGAATCCTCACATTTTCCTCTGGATAGCTAGTAAAATCAGCAATTAAACATCAACTTTTTAAACTATTTCTCCAATGTTCCTTCTTTGACTTTTGACTGAAACTGGCTGTGGGCACTTCAGTGGTGAGGGAGACAAGCAAACTGTCACCAAGATTGGCTCAAATTTTGAATTAATGTAAGGAAAGAACTGCCACATGAGCAGTATCATAAGAGAAAACACTAACTGGTGAAGATGAATACAATATATATTTGCTTCCTAGGATCCTGCTAGCCACAGTCATAGCACTCTATCCCCCAAAATTCTCAGAAAGTTAGTATAGGAAATGTATCTCAAAAATCCACCCACAAGCTGTTTACTTCACATATATTTGTATCCCAGGTGGATTCTTTCTAATTCCGTTACCTTTGTCTATTGCAGGTTTAAACTTAAATCATTCTGTATGCATAATACTTACATTCTTACTTCCTTTTCTAAAACCACCTTATTCTCCAAGGCTTGTTACAACATTTTGAGAAATAAAGAAACCCAAAAGAGTAAAATAAATATTTACTTTGGAATGCAGTGATTCTAAAATTCTAATACCTGTAGGATGGGAATCTGGTAAATGGGAAATCACTTCTAAAAAGAGCTATTTACATCACAATTAGTAAAGGGTATGAGAAATGTATAATGAGTAACTTTAAAAAAATGGCTAGTATTACTTTCATAGAAGAAAATCAATAGACACAGGAAGGGATTCAAAATTTAAAAACCAGAAAACTTTTGATTGCTTATTTAATTTTGTCTAAATTTTCAAACCCCCAAACTTTTCCAAGAGATGATTCTCTTGTCAGTAGCACCAATGGGCCTAGTTGTTTTATGGGTTTACCTGTAACAGATGTGCCTTTTTTTGATAGCAACATAAAGTGACAAAATTATCAAATTGTCAGGATTCTTGGGTTAATGGAGGAAATAATGAAAACCTGCTGTTTCTACCTATGCATTGGATTTCAGACTGTGATTCCCTTCCAACCTAACAGTCTATTACTGAAGTTTTTGTATTTTAATTAATAAATTTTGTCTCATAATTAATATAAATAATATTAGACATCAAGATCTAGTCATCTTCTTTCTGAAAAGATTAAGTCCTCACAATATTAAATGTCAAATTCATTTCTTAAAATGAGCTAAAAAGCTTGGTCTTTAATTATATGAAATCAGAATAAGATCTTTAAGATTTGTTTGTGTTCCCATTAAACTCACAGATAATATTTAGGTAGGAGCAGAGTCAGAGCACAAGGCATCTTTCTCTCTACTTGGGAAATTGTTTTCTGCACTTTTGCACTGCTGACATCCTCAAAAGGATGCCCTGTAACCCAGCGTTCAAAGGTGAAATCCTTTCACAGCAGAGCTACAGTCAGGGAGGTTCATGTGTGCTATTCATCAAGTGTGAATACTGAAAATACTTACCCTGGAGGCAACAGTAAGTTAGTGTGTATCTTAAATAGCCCAAGAAGTGAGCAATAATGCCTAATAGCAGTTAGTGTTCTGTACCTGATTTTCTCTTCAGTGTAATTAATTGGAAATTTTTCTGTCGTGAACAGTACCAGTCCTGGGCCCTGCAGTCTCTACAAGAACCTGCTGTAAAATACTTCCCAATTTCTTTCTCATTAGTGAGAACATACAAATATTAGACCTGAATGTTTCACCTGAGTGATTTTGTTCAGTTCTGCTACACTCAAATTAAAGGGATTATTTATTGAAGAAGTCAATCTAAAACTTGACTAGCTCTAGCTGACAATCAGTTTTTAAAGGTGGAAGAGTACCACATTATAAAAATACAGTTGAACCTTTTAGGATCACACAATGGGAACTAGGTATCATGACTTTTTACAAGAGCTTTATGCAAGTACATTTGAAACCATTAGAACTTTTTTCTTTGAAAACTGAGATGTGCATGCATAAAGAAGATTCGCAGAATAAAAAAAAAAGCCAAAAACAAAACAAAAACCAACAAAAAAAGAGTACATGTAAATGCCCCCAGTGAGAGTTTCACTCCCCAGCAAAATACATGTTATTCTATCAGTGACTCCTTGTAAAATGGCTGCTCCAGGCATAAACATGGTGTAAAATACATTCCATAATCTAACCTCCGTTAGTTAGATCATTAGCAGATTTTGTAAACACTAGCTGTAAGCATATTTATGAGGTTCTTTATTCCCTTCTATTGCTTAAAAAAAAAAAAAAAAAAAAAAGTTTTATTAATGTATTCCACCAATAAACATCTTTTTAAATGTATGGAAATTCTGTTCAAAAGAAAATACAAGTATTGCAAAAACTTTTGTTAAATTGGGCAATAACACCCTATTTACACTGTTTCTTTTACTTAAAGCCAGGACAAAAATACTTGTGGTCTATACAAATGCTTTCAACATTTCACACTTAGTCAAATGGGGTGAAAATGTAAACAAGCATATCTAAATTAGTATTGTGAACTTACTAGTTTGTATATTTTGCAAGTTTGTTTGAATTTGTTGCTTTGAACTAGAATGGCATGATTTATATTGAAGAACCCCCTCAAAAATATTCTTTGTGAAGTGCTTCCAACATAGGAAAAAAAATACTCCCCCCCTCACCCTTGTCTTAGATACATTACAATATTTTGTACCTTCTCCTCCTTATCCAGCTAATCTATTACTTTGAGGGTATTGCATTTCTGAAAAGCTGAAAGAAACATTTGTACATCACCCATAGATCACAAAGTTCACATCCAATGTATATGAAATGCTTAATTTCGTGCTCTACAAAATATCACATCTCCCTCATCGCCCGGTTCCACCCTCTTCACCCGTTTCTTCTCTCACTGAGATATCTGTACAAGGTTAAAGAGACAAGGTCAAAAAGAACTGAACAGTAGACAGTGCTCTACCAAACACTTAGAAAACAATCAGTCTTATCCCCAGTTAATTCTGAATCTGGGCAGGTGGTTAGTCCTGTAAGGGGCCTGATCTGCACAGAGTGCAAATCAGTGTCACTTCACTGGAATAAAATTAGACCAACTTCACACCACCTAAGAATATGCTTTGGGATTTAGTTTAGCTAATGCCAGAGCTAAGAAAAAACAATCCTTGATTCTTAAAACCAAGGTCAACTTAGGCAAGCGGTAAGTTATTGCTTGCTTTCTTTGTTTATCATTCAATGTTGTTATTTTATCTTTTATTAAGAAAGGAAAGATAAGTGCTTTAAGGTGTATCTCTCCATGCTTAAAGCATTTTATAGGTCTGTGTAGACAACTGATGCTATTGTAAAAGTCAATAATAAGAAAGTGTACTCTGTAAATTGTATTTTATTCTCACAGTTTAAAGATTTTAGTATTTTTTAACAGCTGCAGGGATTCATAAGGCAGGTATAAGAAAATTAGAATTTCTTCTTATTTTGCAAGCATTTTATTATGCATGCTATAGGCAAGCTAAAAATGATAGGCACAGCAGTGATTAGGAACAGATATATTATTGCCATATTGTAATGCACAAACAAGTTTTATGTTTTTCTGTATAGTACTAGAAGCTCAAATTTATTGAGTCACAGAATCTTATCATCACTCAGCTTTTAAATTAAGGCAGCATTCATTGATTTATATCAGACATAAAGAAGTTCCCTTGTCACAATTCTTTCTGATACACAGGGTATAATTCCAGTAAAGTATGAGGGTATGCAATAGGGTCATTAAGAATTATTTGCATGCATGTAAAAAAAAAAAGCAAAATATGTTCATTTTTACTGCTAACCTCTTCAAAGTGACAGCTTTTTATTATCTCTTATTGTGTACTAAAAACATGCAACAAATATGATTGAACAATTTTTGACTTTGTAGGGTTTACAGATAAAATGTAAGTGCAATATACCTAAAAGTTGGAAACACATTGATGATAAAGGGATGCAATCATATCTTCTCTTGTTGAATATGACAGGGTGAAGATCAGAGTGAAGACAGAGACTACTTTGATAGCTAAAAATTCACTCACTTGTCTGACTAGTAATAAGTAGGCATCTTATCCTATTTTCTAAAAGTAGTGAACAAATGCCCAGGCAGTAATTTTAAAAAATAGGTTAAAGTGTGTGGTTAATTAATTTTCTTTTTTTTTGAGGTTGCAGGTTGCACATGTGGACATTCTTGTGAGCTGCATTTGTTCCCATAAAGAAAGCTTGCAGATCATGGTTACTGTGTATATGTATATATATTCTTGATTATACTTCATATTTCCTGGGGTCCTCATATTCACAAAGAATAGTGAACATTTTCAGAGGCGCTGTAGTAAATATCACCTGTAGAAAAAGCACCATTGTTTGCTCCTATGCTTATAATCCTCCTTCAACACCACCTCTTCCAACCCAAACTAACAACTAAAGCAAAACTATTGTTCATTTGAAACTGTTCAGAAAGTTGGAAAAGACCTCCAAGGCCATCAAGTCCAAGCTTTGACTGAAACCCACCATGCCAACTGAACCATACCACAAAGTGTATTTGTCTTCTGAACAGTTGCAGGGACAGTGACTTCATTTCACTATCCTCTTCCAGTGCTCAACCACTCTTTCAGGGAAGAAATTTTTCTTAACATCTAACCTGAACCCCACCTTGTCTCAGCTTGAGGCTGTTTCCCCTTGTCCTATTGCTAGCTGTCTGGGAGAAGGGACTAATCTCCACCTCCAACTCTGCCACAACTGCCTTTCTGTGATTCTACATTTCTTAAGAAATTTTAATCAAGGTTCCTGAAAGGGAAATTGATCTCATTTTTATTCCAGAGTTTTATTAAACTAAATTCTCACTTCGGCAAACTACTGTTGACTGGGAAGTTGAATTTAAAAACTAATTACTCCTGTTTATTGAGAAGGTTATGGAGAAAGCACAGATCAGAATGATCAGAATTCAGAAACAGTGACAATATTGGAAACATTTTAAAGTAAGACACTTCACAATATACCCAGCAGTCAATTTTAAAAATTACAACCCACCAATGTTTAGATATTTCCTCATCATAAAGAAATGCCTCCTAGAAAATCAGAGAGCCCATTAAATGCATATATTCTAGTTTTTTAAATAAAACAACACAGAGCAATATAGTATATGTTTTGATATTGCATTTGTAAACTTTTGATATGAAGCTTACTGCTGTTTCAAATAACCCAGGTACCATATATGTAAATTTCATATAAAATGGACTCCAGTCAATTTCTAAGAGGGGCCAAAATACTCCCTCTGGTTGAAGAAAAGTACATGTGAAAAAAACCATATGCGTTGGGGATTTTTTTCTCTAGTAATTTGATTTGACATTGTGCTGGGTTCTTGCTATTATTTCTTATTTTAGTTGTCCCCAGTTTTCAGGAACGAATTATCATCTCTGTCATTTAATGCACTGCAATTCCATAAACATGAATGAGGATAATTTAATGGATATTCTGATGCTAGGTAGATCTTGTTGAAACTGCACAGAACAGAGCAGGAATTTGATCAATAGAATTGCAAATATTAAAAAGAAGGAAATTGCTTCACAGTTACGGTACTAGCTCTTCTAAGTTTTATTGTGTAAAGCACTCTTCATGCTATTTTAGTTACTAAAACTGTTATCCACAATTTCATTAAGTAAAACCCATGTGTCCATTATTCAGGTTGAAAAATGGTGGAAGTCCCTTAAATAATGGAACAACTTGAATAGAGTAAGAAAAAAGCATCAGAAATGCTCCAGCTGTAATGATTTTATTATCTCTTCTATTTCTTTTCAAAGTCAGCTCTGTTAGTATATCCTGCATGGGAAACAGTATTTAAAATAACTTGGCTGTCTTTGCATGAAAGATGATGTGAGATGACTATGTGAGCTTTTCAGCTTTCCAGCAGACTGGCAATAACCAAAACCAGCAACATTGTTTATATCTTAGTAATAACATAGCTCTTTCTGTAATCAATATTTGTGCATTGCTTAATTTCAAAAAAGCCCTCTTTCTTAGGCTTGCTTAGAGACGAGCAATGAAGGAGTTGGAGAGGTGCTATATTATACCAAAGGAGAGAGACAAGTGCACTGTATTATATATCAGATTCTTGGTATTCCAGCTAAAATTGTCTTTTATTCTTTTTGGTGGAAGTTAAATTGCCACGGTGTATGGTCTTGAGTTATATATAAAGTGTATGGGCAGTCTTTTATAGAACACCTTACTAGCACTAAGACATTTGCATGTCACAATTACTGACCTGGAGTCAAGCTGAGTTTTGCTGGTTTTCCTCCAATAATCTGGAAAAATACAAAGGACCTCATGATAAATTATAAAACACCAAGGCTGAGTCTAAAGCATAGCTACCGGCAAATGCCCTGCTGATTTACCTGACATTAAGAAGAACATGCAAAAATCTGAATAGAATAAAAACCTTTTTCGTCACAGGGCTAACTCCACTCTTTGCTAATAGTCCTGGAATTTGACTACCTTAGCTAATATACAGCATCCAGATAAATCATTATCTAGGGTATAGATTTTTGCTAGTGGCCCTGATTTGACTTTTACTCCACCACATTCATTTGCAGATGCTAGTGGAAATCATGCCCTTAACTTTATAGGTGCCTTCCAATGCTTCTTAAATAAAGGCATTTGTTATTTTCAAATAAACCACTGCTGATCAGATTAGCAACAGACCTAATTTTCCTTAACACATTTCTGACATTAAGAGCAAAATTATAGAATAAATCATTATTAAATTACATGATTTAAAGCAAGCACTTTATTCCATTGTTCTGTGCACCTAAACAGACTCATATATTTTCTAAATTTTGTTGGAATTTCTTTCAAACCAGTTTTAACTCTGCACTTGTGTCTTCACCTAGAGGACCTCAGAATGACAAAAAACCCCAAAATGCACAAAATGCATAAGTGCTTTAAATTCTGATACAGTTCAAACACAGCAATGCCTCTATTTCCTGTCTCAAAATGTTTTTATCTGCTCTGAATCTTTTACTGACAATTTTAAAGGTAGGATTTAGAGAATTAAGCAAAATATATGCCTTAAAGCCCAATTCAATTTCCTAAGTTGCACAGAACACTACCCTACTCTTTAATAAAATGTCATACTGTGTTTGTCACAGGGAGCAGAAGTGATAGGAGAAATACTTTGCTCCATTTCAGCACAGATCATACAAACCTCATAAGGATAAATATTCTTCTTGTATTAAATTCAAAACAAGATTTGTCATGGGCGGTTAAGAAAATATGTACACAGTATGTCTCACAGAAAATTTTTGCTGAAACTACTCCAGGTTTTATTTATTTTTGCATAATTTACGTATCATTTATGTTCATATATAGTAACAGGAATCCAAGTTGTGTGAGGGTTTACTCATCAGGTCATTTGTAGTTACTCTTCACATGGTGTATTCATCTGTTCAGGTGAACTATTCACTCAAGATTTATATCTGATAAAATATAGATTGGTAATTGACAACCATGACATGTCTTTCACACAAATTGGGTGACTCTCCCTTGGTAACAGTTTAATGATAGCTAAAAATGATAACATTCTGAAGAACTTCCACAGATTGTGGTTTTGCACAAGAAGCGCAAGTGAATGTAACAGTCTGTGATCTTTCTCAAATTATTTTTACTACTTCAGGTGAATCACTGTATCACTGTATTACAATAGGAATCAAGAAATAATTTTAGCTATTTTGGGTATGGAAAAAATAATTTTAACAGGAAACTTATGTCAATAATAATATAAGATTTTGTATTTAAGATTTCTCCTGTTGACAGAATGTCTTTTCCATATTTTGAAATATGGGAAACATATTTCAAAAACCTAACCAATTTAAAAAAAAACCCAAACCCTAACCCACTTCTATTTTTATGCCTGCCTAGAAGGTTAGGAGATAAAAAGCAGGCATGATTTTTATTTCTCCCTGTTAGATACAATTGCAGATTTAGAGAACTGCATGCTTTCCTTTTAGAGACAACATTTCAACTCTCAATACACAGAATCCTGAAAGCAATGAAATAATTAAAAAAAGAAAAAAAAATGAGAAAGGAAGCTTGACAGCTGTTATTTTTAGTTAAGGATATTTTAGTTTATAAAGAAAGCTCCCAGAGAAGAATGCAATGTTTATGTGCACATTCCTTACAGATGATAGTCATTAAAGAGAGGCTTTGTGGTTAACCCCTGTCAATGGGAATGTATGGATTCTGGTAGGAAAAGAATTATATACTACCAAAATTTGTAGGAAAGTTTTATTTTTAAAGTATTGACTACATGGTTATGAAACAAGATGTTTGAAGAGAGCAGTAGGGAAGTGAGGATTTGGTCTTGCTCCTCTTCAAATCAGTAGATGAAATGAGCCCCTCTGATTTAATAGAGGAAAATCTAGTTTAGGAAATTTTGTTCTTAAGGTAGAGAGCCTTTTCTAATTTTATATTCAATTTACAGTACATTTCTATAGCATCAACTTAGGATACTTTTCAAGAAAAAAATTCAATTAATTTTAAATGTTTTTCAGCAGCTTCTCTAGGTCAGAAAGATATTTTGGTAAATATCAGATGTTTGACTATTATGATTCCACTAGGGTTTACTTTGTATCAACAGCTTAATAAATTATTCTGTAATAGAAGCCAAATCAGACACATATAATTATTTAAAATTGTAGAATAATAATCACTACTGTCTCAAGTAAATCATAATATTGCAGAGAAAATGTTTCTCTCCTCTATTTGATGGATTGACTTTCTGAAGAAAAAATAAAATAGAATCACTGAATGAATGACAGAATCATGGAAAGAACTCCCTTTGGGGTTTTCATAAAAAATTTTACTTTCCAGCAGTCATATAGCCCTTCTGTCACTTCAGTTAGGATGAAACAATATAAAACAATTTGCACAGTATTCCACATGTTATTGCACGTTGATACACCTCCCCCAGAAGTCTGAACACACACCTAATCTTAATCAGATGGTAATAAGCTTTAAAGAGAAAGAAGCTGATATATAAAGTTTAATCTCTTATGTCTTAAGAAGGACAATCAGGGCTAAGTTTCAAAAAGATGTTTTAAAAAGCCATGCATTAAACTGTAATGTGGTTGAAGCAGTCGTTTTTGCAGAAAAAATTGTGAGATATACAAATATATACGTGCACAAATCCAACTATTTTGTAAGACCAAATAATTTGTCCAGCTTTAATTGCATTTGATATTGTATAACAGCAGAAATCATGCATGATCAGAATTTTGAAAAAGCACATTCCAAAGGAAAAATTGAGATTCTGATTTTTAAATTATTAGAATATCTCTGAAGAATCATCTAATGTTCTAGGATTCTCATGAAGTGGGTTACATTCTGAAAAGTTCCTAAGTTGATTGTCCCATTCTCATTGAAATCAATAGCAATCAGTGCTGAGTCCATACAAAAGACTCAACCTTATTTAGGCAATTTTTTGGTTTTAGGTGCTTTCTTCACTGAAAGGATAGTTAAGCACTGGAATGGTCCAGGGAAGCAGTAGAGTCACCATCCCTGGAATTGTTCAAGAAATAACTGGATGTGGCACTTAGTGTTGTGGCCTAGTTGACAAAGTGATGATTAGTCAAAGATTGGACTCAGAGATCTTGGAGGCCTTTTCCAACCTTAATGACCCTATGATTCCATTATATGATCTCCAACTACCTAGTGTAGCATCTTAGCCTGGCTATGGGAGGGATCGTTTGTGTAAAGTTAACCGGGATATCTTTGATACAGAATGGCACAAGGTGGTGTAGAAACATCCTGCTGTAAATCAGCAGTGGGGGAAGTGACCAGATGCTGGGGATGGCACTGCTGGTGCTCTGGAGCATGTTGTACAATAAATCTTTTCATTTTTGAAGATTGCAGTAAGTTAAAAGAACTAAATATACATTGGGTTTTAATCCAGCTAGTGTTACAGCTTTGCATATAGGGTTGATACAGGCCCAGATCCTCAGTTATTATTAAGTGGGTATCAGTGCAGCAACATGAACTTGTACACTTGAAGTATGCTTGGGTTTGGTTGATTGCTTAGGGTTTTTTGTTTGGTTTGTGGGGTTTTTTGTTGTTGTTCTTTGGGTTGGTTTTGTAGGATTTTTTTAGCTGGTTTTTTCAGGGTGGGGGAGCAAGTTGTCTTTCCCATTTCTTATCCCATAATCTGCGGTTTTTATATCTTTAGTCTGCCTATCTGCCCAGCCTTCTCTTTACCTATTCACCTATGTTTGGGCACTACATGTTGTTGCAGGATGTGAATTAACTTAATATTTAAACCTTGAAAGGTAATAATCCCATCTTGCAAGACTCTGTTTAGACCTCATCTAAAATCAGCAAGAGCAGGATATGTAAGACTGGAAAAAAGACTTAATGGGGACAGACAGTAATATGCAACTACATGAAGGGTTAATGGGGAAGGGAAGATATGAACCAAGAATGAACTCGCTTTCATTGCTTTATTCAAATATAAATTGTATGCATAAGCTAAAATGATGAACACAGACATGAAAGGGGAAGAAAAAGGGAAGCATTTAAAGTTTGTTGAGACAGAAAGAGATGTCTCAAAATTTTGCATACAACACTTATTATTCTTACTCTAAACATAAAATAACTGTATTGTATCAGTTCCTCCTTACAAAAAATAGGAAAATGCTGAGAGATGGGAAAGAAAAGCCTGGTGAAAAACATTCTTCAGTTACAAATGTAGCACTGCATTACATGATGTCGCTGCTTAAAACGTAAGAATTATTTCAAACCATTTCTGCAGTTTCTAGAAGGCCTTTAACTGTATTATCACCACCAGAAAAATCATGTCTTTTTCTTGCTAACTGAAAGATGCAACTTTATAACAGAATTAAAAAACTACTGTGAAACAATGATCCAGAGCACTGTCTGAAAACATTTGTTAGGACAGTCTTTCATTCTGTGGTTGTACATGCTCAGGGCAAAATTTTTGACAAGGACTAATGGAAAATTGCGTTTTGATGGCTAAAGATAGTTACAAAAACAAGAGAGAAAAAGTTTAAATGTCTTCTTTTTGCAATATATCACAGTGCTTTGTAGTGGGAAAGAGCAGCTTTTAAAATAGTAAGATGCAGATGAGGGTGTGTAATCTTACCACCTCCTCTCTTAGAAGGTGGAGCAGAATGATAGCAGGGAATTTGAAAACTTTAAAATTAGCTAAGAGAGGATGAAGAAATGTTCTTCCCCAGAGAAAGCAGCCAATGACAAAGGAGGTATCTGTCATTTTACACTTGAGTAGTAATTAACCAGCTCTTAGTCCCTACAACCATACTTACAGGTTAATCAGACTTGCAAGTCCTGGACTTCTCACATTTTGCTAACTTCTTCTATAACCAATGCTGCTACTAAGCAGAGATTCAAATTCTTGGATTCCTTGTCTTGTTTAACTAACCTAGTATTCAGTTTTTAGAGAGTTCTCTGTCTGGAAATATAAAGAATATGCCTTACATCTTTCCTTCACAATGCACTTTATTTACTGTAAGGAGTTTCACTAGTGTTCACTTCCTGAAGAAAAAGAAATAAATATTTATATATCTAAATATATATACTTACATAGACACATATAAGATATATTTATATAGTAAAACATATGCATAAAGCATTTCTCATAATCTAATATCAACCAGAAGAGGAGGAGGTACAACTAAAAGTAACAAACCAGATCACTCACCTCACTTCTCATACTAAGGAATAACACGGTTTGATAGCAACAGAGCAGTGGTGGAACTATACTGGAAAACAAAGACTATAAATTAGATGGGTGCTTCAGAGATGGGCAAGGGACTGAGCAGTAATCCAAGTTTTGAAGGACCTGACCCATGCAGCTTCTCACAGGTCTCAGCAACGGAAAATGTTCCCATTTGGGGTCTCTCTGGCTTTTCAGGCAGCTCAGATGCTGAAGAATATGAAATAGGACTAAGATATGCTTCTCCAGTTTTCTTACAGTTCTGGTTTTTTTCTCTTCTGATGTCCCCAGACAATCCAGGACATAAAGAAGCCGATTCCCACTCACATGCATTGCAGAGAGACATTGTCTCTGAAGTTCTGCTACCACACAATGATCCCTTCTTTACTCACTGCAATTTGAGGAGATCACCATGGCAAATGTGGGAGATCTTGTGCACTGGAAAGCGTGCAGATAAAAAGAAAGGAAGACAGACCCAGATGACACATAGCCTTTACAAAATACCCATTAAATGAAAACTTTTTTCTAAAAATCCCTAATGTAAAGCCAGATTATGCCACAGAGTTTAGACATTTGAACCTAAAGAAAAAGTAGAGAAAGGTCATCTAAAATCGGTTGAAACTGGGAAACAAAACAAAACAAAACAAATAAGCAAACAAAAAAATTCCTTATTCAACCTTCTGTAAACAATGCGAGTCCAAAGACTGTAAACTCTTGATTTTATAAACCTGAGCTACAAAGCAATGGCCAAGTTATTGGTATGTCACTTCTCTTTGAAATTAATTTTATTCTGCAGTTCAGCACAATTAAATCTTTTCCTTTAAGACATCAGTGCAAAGGAATGGGAGTTATTTGCTTTTTTTTTCCTCCCCCCTCAATGACATCTCTTCAGTAGCAGACAGGAATTTGCCCTCTGTTTTCAGTTTGTATAACATCATACTGTGCTTAAATAATCTACAGGGTGAAATTCAACCTGATGCAGCTTCAGTTCCTTCAGGAAAATACAGCTCTATTTTCCTTAGCAAGTTACTCTTCTGAGGTTTGATACAACATCTGAAATATTGCATTTTAAGGATCAAAGGAAATGTCACCCATGGGGCACAGTGATGCTGAAAAATATGGAAGCCACAGCTCCTCACAGAGGAACAAAGTTTAAATAAAGATACAACAAACCCAACAATGCTAGGTCACAGTACACTGAGAAAAGTCAAGCAAACACAAATGGGTCATGCTCCACTTACAGTCCTACAAACTACACCCAGTAAACATCCTTTGAACAACAATAACTTTAGTCTACTTTTCTAAATGTTCAATGTATGTATTCTCTTTATACAGAATCATATAAACAGGGCTTTTTTTTGTCTCTTAAGAGTCGCTTTTTTTCTTTTCTGTCTATCTATATCATTTCTATGCACAATGGAAGCTCTGTTTCAAAGTTAGATTCAAGTAAGGAGGATTAATTAGTCAAATTTCTAAAAGGCTTAAGCCAATCCACATAAGTGTCAAGTGCAGGTAGATAGGGCAGTCCTAGAATGTAAAGATGAAAATCAAATTTAAAAAAATATTACAGAAGATAACTTTTGGGACTTCATATCTTAAAACAACTGTGCAAGCAGTACATAATTGCTACAAAAGATTTTTTTTTTCACAGCAAAGGATGTACCCAATGAATGCTTTACTTTTGTGTTATTCAATGTCAAACCTAACTTCTGCTACTGTATCCTATTCAGAGGAACAGTGTGTGGATCTGTAGCCTGAAAACAGTTGACATAAGCAGAATGCTGTTTGCAAGTCTGCTTGGTCAGTCTTCTCATATTATTCACAATAGGCACTTAGGTGACATAGTGCTTTTTTGCATCTTGCTGGTTGATTTGAATTTATTTTAAACAGGAGAATAATAATAAACAACAGGCAGTAATTAAGAGCAAATGCTGTTGTATCTACTAATCCTTTTAAATGTGAAAATCAGATCTGTTTGAACTAATTTGTTTTTTTGAAGACTTAATGAGTTACTTGGATTCCAACTACACCTTTTTACCTGAAGAGAAAGAATATATTGTCTAGTCTGTGGGAAATATTTATTCCTGCTTAGAATTAAACTATAGATAGAAAGTCTACTGATCTTAGTATTTGTACAAGAGAAGCATTTGTTTTTCTGGCATTCATTTTTCCCTTCAGAAATCCTGTACTTAGTAGAATCATGTTCTTAAAATACTGTAGAGTCTGTGCTTCTCAGTGAGCCTCTTCACCCTTAAAGATCTTCCCTCTAATTAAACTTTATATTAACAACTGAATGCAGACAGGTTTTCCTGCTTTCAATTATATGAAGTTAGTAATTCACTGGCTACATGCACATTAATTTACCTAGAACTTAATGGAATTTGCCTACCCAGTTTCAATTGATACTCACATTCACAGAGCTATGCTGAAACTCCATTCACATTCCATATATTCTTGCCTGGTGAAAAAATAGTTGCACATGCATGTGATTGCCTCTTTGGATCCTTTTCAAAGCCTTCTTTAGGAATCTGAACACGCCCTTCTGTGGGAAAAAACTGCAGAAACAAAAAAAGGAATGAAAAACTCTTTAAGACCATCCTTCCTCCCAGAAGTTTCTCAGAACCTGATTGAGGGCTTCAGATATAAGGGATCCTAAAAGAGCAGGAACGATCAAAGCCTCCAGCATCAAAACATTTTGGTTTCACCTTTCACTGCACCTCCTACTTACAGCTATTGGTGTAGAAAGAGTAAAGCACAGAGACAGAGGACATGCAGCCCTGGGAAAGATGTTTAAGTGGGTATTCCACCCTGGAGGAAGCCTGGCAGAAAGGTTATCTACGTTGTACTATTTTTCTGCTTTGATCCCTGCTGGGAAAATACACACCTTTCACTTTCTCAACGTCTGCTGTCCAGAGAAACTGCAAAGTATCTGCAGCTACAAAAGAATTGTACGTTCTATATATACATGCACACAAATAAAATGTACTGAGAGCATAAAACAGCAGATACTTAAGTGATTCATTCACTGTGAAATCATACTCTGTCAAATCAACAAGTTACTTTTGTGCAACTGAAGGTAAATTTCACTCATGGTGGATGATTAATATCTATTGTGTTTGGCAGGATTATGTAAAAGAGTAAATGAAAAAAAAAGTATATTATGCATGAATGGTATTGTAAACATCACAGGCTATATTGTGAAGGGCATCTTTAAAAATTTAGTTCTGAAACACTGAATTTTGGAAACAGTGAAAGAAGTTGAAGCATTTGGTTAGAAGAAAATTTTCATTAGAAAAGTAGGTTTGTTGTATGCTTCCTATTATACCGAGATCAAAGAAGCACATGATGTGCCTCATGATTCTAAATAATATTATGCTTTTCCCCAAAGTGTTCACGTATCCCAAGGGAATTGGCAATATAAATCAATCAATGGCTGTACAGGTGTAAAGTATAATAAATGGATCTTGGTGTACCAACTATTCCAAATTATTGCTCTGCAGCATGAATGTTTTACTGATTGGTATGAGAGCATCTGTACTGACTTATACACGATGGCCAGGGAACTGCGTGTATGTTCTACCTGCTTATGAGCTGAATTGCTGAAAAGCCTTTGCAAGAAGAGTGCTTCTCAGACCTCACATAGCATAAATAGCTCTGAAGAGGTCAGACATTTAATCTCTTTCCTGATGCTTGAACTGTAGGTGTCTGTGTTTTTGCATTTGGAAGTGATGAAGAAAAAACAAACAACTGTTCATCCATTGTTATTAATCATTTACAGTAAAGTAACTATCCCACATTTGTATGAGCCAAATCTAGCCAATGTGCAATTAATTAGATGTGAGGATCAAAGCTCCTTGTTCCTTCTGATGTATTATTTTTATAATATATTTTTAAATGTTCTGTCTTTTCTTTTTATGCCATCAAAGAATAATAGAATGGTATGTGACGTGATCATAGATGTTCACACTGAGTCAATATAACACATGCAGAGGTTGAAGTTAAATAAGAAATTTTGTACTAATTTATTCCTTATGTAATTTACAGAAAATTCTGGTAAAGAAGGTCATTCAGAGGGACATGCATTTATTTCTATGAACTTAGCTCATGGGTTAGAATTGTCAAGGACATTTAAAGGACAAAAGTGCTCAGCATAAAACTTAAATAAACACTCAGATATTCGTCAGATCTGTGTGAGGGGGTTTTTTTTGGTGTTGGGCTTTTTTTTGGTGGGGGACAGCTTGTTTCGGTTTTAGGGGTTCTTTTGGCCAGGGAATCCAAAACATCACAGTTTTATTACTTTCCCATCTTTTTAATATCGAAGAAAGGGCACATTGGTCCAAGTGGTTCTCATTAAATGCTTGGAATATGATTACAGAAAATCCCTTCATGGCAGTTCTTGCTTTGCAGGCCTTGGGGGGTTGTTTGGGAGGGCAGATGATCCTGGGACTATCTGATTTAAGAACCATGTCTTTCTACCTTAGTTAATAACAGAAGAATATAAGAATGGTCTTAATGGATCCGTCTGGCCCAGCATTCTGTGGTCTAACTGTGAGCAATAGAGATGCCAAGGGAAGAATTAATTAGAATTAATTAAAAGAATTAATATCAGGTAACAGCTGAACAGGTGGGCCCGGAGGGTTGCTAACAGTGGTACAAAGTCCAGCTGGAGGCCAGTCAGGGTGTACCCAAGAGTCTGATACTGGTGCCACTGCTCTTTAACGCGTTCATTAATGACCTAGTCACTCCTCACGTGAGGAGAGGCTGAGGGCTGGGACTGCTCTGCCTGGAGAAGAGACGGCTCAGGGGGATCTTATCAATGTGCATAAATATATGAGAGGGAAAGAAGATGAGGGAACCTACCTCTTCTCAGTGGTGCCTAGTGGAAGGACAAAAGGCAGTGGACACAAAATAAACACCTCAAGTGTCCTCTGAACATAAGAAACACTTTTTTACTGTGAGAATTGTCAAACACAGGCATAGGTTGCTCAAAAAGGTAATGGAATCTCCATATTGTTGCAGGCATTCAAAACTCAGCTGCACACAGTGCTGGACAATCAGCTGTAGCTAACCCTGCCTGACCAGGAGATTTAAATTAGGTGATTTCACATTCCCTTCAATCACTCAGAGACTCTGTGGGATCTTGTCACAACAGAGGTGTCTTCGGAAGAATATTGATGTAAGGTAAGCACATAGAGATATTTCTCCTGACACTCTGTCTTGGGAATTTCTTTAAGGCAGAAGGGGTGTTTTGATATTTAATAGTCATAAATTTCATAGATTCCCAGAAAAGTTTTCTTTCTTTCTTTCTACCACCATTCAAACAATGATTAGTTAACGCTCTGAAAAGGCACTAATTTCAACCTGTCTGCTGACTCACAAGATCCACTGATTGATTTCAGTCTGAGATTTTTAACATTATCCCTGCAATCTGTGAGTGTGTATACAGTATAATATAATTTACACATATATATGGATGAGTTCAGGGGCAACTCACTGTTTGCATTAACCCTTTGAACAAGGTAAATTCTTTACTTGCTACAGTACCTTTGGACACTAATTCCTAATATCTTAGATAAGAGCATGCTAGAAAGCAACACGTAGGAAATGGCACTTGCTTGCTGATGTAGCCCAGTTTATTTACTACATATGTTTGTGTTAAAAACACTTAATCTACTAGATCTCTTCAAGGTCTTTAATAGTAAAGGCAAGCTTTATCAACCTGCAAGATTACAATTTTTTTTTCATGTTCTTAGTTTGAGAAAATGTTCATGGAATCTAAAATATTCCCTAGGGATTATTACAGAGTAAGTCTTGAGTAGCCATATCTTGAGGTGCAGGTGCTGAGATGGCAGACTAGCTTTGATTTTTGCTGTTCATTCTTTGCTTTTTTTTAATTATGTCACCCTTTGAGACTTCAGCCCCCAAACCATAAACTACCAGCATATAATTACACTGCAATAGGACATTGCTTTCCTAAATGATGCTTTTCCAAGGCATGAGAGAAAAAAAAATTAAAAGCTGTTCACCAGCTTCACTCTTACATAAAAATGTATAGAAACATGCAGCTGGTTCCAGTGTTGTCTCCTATAAATGTTAATTATTGCTGTTCTGACTTTCCTGAGTTATTTTTGGTGTCTCAATATTTCACATCTAATAATGTAGGTTATGGCCCTTAGGTGCTTGAATATCAATAATATTCAGTGACATTTTGGCATGAAAGTAATTAAAAAATAGGACCTTGGCATGTTAATAAAAGGTCTTCTTTGTGTTTCTCTTCCTTACAAAATGAATATACTAAAACCTGCTAACCACAAAGTGTTATTACAAAAATAAACACATTGAAGTTTGGAGTAAACAATGGTTATATGATATGTAATAAGAGTCTATGAGTTACATATACTTTTAGCACTGGGTTTTGAGAGGGATCAATGATGTAGGACAGTTCCATGCTAAAAGGATTTATACTAGAAGGGTAGCTTTGAAACATTTTTTACTTTTCTTGTGCAAAGGAAATGAAACTAAAATGCCAATAGCATCAGATAGGATGCTACTGAACTGCATTTATTTAATCTAATTATCCAATGAATTTAAAATTTCCATTCTTAAATTTTGCTATTTATAGTCAGATAAAGAAAATACCCAAATTGTGAGTTTCCCCTGCCCAGGTAACTTTCTATCCTACATGTTCCCTAAAAGCATTCAGGAGTCTTGTATCATGCTCAGACAGTTGTTTCATCTGGGTTTAGAGAGCAATGAAGAAGTGTGTTTCATGGCCACAGATCTAGGAAAAACAATATAATGAGAGAAAATTAAACAAAGCAGATGGAACTGGGCTTCTCAAGAAACTGAGGGTCTTCTTATTCAGATTGGTCACATCCAAAAAAAAAAAATCTTGTCAAAGCAAACAGACTATATCAACCCAGTTGTGATTAGAAGGGCCAAAGGAAAACTGCTTACACAGAGCAAACCATCAATTTCTTAAGACAATAGATATACCCAAGCCAACCATTTAACCCTTATCAATAACTACTTTTCTTATGAGGCCACTGAACATTACAGAGGCAGCAGTGAACTCTTGTCCTTGTTTCCTGCATGTTCCCCAGCATGAACAAAAAACATTTCTATTCTGGAATTAGTTGCAAAGCTTTCCTCAATGGTGTTGCATTCTTCTCAGTTCCTCTCCTTTAAGTCATTTCTTCACCTTGATGACAGAAACATGGAGGAAATCATGGAGGGATCCCTTTTTAGCACTTGAGGATAGAGGACCAATTGCAAATTCTATTTAATATATCATTGCTTTTACGAACACTTTCATATTGTCATCTGGAAATGCAATGCAGCACAACACAACGAAATTTATTTCAATGGACAGACATCCCTTATGTAGTTTCCGGGGTGGAGGGAATATAAAGAAAGCAAGGGTTTGGTTTTCTTTTTAAAAAATGCATTCCTGACACTTGAACTGCAAGGAAGAGCATACTTGTGTCTGTCTTTCTGCTATTGTCTGTTTCAGGATATATATTAACTAGCGAAAGGGTCATCGTGGTATTAAGAAGTCAAACAAAATATTTCTTTAATAACAGAATGAACTGAATACATAAATAAACTATGGAGGTCTCACTTAAACTAGACCATATTATATAGACCAGCTTAAAGAAATATTACAAGATCTTAACCAAACAGAAAAGGAAGTTAAGTAAAGCTCAGTCATTGGCTAGCTTTTTTGCTTTTAATAATTCACAGCTGGAAACTTGATAAATGCCTTCTTAAAAAATTAATAATGAAAAAATTTTCTTTGGCTTGTATGTGACATTTTTCCTGAATTTACGTTAATCAAAAAACACTATTGATTATTCTATGGTTTAAGACTATGCTAAACATTTTTTGATCCTGAATTTTTGTTAGGGTCCAATTCTGCAACTAGTTTTTGCCTATGGAAGGAGCATTGTCCAGTAATAGTTAGAGAATTTACATTTAACCATTCTTTACATTTAACCAGGTAACTTTAAGAAAGAATTATCATCTGTAGTAATCTGCAAATAGTCTCAAAAACTCAAGTCCTTGATGTCCAGAGCAACACAGAAGCATGGCAGTACAGGCTTCACTCTGTTGCTATTACCCACTTATTTGCATTTTCAGCAAAAATGTTAGTCTTATGATAAAGTCCCTAGAAGCATCTCTTCTCATCTTCTGAGATTTTAAGCATGTATAATTTTTTTTTTTGCATCCTAAAAACACATCTACACAAAACTAGATTAATTCACAAACAAATTTCTTACAGCCAGAGATGAGCTATCAAAAGGCCAGTGTATTCAGTCTCCACTGAAATGGGCAACATTCAAGCCAGTGACATGGCTCTAAAAATTCCGCTCTCACTCCATGGAATATCCAGCATCTCAGATAGCCTTTTTACTATGTAATTTGTTGCAGGAGGTAGGGTGCTGGTTAGGCACCAAAAGCCAGGACCTTCCTAGAAAGTGTCCAGCAAAGAACAGCCCCTCTAGGGGCCAAGGCAGCCTCCCTGGACAGCTGTGATCTCAGCAAGTGTAGCCATTTCTCAGCTACAAGTGATTCCAGCTCTCGTGATTTCAGCTCTTTGTGAGATCACCCAAGGCAAACTCGGGGACAGAGAGACAGGAGCCGTGTGTGGCAGTGCCACAGAGGCAGCTTTATTGTCCAGCAGTCCCTGGGAAGGGGAGGCCAGGGACAGCAGCTCCCTGGATTTCAGGGTGGATCCAGGGCCTTTTTATGGGAAAGGCAGGGGGTGGGGTAGAACCCAATTTATCAACTGGATACAAGGTATTACCATAGAGAAACAATGGATGCTGGGGGTGTTTCATTCTCTCACCCAAACCTACAGAGAGGTTTCTTTTCTGAGCCCTTTTACCCTCAAGCTTCTCTCCTCCAAGGGAGTGCAGAGGACTCCTGAGTCAAAGGCTCACTGCCCTCCACAGTAATTATTTATTTCCACTAAACTTTAAAGCACTGTATGATGATTGGGAAGATACAGACAATTTAACTTCTATATTTGATATTTCATCAAAATGCAGAAAGCTCTTTCATGATCAGAGCTTTTATTCTTCTGTGCAGTGATGTTTGCAATTAGAACACAATTGGAATAAATACAAAATAAGAAATACAGTCCACTGTGTGAAGATACTCTAGAAAAATATTTTAATCAAAACTGAAGACATTCAGTGTTGCCAAATATTAAAAAAGCACGAAATCTTCATAACACATTTTACAAATACAGTTAACATAATACAATCAAGTAGTGCTCAGTTATAGCCACTGAAATTTAATTATGTATAATCTCTTTTCAGTGAGCCTGCCTGATTGAAAACACTTATTTTCATTGGAAAGGACAGAACTAAACAAAATTATAATAATACTTTTATTTATGCAGTTAAATAGTTGTACAGTCCTTGTCACCATACAGACTAAGCAGTTTAACAATGTATTTTACTGTTCAAATCATGCAAGATGCGAAGACTTGTATGCAGCAATACAGTTTCACATAATGTAGTTTCTGCCTGCTGCCTCCAGTAATGAAATAAGATAGCCAGAATATTTCAAGTAGTTCAGTAAAAAACTTATCTCCTGCCAGCACAAACATAGTTACTTACTGAATAAACAAACTTATTCCATTGCTGGAAAGTAGCAAATCTTCTTCCAGTCTGCATTTTACTTCCATTTTGTAAAGGACTGTGAGAGCATTGTGGTAGTGACTTCATGACAAATAATCACTCAACTCCTTTTGATTCCCTGGCATACTTCAACCCTGGCAGGAAAGTACAGGTAATGATAAATTCCTGCATTTATTTTATATGGTTTTCTTTGGGTCACCAATTAAAAGTGCTACTGTACAAATGTTTCTAGCTCTACACATGCAATCCTTAGAATTTTTTCATTTGAACGGTGTCTTGGTAATATAACATGTAAAAACAGAAGTGATGGGCCTTGCAGCACAAAAATGATAAAAAAAAAAAATCTGAATTAAGTGCATTTGCAGGAAGTTTCAAAACCAACACCTCCTGAAATGGAAAGGCCTCTTATTTATATTGAGGAAACACTTGATAAGATATTTTGCTGATCTCAGTTAGATTTTCAGCAAAAGTTCAAATGAAAGTGCAGTGGAGTGTCCTATTCCTGAACACTTATGGTAGTAACAGTAATAGGAGAGAAAACTAAGCAGGAAGAAAAGTCAATAACTTGAGAGCAGAGAAGGAGTTATCATTAAAGCCAGCCTTCCATTGTGTACTCAGATTCCTATTACAGTTACAAGATGATAAGTACACAGAAAAGTTGAGAGACGCAACATTAGCAGAAATATCCTTAAAACCTGTTAAAAATGAAAGAGGGGAGGGGAACAGAAGAGAGAAAACATAATGCCGAGCAAAGAAAAACAGGTTTGGGTACGATTTTTCTTCAAAATCATTTAATTCAATACAATGTCTTGAAAATGCCAAATGATGAATTTAAAGTCATCTTTTTTCTTATTACCCTCTTTTATTAGACTACTCTTGATTAACTGAAATACATTTTCTTATGATTATTAATTAATCAGTTTCTGTTGAATAAAATACATGTTGAAGTACTTTTTATTCCATATTTTTGGGCAGCACTGCAGCACTGTGATTTATTTTGAATATTGTAATAGGTCTGGTAAGTGTTTGACTCATCAGCCTTGAATAATATATCTGATGTTGCTTCCATAGGTCTGAAAAATTCCATCTGTGCAAGATGCATATAGATGAATGAATCACCACAAGCATTTATTACTGGCTACATCTGCTTTCAAGGTACAGATACATCTAACTATGCTGGCTAGTTGAAAAATCTGTATGAAACCTGCAAAAATTCCCTGGTACAATGGTAAGTTCAAACATCTTAACTGAATATCAGCTCTGTAGCTCACACAGTACCTTTTCTGAAAGTATTTCCTTCTTTCTCATGAAACTCATCTGCTGAACTCTACCCCCTCTCCCTCACCAATCTACTTTCTTCTTTCTGCTCCCTACGTAGACCCTCTCGGCAGATATATCTTTCTCTGCGGTTTGAACTAAAACAAGGGTATTTTTTTCTGAACTTAAAGAAACTGCTTAGGAGTTGTGTTTAGGTGGCACGCAAGTTTTACACAGCTTCAGCTTTCCAAGACACCAGACTGTCAATATAAAGTAATAATACAGTAGAATTTTATTTTAAGGGCAATTTATGCCTGAAGGCATGCTCTATAACTCGGTCTAGGTAAGCAATGATGTTGCAATTACAAACAGTAAAGGACGCAATATATTTCTTGTGACTGACACATATATGCTTATGATGTGAAAACGGGATGCATTGATATTGATTCTTAGTTAGATCCTATTTTGATATATGCTTTTACTTAACAGACATTGCCCTTTATGTGATACCATTTATATGAGGGAATTTTTCCATACAGTCAGAGTGATACAATATTGGGCTGAATGAACACTTCTACAGTGTTCAATATTTGGCTAATTTAAATAGTAATAACCTATCTGATGTGCCATAACAGTACTAAAGATTGTATAGAGTACTAGACAGACTAGAACTTAAATATGACATAGCTTTGTTATGGAAGATGATGTGTTATATTGATCTTTGACATTCGGCAATGCTTTTAATGATTTAATTATTTAAAATACAGAACTTTGTAAAAAAAGAGAAAGAGTAAAGAAGGCAGCAAATTATATTATCTTCGTTTATAATGAAAGAGAGACAAGGTTAATGCGTGCTGAAAAACAAGAGAAAAAAACAGGTTGTCAAGTTCTATTCAGTAATACACAGCATATGAGACAATAGATAATTTTTATACAGAATATATATATATATATATATTCTTTTATTTGGAAATTTTGTTTTGGCAACACAATTCCTTTGCATATACCAGAAAAGAAATGACACTGCTCTATGACAAGAATTGTGATGGAAAGCCAAATGAGGTAGGGTGGACAGACCAAGACCTTTTTCTTACACAGAGCCAAAAAAGGATAGTAAATTACCTTCAAATACAGGAAAAGTACATTTTATTAGCTTTTAAAGTAGATAACTTTGCGATGCCTAGGCAAGACAGAAAATAAATAAAAAGAGTTCATAAAAGATTCTTTCTCTGCCCACTGTGCCTTTGCAGGAGAGGTTCTTTTTTCACATGCTGGATTAATTTCAGCTGGATGAGCAATGTTTTGAGAAGTAAAGAACTGCCCCCTAGTACTCATGAAGCCATTGTTCTTTCCATGACTCCTGATGGATAACTGTGCATCCTTTTGATAAACTGTCCTTAAAGCACAGACTCTCATCTCCTTGCTATGACACTGTGCTTGAACTAGACAGCTACAAGGAAAGGGGACTTGTCATGCTGAGCACCTTCTGTTTGTTCCTTAAATATTTAGGCACTTTCAAGATCCAACAGCCATTCACAGAACTCAGATTCTTTTCATTGATTTAAGTTGGATTTTGATTAATAACATAGAGAAGAACACCATATAAGCAAAGGAAGAAAAGGTTTTTCCACACATACACTCTTTCTGGATCAGACAACTCAGTTTACAGTAGATATCATGTAGGATGGGAAATGTTAATCAGGAGAGTCCTCCCTTACACAGGAAGAAATAATATTCCCAAATACATTAAACTCTAGAAACTGGATACATGTACGCAAGGCTTAATCAGAAACAAATCCTAACATTAGTAAAATGGTATAAAAACCACCAGTAAAAACCAGGACTCTTCACCTTGATGAAATCTAAGGGCTCTTAGCTGTAAGTCCAGATTAATTGCAGCAGAAGAACCAGGTATAGTATTCCATTCTGGGGAAAAAACATTGAGTTTTAATGAAGATGGAAAACATCCTCCTTTCTATCTATCAGCTTTTCAAAATTCTGAAGTCACCTAGGTTTTTAACTATTTGGATTTGCAAATCCTAAACCAAGCCATAACCTAAGATTAATTAAATCTGGATGAATAAACTGTTTAGTCTTAAATAAACATGAAGTTTATGACATGGCAGATGCCAGCAGCACACAGTAAATTAAGTCTATTGGGTTCTAGACTTACATGCTATATATTTTAATGCTACAGATTATAAGCTGTAAGTCTAGACCTAGCCTATTAAAAAGGACCAACGACCAAAATAAGAGACTTGATGACTTGGTCTCAATAGAGATCCATGCCTTTCCTTTTTTCTTGCAACCTGAAGAATTTTGAAGATATTCAGAGCATTACATTCCACCATTAATCTTCCTACCTAAATTAAAACCATCCTACCAACCCAGAAACATTAGGTAAATCCATTGCTTATGCAGAGTCCAAAGCTTATTTCAGATGTTTATGAGTACCACAGTCACTTGGTCTCTCTACTTATCTCTAGAGTTCATCAAACTCTGATTTTGGATTTAAGACTAATTTTAGAATCAAAAGGACCAGTACCTTAGTAGCACTTGTACAACATCATTCTTTTGCTTCATTCAAGCCTACGTAATACTACTGTCACCCAAGCTCTTACAACTTCAGTGTTGTGATCTCACACCAGCTCCGGGTTTAATGGAACCTGGACAATTAATTCCAACTACTCAAAACCAAGGAAGTCAAATTATCACTATTTTTTAGAACTATGTCACATAAACACCACCTGGTTTTCAACTTTATTTTAGTTTTGAAAGCTCTTGAAAGCTCTAAAAGAGCTGAAGGACCAGCTCAAGAAAACAGGATATTTAAGATCCAGTGGAGAACACATTTCTTTCCTCTCCTTTTGTCCTAGAAAGTGCCAGTCATCTTGGCTCTGGGCTGGTGAGTCTGAAAATCCCTTTCCTTACTCCAGTGTTAAGCCTGTGCTTGATAAAATAAAAAATACCAGCCTATATAGCTTAAAGAAATAATTCTAAAATTAATAACTGTTATAGCCTAGCCCTTTTCTGATTTTTTCAAACACTTTAATTGCCCTTTAATTAGTTAAATCTAAACTCAATAGTTACTTGTGTTGTAGGCATGAGATTGTGAACCGATGCATTTCTGCCTTGAGCTCAATGGATTTGAACTCTATAGAGCAGTCCAAGCACCACTCAGTAGGAAGATAACATCTGATGGAGAAGCAGACTCAGCCTACCTTGCTGAGCCAGACAACCCAAAAATCCCTGCAGATCTCCATCATCTTTCCACCCTAGGGAATATTGAAGATAAGTGGGATGTTCACTTGTGTTTGGGATGAGCTAGCACAAACCATTACCTTGTCTTCAATCCAGATCTTTAACCAAATTACCAGTACTGTCCATAACAGTGCGGCTGGCTCTGTTCCAGTTGCCAGTACAGCACAGAGTAGACTAAATGTCATAAAAGCAAACTTACAGTGCATGATTTTTAAATTATTTATGAAGATAGGTTGGTGAAGAAAAGTGTGATATGGAAAAATGGCTGGTTTTTGAAGTGATGTTAAAATATTTCTCAGAAGTTGACATACACAGAGGTAATTTGTAAAACCAAAATGATGTAAATGTGAGGCTGACTAGTTCACTCCCATTTAAAGAATATATTTCTCCTTCCTGCTGCTAAAAAAACAAAAATGAAAAATCACTCTATAACAGATCAGCTGTCTCTGCCAATTTAAAGGCTCAGACAATTACTATTGGAATATCTGGATGTCCTCACCCAACTGGTACCTGAAGAACTAGAACCTAGAAACATAAAATGGTCTTTTAAGTATGTTTTAACTTTTTTCCTCTGTAGCATTGCTCCAGGTTTTCTTTACTATTGCATATGCATGTATTTAACACATATCCACAAATAATTGTAGCTTGTAGGTTTAATGATTGAGTCACCTCAGTAAACTCCTCTTTAGGTTCACAGGGCACACAATAGATTGTCAAGTAGCTGAGATTGTTTAGCATTTCATTATACCAAAGCTGATATATGACTATTATTTTGACATTTCTGCTTTGGAAGTCTTGAGTAGCACTATGGAAGAATACCTAATCAAATAGTCAGTGATATTTACGCAGTAATAACTCTCTAGGGTAAAAGAAAGTCAATAAAAATAATTAAAATATGAAAAGTTAAATACCGTTGCTCAAATTCTGTCAGATAAAGAGATGTATGCTAAGGTAATCCTAAAGATTTTCAGGGGTTTTGCAAAAGTTTGGTTTAGGTAAGAAAATGCCAGCACTCTCAAATGTATATTTCATAGACCTTGCTCCCTTTCCCCCCTGTAAATGGCAGAGGGGCGGAAGGGGAAGGAAGTGGACATTTGTAGTTCAACACAAGTTTTCGAAGAGTAGGAAAGAACAGCCAGAAAGATGGAATTATTTTTTATTGCCCAGATCTACATTTACTAGACAGGAAACAAACTAGACTGGTAAAGGAGTATATACTCTTTACTGCAGGCCAGGGAAAGGATAATTATGAAGTTTTGGGGAGTTGTTTTGTTTTGCTTTCCAAAGGCTACAACTAATTGAGGTCTGAGGTGTTCTTCCTAAGACCAGATGAGGAAAAGGAGAATGACAAGAGCAGAGCTGTTACCAAACAGCCTCCTTCTCCCTGTGCAAATGCAGTTCAGATAGAGTACAGGTTTTGTGCTGGCCTTTTGTGCTGTACAGAATTTAGTTCTTACTGTAAAACCAATCAGGTCAGTTCATATTTAATTGACAGAGAACTTACTTGAAACTGTGTCTGACCCCTTTACTGAAAAGATATATTTGCCCTCTGTCACAGACACTTTTTGTTTATGGCCCCTTTACTGCCCCTGAATCACAGGCTGCTATTGTGTTCAAATGTCTTTTTTTGAAGCTGCACTTTGTGCAGCAATTGCAACAAGTTTACCCTCATAGAGACCAAGACAGAGTTATCCTCACCTTTGCCATCTCTGAGCCAGTGGAATTCAAAGTGCCAGTTTTGATCTTCAAAGTTTTATGCAGCTGAAGTCACAACAATTAGAAATTATCTTCTCTTTAACAAAATAGGAGCTGAGAAATCAGTCTAAAGTACTTCAGATATCATTCCCCAAGTGCTACCTCAAGCTGGAAGCAGGAAAATTTCTTTGGAGGACACTTGAGTTCAGTATTTACTTCCGATCTTACCCAGTTAACTATCAGCTCCTCTGTTAAATATATAGCAAACAGATGAAATCTGTGAGGCTAGGTCTTGAGATAAATTACTGAGAAGTGTTAGTGCCACAATGCCTTAGAAGAGGATGATAATGGTTATGATTATGATTATGTGGAAATACAATTTTTATTTCAGTTTTTGGGAAATTCCAAAGTTGAAGGATCCATGTTTCTCTTGAAAGAAAACAGTCTAGTCCAGATAACTTTTTTTTAAAATTTTTTTTTAATTGATAGCTGAGCTGAAACTTGTTTCACCTTAGGCAATTTGATATGGGCAGACATATGTTAATAGATGACAGGGACAACCAAACATATTTTGCTACAATGGTTATAAGACTGGAAGATTTTCAGCAATGTGGATGGTGCCCTAGATACCCAAGTGTGATTTCAAGTATTCTCTTTTGTACTTTTCCTATAGGTTAGCAAAATGTATCAGAATATATGAATTTTATTTAGCATAACATATCACAAAGATACCCTTTCACATTATAGTGAAAGTAACCAATGATTGTAACAGCTTTATTGACACTATTTCCAAGGAAAAAAAAATAAAGGGAGAGAAAACACAAAAAGAAAATGGAATATTCAGTAAATATCAAAATAACTTTGTCAATATTATTCAAGATGTTAGAAACCTGTTTTAGAAGGTAAACCTATCTATATTAAGCAGATTTACGAATACACTTGCCTGGACATCATGGCTCCAACACTTCATGTGAAGTGCTAAGCACCATTACCCACTGTTGGAGAGCGACGGCAAATCCCTTTATTCTTCATCTGAAGTACTTACTGTCAGCATAGCATGTGTGTAGTAGGAAATCCAAATCAGAAGCCTCTAATTTTCTGTTATCTTTACCACATACTTTTTAGAGGTCTTCCTGTCCAACTTACAGGACATTATTGCAATTTCGCCACTGTAATTCTGCAGGCATTGAGAATTAAAGTTTAGACAAAGTTTAAGCAATCTGCTGCCCTGACCTTTCATTACTTAACTCAGCAATCAACCACAATATGGTAATGAATCTGAAAGGTAGGAAATTTCATACATCAAAATTATGAAATATTTGCAACTTGTATTTGTATATATATGTATATATATATTTGTATGGAGTAGAAGTGTGGTTTACACTTGTTTCTAGCCCTTAGCTATAATGGCCTAAAGTATTTCCCTTTTAGCCCTTTTCTGGAATGCTATTTTCAATGCAGTTTATTTTATGCAACTCACTTTGAAGCAGTTTTCACAGAAGAAAAGGTCATTTGGCCCAGTTGCACTTGGACAAGGACTCAGTATAATTCCATTTAGGGTCTTTAGAAAGAAGACGAGATGCTAAATAAATCAGTCAGCTGTGTCTGTTGTGGAAATCTATAAGGACAGAGAATTTTGACATTAAACTTTCCGAAGGTTTGCTCAAAGTGAACATTCCTAGACTGAAATGGCATGTATGCACTATTTGGAAATGTACTTAGTATTTATATACTGCAGTTTGTATCTTCCCAGCAGTTCTTCCCAGCCTAGAATCCTCCATGCTCATTTGGCTGATAGATTTTAGTGGTGTATCTTATAGGAAATAATGATCCAATGTCTTCAGAAGTCTATTTGACTTTTGGAAGAAGGCCATGACTTTAAGGTCCTTAGGGATAAATTGTTTAGTAAAGGAAAATTTGACCTTCTGAGAATCTCAGAGTGCTTTACAAATTTACTGTTACACTATATCTCTCAGGCAAATAACTTTTAAAGCATTTTGTGTCATTTTCCCAAAATTTTATAAACCACACAATGCAGGACCTAGTAAGGCCCCTCCTTTCAGCTGACCCCTGCCACTATGCAGTACAACATCTCCTGAACTTTGTCGAGGAAGAGTAACTGGGCTGACTTTGAATGAGGGAGAATCACATTATAAATACATCTTGCTCGCTTGCGATGTATTATTTTGGAGAAGGAGCTGCCATTTTGCACATTTTTGGTGTGCTTTGAGAAATACACCTCCCTTGAAGAAAAAATAAAGGATGGAAAGAGAAGAAGGAAAGAGAAGAGAAGAGGAAAAAGGAGGGGGAAAAAAAGAAAAAAGAAGGGGAAAATAGGGAAGAGGGAGAGGAGAGGAGAGGAGAGGAGAGGAGAGGAGAGGAGAGGAGAGGAGAGGAGAGGAGAGGAGAGAGGATTCTTGACTTAACGCGGGAGGGAGAGAATGGGAGATTCCCGTGCTCAGCCCACTTGGAGCCTCCCGGTTAGGCTCGCGGCTGTGCCCCGCCGAGAAGGAGCCGGGCGCCCGCAGCGTGCGGCGGGGGCAGCGCCGTCCCGCCGACTAGAGCAGCGTTGCGGCGGCGGAGCCTCCAAGCGGCGGCGGCCACGGAGAGCTGCGGCGGCGGGAGGCCGAGGCGGCGGAGGCGTGCCGGGCACGGCGCCTCACCTGCGGCAGGGAGCGCGGCCGCGGCCCCGGTGCGCACCGGAGAGCCCGCGCGGAGCCGCGTTGGAGCGCAGAGCTGCGCGCTGCTCCCGCCGCCGCGCTCGACTGCAGCGGCGAGGGCAGGGAGGGGGTGGTGCTGCCGTGAGCAGGGTCCGAGGGGGACGGACAGAGTGCGAAAGAAGACGGAGGGAGAGGGAGGGAAGGAGGGGGAGAGGGAGGCGGGGGAAGGAGAGAGGGAGGGAAGGAATCGGCGATCCGGCGCAGCGTCCCCACTCTCACTCTCTCCGCTGCTGTAACTCCTCAACTCTGCCTGTTCTTTGCCTGGACATGTCTTAAGAAAGTTGGATCTCTCTCTCCCTCTCGCCTTTCTTCTTCCTCTTTTTTTTTTTTTTTTTTCTTCTTCTTCTCCCACTCCCCGTCTATTTTTCCTTCCCCTCCTCGTTCAAGTTTCAAGCAGTGGATGGGTCGGAGCCGACATGCCGCGCTGTGGCGGAGCGGCCGGGCGCCGCGCTGGCTGCGCGCCGGGGCCGCGCTGAGCGCCAGGGCCGCCGCGGGGTTCACGCTCTAGGAGCGTGCGGGCACCGGGGCATTGCTCGCGCCTTCTCCAAAGGACAAAAAGGAAAGCGGGGGGAGGAAGCGTGTGGAGATGAACTGAGCTGGAGCGGACTTTGTGAGAAGAGTGCCGAGTCCAGCTGGTCTGGTGAGTTCTTTGTTTAATGAGTTTATTACCAGCAGGGTGCTGAGAGGGGATGATTCCCTTGAGAGTTCTAGTGCTCTAATTTGTTGCGTTACTGAAAACAGTCGGGTCTTCGATTCGACCCGTAGTTTGTAACTGTGTAGAGTGTGTATGTTTATGTATACATCAATATGTGTATATATACCCGCACATCGACTGTATGCAAAGCTACGCGTACCTGGAGCTGAAGGCACCCCCAGCTTCACCGCCCCCTTCACTGGGAGAGCGAGGCTCAAGTTTCCCGACTCGAAGCCCTGCAGCCGGAGCCGGGCTCGTCGCCGCGGGGCTACCGGCTCGGCTGTGCTGCCTTCGGAAGAGCCGGGGCTTGGAGCCGGGGCTGGGAGCCGTGCCCGCCGCCCGTGCGCTGTGGCGCGGCGCCCCCTGCCCGGCCGCCGCGGAACTGCGCCGCCGCCGCCGCCGCCGCTGGGCAGCCGGTGCCCGGCCCGGGGGCTGCAGGGCCGGCCGCGGGGAGGGGGCGCGGGGGCTGCGGGGCGGAGCCGCCCGGCTGCGGCTGGTGACCCTGAGAACCAGCGCTTTCTGACGGGGTCGGTTCAGTCTGACCTGCAGCCCCGGGCGCTCGAGGCTGTGGTTGCAGAGGGGCCCCCTGCGCCGCTGGCTGTATTTATTTATGTGGCTAATAAAAGACGTGGCGGGGCTAATGCGTGGTAAATGCGCCCCTGCCGGCGGCTCCTGCCTGCAGCCCGGCTTCGTCGTGAGTCCGCTGGGACGGGATTCCCCAGGCAAACATTTGATCGTTATTAAGTGTGATCACTTATTAATGAGAGGGGAATCCTTCAAGGACTGCTTCGGAGTATTAATCTTTAACGGAGGGCTGACACACTGACAGACATCACTTCAGCATGAATCCGGCAGGGCGCTTTTCCTCTTGAGGGTACGGAGAGGTAGCCTGTACCCTCTCCGCCGGCCGGAGGGTGGTCGCCGCCGCGCTCCCCCAGCTATATACCCGGCTCCGCACTCCCTCTCACTGCCGCTGCTTTTCCCGACGCCGGAGCAGGGCGCCGTTTCGTGCAGCGGAGCCGGGGAGCCGCGGGAGCCGCCAGTAGCTTTTGGCTTCTGCTGAGCCCTCCCTCCTCCGCCCGGCCGCTAAGCGGAGGCTCGCCCAGCCCAGCCGAGGTGGGGAGGCGTGAGCCCAAGCCCGCCGGCGCGGTCCGGGGGTGGCAACTCGGCAGCCTGTGGGAGGGGAGCGGCCGCCGAGGCGCTGCGGTCGCCGCTGGGCGCTCCCTGGGTGTTGTCCCGGGCACCCGCTGTTCCTTGGACGGCAGAGCACCGCGTATCCCCGCGGGCTCTGACGGTCTCCCGTGCCATCCCTGGCAGCAGCTGGCCGAAGTTTCTGAGTAGCCTTTCTTGGGGAGAACTTTGCCATACGCGAAGTCGCCCGCGTTCCTGGACCGGTACCCGATTCCCAGCCGCTCCCGTCGTGCAGGAGCGGGGTGAGCGCGGCGGAGGTGACGGGTCCCCCAACCTCGGGCCACCGGGAGGAGCAGCAGCTTGTGGTTGTGGTTCGCCCTTCCCCCGCTGTTCTTTCCGCATTTCGTCCTTCCACGGCGGGGCCGGGCAGGGGTGCGGGGGCTGCCGCCGCTCCAGCCGAACGCCGCAGAAACGAGGTCCGGAGGGGCGGCCGTCCAGCGCCGCGGAGGTATCCGGCGGCGGGGGCGCCGCGGCCCGCAGGGGGCGGAGAGGCACCGGCGAGGCGCGCTGGTGGCCGGGGAAGAAAGGGGGAGCGGCGCGGCAGGCACCGTGCGGGGCTGGCCCCGGCCCGCGCCCTCGCCCCGCAGGCAGCGACCCGCAGAGAGGTGAGCGCTGGGCCAGCCGGAAAGTTGGGAGAAGTTTTGGCGGTGGGGGAAGACGGGCGGCGTGGACCCCTCGGGAAGTTGAGGTTCGGAGGCGAGGCCGGGACGGGGGCGAGGCCACCCAGAGACAGTGGGCGAGCGGCCGCCTCGTGCTGCGGGCCCGGCGGGGCGGGCTGCGAGCGGCGCCGGCCCCCTCCCCCTGGTCCCCGCCGCGCCGGGGGGGCCGCGGGCCCTGGAGCCCCGTTCTCCCCGCGGCTGGCGGCGGCCGGCCGGGCTGGAGCGGGGCCGCGCTCCCTCCCCGGAGAGCCAGCAGGACTCCAGCGGGCCGGTTCCGCCTAAGTTGGGCAGAGGAAAACCGCTGGCGGTGGTGCTGTTCCTTGGGGCAAGGTGTTTGTTGAGTGCGTCTGATGGGCCATTGCAAACTTCGTTCCCGGGTGCGCCGGCAGGGGCGGTTCGCGGCGGGTGAGAAGTACCTTAGGATGAGTTTCTTCCTTTGTTCGCACTTCCACACCGCGTTCCTCGCCGGATTGACCGAAAGGTAAAGGGCAGTGCCCGCTAGGACCGTTTGGCAGCGGCTCCCCGGGAGAGCCCGGCTGGACTCAGTCGGCTTCTGCTGCTTCTTTTATTCTTCTTTAGGGCAGTTGAAGCAGAACAAAGTTATGTTTGAAAGATGCACTTTTTAATCTCGCTCGTCAGTAAGTGACGGCGTGTTTGACCTCTGATAGTATCCCCCTGCCGTAAACTTTTTTTTTGGGAAACGCATTAATAAGTTAAAGAAATGCTGCCTTCTAGCAGCAGGTTTTCCTGCGGTTTGAATACTTGAATACAAGTTGTTCCTAGGGAGTGGCATAGGAAATACTACCTGTATTCTTTTACCTCCTCTGCTGTCTCTCTGTAAAAGAAAAGAACGTTGTATGTTAGATGTCTATTTCCCTTTTGTTTTTCTAACCATGTCGAAATAATTCAGCTTTTTAGTGAGTAAATACCTTACTTTTATGCTGTAAACTATTTATTTTTTTAAGGTTTTGATTTATTCGCTGTGAAATCCTAAAATCTCTTTTAGGAGACTGAAAGGCGAGCTTTAGTAGTCATTCCAGAAGAACAGTCAGGTTTTTTTAATTAAGCATGCTAAAGAACTTTGTATGGCTATGTTAACACTGCTATTAGTGCAAGTAAACAAGTGTAAAATGCCTTTAAACTCTCGAAGATTTACTTTTTTTTTTTTTCTAGGTTTAAAACTGAATTCAAAATCAGTAGAATTATTTTTGTTATCACAAATTTTGAGGTGCCATGCTAAATTTCGATTAAACTCTCATTCACAGAGGTTGGAAGTCTGCTTTTCCTTGCACAGCTGATGAGTTCAGCATTAGGCACACTACTAAGTAACTGCCTACAGATAAACAGTGGAAATTCCCCGTGTGAATCTTTGTTTCATTCTGGTTTCAGAATCTTTGCCTGCTGTTTGAATATAGCTGCTGCATATTCCTTTAACTGCTAACATCTCAAAAACATAAATCAAAGTATGTTGTGAGATGAACTCATGATGTGGGGAATACAAACATAAAACTTACCGGGCTTTAGTCACAAGTTGAAACTGTTGTGTTAATCTCTGCGACAATGTACATTTTTTGAATAACTTACCAGCTTTACTAAAGTAACACTACCATACACTCTCATCATGTGTTAATTTTCTGAATACCAAAATAGACAACTTCACTCTCTGAAAAGCAAAAGACACCGTTAACTTGTTTGATTGGAAAGTTAAGCGTGTTGAAACAGCTAAACCTGGTATTTCTTTTTTCCCATCAGACTACATAAATAATTACTTTTAAACCATTGAAGGGTTAGGTGTAACCACAGTTAGTGCAGCTTGCAAAGTCACACAATCTCTCATGGACTGCTGCGCTAGGAATCCTGTCATGACTGTTTAGTTTCACAGTGTGTTTCTGTCAGACATCAGTTGAGTGTGCTGATCAAAACTGACCTTTAAGGTAAATAGTTAATGTTTTGTTTGGTAGGTAGGTTCTTCTAGACTTACCTGGTAGAGCTTGAACGGAGAAAAAGAATAGCAATGAGACCAAGGCTCACTTGGGTATATGGTCTGATTTAGGTCCTTTTTCTACCCGTGACTTCTCTAGGTGGGGGAGTAAACATCTCAGGGTATGCTCCTCATAGATACATTATGTATCCATTATAAGCTTAGTTCGATGTATCTATGATAAACAAGATAGTCTTGGTTTGGTCTTTTTTTGTTTTGCTTGCTTGGCATTGAAATTGCTGTTTAGTAAGTTCTATATTTTATGCTTAAAACTTTCAAATCTCAAACTATAAACTTTGAAATCCAAATACTGTAAACTTCCTGCTAGGAGAAACAGTCTTTTGTATGACTGCTATCTTATCCATCTTAATTTGTGAGTTATCAATTTGAGCTCTGCTAGCTCCAGAATTATACTTAGACCTTTAATGTGAAGATAGTTCATATTTCTTAAGTTGTGTTAGTATTTTTCCCATGTACAAATTCTGTTAATGTTTTGATGTATTAATAGTTTTGATAACAATGTAACTAAGTAGTAAAACCATCTTACATATCCCAGTGCTGAATTTGCATATAAATAAAAATTATCTGAATAATAATTTCCAGATAGGAAATCAAAGCTTGTTTGAAAGCAGCTTTTCAGAATAATATGGTGTGCATTTCAGAATAATATGGTATGCACTTCTTATAAATTTGGGGCTATCATGTTTTGTTAAGCAAATGGTTGCCTTATGTATTGAGCATGAGTACAGAAAATTTAAACTGGTCCTATTCTAAAGATAATAAAAATTTAGGAGTACCAAGTGTAGCCTTTGGCTAAAATGTTTCTGAATGTCAGTCATTCTGGCACACTTTAATGAGCCATATGAGTTTATATGTAACACATTATCGGTTTATCTGAATACTTTCGTGCTTTTTCTTAGTAGTTAACTGTCTTGGTAACTGGAATTGCTTAATACTTTAGATATTTTCCTAGATTACACTATGTTGAATTTTGGATAATCCTAGTCAACATTTTTTAGTTTCTAGTAGCTATGTAAATTGTGACAAGATGGAAATAGTATTGTGTAAAATAAATTGCTAACTTGTTTTTATCTGGCATGGTGAGAGATGCTTTTACGTCCTTGATTGTGACTCAGCAAGTCTTGCGGGTTACTGCTGAGGAATGGATTCTCTTACTGGTGGTTGCATTATTGTTTGTAATGGGCTGCCTGTTGCTGGTTCTGAGCAGACTTGAAGTTATTGCAGAAGAGCAGCAAAAAGTGCTCAAGGTGTTATGGCACAGAAAAACGTTTAGAGTAATTGTAAAACATTCACATGTGTTCAACTTTGAATATTAATGAGAAGTTTGGATATCTTAATGCAGTTTAATACATCTTAGTGTGCTACACGTCCTGTCTAAGGTGCCTGAGAGGTGAGAAGCAAAGGATAAAAGATACAAACAGATACAATGTTTCACATTATAAATCTACCACTTCAAATAGCCTGTTGCCAAACATAAGCGTAGGCAATAGCTTAGCAGGTGCTACAGCATCAGAAGTAAAGCTGGGTTTTGGACTTCAGTGTAAATTAATAATAATAAAAATCCTAATAAAAACTGCGGGAGAAGAGAGGGAAGCGTCTGATCAGATCACCATAACATTTTATCATTAAGTAGATTTTGGTAATAGATGGCTTCCAAAATTCCAGCAAGATGGAGGAAAAACTGGCTTTGTTGATTGCTTAAAAGTGATGTTTTAAGCAATCTTCTTAACATTGCCTTTTAGGCCAGTCTGGTGGCATCTCAAAATTTTCCAAGTTTTGGAAGTACTGATATCAGTTATTTATTGCAGAAATTCGGTTGTGTGTGGGAGTTTTTGTTTGCTTGTTGTTTTGGTTTTAAGCAAATATTTGTTGACTTGGCGGTATGCTAGGGCATGAAGCCCTGGAGACTCAAGTGTCTCTGTATTCCCAGGACATATCATAGCCTGGGAAGAAAAGTAGATAGGGGAGGAATAATACTGTTAACCCATTGAAATGGTGACTGTTCCAACCTCACTCATGTTCCAACCCTCCCAACCTTTTCTTCATCCAGTGTTAAGACCTTGTAAGTATTGGTTCCAGCTAGTGACTTACTTTGAAGAGCTTTAATGCTTTTTATTATTTGCTTATTCGCTTTTTGTTTGCTATGTTTATAGCTTTAATTGTGCAACTTAGATTTGGAAGATAGACACACTTTTTTTTCTCTCCTTCCAAAAGGATACTCCTTTTCATTACTCCTCTGCAATACTACCTATAATTTGTGTGCATCTGAGTCTTAAATTCCTGTCAAAATCATTGACTTAGTAATGTCTGTGACAGAATTCCTTCTTCTGAGGTTAAGTGAACTGTTGACACAAGTAGATTAATTTGCTCTATTGTTTGCTAGTGGGCAGAGTCAATCCACAGAATGTCAGCCAGTGTGATCTTTCACATATCTACCTGAGCAGGTAGGAAGTTGGGAAGGGAAAATAGGGAATAATAATAGTAATTGTAAGAGGAAAATGCGAGTGGAGGAAGGAGACAACATGATGTGATATTATTTTAGCAGAGGTGAACAGAACAGGCATGAAGAGAGGCATTTAGGAGAGGTTGACAGCCAAAGATAAGGGCAAACTAGGGCTAAAATGTGGGGGAAAAAAGGTCAGGAATAATGAAATAAGGACACAGTGAGTAATTAATATGATTTGTATAGCAGATTGGCCAGGGAAGAAAACTCAGGAGAGGTAAGGAAAAAAATTTAAGGATCAGTAGGGAAAGGAGAAAGAAATGAATGTGTACTACTTAATGAAAATAATCAAGACAATGTTAGATTGCTTTCTACTTGCTGGAAAGAAATTTTGCCTGTAAGATCTTGTTGAAAGCTTGGGCTTGATGAGGAAGCCTTCTGAAGCTTTGGTTTTTTATCCTGTGAGACTTGGGGGAGTGAAGACTGTTGCTGTAAACCCAGATGAAGAAGGTGGTTCCAGATGTCTTTTTCCTGAGGTTTCTGCTTTTCTTCCTACTGTAGTCTTGCCTAGATTTAGGTAGTGAAAATGCTACACTGACTTCTTTCCTTTCGACAAAAGGCAAATCCAGTGAGGGTGTGCTCTACATCTGTCTTGCTGTTCCAGGCTCTTTCTTTGTCATTTCTGGAGTGTGTTGGAGAAACTTGACTGAAATGTTCCTCCAGTTATTTTGATAGATTCCTGTTCTCATAGATCTTGATACTAATTTGTTTCAGATCTGTTCTGAGAGGGGAATAAAGGAATAAGTCTCATTCTTTATGGGCTTTACAACTTAGTGGTGCTTGATAATTTTTTTTTTTTATGATAAGCACTACTCTTACAAGTGTAGTCAGAGCTGGAGGGAATACAATAAGAATTATTCTTTGTTTATAATATTTATAATTCTTGGAAGAGGTGCCATAGGATACTTTAAAGAATTAATGGTAATGTCAAGCCTCCTCTTGCAGTTTACTTCCACATAGTTGGACATCAGCCATTTTACAGTCTAAATGAAATGAATGACAGAGGAGAATTTTTTACTAGAAGTCAATGTCATGTATGAAGTAGAGAACTGGAGTGAGTGTTCACTACTCCAGATTAGTTCCGACCTAGTTTGTTTGCTTGTAGCAGGCAGCATTGGCATGTTTCTTCTAGCATGTTGCTTCATGGGGTTGTTCATTTGAGCTTAACTCTGTTCCCCTCATGTTGCGCTAGTAATTCCTAGGCTTTTGATGTAATGGACTTTTGTCTTTTTTTAGGAGTTTTTAATTTATCTGTGTTTCTATTACTGCAAATAATTTTGAAACTTTCTGCAAGAAAAGGTTGTAATCTAGATGTGTAACTTACAGTTTTCTTATATTAATTCTGAACTAAGCATTGATGTTTATTTGATAAACATTTGAATAGTCCTAAATCTTACCATATCTCTTTCTTGTTTCAGGGTTTCTTTGTAACTGCTGCCATGGGAAGATACTTGACTATGCTGTTGCTGCTGATGCTGCTGGTGCAGCGTTTTGGAAACTGTGAAGGAAATCAAAGGCCACATCATGCTCCATCAATGCAATTTACACAAGTACAATATAATGCCACTGTGTATGAGAATTCTGCAGCCAAGACTTATGTTGGACATCCAGTGAAAATGGGCATTTACATTACAAATCCACTGTGGGACTTAAGATACAAAATTATTTCTGGTGACAGTGAGAACTTGTTCAAAGCTGAAGAGTATGTTCTTGGAAACTTTTGCTTTTTGAGAATACGGACCAAGGGAGGAAACACAGCTATCCTTAACAGAGAGGTGAAAGACCATTATATGCTGACTGTTAAAGCAGTTGAAAAAAATACGAATGCTGAAACACGCACGAAGGTCAGGATACAGGTTCTGGATATAAATGACTTGCGGCCTTTGTTTTCTCCAACGTCTTACAGTGTTTCTTTGCCTGAAAACACAGCAATAAGGACCAGCATCGCAAGAGTCAGTGCAACAGATGCAGATATAGGAACAAATGGAGAGTTCTACTATAGCTTTAAAGAAAGAACAGATGTGTTTGCTATACATCCAACTAGTGGAGTGGTAGTTCTAACTGGTAGGCTTGACTACTCGGACACTAAGCGTTACGAGATGGAAATTCTTGCAGTGGACCGTGGGCTGAAGCTGTATGGTAGCAGTGGCATAAGCAGTATGGCAAAACTAACTGTTCATGTAGAGCAAGCGAATGAACATGCCCCTGTTATTACAGCTGTTCCATTGACTCCATCAGAATCAGACACAGATCCAACGTATGCAATTGTAACTGTAGAGGACAATGACCAGGGTTCAAATGGGGAAATAGCATCATTAAATATTGTTGCAGGAGATGCGCTTCAACAGTTCAAAACAGTGAGGTCTGTTCCAGGCGGCAAAGAATACAGAATAAAAGCCGTTGGTCCCATTGACTGGGAGAGTCACCCTTTTGGGTACAATCTTACCCTGCAAGCTAAAGATAAAGGGAATCCCCCACAATTTTCTTCTGTAAAAGTTGTTCATGTGACATCACCACAGTTTAAGTCTGGTCCTGTCAGATTTGAAAAAGATATATATAGAGCTGAAGTAAGTGAATTTGCCCCTCCAAACACACCTGTGATAATGGTGAAAGCTGTACCTAGTTACCCACATTTAAAATATGTATTTAAAAACACACCAGGAAAAGTAAAATTCGATTTAAACCCTCACACTGGTCTTATTACCACGTTAGAACCCATAAAAGCACAATATGCATCCCATTTTGAACTTGAAGTTGTGACAAGTGACAGAAGAGCTTCTGCAAAAGTATTAATTAAAGTATTGGGCATGAATAGCAATCCTCCTGAATTTACTCAGACATCTTATAAAGCCTCCTTTGATGAAAATGTGCCAATAGGTACAAGTGTCATGAGAGTAAGTGCAAAAGACCCTGATGAAGGAGAAAATGGTTATGTGACCTACAGCATTGCAAACCTAAATCCTTTGCCATTTGTGATTAACCATTTCAGTGGGATTATTAGTACCTCAGAAGACTTGGATTATGAATTGATGCCAAGGGTTTACAATTTAAGGATACGAGCCTCTGACTGGGGTATACCATATCGTCGAGAAGTTGAAGTTCCTGTTACTATTACTTTAAATAACTTGAATGACAATATACCTCTGTTTGAGAAAATAAATTGTGAGGGAATAATCCCCAGGGATCTTGGTGTTGGAGAACAAATAACAACTGTATCTGCTATTGATGCTGATGAGCTCCAGTTGGTAAGATACCAAATTGAATCTGGAAATGAACTGGATTTATTTAGCCTAAACCCAAATTCTGGAGTCCTTTCTCTCAAACAGTCATTAGTAGATGGCCCAGGTGCTAAAATGTCTTTTTACAGTTTGAAAATTACAGCTACAGATGGAGAGAACTTTGCAAAACCATTGTATATCAACATAACTGTAGCTAATAGTCGCAAACCAGTCAACTTGCCATGTGAAGAAACTGGTGTTGCCAAAATGCTCGCAGAGAAACTCTTACAAGCAAATAAGTTGCACAATCGTGGAGAAGTTGAGGATGTTTTCTTTGATACTCACTCTATGAATCTGCATGCACCTCAGTTTAGAAGTACTCTCCCCAGCAGCATTGAGATAAGAGAAGACCAACCTGTGGGCTCCAGTGTAATATCCATGAATGCTACTGATCCTGATACTGGCTTCAATGGAAAGCTGGTGTATGTTGTTTCTGCAGGTAATGAAGACAGTAGTTTCATTGTTGATATGGAAAGTGGAGTGCTAAAAATTTTATCTCTCCTTGACCGAGAGCTAAAAGATAAATATACCCTCAATATCACTGTCTATGATCTTGGAATACCACAGAAGTCTTCCTGGGCCCTTTTAGATATAAAAATTTTGGATGCTAATGACAACCTGCCGGAGTTCCTCCAGGACAGTTATTTTGTTGAAGTAAGTGAAAACAAAGAGCCCAACAGTGAAATAATTCAAATTGGAGCTACTGATAAAGATTTGGGGGCTAATGGAGAAGTCAAATACTCTCTTCTTACAGATACAGACAAGTTTACTATTAATTCTGTGACAGGAGTTGTGAAAGTTGTAGGGGTCCTGGATCGGGAGGAACAGCACGTCTATTTGTTGAAAATTGAGGCTAGGGACCAACCTACTGAAGAACCTCAATTATTTTCCACGGTTATTTTGAAAGTGGCTGTAGAAGATGTCAATGACAATCCTCCCAAGTTTATTCCTTCTAATTATCATGTGAAAATTCGAGAAGATCTTCCTGAGGGAACTATTATTACATGGCTAGAAGCCTATGATCCTGATTTAGGCCAGTCAAGTCAAGTACGGTACAGTCTTTTGGACAGTGGAGATGGCACCTTTGACGTTGACAAACTAAGTGGAGCAATACGTATTGTGCAAGGACTAGATTATGAAAAGAAACAACTTTATAACTTGACCGTGCGGGCCAAGGACAAAGGAAAACCCATTTCATTGTCCTCTACGTGTTACGTTGAGGTTGAGATAGTTGATGTGAATGAAAACTTGCACCCCCCACGGTTCTCCGTATTTGCAGATAAAGGCTTTATAAAAGAAGATGCTCCTGTTGGCTCGTCAGTAATGACAGTATCTGCTTATGATGAAGATGCGGGACGAGATGGGGAGATCAGATATTCCATCAGAGATGGATCGGGTCTAGGAGTTTTTCGAATAGATGAAGAAAAAGGTAAGGTGGCTTTCTGTTATTTTTATAAACTGAATAAAATCAAATGCCAGGAAAGAGATAAGAGAAGCATCATTGTCAGAGTTGACGTAGGTGTTTTTGTTAGGACAAAAAGGTGTCACTGACAATGTGTATTTGTGTCTGCTACTTTAGTGAAGTTATTTTTATACATTTGATAAGTAATTTCTCTCTAATATTCCCACTTTCATCCAGCCTACCTAAAGCCATGCTTAATTCTTAAAATCTGTGCCACCCAGAAAAAGTAATACTCTTGATATAAAATGGAAGTCTGCCTCATGTGAACAAACACACTGTCTTGTGGACAGTGGGACTGTTATACTTTTCAGTTTTAAGTGACTTATCTTTTGCTCCTTTTAGTGGAGGTATGCATGGGTGTGATATCGCCATACATGCTGGTTTTGTTAGTTACTTAGAGTTTACAGGTGCGCATCTAGAAGTTAGTAAGCAGTGCCTTCTTCATCGAAAGGCTTCTGCCAAATAAAGCATTGATGCAGCCTTAGAAAAACCTCGTACGAATCAAACAGACTGAACTGTTGCCTTATTCCATTAATAATGCATACATTGATGAGACTTTTTCCAGTATCATGGGTTCAGAAGAAATGTAATTTTATTTTCAGTAAAATTTTAGTGCTGACGTCTAAAATTTTGGTTGGATGTCTGTGTAGCTATTTACTTATGTGTGATAAAGATAGAGCATTGATACTTTGCAATTATCTAAGCGTCTTGAAATAAATTGAGGAGGTATCTGGTGCAAAATTTGTCTACAGGGTACATGTAGGTAAATGATGACATATGTGATTGATGTCTTTAAGAAAAAAAACTTGTAACTGAGAAAAAAGATCGCAGTATTGGCTGATTCATCCAGTAGTCATTCTGTGTGTTCTATATGCTTCCCACAATTGTGAATGTGGGTAATGCAGTCTCATGAAGCCACTTTACTCTTCAGGGTTTGGATGAGCGAACTGTTCCTGACTATTTTTTCTTCTATAGAAAGTCAGTTATTAAATTATGTGGTTTGTGGCTAAAGAACCAGCTCTACAGGTTGAAATGTAACAATGCTTCCCTTAGCTTTGCTTTTAACAAAGCGCATAGTTAAGATGGTGGAACAGATTTTCTAAAAGTGGAGGATTGAATATTTTCTTTCCGAGACCTTGTAGTTTCACTTTTGGCCATTTGGTATCTACGCAGAATATTAATTTATGTATCATTATGCCTTTCTTTTGACATAAGTACATTAAAGTTCACTGTGTGTTATGGTATTTTAGAAGTGTCTCTAGTTGTCGTACAGAATGAGTCTGTGTTTGGCAATTTATTGTCTGAGTGATAGATACCAGTAAGTGAGAATGAGCCTGTTTATGGGTATGTGGACAGGTATGTGTGTTTTTGTGATGGTACTACCATGGCAGAATTAGTTGTCTGCATGTGTTGCCTCTCCAGTCTTTTGGCATAAAGCTAGTTTACTTGACTGACGAATTGGTGTGAGTTTAAGTAAGTTGCTTTTTATCAGCTGGGTTTACAAAGTTGGCCCAGCCTGGGGCAAAGCCAGCTTCTATTTAATAATATTGTCCAGAACAGTGGCTCTGTATTTTCAAGGCAGGGCAGAGGCATTGTCTGTATTCATAGCTGGTATCTAGTGTTTGCAGTTCTTCAGGGATGAAAGTAGAGGGATTTGGTGGGAATGAGGTGGTGGTAAAGAGGGGTTGCTAGTTTTTAATCTTACTGAACAAATTCCACTTATGACACTGGTGTGGGGAAGAAAGTGTTTATTTCAGTTTGGTTGATGTGCTTTTTCATCAAATGGTGATCTTAAGGAACTCAGGAAAGGACACTGAGTATGTACAAACTTGACAATGTAGCTTAAAATTTGGATTGACACTTTTTGTTTTGGTAAAAAGCCATCAGAATTGTTCTTGAAGGCACTCTTTATACTGCAGTGTCTGAATATTTGTCATATTTTTCAAAATGGACTGGCCTTGATACAGGGAGCAGACTGATTATCAGCCAACAAAGCACATTGAAGAATTTGTGAAAGATCTGTCAAGCAACTTGCTGACTTTTTCAGCTTGCTGAAAGGTTCTTCTGACTTTACCCCTGAGCTACATCTTAGTGTGTTTGAAGAGCATCGTACTAAACTGTCTGTTCAAAGATAGATAAATCAGATTTAAGAACTTATTTTGGGTCAACACTTAACTATTCAGTGGCTCGAGTTCTTTAATCCCTTGCTTATAAGAAATTAAGGACAACGATCACATTTGCACGTAGACTAGATGGTAATAGAAGCATCAAATAGCTAGTTCCATGCATTGATTTTTGTTGACTTTTAGGTAGTCTCTTCCATGTTAAGTTTGTTTTAATTTTACAGTTCAAAAGGTAGGAAATGGTATTAAGTGTTTGATATTTGTACCTGTAGTTGTGGTATTTTCACCAGGGAATTTAATATACCTTTGCCACTACATCTTGAGTTTTGTTTTCCAAGACTGACCTTTGGTTTAGGTCAGTGGGTTTTCATAGGTTCTGTTATCTGCAGTTGTGTCCAAACCATTAGAAGTGAATCTCTTAACAGGGAACACTAAACACCAGTATACCCAAACTCAGGAGCTGCTTTGATTACTTAGTTCCCTGACTGCTCTGATGCTTTTCAAGTAGATACAGAAAAAAGGTATGTTAGGGGGTGAATTTGGTAGTCAGTCATATTTTAGCTTTCTTAGCATTCTTAAGCCTGAAAAGGCAATAATGGTCAGAAAAGGAGAAGAACATAATGATAGAATTCTAGAAAATTGGAATAGTTTCTGTAGCACCTATATCAATGTTTGTTTTCTCCAATGCAAGAAATAGGGCACACACAGTTAACAGGTTTTAAAGGAAGTATTTTTCCTTTCCTAAGCTAAAAGGAAGTATTTTTCACATGAAGCGTAATAAAGTCATGAAACCCATTTCCTCAGGAAGTTATAGAGATTGAAAGTATGACTAAAGAAAATAAATGATACTAATGAGATTATTTTGAGGTTCAGGCTCATGCTATCTTCAGCTCATAAATTGTTAACTGGAACCCAAGTGGGTAAGGGAGAGAGATCAGAGGTCATTGCTCAATATATGATTCAGAAGTACAACAGTGCATTGCGAATGTTATTGCACAGAAATAAAATTTAAATTGCATGATAAATGGAGACTTTGGGATATTTTAGCAGTATGAGAGGAAAAATGTTAAAATGAGATTTTTGTGCTCTGGATTTATGCGACAAAGCAAAGTTTAAACAAAGTATAAACAGTTTATCCTTTAGGTATGTGTTCAGGAGAACTTGGAATTTACAGCAGAATTGAAGGCTGTAAATTGAGGTGACCAATTGGCTATATAAATTGTCTGCTAAAGCAGCAGTAAAATATTTTTTCAAAGAATTTGGTAAGGAGTTGAGCACATCAGTGTGTATTAATAATAAAAGGCATTGTGTTGATGCAGATCCCAGTGTGCACAGGAAAAACCCATGCACCATCTAAATCCCATTAGCACTGAGCAATAAAAGTGAGATAAATCATATCAATACGATGCTGCTGCTTCAATTTAGAAAAACTCTAAAGAATTACAGAAGCAATTGCTAGAGGAGAACCTAAAGCATAAGCTTTGTGGGACCAAGGCAATACTGAAACTTCTTTGTCCTAGTTTTCATACCAGCAGGCAAGGAGGGAAAAAGGAGAATGTCTTCCTGTTTACTTTTTGGTTTTCAAATACAAGGATGGAAGCATTTCCATTGAGTATTTGCACTCCTCAAAGGTTGATTGAGAGATGGAAGCTCTAGTTTGTAAAAATGGTGTTGGGAAGAACTCATAGTACTTCTTCCAGTTGTATAGGCAGGTGAACAGTGTCGCTCACTGGGCTGGATGGGACACTATCATGGGAGCACCAGCCTGTGGTGAGCAAGTGTCCACACTGATTTTCAGCTGTAAAAATGAGACTGAGAAATACTTGTAGCAGTTATCTGGCCTTCTGCAAAGAATTTTTGCAAAGCAGATTGCTCTTTTCTTTGAGATATCAGGACTTCTAGCTTATTATTGAGAGTTGTTTTTTTCTTGTTTTGAGGTTGTTTTCTTATGGTTTTGCTTTTCTTTCTAGTGTTCAAAACTTAGATAGCTAAGCAAGCCAGCAGACTCTGGGTATGTAGATGCCACGGTCTCAGTGAAATGTTTAGGGAAGATGGGAGCCCATCCTGGAAAGTGATGTTCAGAAATGGAGGAAGGTTTAAGTAATGATTTCCACAGTGTCTGTTGTAACTAACCAGTTGAGTGGTTGCATTTAGAATCCTTATACATGCAGATGCTGAGTGTTACATGCAGGCCCAGCACAGCAAGATTTTAAACCATAGTGAATTTTATAAACTGATTGTTACCAGAAACTTAGCAACTAGTTCAACTTGAAAGGCTACCAGGAAGTGTTTTCTAAACTTCTGCAACTGAGGGTATGTCACAGTGCATAACCTAGTTCCAGAATGGTGTAAAGGATGATGTGACAGTCTGAACCTCATACGTGATAACTTTATTACTTGTGTTCACAGTGTATAGTTATTTGCTACCAGGAATCTTACTGCTCTTTCATTAACCTGAATTAATAACCATAGTTATTAGGCCATAAGTGTTACAGAACAACAGTAATTCTGCTTTAATGATACAAACAAAGTTTAAGGTGATTAAACTAATCTGCTGACTTAAAAAGATATATGACTGTGGTTTATTAAAACAAAGATCTGTCTAGCCTGAGATGCTGTCTCTGGTAGCATAGGCTGGGCACAGAGATGATACTTTCTTCTAATACTTTCCCAGTCTCTGGTTATTTTCTGTTTGGGGAGTTTTGAAGTCACACGTGGTTTGTAACATTCACATGCTTATCTTTCTTGTGTAGTCTTCCCTTGGAACCATGTAACTTTCAACTGTAACCTTGCCACTGTGATAGGGAAAAATGTTTTGGTTTGGTAGAGAATATTAAAGGAGCAAGTAAAAAAAAATTAGCAGGGGCATATGGAAGAAAACTAATTTTATTGCACTATCTTTGTATACATAAAATAGCATCAATAAAGCTTAGTGGCTCTAGGATGCTATTTTTAATATTACCAGAACTATTTCCAGCTGAGAAGACATTCATTAAGGTGAATGAATAGGATTTTAACTGTGTAAAGAAAAGTACTGAATTACACTCATAAAAGGAACAGAGCATGGCTGACATGTAATAAGTATGTTAACATTGCTTTGTAGTGTTCATGTAAATCCATTAATTTGAAAACAGGATATTATTAACATTTATACATAAGGGGTAGCTTCAGGTTCCATTTCTTCAGTGATCTTTGGATTTTGACCTTTTTGAAAACTGGCAATAGCAAAGTTTAAATGCTATGATCATCAGTGGAGCAGAACACAAAAGTTCCCACTGGATAGCTGTTAAACCAGCACCATTTTCTGGAACAGGAACCAACTGGCCTGCATCTGTACCAACAACTCTCATACCTTTAGGAAGGGTGGCTGTACCCAGAGCATCTGTTGGGAATGCTGATCCTGCAGTTCACTCTTAACTGTGCCCCATACTCTTTGAAAAAGTGGTAGCTGGCACAAACCAAAAGCAGTTTAACAAGTACAAAAGTTCTGATGCTTGGGAATGTTTTCTGTCTGTTTGTTGTACAGATATTGTCATAAAATACTTGGAGACAGGGGAGGGATTTTTAATCAAAACTGAGATTAGTGTGATTTGGTTTTAAGTTCATTGTAGTTGAGCAGCCTTACAAATCCAGGACTTTCTTCATGCTCTTTCAATTGAATGCTGCATCTTGAAGTTGCTCCTTCTGTGTACTTTGTTACCCTTATTGTATAAGTCATGGATATAAACATCAGGATATGGAAAAACTCAGTTTCTCTCAGTTTAAATTTAAAAAAAAAAAGAAAAAAGAAAGACACCAAGAAGTTCTTAATAATTTTCATTCTTCTACTATACAAGTTCCATGTTATATGTTGGCTTAGTGTTTATTCTGAGACTTTGGATTGTAGTCACTGAAAACTATGAACAGAAAAATATGCTGAGCAAATCCTTTTGTAAGAAAGCTGTTAAACATTAAATTAAAAATTGTAATTGATTAGAAGGTATTGATACTTTGGAAAGAATATTCTAGGTGGGTTTAATATGGTTGACTAATTCTTCGAGTATCTTCACCTCATAGACTAGATTTGTTTACAGATGTTGTGACAGTAGCATTTCCTGCTTGGCTTCTATCCACAGATGCAGTCTAATTGGCACACAGGTTTTGCAGCTAAAATTCCTTATGTGAGTATTTTGACCAGTAAAAGTGAGGAGTAACTAGGAAGAAGACACTCACAGAATGGGTTCTTCTGACAGCGTTTTATTCCTGCAAAGCACACTCGTTCTTCCCACTGCGTTTGAAGAGAGAGATGGATTGAGAGGTTCTCTATTTCTGCAGAATATTAAGTGGCTGTAGCTTTTTGCGCAATAAATTTTTACCCTAGCTAGCTCGGGTACAGTCGTGACTGAAGCTCAGAGCACAGACTAATCTCCCAGGTATCTAATTAGCTTTTTGGGTAAATTTTTTTCCTCCTACACTGCATTCTGTGTACTGCTGCATTACATTGTACTGAAGTTAATGATTTGCCCGTATAGCTGTAGCAGCTAAATTTCTTCAGCTGCTGTCCTAGAGTAAGAATTTAAGATTATTCTGATGCAGTTCGGAAAAAACCACAAAGCCAACCCAAACTAAAAAAAACCCAAAAAACCATAACCCAAACCTAAAACAACAACAAAAAATAGCCTGAATGACCCTCAACATGCAAAACAGCCAAAACAAAAAAAAACCCCATAATGATTACTAGGTTCTGTAAACTCCAAGTTAGAGTTAAATTCTTAAGCTTGTAAATGTTAATTTGAAAGGTTAATTGTTTAAATGAGGGGTTGCATCAGCACTTCAGTTTTCAATTAAGAGAACCTAATTGTAATGTATGCTGGGGGTTTGAATGGCATTCTTGTCAGCAGACGGGAGTTTTTTCTTAATCAAAGGACTTATGCAGATTATTTTTGGATACTGGAGTTGGCTGGTCAGTTGTCACACTGACATCTCCGACAGAATTTCAGGTCAATACCTGAAATTTGAATTGAAACTGTTAAATATATGTCTTTGGGAAATAGTACAAGGGCAAGGATCTATTTGTTTGAATATGTGTAATCAAAGCTTTTGAAAGAATTAAAGTAACACTTTCTGAATTTGAGAGATGTATTTTTGTGCATATCAGGATAAAAGTGTATGTTGGGTTTGGGGTTTTTTTGTGTTTTGAGAAATTTTGGGAACATATCTGTTCAAGAAGTTTTAGTTCATCTGTGCAAAATAAAAAATACAGCTGTTCTTCTGGAAGCATGAAGTAGTTTAGGTGAGAGATGCAGAAATAGTAATTTCTTTAGCCTTCTCTGTGAGGAGGGTTTTGTAAAAAATAACACTTAAAACACTTAAAAAAAAAGGGGGCGGGGGCAAGTAAGGATTACTTTGGCAGTTAACTGCTCTGGAAAGATATTTTAATGCTGATCCATGTTGAGGACTTTTTCTAGTGGCCTATATATTTTGTTATTTGCCTGGGCATTCTCTCCCTTTGGTGTTGAATTGAGAAAGATGAGCAGCATGAGAACAACTTCACTGACCCTAGACCAGGCCTTGTGAATCCTTTGCAGAAGAGTCCTTATCAAGTGTCTCCAGAGCCACCAGAAGAAAGGTTGTGTTGTGACAATAAATAATAAAGCCACTTATGGTACTATGCCCACCCAAACACAATGACCTGTTTTTTAAAGCATTTATCCCATGTTTTTATGACCTCTGTTTCCTACCATAATTTTCAGTGGTAGTCTAGCATGCTATATATATGGAACAGAGCTGAAATTCTAGCTTAGTCTGCAAGATGGGAGAGATCTGTGTGGGACACTTAAATTGAGCAGGCATACTTGTGGTTGTAAATTACAGATACTGAAAAAAACTCGGTAGACTATTTCTAAAATGGGGTATTGTTTTCTGCTTTCTAGTTAAGGATACCCAGTGGGTTTGCATGTGTTCAGTATGATGCTGAAAAGAGAGTGAAGCTGATGCAGAAGAAGATCTGTATGGTTTATTTCTGGTTTTATGGCATTCTTCTTCAGTGGCATTAAGGCAAACTTGTGCCATTGTGGAAAAAGAAATTAGTTATGTTAAAAAAAAAGTAACTGTGCCTAAATTGAGTAGTATTTTGAGTTTAAAAAACATTTGCTTCAAATTTCACTCAACTAAAATATATTTTCCGCCTATTTGTTATGGTTTTAAAAATGAGGCATTTGGCACATAGATTCTCTTTTATAAGACAGTGCAAATAGTTGTAACATCAGCCTACTAAGAATGATTTTTGTACTTCTACATCTCCTCTAGTATTAGCAGAAATCTAAAATCTTGTCTTTTAAGAGTTCTGCACCATTTGTGTCTGATTAAAGAAATAAAGGTAAGAGCCAGGGACCCACTATCTGTTAGACTGAGGACAAGGCCTAAATTTGCTGCTACCCATAAAAAGCAATCCAGAAAGTATTTTACTAGGAGATAACTAACTTTTGGGTGTGAGATACTTTGCTGGATTGCTGGTAACAAGGACTGGCTGCCTGACACCTGGATTTAGTCAAGTGCATGTTAGTTAGTACTCCAGTTCAGAAGAGGTTACCTGGTTAACCTGCCAGGGACCATCTGATTTTGACTCCATTTTGCAGCTTTGTGCTAGACTGGACTGGACTGACAGTGTGATTATGTTCATTTCAATGTCTAGAACTAATGGTGCCACTGGGTTAAACTGTGATATGATGCTGTTGCATTTGTGTTTCTTTTTAGGTGCATCAAACTAAGCCTGGTGTTTGGAACTAATGTCGGGTTTCAGTTTGGCAGAGGTTAAGGAGGCCCGGGTTTGGACCAAGGTCCTGAGTGGCCTGGAGCTAGGGAATTACTTTTCTTTCTTAGGCTTGAAGGAAACCATGTAATTTGCATTTGTGATGGTGGCAACTCCCAAAGTGCTATTAGGTTGTTAATGCAGCTTTTAGAATGTGTCTTTGGAAAAAGCTGAATTAGTTTTAGACAAACATATTCATCATATGTTTTCTGTTGGCGGGGGCATCTTCCAAAGTAGTTTGAGTTTTCTTAGGTATCCTACTGAGTAAAACATCGCCTTAGCAGCCAAATTGGGATCCCATACAAAAGCTGAGGCTCCCCTCCTCTACTTTAGGCATGCTGAAAGTAAGGGATTGTTCTGTTGTGAAAGGTGTTGATTGGGCTACAGCTTGGTTTGATGAAAATAGAGCTGCCTGGGGGCTGTGTCTCTGTAGGAGATGAACTGGGGCTAAGCCACATGCGGTCCCAAAGATTACCTTATAAACAGCAAATAGTTCAGGAAGCAGAATAGATATTAAGGGCCTATTAACTTGCTTGGGTCTCTCTTTGACTTGAAAAGTACTTGTGAGCAGAGGAATAATAAAAGGGAAGGGTTCCCAAAAGCTATGGAAGGTGCGTCTTGCTATATCACTGTTAGGACATCTGTTGAATTGGGGATTTATTTCCTACTGAGCATCTGCTGAGCTTTTGAAGTACATATTAAGGTCAAAGGAGGAGAGCTTGAAATGATTGCGTAATGTTTATTCTTTTCTTTGAAGATTTTAGACTTTAATCATACAGCATTTGGACATATTTAACAAAGGACAAACCTACATGAGTATTTGGCAAACTTCCAGAACTTATTACATGCAGTAGTTGCAGCTTTAGAACTTGGATTTAGAAATACTTTGGGCTTTGCTGAAACTAGATTTTGCAGGTCCATTTTTTAATCTGTATATCATTCTTACTGCATCTGTGACTTTATTATACCGGATATCTGAATGTGACCAAAAATGAATTTTCAATTTATCACTCTCCATGTGGCTCAAGAAAAGAAAATCTCTAGCATTCCAGTGCCATCAGAGACAGATTTTTGGAAAAACAGAAGTGTCCAAAGAATCTAGCAACAAGAGTGCAACAAATCATTTCTGTGTTCAGAAACGAGGTTTCCCCAAGCTCCTTGTGTTCTATCCATGATTCTAATTGCTGCTTCTTTTTAATTTAAAATTATTTGTGAACAAGGATAATCAATATGTTCATGGTTCTTATAAGTAGTTGCATAGTTTGGATTTGCATTAGGGTTAAAGAGCAAACTGCTAAGTTAGTGGATATAAATTGGCTGGACCTGTTAGTAGTGGTGGTCATTAATAGTTCTTTTTGCTCAGAGTTGTGTGTCTTTGCAGACTTGTCAGTGTGGTATTTCTGATAGCAGAACTGAATATCTGCCTGTATGTTGGGAAAGTTACACATAGAAAATTCAGTAATTGCGTTGCTTTGTTGACTAATCTTCTACCTAGAATAATCCTCACTGATAAGAATCATTTCCAAAATCTGCATGTTTCTTAAATCAGTCATTTTGGGTGTTTTTATAAAAGTCTTTTATTTTGCTGATGCAAGAAGCCTGAAGCTACCTCTATATACAAGAAAGTGAAAATTCCCGAGTTTTGGTTTTGAAGTTGCAGATCATAGTGCACTTGTTCATATTTTGTATAGGATTTAAGGATTAAAAGGTTATTATATTACAAATTTAAAAATGCAAGAAGCATAATAACAGAATAGCCTTGTGATTTTAGTGTTATTGTTAATGTACAGGAGCATTACACAGCTGATACAGTCATGTGGGTAAAAAATGGAGATACTGGTAACATAATATGCTGAAAGAGAATAGGCTGAATGAATAATGAGATAAAAATTAATACAGACTTCTTGTATGTGTTGCCTGTAGTCCTGGTTGTATTTATGAGAGAGAGGGAGTTTGGTAGTTCAGCTTGAAAGACTTCCAGTGCAAAGAAGTTTATGATGGAATTATGGATTATGGAATTATGTATGTGATCTTTAATATTGATATGTTGTCCCCCTCATTTCTCCAAAGCTGTGAGAGGATATGTATAGCTCTTTCACAGAGAATACATCTCCAATCTACAGGGGGGTTATATTTATTTTTTTTTAATCCGCCTCCCCACTTTGCCCATAGATTTGCCATGACAGGTTATATCCTGTCTCTATGAAAATTAGAGATTGCTGTCTAATGATAAGGGTTTAATCTGCAACGAATCAGACATGTGGAAACTTCTGTCTGTGGAATTTTCTGTTTGATCTGAGAGGAATGCCCTTGCTGTGCCCTTCCTGTAATGAAAGCAAGGTAGAGTGAATCAAAGCGATTCTAGATAAGATTGGAATGTGTGCATTGGTTATGCCTCTATTATATTTGGTGTTGCAATTCTGGTCATATGTATTATTTTATTATTCAAGATGTTAGTATAGTTCATCTTCTTAAAAGATATATCTTTCTGTTTTAGCTAAAAGTGCTATTTTTTTATTGATGAAATTTCTGAGTTCAATACTTAGGTTTGAACACAGAAAGTCTTGATCACAACAACAAATATTGTCACCAAGATATTGAATGAGCTATGATAATACAGCATCTTTTTCTTACTGTAAATAATTTTACACTATTCACTATATCTTCTGTTTGAAAGATTTTGTTGGTGTACCATTGTGAGAAATAGCTAGCAGTTTCTCCATCATTGTTTCAAAACCAGTTAATGATTAACAAATGTCCAGCTGCCTGTGCAAGGAATGTTACTTACTTTGGGAGGGGGGAAAGGAAAGATGATTATTCCTTCTCATAAGAAGTCTGATGTGGTAGTTTAGTTTGAAGGTAGCTTAAATATTACAGTATCAATTTTAGCAGATTAATCAGAAATGGAAAAATTACCTGTGCCTTTCTTTGGTGTTTAACTATATCTATGTGCTTTCTACCTGGCCTGTTAGCTAGTACAGTAATATTTTGGGTTGCCTGTGCTTGTTCAGAAGTAGTTTTAAAGTAAAAAAAGATGTAAGAAGAGATGACAGTTTGTTAATAAGTGGATTACTCGTGTATGGATATACACAAAACATGGCTCAATAAAAAGTGATAAATATCTAAGCAGGTCATAGTCCCAACTATTTCACAGCATTCCTCATCAGATTTGTGAGTGAGGCCTTGTCTGTTAAGTACAGAAACCAACAGATCAGGAACTGCGCTTGTAGATATTAAAAATAAAAACTATCATTGAACTGGCACTTACCAATTAGCTTTTTTCTGGCTTTGGAATGTTTGTACTGAATGGTGAAATTTTGTAATGAAATTTTGGACTCACTTGAATCTTTCCAGATACAGTTAAGGTAGAGGAGGAAAGTGTGAGAAGGTTCAAAAACTGTTAGTGGAAAATGAGTTGTCAAGTTGTGATTGACTCAAATGACACATCAGTTTTAATGTGTGTCATTTAATAAGAAGTTAAGGGAGTGACGATTAGAGTGAGAGCAAGATTACTGCTGATTATGTGGAGTAAATGTTTGAGTAAATATTGATCCATCATGTGATGATGGGAGGAAATGGAATAAGAGACACATGCCATTCTGTTTCTGTAATTCCAGGGATGATAAAAAAATACATTGAAAACTGAGTCATTCAGTCTAGTCAAACACAAGAATGGCCAACATTAGAGAATGTTTTTCTGACAACAGCTATGCACAGATACAGAGATTTGAGAAGGTCTCCTGGTGCAACTCCATCTAGTTTCTGTGTATTCTTTGAATTTCTTAAACAAGGAAAAAATCCTTAGTGGTTCAGAAGCAAAATGCATTTTGTGCCTAAATGGTCTACTACTTACCTACCATATCATATTGTTCTTTGATTTACAGTGTTCTAGTGTTAGTTGACAGAGTTGATTTACTTCTGTTATGGCTTCATGACCAATTATGGTTTTATGAAGTGTTATTCATAATACTTACTTTCTCTGGTATTGTTACTAAGCGTGCAGTTATCTTCAGCAAAAAATGTTTCTGTGGGGAATAATTAAGAGCTTTTTCAATGAAAATTCTGTCACAGACACTCTGTGGTCTCTGTTCATCCAAATGCTTACAGGTTCTACTAGTAAGCAAAAAATATAAAGTGAATTTTTTTACTTTTTAACAGTAACTTGCCTTCATTTCTACTACCTTTAGCAATTTTTTTTTATTCTGGAGAGTGTTGATCAAAACTGCACATGCAGTTATCCATTATTTATGTGAGAAAGACTGAAACCATTTCCCAACAAGCAGCCAGGGCCCCCATGCATAAGTATACTTGACATCTGGTAAGTAATCTCTAGTTTTCTAGTTACAAGTCTTCTTTTTAGATGGTAGGTACTGCTTCTTCAATGTGCTGTAAGAATTTGCTTACAGATGGAGGATTTTTCATTTGCTTGATACATTAATCATAACCAAAGAGAATAAACATAATTTTATGGTACCAAAACTCTTTGCCTTCATGATTCCCCTAGTTTTAAGTTTTTACTCAAAACCAGACAAGTTCAGAAATGTGTCTCTGTATGGCATTGTGTTTAATTTGATTCATATGCAAAGGCTAATAAGGCTAATAAAAAAAAATTAGGGTAACAGGTACTGATCAATGTAGAATGCCCTCTGGAAACATGAGTAGAAAAAAAGTGAATAAATAAATGGATACTTTGTAAGTTAATAAATCTGACTTTGTTAGAACAAGGATGAAAATGTCTTTTGATGTCACTGGATCCCAGCTGCTTTAATTTCATGACTTTGTCGATTTGCTTTGTTCTCCTAGCATTAGCATGCCCAGAGGTATATCAGCTCTTCTTTGTACACAGAAATCTGCTCGGGAGCAGCATTTTTGTTGGAAGTAATTAAGTGCTATTGTGTATGTAACTACCTGGCGCAGTAACATGAACAGCAGTAATAGCCTGATTTCCAGTATTCCTCAACATGCTACCTGCCTTTTGATAAGTATCAATATATTTTCTTGCTCAGTGCTGGTCTGGAAACTGTCATTGCTAACCAGCAGTTTCTGCAACTGAAAATATTTTGGAGACTGAAAGCTTGAAGCAAAATTGCAGCAGTCAAAACCACAACCATGCATAAATAACACACTCATGCTAAACAATTTTTTGTTGTGGGTTAGTCATGAGCCAGAGTTGCTGTGGAACAGAGCTGTAACTGCTTCTTACTGAAGGATAAGCTCTGTTGGGCTTGCTGGGCCTTCAGTGTCACTTTTGCAGAAGTAATATGAGGTAAGCTGCAGTTTCAAATTGCCACAAAAAAGGGAATCTGAGAGAAATGCTGTGTGTGCAGGAAAAGGATTCTTGGGATACATGGAGCAATTTTCCTTATTTAAAATGGTCATTTAAACTGAGATTTTCAGACAAAACCTGTAATCTGTAAAGTTTAATAGTTTCAAAGTATACTTATTGCAGAACTGTCCAGGTTTTAATAGTTTGCAGAGGTCTAAACAGCTAGATCCTTCTGGATCAACAAACCAGTTTCTGAACAATTAAATGTGTTGCTCTTGTGCGTAATTGGCTTCCCATGCGTCTCATTATTTTCCTTGTAGACTCTTCTTCTGCCTAAGGGGGACCTAGGTTAATCTGTCAACTCCAGTTAGTTTTGAAATTCCTGGGGCCATTTGCAGAGGAATGTCCCCTTCAGAGGCTCCCCGTTTCCCAGCTAAATTATTAGACTTACCACACCCATTGTCAACAAATCTTTACTACTAAGACGACTGGTAGCAAAGTTAAGAGGGATTTTGCAGTCGCTGGTGAAGCCAGAGTTCTAAAGAGCATATATGTGTTCATTTGTGTATGTATTTAAAAAACTCCTGTAAACTTAAAGAACATAGAAATTCACCCTTGGCATTTCTCATGCAGAGGCTAGTACACATTCTTTATAAAAATTTATTAAATAATTTCCTTCTTTATCTTTGATGTTCATAAGTAAACAAACCGTGGACCTGTAAAAGCCTTCACTTGTTTGTGAATCACCAACATTTTAGTAGAAATCCTCTTGATCATGAAGGTAACTTAGCTTAAAATAGCTTAACAATATTATCCTGAAGTGTTTTGCTTAAACGTGGTTTCTTATTCTAATTTTATAATACTATGTAACTGTGTTTCATGAGACGTAGAAGCTGGTTGTGTCTTTATCTGATGATAAAAAACTGTCCTGAATAAGGGGATGGGTGATGAGAACAATGACTTGCCTCAGATCCTACAAACCTTGCTCATGTAGTGCAGTAAGGGAAGCTGATTTTGCAGGTACCGAAAGCCCCCACATGCTTGGCTAAGAACCTGCTGGCAGTTTATTCTGCTTTCTCTAGTATTTTATAAACCTGCTGTAATGTTGATGTTGTATTGCAGTCATGTTTTTTTCAGCAAGCTTTCTCTCAAATCATGAGTGACTGTTCGTGTTAACAGCAAAGCTTGCTTTACTTGCTCTCTCTTCAAGGAAACATAGATCGTATGTGGTTGTATTACAATAATTTTTGCTATTGACATGGGAGTTAACATTACATTTCCCTAATGTGGACTCATCAGGGGGTTTTTATGTCTCTCCAGATCGAGCTTTAGCAACATGGTACTGTTCCTCTGTATAGCAATTATAGTGCCTGTCCGAAAGCTTGACATGCAAGCAGCCTAGCTGACAGAAATAAGCTGGAACTATTAAAATAACCATAAATGAGGCTGACAATGGGAGCTGTCTGCCATTGTCCCAAAAGATTTTTTGAACTGGAAGTAATCAGTTGAGTTCTAAGGCAACGCCATCACAGATCTTCTAATTGCGAAAATTCCCCCTTGCCAACCCCCCAACTTCCTGGAAGGAAGTTCACAGTTTTTGTGGACCTTAGGAGATTTAGTGCCTGTAGCCCAGACTACCTAGTACCAAGTCGTGATTTTTGGGCATAATATTTTATGTAGGCAATTTTAGGAATGTATGTAAGAGCTGTTTTTCTTTTATAAATGGTCTGAACACTGTGTTTTCCGTTCATTTGACTTGTTTTTTGTAGAAATGTGCAGAAAATAAAGTGGCACGGCCTAGAAGTTAAAATGTTACTGCATGTAATTATTTACAATTATCTTTTTGCCCCATTTTTTATTCTACTTTACCCATTTAAATTCTATATGAATAATCTATTTTCTCAATGTTTTAAAATATAGTCTGTCTTTGGTATAGAGCTTTAACTGTGCACATATTTGCTTCTAGGTCTTTTTACTATCTCTAGATGCTTATTTAAGGGATAGCTGCTCTTAACTGTTGAACATTCTGTATTTTTTCAAATCTACCCAGTCTATCTGCCTGGCTTATAAGCAGTATATAACACAATTATACAGCTGAATAACACAATTCAAATTTCTACTGTATGTTCATAGCAAAGAAGTGATGCATAAATTGTTCTGCATTTTAAGTTTCATGTCAAGGTTTGGATTTGACCATATGCTGAGGCTCTTTGGATGCCAAGTTTTTGTCCCCAGAAAATATTTTAAAAGGACAGCATTGGTAACTTCTATGAGATTGGAAAAATGAGACAGGTTTCACTGGACACTGATAGTGTCTGATTGTTTCACTGACTACTCTTGCTGTTGTTCCATTAGTGTCATGGAAATACTAATTTCAAATACAGTAGTTTTTTTAATGAAATCTGGGGGGTTTGAGAGCTTGTACTAATATCACATTTACTTAAGATACTGCTACAAAACTGGGTTTGGCTATATGTTTCACTTCATCTAGTCAGTTCAGTGAAGTTGAATTTGAGATAAGTGAAGTTGAATTTGAGATATAAAACATGATTTTATTATGATTGAGGTTTTTTCTTTGTTCCATTTGGGTTTTTTTAGTTAAAATTTTAGATCTGCTCTGCTGGTGATGGTTCTGTTTAAGAGTGGCTTCTGTGTGCCTTGCAGTGATAGTCTTCCCCTTCCACCTCCCAGAACTTGCAATATCTGGTCCCTGGAAAGAGAGAAGGCAGTGGTGGACTCGACATGTTTAAGGTCTTGCTACTGCTGCAGTTCCATCAACTTGCAGATACTGATAGTGATTTTATTTGAAACTTCCCAGGCCTTGATTTGTTGGAAAATGAGCAATGTGTCCTTGAACAAGAGTTGCTTTCCATTCAGCATTTTTAGCTAAGCATGGTTTCTCAGCTGGTAATACACAAGACACAACTTGAAATGTGTATATTTCTATGTCAAAGAGCTCTAAACAAAATTTAATTACATTTTCTGGAACCTGCCTTTGTAGATGCTGACAAAAGACTTGTCGTTCCAATATGATACTTTCAGCTTATTTTAAGTATTTTTTTTGTAGCTTTTCCTGAGAGAAACTTTTCTGTGCATTCTCTGAAACTGAAATTGTGAAGCTTAAGATTTTTCATTGCCTTTCTTATAAAGAAGAAATTTATTTCTGATAAAGAAGAAATGTTATATGCATATAAAGTGAATTAAAACCACTGTGTAGTAACTTACTGAATATTTAAAGAAATCAATGTGTAAAATCTGTAAAATATATGTGACAAGCTGTAACTATTAGATGGAATGTTATTGATTATGTATGTTAGATGATAGTGTCTTGGGTGCATGTGAAAATCTTCGTTTTTTTAGTTGGTTGGTTGGTTGTGTTTTGGTTTTTTTCCCCCCTAACATCAAAATGCAATTAACCAGGATGCATGTAAAAGGTAAAGCACCAAATTACTTAAAAAATAAATCAGACTGTGTTAATTTGCATTTCAGCTTAGGCAAAACAGAAGAATTTCTGAGTGGTTGAAAAGGAAAAAATAAACTATTTCAAACTAGACTGAATCATTAGTTTTGTGCATTCATATTCCTCAGACGTGTTTGCAGACAAGTCACCCAGATTCTTTGAGGTATGGAGAACACCGTATCGATGGTTTGTTGCCAGGTTACAGTCTTTCTATCTTTGCCTAATTAATGCTTCTTGAGAAGAGGAGAGTGAAAAGCAGTGAACATCTCTTGTTCATGTGTGATTCAAAGGCAAGCAATAGTTGCTAAAACTTTTTGCTCTCCTTCAGGGCTGCAAGCAAGGATTATTTATATTCTGAAACTGTACTGTTTAGTCTGTGTGAATCTTTGGATGCAAGACGTCTGATACAAGTAGCTTGCATTGTCAGTGATAAGCTTTAAATTGCTATGGAGCTGAAGAGCAAATCTTATTTCTCTGGGTGGCTTTTGCACTTTGTTCCATAGAGGTGTAATCACATAGTGCTTCCTGTTCAAAGTGCACATGCGATAAAAATAAGGAACTTTTCCAGCTCAGCTTATTTGTCAAAAGTAATACTTTTTTGAAAAGAAGAGATTGTATATACTTTTAAAAAGTTCACACTGCCTGCCACAGGTCTTTAATATTTCAGGAGTTAGAGTGCAGTGCCTCTCTTGGCATTCTGCTGTGTTTATAGAGTGGATGAGCTGACATACCACTTTTGCAAGGGGAATCTCATTCTGTTCCTTCTTTAGAAAGAGATTGTTTCATGGAGTTGCCAGGATGGAGATTTTGGTCTTTTCAGCTGATGTTTTAAGTACTGAGTAGTTTATTGTCTCTGTGGCAGGACATATGTAAAAGTTTCAGTGCTTAAGGATAGTTGGACTGTGTAAAATTAAAGTTGGTGTGATATTGTGCTGTCTTTGTTTTGGTTTTACTAAGTAGTTATTTATGACACTTGAGTGATCAAATACTATTAAATTTTATTGACATTAGCATTGGATGTTATTAGAAGCATGGAAGGGGTAAGGTTTAGCTGTCCCTTACACACTGGTACTTAGTAGAGGCCTGAGATACAGTAGCACAGCAGCCTCAGGAAAAGAATCATTTTTTTCTTCAGAGTTCAATGTTTCAAAACCTTCAAATTATAAAACCCTTTATGGTATGTAGGGTTGTGACTGCTGCTTCAAGGCATTTCCCAATGTCAGATTATAGTGGTTGCCAGAAGTTCCAGAAGTTATCTGAAGGAAGTTATGTTAACAGAAACACAGATAGAAGGTTTTTTTTTTAATTACTATAAAAGTGGAAAGAATCTGAGCTATGACGCTGGCCATAATTAGTAATAAAATCACAATTTTTACTGAGTATTACAGATCGGTGTAGTACTTGTAAATAGTGCACTCTAGTCTGCTATAATCTGTTTTATCTTGTGTGGGTGGATACCATAACTATTAATAAATGGTTTTTTTGGTTTTTTTCCAAATCGCCTTACTTCTTCTTAGCATTTCTGACAGGGATCATAAAGTGGAGGTAAAAAAACCAAATAAAGAACCCCCATGTGTAACACACAGGAGGACACAGGGTTGCAGTTGCCAACTGTCCTGATTTGACTGTGCCTCTAGAAGTTACTCAAGGGGAAAAGGAGGACAAAAGAGTATGGATGTGTTCCTCTTTAAGGCCTCTGGGGTCTGCTGAGAAGCAGACAAGCACTTCATCTTTTCCTATGCCAGATGCTCTTTCCTGGTTTCTTGTGGGTGCAGGTTTTTGAGAGGTGGAGGGCTGGGTTTTTTTTTTTTTTTTTAATCCTGCCTTCTCTGCTATTGCCTCTGTATTTATGCAGCTCAGGAAAATGCTTATCATGTCATGGTAAGTAGTAAAGTAAGAAAAAAATCTAGGAAAAATAGATCATATAAGAAGAGATGAATAGAAAATAATTTGTGTTCATTTGTGTTTCATCTTGATAGGTTTGAAGAACTGCACTGTCATTAACAAAGTATTGGTTAGAAGAGATGCTATTTTAAATAAAATGAGCTGGGCAAAAAAACCAGAAGTTAAGTGGAAAATACCAGCTTTATAAAATGTCTCTGTTTTTCTGGCCTATTCTGGCCATGCAATTGTGGAGATTTTAGTAACAACCTGAAAACTCTCTGTTCTGAACTGCATAACATTAGAATCCAAAGTACAGTAGTATTATATTAAATAAGACTTTATTTAGGAAAGTAACCAAACCACTAATAAGCAAGGCTGATGTGACTCTTTCTTTGTTTTAAAACAACTTAAGCCAAGTTTCACAAAATGTTAACCAGAAATTTTCCCAGAAAAACTGGCCAGTAAACTTCTGGGAGCTGGGGTCCTTGGGACCCTTGTTCACATAACAACTTCTGGAAAATATATGTTGCCTATCTTGAGGTAGCAGAGATTCACATAGTAAACTGCAGTATGTGCTGAGCAATTTTATCTCTAATTCAAAAGAGTGTGCAGGCCTTAGCAATAGTTTACCCTGCAGTGAGTTACTGTTTGTTTAGAATTCAGGAGAGTTGCAGTCTGGGTTGGTGTGCTGGCAGTCTAGTGCCATTGAGGGACAGCATGTCTCTCTGTTTACAACAGGCTTAATCCACTACCTTGTAAAACTGTGATTTGAATTGGTTGTTTGTTGAAGGTCATATTTGATCAAAACTTTTGTTCATGCAATTCATAAAATATTGCTTTCCCCCCAGCCACGCAAATGGCTTTTAAAGCAGCTGAAGAAGCTTTTTGATTTGCCCAACTTGTTAGAAGTTAGATTAATTGAGTTTGTAATCAGATTTCAAGCGTCGTGCCCGAGGCCAGGGATTTCTCTTAGTTTGTTTCAAATGTCATTGCCGGGGCAAGTTCTACTAAACTGCATTTTCATGCTTTGCTGAGAAATGATTGCAGGTTTTGATTTCCATTACAGAATCATTAATATTGTTAATTAGAGTTCTTATGGATAAGCACACTTAAGGAGGATCATCCCTGGGAATTGGGAGTATTATAGTTTGAGCATTTGTTAATTAGATAGAATTGGCATATGTAAGAGTGTCAGGTTTGAGGTGTATTTTATGCTTATTTTTGTTTTTAAGAGTGACTTTGGTTGTAGTGATTTGTGTTGTGAGATTTAAATTGGAGGAAGAGTTGGTTCTTTTTGAGAGTGGGGTTAATGTTTCAACTTTTTCCTCAGTTGCTGTATTCGTAAACCGTCCTGTTCCTCCACATTAAATTCTGTCCAAATTCTATTCTACAGCAGTCACTTAGGACTTTTGCCTTCCTTTAATGAAATGATAGAAAAGTCCTATTGCATCAAGTGGGAACAATATCTAGTCTAAAATTTCATACATATAAATATTGTAAAATCAGTTCTGATGTCCTCTTGCCAATAACTGAGAAACATTTCATCAGAGCTCTTTTGTGCTCCCCTCTGGTGGTTAGTAACTGAATTTTAATTTCTTTTTATCCTGACCACCTGAAAGGCTGCAAGATTGTGCAGCCAGTCGAGTGAAAAATGTTTTTGAAATCCTCACTTCACCATATGTTTTGAATAATAATGTTTGCAAGTCTTTGGGATTACCATACATGCTAAGGATTCCTTAGTAGATTTCTCTACTTGTCTTGCTACATAAAAAGCAAATGGTTAGTGAAAGTCAAAATTAGCCAACTGCCTTAGCGTAGAGGATGGATGGAAAATCTGTTTATTAAAGATTTTTTGTGAATGGGAGAAGAATTAGAACAGAAATGGAGCTTTTACAGCATTGAGGGTACAATAGGGGTACTTGAGATGTATTCCTTAAACGTGCCTTGCACCACTTGAACAAAAAAGGAAAAATTCTTCCTGGGAGCCAAAACATGCTGTTGAAACTGATGATATGATCAACATTCTATTGATGTTTAATGGATCTAGATGTTTGCAAGATTAAAATGAATTAACTCTTATTAGATTGTTTTATTATTTCTGTTTGATACAGGAGCTCAAATCAGTTTTGTCTCTGTTGTCCTGAGAGAACCACTGAAACTACGAGCCAGTGAATTTATAAACTCCACAAGAGCCGAGTGCTGGCTTTCAGGCAGCATGCAGTCTTATGCTGTCCTAACATGTAAAATAGGCTACTGTAGTCAACATTTGCAAAAGCAGAAAATTGACACATGGACCAATGGTACTTTAAGGCCTGGTTATAGACCTGTGATTTGGTAGGAGAATGATTCTTATCGTCGTAAGAAAAGTAATCAGTTAAATTATTTGAGCTTGTGTTCCTTAGAAGATATAGCAGGCTACTGAAGTTTTCATGCATTTTTATTCATTATTGTTGCATAGAAATTAAAAACAAAGCTACTAGTGTTCTCATAGGCAAAACTGGGAAAGATTTAGTGTTAAACTTGGAGAAGCAGGAGCAATTTCAACTAGAGTAATGACAATAGGATGGTGTTTTGTAATTACTGATTTGACTGTGGAAGGGGCAGAGAAAAAACTGAAGTAGTTCATGTAGTTATGTGCATTTAGTTTTGGTTGTATATTGTGACATAAATGCTGATGTAGAACCAGAAAACATTCAAGTTTTGATTATCAGAGCCTGCCCCCACCCCTAGATGTATGCTGGATTAGTATATCTGTTCCATTTTATTGCTGGGCTGAAACATCAGGAAGAAAGCTGAGTCTTATTAATAGACCAATCATCCCTTCCCTTTCTATTGCCTGCAGCTTTGAGCGATGAGGAGAGCTAGGTGTGGTGGCCTCTCCTCCATAGCCCTCAATACATGAAGGCTGAAGGGAAATTTTTATTCCTTTTCTTCCTGTTCCCTTTTGCATAGCTTTTACGATGGAGGAATGTTATTTCAAGTCTTTCTTTTTAACACTGTCAAAGTAATCCACTTATCTGTGATGCCTGTCCCTAGTAATCATGGAATTGTAGAATAGTTTGAGTTGGAAGCAGCCTTAAAGATCATCTAGTTCAAACTTGGTGCCCATGGGCAGAGACACCTTTCACTAGACCAGGATAAAGACCTATCCAAGCTGGCCTTGAACACTTCCAGGGGTAGGCCATCCACAATTACAAGCTTCCCAACTTGCATACTCATACCTGTCTATTGCATCTATTTTAAACTGTGTCCTTTGTGCCTTAAAAAAAAAAAATCATTCAGGAATTAATCTGTTGATTAGTGTTAAACAGGTAGCCGGTTTTGCATAGCTGACTGATCATAAAATTGTTTTCCTGGATGCTTTCTATTTTAGATTGGAATTATAAAGGCCACATAAAGAAAAAAATGTTCACCCAAAAATTCAGGATTAGTTGGGTGAGAAACATGAGAAAAATGGAAAAATAGAGATTTCACGTTACTTTGACTAATGCATGCTTAGAGTGTGAGTGGCCCTGTAGAAAATTGGAGACATTCTGAAAGCCAGAGCCATCCTGTTGGGGAATCTGTGTTGCATGATGCATCCAGTGGTCATATCATCAGACAGATTCTAAACCTTTTATTGAACACTCTGCAAATTCTACATAAAATATACAGACATAACATTATATATGCAGATCTAATTTGAAATTAAAAATTAACCAAAAGACAAAGTTGCCCATGTGCACTGTATCATACTCTGTCTTTGCACATTTTTCTTTTTGAGATACTGTTTTTTAGGGGTGGTAATTCTTTCCTCTTCATCCCTTGTGATGGATGTCACTTGAGGGAATGGACATTTGAGAGCTGATACACTACAAAAGCAAAATAGGTTCAGTCATCTTTTTACTTGAGGGCTTTGAAAATTAGTGAGGTAGAATTTCTGAATGTTAGGTGAGCGGATTGCAGGAAGTGAGCTTCATTTCCAACAACAGTCTATTTTTATCTTTTTTTTAAATCAGTCAAGGCTCTGTTAAAATTAATCTGCCACTTCTGGTGCAGCTACTGTTTAGAAAGTGGGAGGTGTAAAATGGAAACAGTTGCTCTTTTCAGCACGTATCACAAGCAATAAAGTAGCATTGCTGGAACCCTTGCTAAAAGGGAATTAATGCAATCCAGTCTTCTCTTTGATAGGACATGAAGGGTTTACAGAACTTTCCAAGGCATACATAGCATCTACCCAGATTTAAGTGCTTGTATGCTACATCCAGCACTTAGATTTAGAAGTGAGGCCACAGTAAGTAACAAATTTATTTACTCTCATGGAAGTGTCCTGGCTGAAGTAGAGTCATGTAAGAAAGTGTGCCATGAGTTACGAAGCAGAATCTGAGTAACTGAGTGCTCAAGGCTGTGTCCATTTTCAGGAGGAAATTTGTGCAGAAAGCATTCAGGTAACCAGTGAACAAATCCAATGACTACTGGATAGTATTACTTTTTTTGTTTTAATAGTAAAACTGTCATCAAACGAAGTATAAATTCTGAGGCAGAGAGACTGGAAATGTAAAATTAAAATGTATTAATTAACACCTGAACTAAATTGTTGATGATGTTGTTATGCAAAAAAAAAAAAAAAAAAAAGGAAATTATAAAGCCAATAGTTTACTTTCGGGAAAACTTTACAAACTGTATGTATATTTTGAAAATGCAGTGTCCCTCCTTTTTATCCCAGTTCTGTAGCCTTTGACGCTATATTAAACCAATTTCCACACTGACATCTGGTGGTAGTTCTGAAATGCTGTGTTGATTGAAATGCTATATATGGGAATTTGCAAGTCTAAGCATCAGTTTCAATCTCTTCCAGCCCTTCTGAAGTGATCTTATTGACATCTTAAAATGTTAAACTGTCATGATCAGACCTTTATGCCACTTCTCACAAGGCAAAGAAAGTAATGAATAAATAAGTCATTCCTTAATATTTTGCTCAGTCAGTATAATGTATTAAAAAAACTTGTCTGTGTTGAAAGGACACAATACTTGGAGTTAATTCCATTCCTGAAGAACTCCTGTGAAAACAGTGACATATTTATTTATTCACTGATGGTGTGTATGTATATACATATATATGTATCTGCCTGAAGTAAATGAGCTCAGAAGGAGTGCACCATCACGCATAGTCACATTACGTGGCTTTATCCAGAGTTCAAAACTGGCTGTCATGGTGATAGTTTGACTCATCTTGGCTCCAATCCCGATTAGGCCTGGTGTGTGAGTGTATAACAAATAGTAAGAGCCGTGACAAAGCTTTTCGAAATTTCCACTGAAAAGGCTCTAAGGGCTTGCGCTGTCCCTCATCCTGACATGTATCAGTTTAAGTTCTATTCAGAAAATATCTCATCAGACATCCTGTAGGAGTAACTGGATAAGGAAGAGGAAAGGGTGAGCTTTTATTGTGCCATGGCTCCACGAATCTATTTAATATTAGTCCCCCATGTTATGGGTTACACCATATCACATACCCTTTTGACACATGCATAATATGGCTGTACTTGTAGAGTAAGCTGCTTATAAAAATAAAGTTGTATTTCTTCATGCTGGGTAAATTCTTTAATCAGTTCTGGCTTAGACAATCTCCTGTATGTGCCTCAGACAGCTTTTTATTAAGTTTGTGAATTGTATAATTGTTCCTTTTTTTGTAATTCATTTAATGTTTGTAAGATTAAGCAGAATTTTGCTCCTTTTTTCTCTGTCTTCCATTTCCAGAGTAATGGCAGCCATTGGTTAGTCCTAATGCTGCAAAGGTTAGCTTTGGTATAACTTTTGTTTTCTTTTCTGTGGCATTTCTGTGTGAACATAAATCAGCACGTTCCGAAAGTTCAATCAATTCATTTGGGCATGGAGAGGAAAATGTTTCACATTTAAGTAGTTGCTCATTAATATGAATAATAGTAAAGAGCTCAAGAGTTTGGCATCTAAACCAGATAGTTTAATATGGTATAAAATTTACTGTAAGGAGTAAAGAGGGTCATTCAAGTCCCAAAAGATTGTGAATTGCACATTTGATTTAATCTTTTTTTTAGGCAAAACCAATTTTATGAATAGTGCTAACTGGTCTGATATATTTCAAAAGATGTTGGAAGGAAATCAAGTAGTATATTGTTTTAATATGTGATGCATAATTGCTGAAAACTGTTATGGTAATTTCATTTTTGGTGGCTTCAGGTTAGCCTTAATATGTTTGTGTATATTAGCATACATTGTAGAATCAGTGTTGATTATTTTAAAATTGTATTAATTTTGATTTATGAATTTATTTAAAATTGTTGCTTACTTATTTTTGCAAATTTCTGCATACTTATTGAGCATTTTCTATTTATCTTCCTTCCTATTGAACAGGTATTATTGAGACTGCAGATCACCTGGATCGTGAGACTACTTCACATTACTGGCTTACTGTTTATGCAACAGACCAAGGCATTGTGCCTTTATCATCTTTCATTGAAATCTACATAGAAGTTGGGGATGTTAATGATAATGCTCCTCAGACCACAGAACCAGTTTATTACCCAGAGGTCATGGAAAACTCACCTAAAGATGTATCTGTCATTCAGATTGAGGCATTTGATCCAGATTCGAGCTCAAGCGAAAAATTGACCTACAAGATTTCAAGTGGAAATCCACAGGGATTCTTCTCAATAAACCCCAAAACTGGTAAGTACAATATTTTACGTATTAATAAACTAATGTATTTGCATAAATGCATAAACCGTCTTTATTTAACATTGAAAACATACTTTCACAATAGCTAGAGTGAACGTGGTGTCTTGGGCTGTGTCAATATAAAATTATACTAACATGTAGAAAAAGATTTGAGACTGAAGCACTTGGTTCAAAGTACTAGATGTCCACATCAGGCATGTTTTGTGAAGGCTTACTTCTGAGTAGCTCCACTCTAGACTGGTCAACGTCCATGCGTTTTTATAGTGCAGTAAGTATACAGTAGAAACCCATATTTTAGTTTAGTTTCATCCAAGTTGTTTTTAGAAGTCTTCGAAGTTTCATGCATAGTTTTTTTTGTCAGGCCTTTTTAAAATTTTTTTTTGCCGAGGTAGGGGGGAAGCATTTATTATCTGCAGTCTCACTTGTCCCACAATCAGAAGAGACTTTCTTTGTAATTAACTATTGCTACTGCTAGAAATACGTAGTCTGGAGGATTATTTTCAGGTATGGCTTTTATGCTTTGAAAAGAAAGAGTTCACTGGTTATTTGGAAAGTTTCAGAAAAAAACAGGTTTTAACAGGGGAGTAAAAATACAAGAACCTGGTAACCTTTTAGTAAATGAATTGCAGATACTGAAAGGTGTATAGGACAGAGAGATGGGAAACAAAATAACCAGTCTGAACCTACCCAGTAATTCCGAAAACATTTTAAGGGCTGCCTACCATCCCTTGCTTCTGAATGTAGAGAAAATAATACGTATACTGGATGTTTTTCCCGCAGATTATTCCTAAAGTAGAGCTTGGTTTTATTCCAATAATATTTTGCTGGGTTGCGCCCAGCTTAGCTTTTTATGTTGTACTTAGGTAATGTTTCACAGTTAAAATTGAGAGATGCTTCTGAATCTCTCAACTAGATTTTTTTTCTCATTATTCAGATTTTTAGATTAGAGGTCCTGCAGAGGTGTAGTGAATGACTTTTATCTATTACAAACCCAGTAAGTACAAGGGGACAATAGAAGCTTTATTAATTTAGCTCTTGCTCATTCATGGAAGCAGTTTCAGGGGTGTCTTGGGGTGACTTAAAGGAGCAAAAATGGAGTGAAAAAAAAAATGTTTTGAAGGCTATGGCCTTCATTTCGTTTTGTAGTTATTTCAGCTCAGGGTATGAAAGACTTGTGTGCTTTATCAATTGTAATTGCTGTGTCAGCAAAGCTCTGAGTGCAAACACAGGTATGTTATTTGGGTTATTTCTGACAATAACTTCTTTGTCAGCATGGGCTGCATCTGTAAAAACACTGCTAAGAGGGACGTCTGAAATAGCTACACCAACAGAAGATAGTGTAGTTAAAGACTGCATCTAAACACTGTATTTACAAAGTTTTGGGTTTAGAGAAAAGGCAGCCTGACAAGTAAAACAAGAAAAATTCAACTACAGTCTTGTAAAGTGAATGCAGAAAGTGTTTGTATAGTTTATTTCTATTTGGTTTTCTCTATGTCTCTGTTTTCTCTCATTTTACATGATGTAAAAGGGAAAAAAAAAAAGCTGCCTTTTTATCTACTTCCTTACCCTTTCTGATTTTGAAAAGTACTTTTGCCTGCCACTTTGATATTTCTCATCTCAAAATAATACTGATAAAAATAGGAATAAAATTGCTTGTGAGTTGGGTGGAAAGAAATGAGTGACTGCAGTACTCAAATTGCAAGGGAACATAAATTCTACCTCCATTCATTTCATCATTACTGTATAATTGACCAGTTATTTTTGGTTGTTGTTTCCTTAAATATTCCTGCAGGTCATTTTCTCTTCCTCTTTCTTCTGTTCTTTTCCTACCCCGTTCTGCTCCCTGTATCATCAGGTGGCATTGTCCAAACTGTGTTTTGAGAAAAGACAGTTCTGTACCTCCCTTGCTGAAGTTTTGACATAAAGAAATATCTTTATTCCTATTTAATGGGTAGATAAATTAGGGCACTGGGAGATTGTGACTTGTCTTCAGCCAGAGTTTGCTGTTTTCCACGTCCGCAGCTTCCTGTGATCTCATTTATGTTAGAAGGGGACCTTGAGAGAGCTCAACACACTAGATGGTGAAATGATAAGGAACACTTAATAGAAAAGTAATAAAGATTTTCTGTCAAGAGAGTTTCTTACCTGCCTTTATTGTGGCATGCATACCATAGAAGCAAGCAGTGCCATCTGCAGTCCTTCTCAGCTTGGTGTTTAAAAAAAAAAGGGAAAGGGCAACTGGAAATAATTAAATTATTATATTTCAGAACACAAGCACTGAGAGGAAAATATTCTCCCTCTGATTTACATTTAGCAGAAGAAAATCACTTTTTTCCATCAATATAATTAAAGGCCCAGGCTTAGGTATTCACCTATAATGTGCCATTCATATCACCCTTCCCTGGTATCTATTACTGTTAAAATTATTATGCTAGGTAGACATGCTTCTAGAAACACATCTTAAATATAGTGAAGAGGGAAAGGGAGAAGGTAGGCAGAGGAGGGAAAGGGAAAAGGTAGGCAGAGGAGAGAAGGGGAACTTGTTCCCAGAGTGCACTCAGATAAGTTCAATGGATATTAAAAAGCTAACTCATACATCTTGTCTTCCTTAAATAGGACCCTGAATTTCATGTGCTCTGATGGGCCATGCTGCCTATCCTGTACATGACCAGTTTGAAACTGTCAATCTGCAGTGGGCACTAACATAGTGGTCGAGTTTTGATTGAGGTTATCAGGTTCATAACTTCTCAAGTCTCTTTTCTGTTTATTAGGTATTGAATACATTTAATCTGAATAGATCTTATTTGCTGTAAAAGCATTTTCAATAGAATTGACATGTTAAGGTGTTGAAAAAACACTCTAAAAGACACTGGTTATTGTTCTAGTTATAACAGAGTGTATTTTATCTTCCCTGATTAATTAAAATAGGGCTCAGCTGAAGAGTACATTTGACTAGAATTGGAGAGATCAAGTCCTGTCTTGTTTGCTTATGTGCATATATTATCCTTGTTATACCTTGTGAAGTTATCGCTCTATAAGGTATTTGTCCGAGGAAGAGAAACCTTCGCAGGGCCTCAAGTTTCCCTTCCAGCCACAGGGGAGATAGGGCTGGAGTATGAATCCAGTCTTTTTAACTGTATCCTGTTGTGACATTGAAAGTGGTAGTACAAGTTAAGCGTGTGCTGTTGTGCATCCCCAAAGGTGAGTTGAGGACTGTAATGGCATTCAGTTCAAGTCAACTAAAAGCTAGTGTTGGGATGCTTAAAATATGTGGTGAGTGTTAAAAATATGTTTCAAGTGGTAATGTGTTATTATCTCTTCTCCAGGTCAAGGGTCCATTGTCTTCTTTCTCTTTATACAACTTAATGCTATGGTATTGTTGTCCACAGCTAGAATTCCCATACATGGTAGTAAGGCAGATTATAAATAGGAGCAACCTACATGTAACCTCTGTCGAGTGAAACACTGCATTCTATTCTCCTGATGTAGCTAATGCATTTCTAGAATTTTGTGGACTCCAGACTAAGGTGTCTGTGTCTTAATGCAATAATCCTGAGTTTTTGGAACCTCTCTGACATGGACCTTTGTAGGATATAGTTAGTTTTTCACAAAAAGAAGAGATTTCTTTTCATGAAAAGAACTATTGACTGACTGGTCTGTTTCTCAGAAATGCTACTTGTTTCAGTAGTATCTACATGCTTCTTACTGCAATCTGTTTCCAAGTATCCCCTTCAGTAAATCTTCACTGAGACTTAAAAACATCTTCTATATTTCAAATAATTATAAAATAACTTAAGGAAACACTGCTAAGTTTTTTTTTGCATGCTATTTCACTTCTTGGAGCAGAACATATCAGTATATCACAGGACATTTTGTAATCTTTTCACATATACTTGGTCTTTCATGAAAGCAAATGAAATAAGATTTTATTTATCTTTGGAGTTTCCATGTAATGAGAAGAAAGTGCTGTACATATGAGCTCTCCAGGTAGAGTAAAAATAGTTATAATATTATTTGCCAGAAAGAATGAGAACAAAGACTTGATTCCACAACTTTCATGCTCAATTTGAACACAACTGTAGAAAAACATGTAAATTATGGTAACTACTTTGTATCTGCTTAACTTCTTGCAAAATAGCTTGTAATTAAATACAGAAGTAATTGACAAAGTGGAAACATTTCAACTCATGTTAATACATTTAGATGGAAGGAATTGAAGTTGTGTGATTCGATAGCTGTCCTGAACACACGTCCTGGGACTCTGTGGTTAATTCTCAGCACTTAACACTAGAGCCAGCGCACTGAGGCTCAGAAAAGATCTGCACGTTTAGCAACACTCGTGTAAAGCAAAGGCTTATGTAGCAGTAAACAAGTTCTGGGATTTGTGCCTTGGAGCTCAGAATACCCATACAGTGCTTATATAAGCACATATAATACATATGGTACATATAATAGTAGTTTAGTAGTATTTCTGTTTCTTGCAGGTGTGGTTTATTTGCATGTGAGCTATTTGGGTACTTGGCAGAACTGAAAAGTTTTTACGTATCATTGATGTGAACTCCATGGCTGTATTTACAAAATACAATTGATTATTTTAATGTTTGGAATAAACTACTGAATGTTTTTATTTACATGAACACAGTCATATTGAGTAGAAAAACATATTTTTCCTCATCTCTGCACTTTTCGTATTACAATATCATAATTTGCTTTTTTGCTTTTGAGAAGTGTTGGAAACATGATATTTGATAGCAGGATTGCTTTCTTAGAGAAAGTGGAGCAGGTAATTAGTGTGGCATCTACTAGTAATAGCTGATGATACCATTAGATATAAGTGTACATTTATGAGTTGATAAATTATGATTTTATAATTTCTAATCTATTTGGATTTAGAAATTATATATTTAGAAATTGATTTGTTAGTGCCTCTTCAAAAGAGTTATTGTATTAATTTTTCTAAAAGTTTTCAATCAAACCATGTGATTTCCCTCTGTCTGAGGAGCATAGGACATGCATGAAATATGAGGTTTTTGTTGCACCCAGTAAGAATTGTAAGGTTTGTTTGCAAACTAGCTCCCCAGTTTAAAATGTGTGCTTCCAGTTACCCAGAATGACATTGTCAGCCAAATTCTTTTCCTATTGTTGTTTCCTGTTTTGTACTTTTCTTCTAGCTCTACTTTTTAAATTGTGGGATGACAAACATCATGTGAAATTAGAAGAAAGGTATTAACGTTTAAGTGACTAACAATAACAGCTCAGCAAGTTATATGTAAAACATGGAAATTGAAGAGCTAGGGAGAGCTTCCTTAATTGCTGTAGAACTAGAGACATTGGACTGCACTCCCTCTAAACAAAAAAAGCTCACTGAATTCCCTGAACTCTGTATTAGTTTCCATATGGATAAAATAGTTTTGCCATGTCATGCTTTTTAAATACAGCTGCTGCTCAATGTTGCAGGCTTTGTATGTTTAAGATTGCTGAGTTAAGGTGCCTGAAAGAAAGTTAAGTGGCAGTGTGCACACTAGAATGGCAAAATCTGCATTTGCACAGTGAAAGGAGTTCCAGCTCTCCTTAGTAATACTGAGCAAGAAAATGGAATCCTAACCAGGTATCCATATAGGGCTCCTTACACTCCGTTTGTATTACCTTGCCCATATATTCAGGCTAGAAATAATTTCTGATCTTTTGCCCAATTGGTTTGCTTCTTTCCCCTTCCCCAGGACTTCTGTTCCATTTGGTGTACCAGCCAGATTTGGCTTGGGGAGGCAATCAGGGCTGGGTAGCAAAAATCACTTTCTTGAGAAGTCATGCCTTACCTCAGAACTTTAAAACAATAATAGCAAATGAAGAAGTTCCTGGTATTGCTTCACATAACAATTTTGAGTCAGATTGGCAGAAATGCTGATTGCAAAAGTATAGCTTTCTATGCTTTTAATGAAACTTGGTATGAAAATGATGCATACTTCTGAAAACTAGACTTGGGTTCACAACCTGGACAGGAGAATGCCAAAATTAATTTTGAGCTGTTAATTTTCCCATACTTTGGTTTTTCAGGTGTAAAATAGAAATAATTGCATGACCTGATTACTTGGGAGTGTTGTAAAGATGTATTAATTTATATACAAAGCACTTCAGTATTGTTATGAAAATGTTATGGACGTACCTTTGAGGAAATTAGTAATCCTGTGGTGTTGGAGGTAGTCCATTTAGATAGGGATGGTAATTGGGGAGTTCAGCAGAAGCTTTGAGTAATTGCCTGTTTCAGAACAAAACTGTATCCTGTGCATTTTACACAGCAACCTTTAAAGCAGTGTGTGTGTGTGTGTGTATGTCTGATTTGGGGACTGAAGTGAAATGGGAAATGGGTACAGCTGCAAAAAAAATTCCATGGGTTTCCAATAACACTGGAGAATTACTTGGTGAGGAAATGAAGGGCCAGTGACCACAGAGTAGTATTGGCTTCATTTTAACAAAGGAAATCTTTGTTGTTTAACTACTTGTGGGTTTTAATCCCAATTGATGTAATACTTGGGAACGCAAATAAAACCAGTGTCAGTATATTGCATGATTATGTGATTTAAAATTAAATAAAGATCAAAATGCTGATTTTTTTCATGAGACTTAGGTAGCTGGTAAGCAATGCCAGGCTCAATTATTGTTCACTTATGTCACACAGCTTGAAGTGTATGTAGCAGTCTCCATGTGCTCATGTGTTTACCTGTGACATTAAAATTGCAGTGAAATTAAAGCATTTGATTATACTGTCTATAGAACAGATTTTTTTTTACTGAAAATGTGACCAGAATTAGTCCAAATGTTTGTAAAAAGAGTTTAATTCTGCAAGAAGCTACTTCGATTTTCCTTTTTAAAAGCACTTGGAGTGCTGTCAGACTACTGTTCCTTTTTGTAACAGGGAAAACAAGTTCATATCTAAACTTTCTAATAATATTTTCATATCTACTCGCTACACTATTTAGGGATTTAGCACTTGAAAATATAGAAATTTTGCTATTTTAAAAATTACTTGAAAGCGTTTATGTAGAGAGCACTTCTTTTATGTCTTAGGTGGTGGTGGTGGGGCTTTTTAAAATTATTTTATTTGTTCTCTTACATCTCTTTGGAAAAAGAAAAAATTGGGGAAAATAAATGGGAAGCACGGAAGTCCTTTCCTTTTCCTTTATTTGTCCCTGGAATTACATAAAACTTTAGGTCATGCTCTGGATGATCTGTGTTGTAAACCAAGAGCAAAATAAAGTGAAGTTCTCTTTCAATATTACCATATTCTGATGCAGCAGTCATGGAAATATAGGCTTGGGACCTTAAAGTTCACCTGGTTCTAACCCCCCTGCCATGGGCAGGAACACCACCCACTAGGTCAGATTGCACAGAGGACCCATTCAATGTGGTCTTAAGCACTTCCAGGAATGGGGCATCCGTAACTTCTCTCTTCACCACCCTCTGAGTAAAGAATTTCTTCCTAACATCTAATCTAAATCTTCCCTCTTTCAGTTTAAAACTACTCTCCCCTGTCCTGTTACTATCTGCCCATGTGAAAAGCTGCTCTTCTCTTTTAGAAGCCCCCTTTAGGTACTGGAAGGCTGCTATAAGGTCTTCCCAGAGCATTCTCTTCTCCATGCCAAGCAATCCAAACTCTGAGTCTGTCTTCATACGAGAGATGCTTCGGCTCTCTGGTCATTTTCGTGGCCCTGCTTTGGACCTGCTCTAACAGGTTCATGTATTTCTTGTGCTGAGGACCAGCCCCAGAGCTGGCATGCAGCACTCCAGGTGGGGTTTCACCAGAGCAGAGTAGAGGGGCAGAATCCCCTCCCTCACCCTGCTGGCCTTGCTGCTTTGGATGCAGCTCAGGAAGTGGTTGGTCTTTCGGGCTGCAAGTGCACATTGCAGGGTCACATCCAGCTTTTCATCCACAAGAACACCCAAATCCTTCCCCGCAGAGATGCTCTCAAAGAGTTTATCTTCCCGTCTGGACTCATAGCTGGGGTTTGCCTGACCCAGCACCTTGTTCTTTGACTTACTGAACTTCATGAGGTTCTTGTGAACTTACCTTTCAAGTTTGTCTAGGTCCCCCTGGATGGCATCCAGTCCTTCTGTTGTGTCATCTGCGCCACTCAGCTTTGTGTCTTATGCAAACTTGCCGAGGGTACATTTGAAATGCTAATGTAGCCAGACCCTCCCTATATCATATGTTCTTTGCAGCTGGAGTATATAATATGCAAAATTATACTTTTAGCCAAGGAAGAGACAGTGATCAGATACTGTTATTACCCACTTGCAAAGTCCCACCTTCACACGTGCTTTCAAAGACAAGTCTTTGCTTGGTAGCATCTCTGAGTAGTGTAACTCTGTATATAATAACATTAGTATTGATTAATTTCGTAATAAGAAAATATTACTCAGAATTAGTACCCTGATTCACACCTAGCTTGGCTTGATTTTTTTTTTTTTTTAAATCAATGAAAATAGAAGATCAATCCCAGAAAAAATGTAGTTTATATGAAGTAATATGATTTTTCTATCTGAAAAATTCACAGTGGAGTCACAGTTCAAGAACTAACCAGAAGTGAGCTATAAAATTGTTCCTCAGTTTTGCTGAGAGCCAAGACAAGATCTTTGGCATCGGTTTACCTGATCATCTCTGTTACGAGCATTGCATGAAGTTCTTTTTATATATGGTTCAGTTACAAAAGTAGTTCCCTTTAAATCATAGGATAAGACTGCAGCACACTTATTCTAGTACATTCTATATTGTAAATATCAGAAATAACATACAGTTGAAAACAAAAAAAAGAGGAGGAGAGACAGCAGCATTGTATAAATGCAAACTCTCGCTTAGAAATTATTATTTTAGGGGTCAAATGCATAGAGAGTTCAGAGCACTATAAATGAAGTAAGATTATGCCAGGTTTAAAACAGTCTAGCAAGATGGTGTGATTTTATGGTAATAATTCTGTACTTAATTATTGAAGATGGTGTATCGCAAAATGAGATAAAAAAATGAGTGATGGACTTCAGGTAACTTAGAGTTAATTACTGAAGGTATTTGAGCTTTGAATTGGTGTGGCTTTTGAAGGCAAGAGTATTTTCACAAAGTAAGCAAAGAGGTAACAAAAATTTATAGTGTTCTGTTTGATCTGTTTGTGTTACTGTTGATAGTAAGATCAAAGTTCATTCTAGAGGAAATGTATCATCACTAGTTTCCTTAAAATAACCATACATGGGTTTTGTTGTTTAATCTTCCATTCAAAATTGTTTTAGTTATTTGCTATTTTTTATTAAATACTTTTTTTTTGTGATTTTTATCTTATACTGCTTTTGACTTACAGTTCTGGGTTTTATCTTTTGTATGACAGAAACTAACAAAAGAATATCAGTGACAGTGAAACTGGACTTAACCTAAATGCTTTCAAGCACTCAGAATTCAGGATCGTAGACATAGGTTTATTTTTTTAATGTAGCTATTTTGGGTGTTTGTTGTTATTTATATAGTTATTTCCATTATTTCCCAAATAATTTTACTACTAAAAAATTACTGCAAAAGACATTAACACCCCTGTCTTAGTAAATCCAGACTAAAAATAATGTAGTCAGTGACTAATTATAGTACACGAAATGACATGGTTTTACTTTATTAAAAACATTTGTGGAATTTTCTACAATTATATGATCACTAAACACTGATTTTTACACTTAATTTGAAATCTAGTTGAAATTGAAGTTCTACAGTGTTTGTCAGATTGGATGGATTAGCTGTTTATGTAAATTATTTTTTCTTCCTTATGCTGTACATAAATAATCTTCGCTGTGTTGCATGTCTTTGCCTTTTGCTCAAATCACAAATATGATTAATGAGTATTCTGCTCAGCAAATTCCAGGATGCTGTTAAAATAGTTCAGCTGAGTGACTCAACTTCAGATGTGCACCTTGCACTTACACGTTATAGTAATAGTAAGACTGAGTACATAAATTGCCTGGTTACAGATAAACATGGTGCCTGGTGGTGTGAAATATTAGCCATAGGATGAAGTAACCTACTTTTTGATCCTATATACAAAGCTTACAGTCTGTCTTGGTAACGAGCAACAAGCTAATAAACACTGAGCTCAATTTGATGATCTTTGTGTGTCCCTTCCAACTCAGCATATTCTGTGATATTACTGTACTTCAATAAATGTGTCACACAAATACACCCTTATGGACAGGGTGTTGTCCCTTGTTTGATGCAGTCCTGACTTGGGTAGGACTGAGATCTCAATTATTGCTTAACTTTTCATGGGGTACCATTCAAAAGGCAAGAAGTATTCATCTGGGACAAATGCGCCAACATTGGTTTTGTGGATAAAATCCAGAGCATATGCACCAGCATCTGAAAAAAGAATAAGGAAGTACCTAAGTAAAAAGAAAAGGTGATCTGAAGAGCAAATAGAGTGCATAGTTCTTAATGTGTTTCAGACTTTTCAGTCTGGAGTTTACTTAGGCGTCTGTACATTGTGGGAGTGTCCTGTTGGCTTTTGCTTGAACTGCTGCATATGAGAATTGAAGGGGAAAAGACACCAAAACTATGAAAGACTGTACTAGTTGAGTGACATTGTGCTATACTTTACAAAAAGGGAATAGTGATTTCATCAGAGAGTACTGTAGTAAGTCTCCATTGTAATTTTTCTACAGCTAGGGTGTTGTAACTCATTTTTGTAATTACCCTGATCAGAAAGTTTATATATGAAGTGGAAAATAAGTCCTTTAGCCCCAAAAGTGCCTTTAGACTACGCAGAAAAGTCTGCTAGCCACAAGTTGTGAGCTCTGCTAGGCAGTATGAATCTTTGTTCTACCTAAACAACTGCATAGGAAAAAAAAAAGGTAAAATTCAAGAGGCCAGAGAGAACAAGCAAGCAATAGCATAACTAATGGAGCAAGTATATGGCTAGGAGAATTGAAAGAGGAATCCAGGCTCTCAGTTTTTCTTGAAAAGTGGTATCATTTTTTCAGCCTTTATTGAAGGAACAGTAATGATTGCTTCTAAATGTTGCACTTTAGCAGAAGAGGCATTTGCAGCCATTTAAGGTGCTTGTAAATGAGATTCTCGGTTTCTTTTGGGACTGTATATTTACAATCCTATTTCAGCATTAGAAAATTACTGGTGTCGATTCTGTTGCTGGTTTCAATGAGAGTTATTGAGGTGCTTAGAACAAGGAAGAGTTTAGGAATAAAAAACAAGGGAAATTGCTAAGGAATTATCTTTAAGACTATATAAACCAAAGTTCAGTTCCTTTATGATGTGCTTGCTCCAGTATGATAGCTTGTTGGCACCATCTTGTTTCTTTTTTAACTCAGCAGTCTGCCTTCATGGTGATGTATGAAAATGGTGATATATTACACTTTCTAGCTTATAGTCATCATCATTCATTATGTGGCTAGTAAGACACAGAGTGTATTTTTTGCAAGCTGCAAGGCTGGAATCTGTTCTTCAATCCCTCTGCTATTAATTTTTATTGTTTTAATTAACCTGTTCATTTGTTTTGGTTGTGAAGCCTTTTTTTGGCTTGTGTAGAAAACAAGATTTGACTGCAGTCTTGTCAAACAGCTTATGTGAACATCTTTAGAAAGAAAATGTGGGCCTTTTCTGATGGTCATTGATTGTAAGTTAGGTGTAAAACACAGTTAACTTGAAATCACTTGAAAGAAGACTGAAAAAAAAAATTGTCGCCTTCCTGCATCAGTGATGAAATAATCATGGATTATTGTGCTATCAGTCATTTTGTTCATAGTTTAGAAAGTGCTGAGATATTGGAAGCAGTTGAAAAGGATGTCATAAGAGATCTTTCAGGCAGTGAGACTTGACGCTCACTGTATTATGAGAGATGTCTAAGACATGACTTGATCACACCAAGTACTTCTGTGAGGAGGGAACTGCCGGTTCCAGTGAACTTCTTAGTCTGTCACACAAAAGAAAAATACATTTCTCTGTCTAGAAGGGAAAGCTGTCTTGAATTGGATATAATACGCTATCTCTTAAATGAGGAAGATTAGTATGGAAACCCTGCCTTGAAGCGAGACAGTAGCTCTATCACTTGAAGAGACATAACCGGTCTTCGACTTACAGAATATTTGCTGTAATTTGCCCAGTGCTTTCGGGTTGTGTTATGCAGTTAACTATGCAGTAGTTAACATGATTACCATTACAGCCACATGTGAATTTAAAATCCATACTTCCTTCAAATCTTAGACTAATTTACATATTAAGACCTTGTAAACAGATCTGAAGGTATAACAATATGTTAAAAAAAAGAAAACCCTTTAACATTCACAAGTAATTTGTTGGTTTTGGGGTTGAAGTTGGGGAATGAGAGCTGAAATAATAATTAACTAAGTTGCAGTAATCATGACTGAGAGTTTAAGTGATAATTGACTGATGCAGTCCAGAGAAACCATTTCTGCTAGTTAGTTACGGTTTGCATTTAACACAAAGGACAAAAACCACATTGACCAAATATGGCCACCCTGATATTTAGTTTATATCTTGTATCTGTTGAAGTTAGTGATAAAAAAAAATTTAGCTGCTTCCTGTATGTCCTTAATTCTTCAGTGCCAACGCATTCAAATATCAGAGAAACTGTATTTCTTTTCATGTGCTGCAATTCAAATAGTGGTATACTAATCAAAATCAAGCCTATTGGTTCAAACTCATTGCAGGTAGCATAGTACACTTGGCATCTGCTTAAGTCTTTTGGTTCATTGTGGGGATTAGCCATGTCTAACAGGCAGACTCCCAGCTCCAGAATCTTCATCATCTCAAGCTGAATGTGCCGATGGAAAGTCTGTAGATATTTGTGAAAGCACAAATGCATGGGAATGCATGATGCATACAGACCAAGATAAAAACTTTGAGCCTTCTTCCTCCCCTTGCAAAGACCTCTTTTTCTGATGCCACTTCTTGCATCGCTGATGTAATCCTTGCCATAAAGATAGCTAATAGATAATTCTTCACACAGTGCCCACCTGATAGTCTATGTTTCTTTAAAGGTACTGCCATTTCAGCATTGAATAAAAACTGTTGATGTGCTAGCTTTTAGAAATAGAGGTAGTGTGATGTATCAGGAACTGAGGTGAAATAAATCCCTGCTAATATCTGATCTCTGGTGCTAATTTCTGTTCCAAATGTAGCAGTTTTATTTATATTTACATAATTGTATGCGGTAGTTGCATTTTTGTTTATTTGTTTGTTGCATGTTTGTTTTGCTACTATTTAAAATAGAAATCTGAAGTAAGTTTTATCTGAATGCAGATTTATCCAAAGTCTCTCTAAATTATTAAGCTGCTGTTGTGAAAATGTTTCTGATGAGGCAAGTTTTTAATTACTAAATACAAAAATTGCACCAATTCACTAGAGATACCATTTCCTTCTCATTACCTTAGAAATTTTTGTTATAAACTTGCATTTCTCAAGAATGCTTGACCCATCTTGCCATAGTGACTGATTTCAGGTGAAATAATAGTCAGTGATGTGATTTACTGGAGCTTATTGTTCCTGTCGGTTTTGGGAAAGCGGGGGATAAAAGGAGGTAGAAGGAAAATGCAAGAATGTGAAACAATGCACTGAGTCAGTTTAGCTTTGAAATAGAATGGTTTGTCACAGTGACCTGTTTCTCATACATGCTGTTATTTCATTCAGCAATAAACACATTCTTCCCACCTTATAACAAGGATTTCAAAACTGATTGTTTTACAGACTTCTTCAGAGCTTAATTGAAATCTTTTACTTGCCCCTCCTGTGGGGATGTGCTGTATGCAAAAGTGTGGTCATGCATTTATTTTTGTAGAGGGAGGGGCACAGCAAGGATATATATACAGCATGTTACAGAAAAGAGGAGGAGCTCAATCTAAAAAACTTAAAACCAGAGCAGAGTGGTGGCTTTTGTTGCAGGGAGCTGACTTACAATAGATCCAAAGATTCTCCCCAGCCCTCTTCACATGCAGTCAAAGTGCATAGGAACACTTGACCTTATTATCACAGCTGTAGTTCAGAAAAGCTCTTCAACAATGGACAAAATCTATTGATACAGCATTAAACGTTTTGTAATACAGAAAAACTTGGCAAAAATAGAAAAATGTAGTGATTGCAATAATCAGACCTTTTATAGTCTTAAGCTTAAGTGAAACACTTCACTGAAGCTAAATTTGCACTTAGGAAAGCGTCTAGCAGTAAAGAGTTAAATAAAAAGAATGTCATGCATGTGTATGTGATTCTAAATCCAGAAGTGTTACATTTCCTTTGTTGGCATTAGTTTCTGCTGAATATACAGGATATATATGGTGAAGACTAAGCCCTTCTGTTATTGGTCTGAAGTGTTTTAACACAAGTGCGGCATGCTTGGCTGAAAAGACTGGAGGTTTTAACAGATGAAAGCATATATATTTTGTTCTTGCAGGATATTTTTCTGCTTACCCACTTGAGCTGTATTGACCAACTTCATTAAAAGGAATTTTATCTGGAACAAGACTTTGATTAGCAATCACTAATATGTAAAGTAGTGGTACATGGTAGCATTTTGTCTTGAGTACTTAACAGCAATAGCTTTTGAATTGTTTTTTGTTTGATATTTCTTTCCTCCAAGTTTTAATTGCCATTTCTAGAGGTGGCACCAGTCTTTGTGGCTCTTGACAAAAGGATGGATAGGAAGCTGTTGAAAGGTGCCATTTGTCTGATCTTATGTAATTCTCTACTTGCTGCTGCTGTGAGAGATGGAATCTTAATATTGTCAGAGGACGTAGACTAACTATTGAATATTCAGGGAAATGCAAGCATCATGAGATATTTCTGCTAGGATTGCTTTATTTTTCCTGTGTTTTCTGAGATTTTCCCCATCCTCAACCCAGATGTTCAACAGTCAACTCCTTTAGTGGCTATGCTGCAATCTACTCTTTTCTCTTGTAACTGTGGTGAGCCTTGAGATGAATGCTTTATGGGAGGGCTTGTGCTGGTTTTCCAGAGAGGCACTCAATAGAAAGAGGTTTTAGGAGAACTTGTGTTTCTTGAAGTCACCTGCAAGTCCCTTTGCTGGAAGGAAGCAGATGAGGCATTGGCTGTGCCACTTGTTCACTTCCAATTAACAGTCCTATTCTGTTTCCCATAGACCCTGTGAGAAGAAAATATGTTGCCCAGACACAGCCAGGAAAGTAAAGCTTTTTAGAATATGTGACAATAAATATTTTCAGTTGTCATTGTTCACAGCTCTGTAATCTCCGTGTGAAAATACTACCTCAAGAAGGTTAATAGACAACTGTCACATAATTTTCTTTTTTTCCCCTGCCTTTCCTAAATTCACAGTAATAATGCAACTTTTTTTCCTTGTTATTTGCTTGGTTTGTTTGTTTATGTTTTAATTTTCATTCCCTCTTTCTTTGTAAGTTAGGACAACTAACTTCATAATAACAAAAGATGTATCCTAGCAATAGCACACGTATCTTCTATGTGCTATAAAAATATGAAGCAGGAGAATATGATGCACTGTTATCTAGAATACTAGATAAATTATGGATTTGATATGATGGCAAACAAAATTGCTGGAAAAACAAGGGCAGATTTGACCGTAATTGAAACAGCTGTTATTTGCACTATCTGTTTTTTGGGGAATAGTTGTTTGAACATTTGACAGCTGTAATATCACCTTATATAGGTTTTGTTCATATTATTTAGTACAGGCTGTCTATTTTGTTGGTATAAGTAGACTACAGCTGTTTTTGTCAGGAGCACTGAGTAGCTATGCACCTGTGGTATACAATCCTGTTTCTCTTGGCCTTTCTCTTTTAAGTGAAATTGAAGTCTTTATTGCTTTTCTTACATACTGCTTCTTATCAACTGAGAGACAAAATTGAAGGTTTTTTTGTTGTAGCAGACCAGCTTTGAAAACTTTATAAGTGGATTTTAATTTTCCTTAAATAAGGTCATTAATAAAAAAATTACACTATAGCTGGAAAATGGAACATGAAGTATGCCACCTGTATTTTGATCTCTATTTCATCCTTCATTGGGTAATTGCTTCCCTGTTTTCCAGTTTGACAATTAAGGATCAAGATGGCAGAGCTTTCCTTTCACTGTCAAAAGCAGGGATAGTTGGATACAATGCCTCCTGACATTGCTGTGTCCTCTGTGTTGCCGCTTTGGAGAATATGGGATGCTTTGATCAGTAGTTGGTTAAGCTGGGCAAATCCAAACCTTGCTGTTCGCTTCATGAAAGACCAAGTTGGGTCTAGCAAGATTTACTAGCGCAGCCCCAGTCCCACGTGAACACAGCAATGGTAATTGTGGGGCCAGCTTGTACCTGCAAAAAGGTTAATGGCTTTTGTGCAGCATAGAAACGGAATTCTCTTGTGGCTGCATCCATGGCACAGTTAACTCACACAAGAGCAAATCATTCTGCTGTAATTGAGAGCTGACCAAGTTTACTTTTCATGAAACTTAATAGTTAAAATTCTGGGCTAACTGTTAGGGGAGAATTAATTCAAATAAGATCCTTCTGCATTTAGATTTCTCTGTCTTTTTGTTAACTCTGACTCTTGGACTTCCTTCATTTAAAGCAAAACCCATCATGCCTTCCTAATCTTACATCAGGGGTGTATCAAAGTCTTGTGACAAAATATTATCATACATCAAAAACTTGTGGTTGTTCTCTGCTTTTGTCAACAGCAACTGTTTGACTGCTTGTCATTGTGAAATTAAGCCAACACAGACAAATTGCTGGTTTTCACTCCTATTGCATCTCTTCAGGTTATCCTTCTTTTGCCTTTATCACTAATATTACAAATAGGTGTTTCTTCAGAAGAGATTGGTAATTAATTCAGATAATGTCTGTCAGCACCCTTTCAAAAATGCATATGAATGCCGTCTGAAAACAAGATTTCGTGTGGGAGAACTACATTCATTACTTCTGTCAGAAACATAACATGCACAGATGTGTTGGAACACTGAATTGTGTTTGTCTTAAGTGTTACAACAGCTTAGTTTTCAGATTGCAAAGAATATTTTCACAGCTTTTAAGGATTGGAAACTCCTCACCCCTTCCCTTAATGAAAGCATAAATTCTACAAAAATGGAAATGGCCACGTAAGAAGAAACTGAGATTCAGGATATCAGTAACTGCTGATTTAACCTAACCTTCATTCAGATTATTTTCTTGAAAGATCTGATTAATTATTCTCTTACATTTACAGGGCTAATTACAACCACATCCAGAAAACTAGATCGAGAGCAGCAGGGAGAGCACATACTGGAGGTAAATAATTTATTTAGCTTGCTGAGAAACAGTGACTGTAAATTCATTGCTCATTTACAGAAAATTAAGTTTACCAGGCTTGATTACTGTATGAAGAATGTAAAAAAATGGATTTCAAAAGTAATTTCCTTCTATGTTCATTATATTGCAATGCAGATAACCACCTGTCTTATAAAAACTGTGTGTTGGTGCTTTTTGCTAAAAAAGAGTTAAGGTACAGATTGAATGCAATTTTTTTTCTGTATCTCAAAGATTTTCATTCAAGTGGTACAAAAGCAATATTGTTAAAAGGAGTGTGATTCTTCTTTTTATCTTCCTGTGTAATTATTGGAATAGCTATTTCAGCCTAACTTTTGCTGAGTATAGGCTTCGGAAAAAGAAATGCAGAATGTTTTTATAATATGGAGAATACAAAGGGATGGTATGTGAGTAGCCCTATTTTCTCCATAACTTATTTACCAATCACATCAGTTGCAAGACATGCATTATAGAGCTGGAGTCCAAGAGCATGGAACTTGTGACATAATGCTTTTATTTAGCTACATTTAATTGACTGCCTGGAGTTTATTTAGGAGCTTTTCTCATTCTCTGTCAAACTGCATGAAAGGAAAACACACAGAGAACTTTAAGTCATCCAGTTTCACAATGTTGTCAAGTAGTGTAAAGGCATGGTTCTTCACCTGTAGTGAAGATTTAATCTTCACAGCAATCCTTATGTCCTAAGATTTATCTGGAATGTTTATTGTGCCTCTTGTCCTGGATGACAGATAGAAGACTGCAATGGGAGTTGGCCAAATTAATGTTAAAGACAGAGAAACAACTCTAGACTTACTCAAAGCTTGTGAAATCCTTAGAAAGGTGTTCTAATAGGAATGCAATGACTGCAGAGAGTTGGAGATGAATGTATTTATTCCCTGATAGTACAAACTCTCCTTTTGCATAATTGCATAATATATGCAGTCTTCCTGGGCCTTTTGTATCCCTTTGGTGCATTGCGAGCTGGATTTATAAAGCTGTTGGACTAGTTCTTTTATTGTTATTTTCATTTCTGTATAAGCTTTGAAAAGAACATTTTGTAGCTAAGCAGCAATGGGGCAGAATTTCCTCTACAGTGTGTTTCTAGAAGTAATAGTAACAAAATTAATTAAATGGCAAATCTGATTTAGTACTAGACATAGTATTCCTGTAAATTTTAAAGTAATTACATAATTCTCTTTTCAAATTGCCTCATCAAATCTGATTGTCTCAGTTTTCCAAAGCACTTCATGTCCATTATGTCTTATTTCTTGACCACTGCTATGTATATTGGTTGTAAAATTGGTATATCACAACTTTTATTTCTCTATATATTATACTGGGTTTTGTATGAGATTGATACAGTAAATAAAATGAGCTGTGTATTGTTTTATGATCCTGAAGCCCCATGGCACATATGGCTTTGATTGCTTACACCTATCCCTGGAACAGGGTGGCCATATCCTAGTTGCCTGTTGAAAATTGTGTCTAAATTGTGTGAATTCTCAGGCTGCAGCTAAGCAACGTGTGTGTGTGTGTCTGTGTGCGTGCTACTCTTCTGGGCCAAAACTTATGCCAGAGGTCACACTCACGGTGTAATGTTATGGGCAGTTGTCTGCAAGCAGTCATGCTAATTTAAGCCTACCTTTATAACCTTAAGCTAGCATGTACAGAACTCAGAAAGTTTATTTTTAGGATTACAATGTCACGTAATGGTACATAAATCCTCCTGCTTTCATCATTCTGTATAAAATAGCAGTTTAAGCTCATTGCTCTTTAGTTAGGAACATTGTTTATTGCCTGCTGGTGTAATTTATAATTCTTCATTCTTTGTTCATTTTGAATCCCAACTGGTTGCTAATGCTTTAACTAAAAGTCTGTGAAGTATCTGACAGAGGAACTCTTTAACTACAGAGCAATACTGACAGCTCAGCCTAAAGTAGCAGTCTTCCCATGTGTTAGTTTTATGTTTACAACTGTGATAATAGGTTGGAAAGAAACCCAGAAATGCACAGAATGGTGGACAGTATTATGACCCAAGTGCTGAGCATCTGGTTAATTAATTGAGCATTGAAATGTTGACCAGATGGGTTGGTGGGTTTATTACTTTTTGCTGTTAAATTTGATCTTTGATTGCACTTCTGCTTATATTACATAATATTAACTAATATGCCCCTTTTTTTTAATTCCCGATTTGTGTTTTCTGAGTGCCAGTTGGCACATTCTTATGCAGTTATTTTAGATTAGCTTCATGTTACTCTCTCATGTCATAGTACACTCTTTGTTATGTCAATAATGCCTTCAAAACTGATACTGCATTCAAATCAAATCGATTTTTCTCAAATTTGCCTTTGTTTCTTGCTTGGTTCAGGGCAATGCTAATTTTATGTTAATGGACATGTTATCCCATACCCTTTGTAATTTCCTCATTTGGGATATGCTTTGGTTTTCTCATTGGGTTTGGTTGGGGTTTTTTTGTGAACTGAAAGGTATGTGGTGGTGTTCCATTACTAGTACTAAAGGGAACAGATATTCATATATGTCGAAATCATACCATCTGTGAGAGATGAACATGAATATTTGCATTTCATGTTGCATTTCATAAGTCAGAATATTAAGATAATAGCTGAATATACTTTTGTAGTGCCTTTTGTGAACACTCACCTAATAGCTTTAGGCAACTGCTTTAACTGAAGTTAGGGGATAACTTTGCAGTTGTTTAGGCAGTTGTAGGAAAGTGTCATTTAGGGAGGAGCATTGTTGGAGGATGGTGTTTGAGCTCTAACTTTACCCTTTTTAATAAAAACAGGTAACAGTAACAGACAATGGTACTCCTGCAAAATCAACAGTTGCATGGGTGATTGTGAAGGTCTTAGATGAGAATGACAACAAGCCTCAATTCTTGCAAAAATTCTACAAAATTCGGCTTCCAGAGCGTGGTAAGCCAGAGCGAGAGAGAACTGCTAGGAGAGAGCCAATCTATCGAGTTATTGCTGCAGATAAAGATGAAGGCCCCAATGCAGAGATCTCCTACAGCATTGAAGATGGTGATGAACATGGCAAATTCTTTATTGAACCAAAAACTGGAGTGGTTTCATCAAAGAAATTTTCTGCAGCAAGGGACTACGATATCCTTTCAGTGAGTGAAAATCTTGTATATCATGAATATGTAAAGTGTTCTTTTTTCTGTTCATTTCTTATTCAGTAGCTGGCAGGTGAATGACTGCAGTATCTAAAGGGAGAAAGCTTCAACAAATCCAGAAGTAGTGTTTTGTGTGTTTGTTTGGTTTTCATTAAAGGATTATTTCAGATGTTTGTATTGTGTGTCAAGAACTGCTGTTCTTTTCCAGAAGTTGACAGATAATGTATGTCATGAGGGAGCATAAACAATCAGTTTGACTCACCTTCAGGAAGAAAGCAAAATGAAAGTGAATTTATGGTAACAGTCTGTGCTGCTGTCAGGTGCTGCATACTTTTTCTCCATTTGCTGCCCAGATAATGAAGGGCAAGTGGCACTTTGAGAGACACTTAACCTTTTTGGAAATATCTCACACGAGCAAACATGCTTGGAGCTTATTACTGCTTTCTATTTATGTGACATAATGATTTATGTGATCTTGTAGCCTAAAAGAAGTGTCTGTTTCACAGATTAAAGCTGTAGATAACGGTCGTCCACAAAAATCTTCGACTACACGGCTCTACATAGAATGGATTCCAAAGCCCGTTCCACCCACAGAGCCTATTTATTTTGAGGAATCATTTTTTTCTTTTACGGTGATGGAAAGCGACCCAGTTGCTCACATGATTGGTGTAATAGCTGTTGAACCTCTTGGAACACCACTTTGGTTTGACATAACGGGTAAGGATGCTTCAAGGGCCTTTATTATTAGAAACAAATGTATGGAGTCTGAGATACTGTAGGGCTCACTGCAGCTTGGTTTTAATCACTCTTCTAAATAATGCAAGCTTTTGACATTCTTTAAATGCAGATGCGGATTTTATAAGTCAAAATTATTTAATTTTTATCAATGTCTTTCTATATCAAAGATTAAAATTAAGTTGCAAAAGATCTGCTGTGTTGCAGTTTTAAAAATGACTTGTGAGTATTGTGTCACTGAAGTTAAAACTAATGAAGTCGATCTCATAGACTGTATGATAGGAAAGGAAATAAATTCTGGTTTTCTGCAGATCAAGTTAGTACACGCAAAGAGAGATTATACTGTTCACATGGATTTCTTCTCCTCTGGGCTGCTTCTCAGTTTGCTGTCCTTTGATTCAGTACTAAAAGGAAAGCTTGCAATGTTCCTAACACCAGCAATCTTCTTCCTGTACATATTCTTTCTACTAAATCATATCTTAGCCTCTACCATTGAAAGGGGATTTCTAACCAGTAATATGACTATATGTTGATGTCACGGTAACAAAATTAATATTACTTTTTTGAAATTTAGGCTTAGCCACTAGACTTGTGAGCACCAGTAATACACAGTGTTCACTGCATAGCTGATAGTAAAACCAAGTTCTGTTGTGTGTTAAGTGTGTTAGAATCAAGGAGAATGGCATAGCTTTGTTTCAGATGTGCCTTGTAGCGAACTGCTTCTAGTCTTAACTAAAGTCTCTCTGTCAGTCTATCAGACTTTTCTACTGATTTTTCTACTAAATTCACAAGAGAGAGAAGGATCTTTTTCATTTTGGTTACTACTGAAAACTTTAGTCATGATTATGGTGTTAAGTTCCTGGGAAGAGCATATTTTAAATTATTTCTCAATAATTTAAGTATTTTAATCATCTGTTTTGCTGGTGTGTATTTCCTGAGCCATGCTGAGAACAGCAACTGTTAAAAATAAAGTTTATGAAACTGACACATGTAGCAGGACTATATATAAATGCCAAATATTTGAGGGTGTTTTCAAAAAATTTTCAGGCACATGCAAACAGATAAAATTCTTCCCTAAAATCATGCTTCATGCATGAACAACCTGTGATGATATTGATAATCATTGCTGATGCATTAAATACTTTCAAAGAATTTTTTTAATTGTTCTTTCTAATGTGTTCTGGAAAAAAAATGTTCCTATCCAAATAGATTACAGTTTAATAAAAAGTTTTGGCATTTAGACAAATCTAGGGGTTACAAATCTGTACAACTGTGTGGAGGGACTAGAAAGTTGAGGATGCTTTCTTGCATTCTCATTGGAGCGAAGTTCTGCATTAGAGGTATTTTGAAACTGAGGCTGCTCTTTCACTGATCTCCCAAACAGACCTAAACACACATAGATATGGGAGTAGAAAAGCAGAAAGTTTAAAAATAAGTGAGCAGGAAAAATGAGAAGGTATCATGTACTCCATTCAAATTAGGGTTATCCAGTCAACAGCAAACAGAAATATCTGTAGACTGAAATGAGTCAATTAAAGGAAAGGTTAAGAAAGTGACGTGGCCAGAAAAAGGTGAACAGTTCATGGAGATGAAAGAGTAGATAGAAGAGGCCTCAGATGTTTTGGGAGTTTGAACACAGTACAGTAGTATTGTTTTCTGAGGCCTTTTATCAGCAAAATTTGTTAATTAGTTTGGGGATGTACTTTTCTATTATTCTTAGTGTGCTTCAACTGCTATGCACTCTGAACAGTGTGTACATCCAAACAGAATTCTGATTGATAGTATTATTTTGATCTGCTCCTTCTAAGTGTGCAGCAGTTTGGTCATTTACATATTCTTATTGTTTGCCTAATGCAGAAAATGAATGATCTTTTCCTGCCCTTTTTAGAAAGACATATACAGAAAACTCCATGGGGAAAGAGCATAACTTGTCCAAGCATTGTAAAATAAACATTTTATTTTGACAGTTTTCTTAGTTAAAGTGTTTTGGAAAGATTGATATGTGATCATGTTATGAAGTTATGGGCTACTCGTACAGGTGGTCACTTTACTACCCTCTTTTACTGTTTCTAATAGCATGAATGAATTTGATTGACAGCTTTCCTTTGTGTTCTGTGCTTGCTTTCCATGCTTTCTTTCTTTTTGGCTGAGCCAGGAGACAAGCTTGCTAGTGAAGTATTTTACATCTTACAGATGGCTTGTGACCTGAACTGTACAGCAGAAGGTATCTGCTGAGATCACATAATTTATTACCAGATTATGAGATCTGAAATGAAAGCGTACATTTATAAACTATTTATTTTATTAACCCTTCGGAAATCAAAGTGCTCACGGTTGCATTTGTGACAGGTTCGTTTTTGTTTTGTTTTGTCATCATTACATTTATACAGCATCAATTCTGAGCATCCAGTTTTGGCTTTGGCCAAAACTGTTGCTGCTACACGTTCAGTGTACTAGATGCAGAAGTTTGGGTTGAGTTCTGCTTCAGCGGATCGCCAGATATCACTATTACTACAAATATAGGCAAGGCCCTGGTGATTTTCTTGATAAGGGGAGGAAAAATTTTGGTTAGGGAGCTTGTCCTTGTGTCTGGACAACTGATTGTACCAATTCAAACCCATTCACTTTACTCTTCCCTTAAAATGTAGAGGACTTCATTGAGCCATCTGAGGAAATGGTTTTGCCTGCCAGCTATAAAAGGAAAAACTAGATTAATCTTCTAAAACTGACATACTGCACAAAGCCCATTAAAAAAATTCATGTACATCTGTTAAGAAAAGAAAAAAGCTGCTGCCTTTCATGCTGTCCAGTTTCTGTCAATTTGAGTGATTCAGAAACTGCTGCTGGGCTAGTAAGAGGAGTTGACTTTCAATTGAACTAGCAAAATTACGCGATGTTGGTCGTTATCAAATATCTCAAATCCAGTGAAGCAGAATCCAGCTCATCTTTCCTAAACTGATATGTTTGTGATACAGTGGAACCTTCTAAAGGTGAAATCCTTTTATCATGTGAATGGGGGCCCATTTCAGTATTTACTGTTTTTTTCTTGGACTGAGTTCAAATTTGCAACCTTTGGAACTTCACCCTCTCACTTCTAACCTTGGCTTTTCATAAAAGGCATTCAGTGATTTGCAAAGCCTAGCATGTATAATCTTGTTAAAGCAAAAAAAAAGGTGCTGAGATGATATCTGAATGCTATCTGCTACTCTTGTGAAATATAATTAGAAAAACACATGCCCATAATTAGGAGAAATTGGTTTGCCATATCTAGCACTGGCTTGACCAAAATAAAAATTGATTCTTCCATTTCAGGCAGTTTATTGAGAGGTCTAAAGCAATTGTAGTTAAATGGCAGTATTTATCATCACTAATAGTATTTGGACTTAATGGACATTGTATTCTCAGGACAGTCTGCTCCAGGTGGCAGGATGATGATCAATTAAATGTTTAAGCAACTGAGTGTAGCTATTGATCTACACAGTTATTTAACTATATTTCAAAGAGTAATTTGAAAGTTTCACAAGGGAAATTAAGATAATTTGCTTCAGAAAAGGAACTTGGCCATATTTAAAACACTGGGCATTTAAACCTCTAGCACTATTCTGAATCCTGCCTATCTCAGTAGGAGTGAGATAGTGAATTCTTTAGATACTCAACATTAAGATGAGAATCCTTTGGAGGTACTGCAGCTTTTTGGGCCTTATCTATAATCATATACGAATATAATAATATGTACTCTGCTCCAAAAGACAAAAATTTGACTGTATGTCTGATTTGGGATTTTAATGTATTTTGATAAAAAGTGTGTTTTTCACTTATTAGATGACAATCTGCCCAAAATGAGCTATTGCATTTGGCCCAGTAATTCTCAATTTCCTGCTATATGGAATCATTAAAGTCCATGGATTTTTTTATTTTACTTAGAGAATCATGCTAATAAGAATGTGCCTGCTGACTTTCCATGAGCCAGACAAATCATCTTTGTCCAAAACTACTTGGTTTTAAATATCTATTAGCAGCATATCATGTTACCAGGAAAAAAACCCAAAGTGTTTAAACTAAATGTATGTATAAGTATGTGTATATATAGTTCCACCTTCATTAAGCATCGGAAGACAGAACATGATCATACACAAAAACAATGAAGCAATGATGCATTTTATTAACTTCTCCCTCTCACAATTTCCTGAACAAGGTGGCAACTATGACAGTCGATTTGATGTGGACAAGGGTACAGGAACTATCATTGTTGCAAGACCTCTTGATGCAGAACAGAAATCAAATTACAACTTGACAGTAGAAGCAACAGATGGAACCAGATCTATCAGCACTCAGGTAATGAACTTTCTGATTAAGCACTTACAGAAAGAGTGTGTAGCTGGAGGGGTGGGGAAGGTGTTGTATTTTCTTCTTACCATTTTTTCCATCCTAGACAATGAACATGGTTTATCTAAATTAGGGACTTTGTCTAAAATAGAAGTGAATTCTGGTATTCACCGAGCCATGTTGTTTGGTGGTTTAGGTGGAAGGTTGTGTGTTGCTATACTGTAGTCTGGACCAACAGCTTTTAAGTTATATTGTGTTCCTACAGCTAAATAAATGAAAACAGAAACTAAGTCCTGGCATGCATGATTTTCTCACAAGAAAAAGATTAATACTACTACCTGAATTACTCCTTTTTACCCAGCTCCTCCAAAATCACTAAATAAATTGATTGCTGTACTTGAAATTTAAAGACAACCATTGTAAAATTTTGTTGTTCCACTTTCCCTGCAAGATCTGTGGATGACTAGGTGTACATTGTCCAAGTAATGTTTTATGAAACTGAGCTGCTTCTTCTGCATAATGTACATATAGAAACAAGATTTAGATTATAAAATCCCTTTGTAACATCCCCAATACTTTATTTTAGCTTTGGTGGAAGTAGAGATTGCTAAACAATCTCCAAAAACCAGCAACCTCAGACAAATCAATTTTTTAAAATTACCTTTTTACTAAGGCTCTGTGATGGTGGCAGTTCTTTGCAGTTGGACTAATAAGTTCACTTGAAGGTGCAGAAGCCTTTTCTGGCAGTACTGGAAGTAATTCATACTAAAGTAGTTTATGATGTATATCCTGCCTATTTTTCCCATCTAGTTTCTTTCCCCAGCCCAGAACCTAAATATGTTTGAAAGTACAGTTTTTTTGAGGTTGTTGTAAACAGAGCCATGTTCATAGAGGAGCTTCTCTGTTCTTTCAGATAGTAAGGAAAGGCTTTATTTACCAATTAAAGACTTTTGGACTTGGACAGTGATGTGTCTGTGATCTATCATTGACCTACCCCTCAGGCACTCAAAGAGCAATAAGTGGATTGCTGTTGTCTTTTCTGTACATAGACATCTGTGTTACAAATAGAATTTCTTCTTGTTCAGCTTCTGTGCAGCACATATGTTTTCCCATTATCTTTTCTAATGTCTTACATGTTGTCTTCTGCTTTTGGCTGGAGGAAAAGATGTTTCTTTTCAATGTTCAGGATTTTAAACAGAATCTTTATTGAGCTGACTGCATGTCTGGAGGCTTGATAGGTCAAATAGAGTAAATTTGATAGTAGAAGGTGACCAAGTTTAGCAGTTTCCTTTGAGAAATGCCTTTTCCTTTAATGGTGACAATTGTGAGTGATTTTTCTAGACCATGAATCTTCAAAGACAGCAACATGTTTCCTAGCAGGAACTTGCTGCAATCATAGCTGTGGTGCCATTGCCTCTGGTGCTGATAACCACCATAAAAGGTTTGGAGAATCCTGCTGTAAATTTATTAAATTTGCCTACTTGTAGTAAAAATATTGAGCGGATTTACTTCTACTGATTACAGAATGCTGGATAGAAGGTGGGAATTACTTAGGACAAAAAATAGAAGAAACACAAATTCAGCTAAAAGTCAAAAAGACAGCAAGAGGCTTTTCCATACACACTTCCCCCCCTCCCAAAAATGCAGTAAAAAATGCCATCATACAGTGTGTTTTGGGGTAGCTCAGGGACTAGTAAAGGCTTAATATGGGGCCTTGGTGAATGCAGATAGCCTATCCAGTGCTCCTGCTTGCATAGCTAAATTTATGCAGCCATCCTGAGCTGTCACAGCTGAGATTATGAACCACAATCTGCTTTGTCTTTTAGAACAGCCAAGAATTGGAAGGTCAAAAAATTACTTTAACCCTCACCACTTCTCTTCCTCTGAGTCACGTGATTGATTTAGTTCTTGAAAGTGCAGTGTACATTTTGTTCCAGTTCTTTAAATGAACTTGTTATTTTAGCATTTTGTAAAGCTAAGTGAACATTATAAACATTTACCACAGCACTCACCTCCAGAAGAATTGGAGTAGTCATCTCAAATTTGTCATTTCTGTGATTGTTTTTTCTAGGATTGTTTTTCATATCTTTCTCTTCCTCTCTCAGTTAGGCTTGGCAGGATTAGAGGTTGTGGTTTCTGTTACAAACAAGCACAAGGACTTCCTTTGCGTTGTCTTCCTTTCGCCCTGCTTGTGGGATAAGCACAGGTTCTGCTGTTGCTGTTGGAGTCTCCTGTTAATGTGGTGTAATGATTGAAGAGTGTGGATTAGTTCAAATTCTGCGACTGTTGGTGCATGATCCTGATTTTAGTTGATTCTCTTACCTCCCCCATAACTGCTGGCCCACCCAAATGGACTCATCTGTTAAGATAACCCTCAGGGCTATCACTCAAAAGACGCATTTCAAATCAAGCTTAATTTAGGGTATTAAAAATGTTGATACAAAATCAAAACTGAAGGTGTGATTTATGGCTGCCAGTGTGTAAATTCCGTTACTCATTGCTGAAATACTGAAGATAAAACTTTGAATGTTCATGTGGCATTGGATTCTTCTAAGAGCTGATAAACAGTTAAAATGGAGTGACATGCGAAAGAAATTCTGAATGCATGCATGAGGAACAACAATATGCCATACAGAGCTTTTAGCTTAGAAAGTAGTTGCTATAAACACTGCATATACAGTAAACAATTTAACAGACCTTGATTAACAGCAGAGTAAGTAATTTTACATTTAATTTGAAAAAGGAAATGACATTTACAAGAAATAGGGGAGGGGCACAAGAAATTAAAATCTTATTGTGTAAGAGCAGCGTATTGAATCTGACTTAAAACTGGAAGGCATTTGCTGGCCTTGGGCCATTGCCCCTGTAGGGCATTTGACTCTTTCAGGACTTCAGTTAAATAGCTTTTTTGAAAAATAAAGCAATAGTAGGCGTGGAGGCTATTAGAATTTTGCATGCATCTAAATGCCAAATGCATGAGGCAAAGCAAGGACAAACAAATTCCTGCAGTAGTGGTGTTTGACATGATGTTAGAAATGACTAGTGTCACACTTCAAAGGATTATGATTAAAAATAAAATAAAAATACAGAAACTAAATAACTGAAACCCACAAATCAGTGTACCTACGTACTGAAACAGAAAAGGTTATTCACAGACTGTAAGTAGCAATAAATGAACCATTGAATTAATTTTGGGGGGAAAACAAAAAGAAAAGGTCTTGTTTCTAGCTATAGCCACTTGCAGTGATTGCTATGTCTATCAATTTTTTTCATTGAAAGTAATACTTCAGATGGTTTACAACTAATTGCAGCATTTTACCTATTGCTTTGCTATTGCAGAATATTTAATCTTGCTTTATGCAAAATTTATATGGATATGATACTTTGGGAATGAAGCATAGAAGATTCTTTGTTTACTAAATATGCATTTTTGCTTGCGATTACACTGCTCTATGGAGACATTTAGAGCTGGAATGAACTTAGATTATCTCTGGGTAATACAACATTTTATTTATGAAAATTATTATAAACATGTCAATGTCACTAAAATGTAATTATGGGAGAGGAGTAGATTTTAAACTCGACATAGAATCAGTAAATGAAAAATTATATTAAAACATCTGAAGGAACATTATTTAAAAATTGCGCATTGAGTGTGTTTTGTCAATGGCACATATCTCCTCTATAACTTAGTAGCAATCAATGCATCCCTATGCAAATTTAGGTTTCACCTGCCAGATTATTAATAGATTTGAAGTCCTTCCCCAAAATAATCCTGCACTGCTTTGTTCTCTGTATAACCAGTGTGCATTGCTCTCAGTGGCATCTGTGGGCAGAAAGCAGCTGTGCAACACAGCCCTTGCATATCTTTACAAAATGAGTGAAGTTTCTTTAGTTCCAGAACATTTTGTATCAAAGATCACATTATGGTCTGTTAATGTCAAGCTTTTCTATATTGTGCCTCTTTAATGTGCAACTCTTTCCTAAGAGATAGTATTAGCATATTTCATTTGCATTGAATCTTGTCATTTCATTGAGATATGTTCAATAGTTAGTTTTATTTTGTGCTACGTGTAATGTTAGAATAACACAAGTTCTTCATATGTTTTGTTGTCAGACACACTAAACCATATTTTTCTGTGTAGGCCTTTAAAACTGCACTCACAGCTATTACTTCAAGTGCTTTTCATTTAACTTCAAGGTCTTAACAGTTTACATGAGAATTTGGTCCTCTTACATTTAAAAGGTAACTGCACATCTAGCACTTGTCTCTTACACTCAGTAAAAATTCCTGACTTGAGAGTAGGGTTTCCTTAGTAAAATCATTTAATAGCTTGCGTTGGAAAGAGCCCCTGGAGTTCCAGCTAAAACTCCTGGTCAAAGCAGAGCAAACTGCAAAGTTGATCAAGTTTTTCAGTGACTTGTCAGGTTCTAACTGCCTGGGATGACAAGGCACAGCACCTCTTCTTGGACTTGGTTTTATACTGGTGTTTAACAACTGTCCTTGAAAAAGTTTTCTTCTTATGTCTAGTTGTATTTTCTCTTATTGGAGCTTGTGAGTGTCATCTCCTGTCCTTTCACTGTGCATCTCTGAGAAGAGTCTGGCTCTCTTTCCTGCACCCCTCCAGTGGACAGATGGCTTTTCAATCCTCTCTGATTTTAATGACCTGTCATTGGATTTGTTTAATTTTGTCGAGATCTCTTGTGGACTGCAGGAGTTAAAACTGTAGTGGATCTACATTCCCACCAGTGAGTGTCAAACAGAAGGGGGTAATTCCTTCCCCTCATTAAAGCAGCCCAGTGTGCAGTTAGACAAGTTACCAAAAGGGAGCCCATCGGATCACATTATGCTTGTCCACCAGAACCTGTGCAGGGGCATAAAGTAATCATATCACTGAAAGAGAAATGAATCCTAGAGTATGTAGATAAAACACTTCTCACTTGAGTCTAAGATAGACTTTGGATTTCATGTGCATTTAAAATGATTGCACTAATATATCAAATTGCGTATTTGTAGTTGTGTTTACCAGTGTTGAGAAAAACTGCAGCCTGAGCAAGTAATGTGACAAGTAATGGAATACCTGAGCTAACCATTTGTAGTGACTGAGTCACTATATTTATTCCTTAGCAATATTTTTTTTAATAATTAATATTTAATAGTGCTGTACATTTTGAGGAGCTAACTCCTTATCTGTTTAGCCCAGCAGTACTTTTTGGAGGATGTCTCCTTATGTGTCATTTTAACTGCTTCGCTAGCTAACACCAGAGTTGCTGCTAAATCCTGATGGTATGATCAACAGATTACTTTTCAGTTAAGCTGGTTTGTTGGATATGCAGTTAGTCCTGCAGGTACTGATGATGGTTTTACAGTCATTACATTCCTGGCATATAACAGTAGTTTGCATGGGGTTTTTTGTGGTGCTCCGTTCTAGAAATGCTGTTTGTCTTTGTTTTGTGTAGTACCAGCAGCACAGGTGGCCATGTCTTCTGCTCCAAAGATTCACTTAACAGTTGCTCTGTAGTTGCGTACCCTCTCACTTCGAATTTTAACATAAGTTTCTGTATTTCCTCATTTGGCAGTAGAAATAGACATGAACTTAAATAGCAATTTTAATTTATTGCGAATTTGACACCTTATCTTTCCACTTGCTTTTTTCTTTAATCTGACCTTAATAATTTCTTAGAAGTTTAATAAAAAAATTGAGTTCATTTTGAAAGTATTGTATGCATTGATGAAGTGTTGTGATTGTATATGGCCTTTAAAACTTTCATTTATGCAAAAATGTTTTTATAGTTTGATTTGTATTGAGTGTTGGGGTTTTATGCTGTTTGGGTTTTTGGTTTTTTTTAATTTGTTGTTCATCTTCATTTGGTATCATTTTTCATTTTCCTGAGCACCACTGTTCAGTGAGCAGCTGTTTTTACTCAAATGCTTTGTGAGTGTATTAGACCCTTCTGTCTTACTTGTTTCAAGAGACATTAAAATGTATTTTATTTATACAAAATTTAAAAAGAAACTAACAACTGTGCTTGTGTTGCTTTATTGCATCCTGTCTAATCATGAAAATGTAAAAGGATCACATTTTTAAGATAAAAGACTCCTCCTTGCTTTTCATTTTCCAATTGAAATTATTAGTTAATGTATTTAAAAACTTGTCCTAATATGTATCCTGGGTCACCTACCATTAATATTTCTCCCCAGTGAAAGTCAATATTTATTGCAACTCTTTGTTTCTTTTCTTTAATCTGTTTCTAATCCGTGACAAAACCAAACTCTTTAGTCTCCATAGCAACATCTTGCAAGGGATTTTATCAGTGTTCCAAATGATTCAGTTTAAGTGTAAGATGCTAGTTTTGCAAGGTTGACATTTCCTCTTCCTGTAGCAAGAGGTATGGCATTTCCTAATTATTTGCCACCATCAGGATTCATCTCATTTAGTTTTTACTGTATGGAGTTTGGTATCTTGTTTAAATTACATCTGTAGACTCTACCAGTTACCAATGGAAAGCAATAAGCATCTTCAAAGAAAAATGTAATCCACTTACAATATTGTAAGTACCATTTTAAAAACCTTTTTATAGCCCTTAAAAAATTTATACGAAGCACCTAGCCTTTGGATGGATAAAAGCACGACTGTACGTGCAGCCCATAAAGAACTTGAATTTAGCTGTGTGTTGCTGGAGCTTTGCTGTCTAGTTGCCAATTCCTTTGCATTACTGTTACTTGTCTGATGTTATCACTGTTGAAAAACAGGATGGTGGCTGTCTTACCCTTTTTATACAAAACTTTGATGCTGTGAAAGGCAAGTGGAGGTGCAGGGATCTTGTGTGGTTCCAGTGAGCAACATTATACAAAGATGCAATTTGAAGCATCTGATTTAATTTAACTGTAACTTCAGAGAAAACGTGTTGGTGACCAGTGAGCTATGCTGAAGTCATGCTGCATTGCTGAAGAATAGTAAACAATAGCACCTGCAGTTCTTCGAAATAATGCACTTTTGTGGGAATTCCACCACTCTTCTGTTTTTGCCTAGGCTTGCAGACGTAAGGAGCTGAAAGGACTGTTTTTATGTAAGGGCAAGGAGGAGTATTATGCATTCACTGCCTTGAAAAAACATTGCTTAAAATTGTAAATTTGCTCCCCAAAACAGGATTTTTACCCACTCTTTGTTCCATATTGAATATTTTTAATTCCAAAATTAACAAGGAGTTTTTTTTGTCTTGTTTTTGACAAAAATCATTCCCTGTAAGATGTCTTATGTAAGATATTTCTGGTTGTACAAATTTCTAGTTTGACTTTGGGGAAGATGAGGCAGATTTGGGTTTAGCGATATTCTTCTTCCCTACATGTCTTGGCTCTCTCTTCCTCCCAGAAAAGTAAAATTGTCTTGAGGTGGAATTACTTAAGTATCATAGTCTGATTTTTAATGAAATATCCTCCTTTCATATCTTTTTACCAAATATCATCTATGTTTTCCCCTTCCCATTGTATCATTTCAGGTGTACATCAAAGTTATAGACACAAATAATCACAGGCCTGAGTTTTCTGCTTCAAGATATGAAGTTGTTATACCTGAGGATACCTTACCAGAGACAGAAATTCTGCAAGTCAGTGCCACAGACAGAGATGAGAAGAATAAACTGATTTATACTATTCAGGGGAGCACTGATCCCATCAGTCTTAAAAAATTTCGTCTGGACCCTGCAACTGGCTCCCTTTATACTTCAGAAAAACTGGATCATGAGACCATGAACCAGCATATTCTCACAATAATGGTAAGTACGCGTGAGATTTCTTCTGTTGTCAGTGACAAACAGGTACTTTTTAATGTCTTTTTAGTTTGTCCTCATAATTCAAACATTTATTTCTATGTTTATTTTTTATGCAGTCCTTGACTCTGTGACTGACTGAACCTTGAATTATTACTAATATTTGGTGAACTACTGAAATAACAGTGCTAATCACTAGGGATGTGCTGACTGTTGCAGGTTCGAGATCAGTATGTTCCTGTAAAGCGCAACTACGCCAGAATCGTTGTTAACGTCAGTGACACAAACGATCATGCTCCATGGTTCACCAGCCCTTCCTATGAAGGACGAGTGTATGAGTCAGCAGCTGTTGGATCAGCAGTACTCCAGGTTACAGCATTGGATAAGGACAAAGGAAAAAATGCAGAAATTGTGTACTCTATTGAATCAGGTATATTCACTTTCTTACATTTTCAGAACTCACTGATACTTTTTTCAACTGTAGATGTGTAAAAACGCAACTGCAAAAAAAGGGGGGCAGTGCAGGTTTATGTGCCATATTCTGAGAGATGTATTGAAGATACTGGTCTCAGAGTATTTAAAAGAAAACTACAAATATTCATCTCCATTCTTTAGCTATTTATGTTATCCTCTAGATATATTTGGAATATTTTTGTAGGAAGGGGAGAAAAAGGCATCTTGAAATGCTCAAAAGGAGTAATTTCTTTAGGAATTACAGAATCATTACATTCAGGTCTAAAAAATGCATTCTAATATTGTAAGTCTTATTTTTTGTGGCATAGGCAAAGCAGTGGTTTGATGAATAGAGTAAGAACCTGAGACAAGTGTTTTCATGTTTACTATAATGGAGAAGTATGGAGCTCAGAAATAACTATTCATGTACCTAACCCTTAAAAAATCCCAGTTTTTAAGTTAACCTTTCTGATAGATACAGCAAGGAAGGGGTTGCTTTGCATACTTCCCTCTGGCTGATTTTAGTAGTGGGACCGCTATGCTGTCTTATTAAAATATTTGAGAAATTCCTTAATAGTTGGTCAGTCTGGCGGTTAGACTCCTTTCAGATTGCAGGCCAGGAAAGAACTGCTCCTTTTTTTTAACCTCAGAGTGTCTTTCTGAACTTGCCTACAACAATGTGATTCAAATTATGGCAGTTTTTAATACTACAAAATAGGATGACGTTGATAGAGTTCACTTACCAGACAGAAGTGGGTTTTGGTTCAGTCCATTAAGTCTAAATTAATACAAGTCTGTCATTATCAAACTCCTGAGCTTTGTAGACACCATGTATGGAAAAAAAAAGTTATTTAAATTTCACTACCCATGTGAAGTACTACTTTAAAGGTAAAAGTAACTTAAAATGAAAATCCCAGTAATAAGCATAAGGGACTGTATATTAAAAAGAACAACAACAGGTAAAAAGTTATTCAGTCACTGTTGCATGCAAAGTGGTATGTGCAGATGCTTTTTTTTTATTTTACATAAGTTGCTGTGTAAAGGATAGGAATTGTTTATTATAAATATTTTCTTCCCCAAAATGCTGTTTTGATATGAAAACATACTATAACACTGTATTAAAACAAAGCTGTGGTTATGATACTCTGAAAAGAATGAATGTTTTTGAATGTCTCATTAGTTGCTCAAAATACATGAGATTTTTTTTTTTTGTCATTTCTAGAAATGTGACATTTACTAAGCAGGACACTAACATCCATGAAATTTTTCTCTTGCCTTTCCCATTTTGTTAGTGCTTGTTTTATGAATCTCAAACAATGGCAAGAAAAAATGTGCGTGTCTGCAGTATAGAATGAAATTATATGCTGTTCTCTTCCTTTCTTCTAGCTTTTTGTAGGAGTAAATGTAAGACCTGTAAAGTTTATTTTACAGGAATGTGCTCTACTGGGAGGTTAAAGCATTATAACTGATATTCTAGGCAAATGGAAGGAACATTCCTTAAATGCTTGTAATGACTGCTTAGATTTGTAATGGGATATTCTAAGAATGCCACTGTGTTTAGTCTCCTCTAAAAAAACCAAAAATACCCAACCAAAAAAAACCCCAACAGTAAAAAAACCCAAACAAACCATAAAACTTCACTCTTGCCTACTTCTGTGCAGAAATCAGAAGTTCTTAATGATTTTTTTTTTCATGCTGAGATCATGGCTTTAGTAATGTAATTTTTTAGGTAAGTAAAATGTTAAATCTTAGCATATTTAATACATGAGCAGATTCTTGTTTGCAGTTAGTCATCTGTATACTTCAAAATTTGAAGCAAACAAGTGTTTATATTAAATGGCAGCTGGTTCTTCTCAGCAGTCATTATTTTTCTTCTAATACTATCACAGAGAATAACTTGTCTGTGTATAAATAGGAAGTTAGGAGAGATGTAACTATTTTTGCAATTCAAAAAGTTTATTTTTACAGTAGTGGTTTAAACAATACTTGTGTAAACAATTAAGATTCACAAAGGTTTATTCATTACAATCCTTTTTTTTCTTGTCCAAAACAGTCCAGTTATTTTAGATTGTAAAATGTAACTTTTATTCCACTAATGTTAACTTCTGAAGATAAGGTCCTTTCAGCTACAATATTTAAGTTTGCTAAAAGAAAATTTTTGCATTTATTTTCAAGGCTTTGTTGTCTTTGCTAACTATATTTTATGCAGTATTTCCACAAGTAAACTTAGTATTACTGCCAACTCTTGATTACAGAAAACTTCCCAGACAGGCCAAATGTTTATCAAGCAAAACTAAGAAACTTTCATAGTCTCCATGTTCTCTCTCTGTCTCTTTAAGTATAGAGCTAAATAAGCAGTCTTCCCTTAGATTCTGTATACCTCTTTCTTAATTGCCTTTTTTTTTTCTTCACAGGGAATATTGGAAACTCCTTCCTTATTGATCCCATTTTGGGTATGATTAAAATTGCAAAGGAATTAGATCGTAGTAACCAGGAAGAATACAACCTGATGGTAAAAGCTACAGATAAAGGACATCCTCCAATGAGTGAAGTGACCTCTGTGCACATATTTGTTACGGTTTCTGATAATGCTTCACCAAAATTCACAGCCAAAGAATATTCTGCAGAAATCAGTGAAAGTGCCAGCATTGGCAGTTTTGTTGGAATGGTTGCAGCATACAGTCAGTCTTCTGTAGTTTATGAAATAAAAGATGGTAATATAGATGATGCCTTTGCTATCAACCCAAACTCAGGTGTCATCGTTACTCAGAAGATACTTGATTTCGAAACTTTGCCTTTTTATACTCTAACTGTTCAAGGAACAAACATGGCTGGCTTGTCCAGTAATTCAACAGTTTTGGTACATCTTCGGGATGAGAATGACAATGCACCAATTTTTATGCAGGCTGAATATACAGGACTCATCAGTGAATCAGCTTCAATTAACAGTGTGGTTCTGACTGACAAGAATATCCCATTAGTAATTCGAGCTACAGATGCTGATAAAGAATCTAATGCTTTGCTTGTTTATCAAATTGTTGAACCATCTGTCCGCCAGTATTTTGCCATTGATTCTAGCACTGGTGCCATTCGGACAGTAATGAGTCTGGACTATGAGGAGACAAATATTTTCCACTTTTCAGTGCAAGTACATGATACAGGGATACCACGGCTATATGCGGAATATGCAGCTAATGTTACTATTTATGTGATTGACATCAATGACTGCCCTCCTGTGTTTTCAAGAGAGCTATACGAGACATCCATTCTGGTTCCAACTTATAAAGGCGTGAAAGTCATCAGTGTAAATGCCACTGATGCAGATTCAGGCATTTTTTCCCAATTAATTTATTCTATTATTGAAGGCAACATTGGAGAAAAATTTTCAATAAACCCTAAGACTGGAGATATAACAGTACAAAACACAACTCAGTTAAGAAGCAGATATGAGTTAACAGTGAGAGCATCTGATGGCAGATTTGCAAGTACTGCATCTGTAAAAATTAATGTGAAGGAAAGCAAAGCAAGCCAGCTGAAGTTCACACAGAGTTCTTACTCTGCGACAGTGCAGGAGAATTCCACAGAGGCAAAAACAATAGCTGTTGTTACTGCTATAGGGAATCAAATAAATAAGCCTTTGTTTTACCATATTCTAAATCCAGACAGCAGATTTAAAATAAGCCAAACTTCAGGAGTCCTTTCAACAACAGGAATACCATTTGATCGTGAGCAGCAAGAATCTTTTGATGTGGTCGTAGAAGTGACAGAGGAAAATAAACCATCAGTTGTTGCACACATTGTAGTTAAAGTCACAGTGGAAGATGTAAATGATAACGCTCCATTTTTTGTCAATCTTCCATATTACGCTGTTGTTAAAGTAGACTCTGAAGCAGGCCATGTTATTCAACGTGTGACAGCAGTAGATAAAGATACAGGCAAAAATGGAGAGGTGCATTACTATCTCAAAGAACATCATGAACATTTCCAAATTGATCCCACTGGTGAAATCTCCCTGAAGAAGAAGTTTGAACCAGACACACTAAATAAGGAGTACGTGGTCACAGTAGTGGCAAAAGATGGAGGAGATCCTGCATTTTCAGCTGAAGTTACAGTCCCAATTACAGTTATGAGTAAAGCTATGCCAGTGTTTGAAAAGCCTTTCTACAGTGCAGAGATACCAGAAAACATTCAGCTCCATAGTCCTGTGGTACATGTACAAGCAAACAGCCCTGAAGGACTCAAGGTGTTTTACAGCATCACAGGTGGAGATCCTTTCAATCAGTTCACTATCAACTTCAACACTGGAGTTATAAATGTTGTTGCCCCTCTTGACTTTGAGTCTCACCCAGCCTATAAACTGAGTGTTCGAGCAACTGACTCCCTAAATGGGGCGCATGCTGATGTGTTTGTAGACATAATAGTGGAAGACATCAATGATAATCCTCCTGTGTTTACAGAGCAGTCTTACATTGCAACACTTTCTGAAGCATCTGTCATTGGAACATCTGTTGCACGAGTGACCGCTACAGACGCTGATTCTGGAACCAACAGGGGAATTTCCTATCACTTGGTTGAGGATAATAGTGAAAGTCATGACTACTTTCACATAGATAGCAGCACTGGACTCATTCTTACAGCAAGAACTTTGGACTATGAACAAATTAAACAACACAAGCTATTAATAAGGGCCATAGATGGTGGCATGCTGCCCTTGAGCAGTGATACCATTGTAACTGTTGATGTAACTGATCTCAATGATAACCCCCCTCTTTTTAGCCAATTGCTTTATGAAGCTAAAATTAGTGAACTGGCTCCTCGAGGACATTTTGTGACACGTGTTCAAGCCTCAGATGCAGATAGTTCAGATGTTGACAAGCTGGAGTACTCCATTCTGACAGGCAATGATCAGAAGAATTTTGTGATTAATAGTAAAACTGGCATTATCACCATCTCAAACCTACGCAGACAGACGCTGAAGTCACATTATAATCTTAACGTGTCGGTCTCCGATGGGGTCTTCAGAAGCTCAGCCCAAGTCCATATAACTGTAATCAGTGCCAATATGCACAGTCCTGTTTTCAGCCAGAATAAGTATGAGGTTGAACTAGCTGAAAATGCTCCATTGCATACTTTGGTGACTGAAGTTAAAGCAACAGATGAAGACTCTGGTACATACGGCCACATCACTTACCACATTGTGAATGACTTTGCCAAAGACAGATTTTATACAAACGAGAGGGGGCAGATATTTACCTCTGAAAAGCTTGACCGTGAAACACAAGCAGAAAAAGTAATTGCCATTAATTTAATGGCCAAAGATTCAGGAGGGAAAGTTGCTTTTTGTACTTTTAATGTAATACTTACTGATGACAATGATAATGCTCCTCAATTCCGAGCAACAGAGTATGAAGTAAATATTGGGTCTGATGTTCCACGGGGTACTTCTGTCGTTAAAATCTGGGCATCTGATGCTGATGAAGGTACAAATGCAGACATCACATATGCTATTGAAGCAGAGTCTGAAAATGTAAAAGAGAACTTAGAAATTGATTCGTTGTCTGGTATAATTACAACAAAAGAAAGCTTAATTGGTTTGGAAAATGAGTTTCTTACTTTCCTTGTTAGAGCAATTGATGGTGGATCACCCCAAAAAGAGTCAGTTGTTCCTGTCTATGCTAGAATACTCCCACCAGAAGTGCCCCGTCCAAAATTTTCAGAACCTTTTTATTCTTATACGGTTTCTGAGGACATTCCAATTGGAACTGTGATAGATGTTATCAAAGCAGAGCATAATCAGACTTTAGTGTATAGTCTGATTAAAGGGAACACTCCTGAAAGCAACAGAGATGACTTTTTTGTGATTGACCGACAGACTGGAGAGTTGAAACTTGAGAAGAATCTTGATCATGAAACAACTAAGTGGTACCAGTTCTCTGTTCGAGCACAGTATGCAAATGAAGATTATAATGTTGTTTCCTCAGTAGAGGTAAGCATTCAAGTAAAAGATGCAAATGATAACAAACCCATTTTGGAGTCCAACCCATATGAAGCATTCATCGTAGAAAACACACCAGCTGGGACAAGAGTCATACAGGTTAAAGGAACTGACTTAGATTCAGGGCTTAACGGGCAGGTTACTTACAGCTTGGATCCTTCTCAAGAGCTAGACGTTATAGAGTCTTTTGCCATAAACATGGAAAGTGGCTGGATCACCACTCTCAAAGAACTCGATCATGAGAAACGAGACAAATACAAGATCACAGTGGTTGCATCTGACCGGGGTGAAAAAATTCAACTGTCTTCTACGGCTGTGGTTGAAGTTACTGTCACAGATGTGAATGACAATCCTCCACGGTTTACTGCAGAGATATATAAAGGAACAGTCAGTGAGGATGACCCTCCTGGTGGGGTGATTGCTATCCTGAGTACAACAGATGCTGATACAGAAGAAACCAATAGACAAGTATTTTATTACATTACAGGTAAATATTTTTGGGTAATGTCAGAATAACCATTTGAGTGGTGCTGGAATGATGGGAGATACAACTTAATCTTTGAGAAGACTGGAAAGTGTTTGAAACCATAGAGCTGCAAAGAGAGAATGTGGGTGTCTTAATATGAATATTAAAACTTAAATGGAAAAAGGAGTTCTAGTTGGCTTTGTTTCATGTGTGCCTTGCTTAAAATGCCTTTCTCTGTATATTATTTATATATCAAATTTTATGTTTAAAAAAATATACTTAGATTAGTGATGTAGTTAAAGAACAAATGAAAGAATTTTCACTAAATAATAGGCTATTAATTTCCAGTGGAGTATTTAATTGGTTTTATTTAGCATATGTCATTATATGATGTTTTCTATAATGCTACATGAATTTCTACATTAATTTTATGGATTCTGTTGGCCACAGTTGAATTTGTTGTGTGAGCATCTACTGGCAATTTCTACCTGGGAAATGAAGCTGTCTTCTTGTAAAGCCACAGAGAGTGGCTGCTTATTTGCATTTACTTTTTTTTTTTTTTTTTAGCTATATCTTAGTCTTGATAGAGTAACGGTAAAAATCTCCGTCTTTAAATAAATATTTATTTTCACATTTCAGGCGGTGATCCTTTGGGACAGTTTGCTATTGAAAATATACAGAATGAATGGAAGGTCTATGTCAAAAAGCCTCTGGACAGGGAAGAAAAGGATCATTATCTTCTAAATATTACAGCTACTGATGGGACCTTTGCAGCTAAAGCTGTAGTGGAGGTTAAAGTCCTTGATGCTAATGATAACAGCCCTGTTTGTGAAAAGGTAGGCAGAGTCTTGTATCATCTATGTCCAGCTGCTTTCATACATAAAATCTACATTTTCTCTGAAATTGCTTCTCAGGAGACTGACAAACAGCTAGTCCTTTTAAACCAGTAACAAAAATTTGGACTATTAAGATAGACTGCTGTGACATAAAAGATACTTCACAGACAGAATTTTTTTAAAAATCCAAAGACAGTTCATTGACACTCAGTGGGTATTTGAAAGATACGAGGAGAATTGTAGCATATTTCTCCTATGTTAATTCTTTTCCAGAAAGAATTGTTTTAAGCTGCAGCCATCATAGTTTATATGCTCTATTTTATGAAAGAAGCAAAGTCTCAAAGAAGACTGAATCCCATTGCTTAGTTGATATATGTGTGTATTTCCTGTGATAAAAGAGTTGAAAAGACTGGAACATTACCCTGCAATTGCAGTCAACAGCACCAAAAATCTGTAATCCATAAAAGCTTTCTTGTTACAAACCTGTCTACCTTACCAGATTTTATAGTCAGCAAAAATGGACATGAAAAATAAGTAATGGAAAAAACCCAGAAAGGTTGCCCCTGCAAGATGTGTAATTGCCTTATGTGGGAACCCAACCTTTTCTTTTTTTTTACTTTTCTTTTCTTTCTTTTCTTTTTCCTCCTCTCTTTTACGCATTTGGACTTTTCATAGTTGAACACAGATTTGATATTACTAGGTTGAAGTCTTTGCTTGTACTAGGAAGGACAAGTATATAGTGAACATAGGATTCTTTTTCTTAGTTGATGTTTATGTTGTTTACTTCTGTGTAAATGGTTGCAGTTATAAACAGACTGGCAGGTCAGTATTTTTAGCTTTTTTCCCCTTTTATTGTTCCCTTTATTAATATTGGTGTAACGAGGCTTAGTGCTTCTAATGTAATGCCCATTCCTGACATGGTTGAGCTGTAAGAGTGCTTAGTGCCATTAAATTCTGAATCCTTTTTCTTATTTTTTATTTAATCTGGAAGATTTTGTGTCATTAAAAAAAGAGCAGATATCAGTTTCTTGTAGATTGAGACAGACCTAAAAAAGATGATCCACCAAAAGCGCTTAAAATGACATTAGCAAAAATTTGTAACTCATATTTTGTGAACACATTTCATTATCAGTTAATCAGTTACAAGTGTTTTGAGTTCTTAGCAATGCAGTGATGTTCCAAAGTTGTCTAATTGCGGTATTAAATACCTTTCTGAATAATCTAATAAAAATGTGAAGTAATTAATTAGAAAATCATAAGTTCTTTTAATTTTCAGGTACTTCATCCTCTGGTTCACATTATATGTTACCAAACATTCAAACAGAATATTATTTCCTCTATCATTCCTTCTTCCCCTCCCCTTTCTAAGCTCTGCTTACTTCATATGTTTAGTCTTTCAATGTAACTTTAAAATCTTGCAGACTTTATACACCGATTCCGTTCCTGAAGATGCCCTTCCTGGCAAACTGATAATGCAGGTGTCTGCTACAGATGCAGATATTCGTTCCAATGCAGAAATTACTTACACACTGCATGGTACAGGAGCAGAAAAATTCAGACTCAGTCCAGACACAGGTAATAATACTTTATACACTATACGAGATTCCTGTCATCACCTCATTTTATAAAATGTTTTGCTGTTACATTAAGGCATACATAAATGTCAATACTTAAAACTCTCCATTGAGGGTTGGTTTATTGTACAGCAATTTAAAATGTGAGTTTCTACTACACAAATACTAATAATATATTGAATAAAGTCAGGCAAAAAGCAAGTATTTTAATATATGAAGAACTAAAGCGTAAACAGGGTAATTGCCCTGAAGCCAGAAATTTCCATGCTGAAGTGATTGGAATAAAAATATGACATAAAATTTGCTCTTTTTGTATTCATTGTAGTAGTAGCAACAATGGTTTGTAACTGAAAATATCTTCATTCAGATTCTCTTTGCCATCATTTGTTTTGGAAAATTAAATGGGATGAGGTTAGATGGAGCAATAAATTTCCTTTCCGTAGCAAACACCAGAAGTGCCCCCAGTTTTATTGGAAGCACTGTATAAATGAGATTAACTTTTAACTTGCTTTACTTTGGTTTCCATGGCATTTGTGTGTTTTTTATTATAGTATAGGTTACAACTATATGCCGAAATCCTGTACTGTGCAGGCTGCAGTAGATAAGGAGGAGGAAGGTAAACTGTAGAAAAAATGGGATAAGATGAATACAAAAATGTAGTGCAAGTAGAAGAGATTAGAAAATTCAGTGACAAAATGAATGGGAAGAACCTTACTTCATGGATTTGGGGGCCTTTTTGAATGTCACCTGTGTGATGTGCTACAGTGTTGTTACATAAATTGAGAATTGGTAGGGCTAGAACACTCATAAAAAGTGTTTCATGACCACACGTAGTAGCCTCTCATGTTTTCTGTCACTTGAGAAAGAAAGTATATGTTAGAATTCTAGAGGTTTCTCTGTAGTAGCAGTTAATACTTCATAGTTAATAGCTGTGTTTATTCGTTGAATGTTAGAGGAGGAAATAGTAATCTCTGTGGAAGGAATACAATTAAATAGCCCAGAAAAACCAGACATGGATTTAACCTTGCATTTTTTTAAAGCCATAGTTCTAACATTTTAATTTTCTTTGCACAAGCACACATGGATTTTTGCATGTATACACATTCTCTCTGCACCATCAGATAGCTTTACTTTAACTGATTTCCATTTCAAGAGCATTGGAAAAAAAGGGTTGTAGTGCTTACTCTTTTCAAGATGAAAAGGCTGGTCACTTGCATGTTTTGCCCAAAGTGGAGTTCATTAATACAGTACAGCTGTTGACTTAGCCAATGATGAATTCACTGTAAAGAAGAAAATTGGTTTTTAGTTTTTCTGATTTTAGGGGAAAACGTTGGGGGTACTTAAGTCTTGCAACTTTCATCAACTTACATGTGTTATGCTGTTTGTAGGTGAACTGAAAACATTAATGGCACTTGATCGTGAGCAGCAAGCAGTTTACCATCTGCTAGTGAAAGCCACAGATGGAGGAGGAAGATTCTGCCAAGCTAACATTATCCTGACTCTGGAAGATGTGAATGATAATGCCCCAGAGTTTACAACTGATACTTACTCCATTACAGTATTTGAAAACACAGAGCCTAAAACCCTTTTGACAAGAGTGCAGGCAACAGATGCAGATGCAGGTATGCATTCTTTGACTAATACTTTTGTCATGTTCTCAAGACTTACAGTAATATTTATTTAGTTTTATCCTGAGATGTGTCAAGTGTTTCAGTAGAGCTGACAGGTGTTCAATACCACTCAGGATTAGACTCCTGAAAGATATATTTAGGTCTACTAAATCATGTAACACCTGACTTCCATGTGTGAGTAGCCTGGAAGATATCCCTGTAAGTGTCTCTGCAAAAAAGAGGAGGGGGGGAGAGACAAAATGTAAGATATTTTTAGTGTAATAAGGTATTAATGTTATGATCGATTAGGTTCATCCTTTTACTCCTGATGTAAGTAATAGGACTATGAAGCCATGACTGTTCATGTAAATGGGCACTCATAGATTTTTGAATGGTGCTTCTCAGGACAGCCATCGATGATCATACCATCAAGAGAAGCCTGGTCAGCTGTAGCTTTAGGTGTATGCTGCTAAGATTTTTACTGTCTCTTTATCTTCACTGTTCAGTTACAAATATTTAAGTGAACATGAACTGAAAATAAAATTAGAAGGAGTTTGTTCATAGGCTTTGTTGTAAGGAACACAACAGCATAAAGTATTTTTTAAAGTGTATCCTTTCTACATTTCATCAATTTATTAATCGAATAGTATTAATGAATAGTTGGTTCAGTCTCATAAAACAACTGACCTACTTTGTGCTATGATAAAGCTGAGTTGCTCATTTGGAAGGTAACAGACAAATGTTTTCATACTTCACTAGTCGTCGAGGCTCAGGAGAACCGAAATAATTGCCCCTAAAATCTGTAAAGGTTTTTGTTTGTTTTATAAAGAAATGTTGCTGTAAATTATGTTCCCGTTAATTTTGGGGCATGGTTTTTAAATAAACTTACTGGTTTTGAGTCTAGTTAATTGATGCAACCTAACTCTCCCATATCCTCCTCTGTTACTATAAGCCTGCTAAGTAGATTCTGTTGTTCTAAAGTTATAATTACATTTATATTACTACTTGTTTCATATTAACTAGTGCTGTAACTGAAGCAGAACCATAGTTCATGTTTTCTGTAGGACAGAAAATCTGTGCTATGAAGTGTTAGCCTAATTTTTTTTTGGATGTAAGTCTGCTCTTCACAAGAGCCTCTTAATCTTTCTGAAATTTATTTTTAGCATGAATGATAATATTTAGCATGCATGTCTTATTTCTATAGCTATCAGATGGATTATTCTGTTGTTATGCATTTTAATGGCTGCTTCATATTGAAAATTGTTTTCAAAATGCAGGGTTGAACCGTAAAATCCATTATTCACTGGTGAACTCTGCAGAGGGGCAGTTCTCTATTGACGAATTCTCTGGAATCATTCTTTTGGAGAAGCCTTTGGATCGGGAATTACAGGCTGTGTACACGTTAACTTTGAAGGCTACAGATGAAGGTTTACCTAGAAGACTGTCTTCAACAAGTAGTCTTATAGTTTCTGTTTTGGATATTAATGATAATCCGCCAGTATTTGAGCATAGGGAGTATAGTGCAAGTGTATCAGAGGACATATTGGTTGGAACTGAAGTTCTCCAGATCTATGCTGCAAGCAGAGACATTGAAGCTAATGCTGAAATCACATACTCAATAGTCAGTGGGAATGAACATGGAAAATTCAGCATCAATTCAACAACAGGTAACAGATTACAACTGCGAATGTACTTTAGGTCAAGCAAGTACAATGCCATACTTAGTTCTTCCGTCATTCAGCCTCGTTATGTATAACCTACGTGCATCATCCTGGCTGTGAAGTTGCTGCTGATGTTTTTTTACCCATTTTGCCAGCATGCTTACTAGAGGAGTGCAGTAAAATGTAGAATAGAAACTTTATTTTTTGCTTCTATTTATTGGATTATTACTTGAATTAGATTCTTTTAGCTTGCAAGAGTAAGGGTTTCCTAACTGGAAATTCCCTGCTCTGGGGGCAGGCAGGTGGAAAGACATAGATCTGTAATGACAGAAGCACAGTAGTCTTTCCACAAAAGGTATATAATCAGCAGGAATGGCCAGAATTGGCAGAAGAAGGATCAGAAATAAAATTGGTTGTGAAGACTAGTCATTTGTCTACAAAGGCAGTAATCCTAGAGAAGTTTGATATGGCACTAAAGAGAGGTTAGAATGGGAATATTATGTTCAACCATATATCCAGCACGACAGTGGAGATTTTAGGCTTGTGTGATAGTCAGATTTAGTCTCAGGGACTATTTAGGTTCTGTAGAGAATTTTTCCCTATTAATGACAATTGTTTGTTAAAAATTATTGTACACCTCAATTTTAGTTTTGTTTACTTATATAGTTCCTTTTCTAGAGCTAATTTCTGGTAAAGTTGTTTGGGTTTTGGTGAGAGGTTTTGTTTTGTTTTTAATAAGATTTCTACCCAAAAGTTAATTCTAGTTGACTTTTAGTAGTTATTTAAATAGTTTAGTAGTTAATTGTACTAGTGTAATGGAGATTACAATTCTCTTTGTTTTTCCAGTGGACATGCTGGTACTAAGGTATAGAAGTACTTTGCCAGATAAACTTCATATATTTGAAAGGAGTAAAAAGGTTCCACAAAAACTCTTCCAGCAAATCAGAGTGCAGTCCCTACCTAGCATACACAATCTTAACTAGTCAGTTAAAAACTCATACTACAAAATGCAAGCCAGGTTCTTTTAAACTGTGAATTTTTGTGGTAATGGCAGGAACTTTGCATCTTTTTACTTACATATGTAAAGCATAGTCATTTCACTGGGTAGCTCCAGCTTTACAGTGACAAGTCAAGTCCTGAAGAAGCTGAGTATTTGCCAGCTAAAAATAAAATGTTGCAATATATAATACTACAGCAGTAGCAGAGTTTGTGTGAGGCTTTCTTTTTTTTTTTTTCTTCTTCCATAGGAGCCATTTTTATCATTGAGAGTTTGGATTATGAAAGTTCTCATGAGTACTACTTGACAGTGGAAGCCACAGATGGAGGCACACCTTCATTAAGTGATGTTGTAACAGTGAATATTAACGTCACGGATATCAATGACAATTCTCCAGTGTTTAGCCAAGACACTTACACTGCAGTAATCAGTGAAGATGCTATGCTTGAACAATCAGTTATTACAGTACGTATTGGGTTTTTACTTTGAAATACTCTGTCATCACGATCATGCTTTCAGTCTTGAAGGAATAAATATGGGTTTGGTGGTGAACATCAACGAATAGATGTTTGCCGCTGAGCGAATTGAAAATTTAGTTTGAAAAAGTTTCAGAAGTAGGGACTTCAGATACTGTGGGAAAGTAGATAGTATTTTGTGATATGTTTATGTTCTCCTCATGAGACCATGACTTAACTTTCAGAAGAAGTTCAGGAAATTAAGTGATGTTAGTATGTTCTACTGAGATGGCATTTCTCCTGCGAACTGTGAAATTTCTTAGACCAAAAGAGCTGATATTCAGGATGAGTTTATCTGAAAGGTGTGAGTCTATTTCAACCTGTTTTAAATGAGACTATAATGCCCCTTAGGTTATGGCAGATGATGCTGATGGACCTTCGAACAACCGCATTCACTACACAATTATAGATGGCAATCAAGGAAATCCTTTTACAATTGATCCTACCAGGGGTGAAATAAAAGTGACTAAGCTTCTAGACAGAGAAAAGGTGAGTTTTTCATGCTTTTTGGGCAGCTGGAATTAATTTACCTATACATAATAGATGACCACCATTTTCTTACTCTATTTGTAAATTACCATTACATGTTCCAAAATTAATATAGCTATAAAAAAGTGAAAGCATCTATTTATATCAGTAGTTTTGGGGGACTGGGAGGAAGAGAAAGTATTAAATATATGAAGGAAAGCTTTACTGGGGGTTGTGCTAAAATATTTCTTCCATAAAACAAAATCTGAGTTTGTTACTTTTTTCTTCTTCAGTAAATGTTTTAATTATTTTTATTATTTTATTAGATTTCAGGATATACCTTGACAGTTCAAGCTTCAGATAATGGAAGCCCACCTAAATTTAACACAACTACAGTTAACATTGATGTTTCTGATGTAAATGATAATCCTCCAGTGTTCTCAAAAGGAAATTATAGTGTTATCATCCAGGTAAATACAACTAGTGAAGTAGTTAAATCAATAATGTTATTGGACTGTGAATTTGTGACTTGAATTTTTCTGTATTTTTAATTATTTAAGGTCACCAGTGAGACTACTTATCAAATAAGTGTTAAGGGTTATAAAATTCCTATTTGCAGGTTATTTAGAAACTTACATTGCAAATTCTCAGAATCACAGAATGGGTGAGGTTGGAAGGGACCACAGTGGGTCTATGTGGCCCAATCTCCCTGCTAAAACAGGGTCATCTCAGAGCACATGGCACAGGATTAAGCCCAGACAGTTCTTGAATATCTGCTGTGAGGGAGAATGCATAACCTCGCTGGGTTCTTTTTCAGATTCCTTGTGTGGGTACATGTATATATATTACACATTCCATTTATGCATAGAACATTCTTAGAGTCATACAGGGATGTTAAAATACATAATTATTTTGCTATTTCTTTTTAGTCTTAAGAGTTACTGCTTAGAAAAAGATCCTTTAGGTACCTGTTACTGTGAAGCTAGTGTTCTGCTCCATGGCACATAGGTTAAGACTTAATTCCCATTGGCTTCCTCTGGGATCTGAACCAGTTAGAACAAGAGTAGAATTTCATATGGCTGCATATCAATCCTTTGACTAGTTTTACACCTTAGGATGGTAGCAGTACCATCAAGTGTCTGGCATGTACTTGCCTGATTCAGAAAACTACTAAAGCAAAAACAGCGGGGGCAGCATCTATACTTCTTGTCTTCCTGAATCCAAGAGAAAATAAATGGAAGGCAACAAAGGAATTGCATTAAGACCCTTGTAGACTAGTAATGTAAATGAGCTCAATCCCTTGTGTTCTTTTGCTGTTTCCTGGCCTGATACAGTAGACAGTGAGGATCAGACAATTCTACCTGGTGCACTGTGCCATCCTAACATACCACTTGTATTTGAGATGGTATTCGTCATTTGTAAAGGCAGCTTTCCAAAACAGGGCAAAGTGAATAAATACAATATACACACAGTATGCAAGTAACATGTCCTGGATCTTGCTCTGAAAACCAACCAAACAAACAAAAATAAAAGAAAAAACCAAAACAACAGATTAATGTCTATGTGCTGTCAAATGTATCTTCTTTTCCCCAATTACAGTCTTTCTTGAAATGAACGTTAATTAATATATCTTTTAAACTGCAGACCGTGTAGCCAATGCCTGTACTATTTCCCTTACTCAATTAAAAAGGAAGACCTCTGCTTTTATAGTTCATTCATATGGGCCTGTCCTAGTTGAAGGTAGCAGAGAAAAAGCTGGAGGAGTTGCCCAAGAATGCTGGTGTGCATTTCCTTATGTGTTGGAGATGGATATATTTGGACACAGTAGAAAATGTGCTTAGCTCTTAGGAAAGTCAAATTACTTTGGATGTTCAGCTGCAAATATTTGTATTTTAAAGCAATGGTCTTTGTTTTGCTGAAAGGGAAAAAGCTTCAGCTGCAATATCTGATAACTAAATTGACTTACTCTGTCAGAAACAGAGTATTGTTGTTATTAGGGGTTTTTGCAACTGTGAAAGGATGGTATTTTGTTATCATTGTACTTCAAAATGATGTTTCTACTTTCCTTGCTTTTGAAATAAGTATGTACATAGAAGAATCTGGCCAATACTGTAGAGCACAAGTATTCTGGGAGAGGTGTTACAAGTGTCAGATAAGGTAGTATGGCTATGTTAGATACATGATAAGCCCAAGTATGTGAAGTGTCTGTGAAACCTCAGGCATCAACATGATGCAAGCTTGAAGGGATTTTATGATGCAAATTTTAAAACCTGGATTTCATATTTTGACTGGATGATGGTTGTAGCAGCCACAACTGTAGTCAGAACACTAATTAGGGGCACAAGGGGTCAGATGGAGGAGTGTATTTTTTTAGTCCTCCCAACAAAGGCATTAGATTATTCTTAACAGGTGTTTTCACTAAATTTCAAATCTTTGATGACCTGGTAATTAGGCTACAGTAATATTAGTTCAGGCCAGAAGTGGAAAATGTAAAGTGTCAAGGCTGAACTACCTTCAAAAAAAGTTTTAAAAACTTTCTCCTTTTACTGTTTTTTAGTCTTATTCTCAGAGAGTAATAGTTTTCCTGAAGCAATATTGTCATTCTTATTTCTCTTGTACTGATTAACTGGTTTGACAGCAACTTGTTGGGATTTCTGTTGAGAGGAAGAAATCAGTGTCAGAGCATGTCCTCAATTATAACAAAACCAATGTGTGTACTATGTATCTATAGGAAAATAAGCCTATTGGATTTAGTGTGCTGCAGCTAGTGGTGACAGACAAGGATTCTTCTCACAACGGCCCTCCTTTTCTCTTCACCATCCTGAGTGGAAATGAAGACAGCACTTTTCAGATTACCCAGCAGGGAATTCTGACCACAAGTGCTGCACTGAATCGCAGAGTGAGAGATCACTATTTGCTTCATGTTAAGGTAGGATGTGCTTCCTCTGACTGTTTTACATTGTAAATATTTAATTAGCTTTTTCACTCACATTCACTCTACCACTTGCCTTTCTGTGTGGACATCCTGACATGCCAACTAGTCATTTGAGGCATGTCCCATGAGGTGACATCTTCATAGACAAAGTCTGTTGGTTTAAATACTAATCTACACAGATGCAATGGGAAGTTCAGTTAAAGTCACAGTAGAAGTAAAGTGTAAGTGAAATGTTAATTGGGTGAGTGGTCTTGATAAGCCTTTTGCCTTCTGGTTGGAGTGTTGAAAAAGCCAGCAGGGACAGATCCCTTGAGCCACTCACTCTTGACTGCAGAATTCCTCTTGCCACTATTGTTTTTATCCTTGAAGCTGTGTGCTGGACTAAACTCACATGATGTAAGCAGGGATATTGCACAACATAGCAGTAATGAAAAATTTTTCTGTAGTGCCACATTCTTTTTTCAATGGCAATTGAAAACATATTTTTTTGAGTTTGGACCTTTTTCCACAGTATATTTTCAGTAGATCTTTTTTCACAGCATTGAAACTTGCAGTGCAGTAGTTTGAGATCTCAGGATCCTGCAGTGGAACAGTAGAAACACAGCATAAAACTCAAAAAATGACCCTGAAGTGCTATAATATATGCTCTGTTTGCCATTGTTGTGCAGAAAGACCATACCATGTCCAAGGTTAGATTAACCTAACTAAGTTCTCTCAAATACTTTTTGTAACCTAGTGTGAGAAAAGTTCAAACCAATTGTTTTATCTAGTCCTTTTAAATTCAGTTATAAATTAAGCAGCTGGGAACAGAGGCTTAGAATTGGTAGGCTAAAAATAGATGGCCTTAATTCTTAAACTTCATTTCCTAATTCAGGTTTTAAGAAAAAATCTTACCTTCATTTTCACATGAGGAATTTCTTTAGATCTCCAAATTATTTTTAGGCATACTATTGCAGATAATTTATGAGTAAACATACACTTGCAGAATTTTAGAGCAATACTGTTTATAACAGTGTATGCTGAATTCTGTCAATATTGGGATAATTGTGACATATTTACACAAAGTCTATTTTCTTTGGGAAAAGAAGAAAAAATTGCCACAGATACAGTAATTTGCTGTTTGAGTCACTAAAATGTTAGTAACCAGGAACCATCAGTGTAAGGACAGATAGAGTTTCATTGAAATGTAGTTTAGTTTAGGGTTTAAGAATTGGTATGAAAAAGGGGGCAAATATATCATTCCTCAGCCATTTTTTCCTCAGTAGTGATATGCCAATTTCCCCAGAGTCACCTTTTTGTTTATGGATGTTTTACCTGTATGTGGAATCAGTGTAGTACAAGATTGATATGTTTTATTTTAAATCTTCTCTAAGCAGTAACTAATTTCTATTTATTTTGCTTTTAAAATGTATTCTTATAAATGCACGTACAGGCAGTTATGTTTGTTCTTTATAGACTGTTACACTGACTTTGTCACATTTAATGATTTAGCTGCACCTTTGGTCCTTCCCAATGCACCTGGCTTTTCTTAAGTGTGAGACACCTAACATCTTCCTCTGAGTGGAATCTTGCAGTTCTTTCATTTCTAAGCCACTAAGGTCTCTAGGCTGTTTGAAAACAGCCTGTCAGTACTTCAGCTATCTTGTTTCCAGCACAGCAGCTGAAAAGTGCCTTTTCATTAGGGAATGAATATGGGCTATTTAAATGGCATCCAGTAGCTAAACAAGTGTTTTAAAACAAATGTACTCATTTAGAACAAAGACATCTCAGAGACTGTAAATCATTGAAGCAGACTGTACTAATGTGCATCATTTGTGTGCTGTACTACCCAGTCTCAGTATTTTGGACCTGTCTAGTCTGATGATTTCCAAGTTTCCCAACTGGATTCTGGAAATAGATCACTTTAATTGCCATTTGTGATTTTACACTTTGCTAGCTTTTTTTCAATAGATGTGCTGCTATTATTTGCTATTATCTTACAATACATGGGTATGAAGGCATCCAGGACTAAAACTAGCATTTTCCTATCACAAGACTCCAGTTCCAATGATATGCACAAAACTAAAGGCATGGCTGTTGAGGAAAAATATTCTTCCTCTGTTCATTTAAAAATAATATTTTTTAACATCGGTAGGAAAGCATTTTCTCAAGTTTGCATTATGTTAAATTTCTGCATTTTGGTCTTGCAAATCACAAGTTAATGTGATTCAATGGGTGTGTCTGATCTCTTGATACCCATTTTCAGTTTTTAACTAACCTTCACTGGTGTGCTTTTCAGTATTGACATCTTTCACCTTAGTTGCTTTCTGAATGGATTGCTGAGGTAGTTGTGTTTTTAATTTACAGGCATGCTTTCATTTCAAAAAACTCAAAACCAAAAAAAAAACCCCATTAAAACCACAGAAGCTTTCCCCATATGCACTCTGTGCACCCACTACCTCCAAAAGACTTTTCTTTTTTCATTTTAATAGAAATAAGGATTTTTTTATTTCCCAGTGGTCACCTTATATGGGCATGCCACTTTTATTTGCTTTCCCTCTCTGCAAAGGAAATAGATTGTCCATTAACAAATGTCTCACAGCATTAGTGTGCAAAATCCTCAGCTATGAGTCATGCAGTCCTTTGTGCCACACTCTGAAGTCTTCAGTTTAAAACCACAGCACATTTTTAAATATCTGCACTATTGAAAAACCATTTCTCCTGGGGCTCTTCTTTCCTACTTGCTGTCCATTTGTTATAATTTTGCTTGTCTGTTTGTTTTGCACCTTTTCTTGTTTCCCTTGGGCATTTCTTCTGTAGCTAAACTGCCTGCCTTGTCTTGTTTCCAGGCAGAGATCTAGGCAAAACAAAACTTTGCCAACTTGAGCCAAAGCTCTCCTTATTTGTTTGGGTAACTGGAGGGCAAGTTTCTAGCCATGCCTGTCTTTTGGAGTTAACAGATGAAGACATGTAGTTCTGTGAGACACGCATTAAAAATGCTATGCTTATGTGCCCATCCACAGATCATCTTGTGCCTGGAGTTACTCCTCTTTTGCTTAAATTTGTATAAAAAATCAAAAGCAGTGCCTCTGCGTAGATTTTCAAAGTGTTCTCTGTAAAATTATTGCAAGATCTTTTAAACAGTGCAGAATATCTTCTACTTTCTGAGCCCTGTATATCCCCTCTGTACCTTCATGTTTCCAATTCTTCTTTAACTATTTCTTCAGTGTCACTTTCAGTAACTGGGAGAGAGTTTGGGAAAAAGGTAGATGGGAAACAAGAGCTGAGAAATAGAAGGAAAAAGTGACCCAAGGGAATGCTGCTCTTTTCTCAATTTTCCACTCTTTTTTTGTACTGTCTTCATACAATAACAGTGTATGTCTTTGTCCAAAAGGGGTGGAGAATAGGGTGTTCAAAAAGGCTTTAAAACTGAATTAGGCTGATACAGTTAGTTAATTAACTGTCTGAAGCAAATAGCACTACAGATGATTTTTTTTTTCCCCTCTCTGTGACCAAAAATCATGAAAGGCAACATAATTAATTGTAACTTTCTGCATGCGTTTTTTTCCTTTTGAAGTACTGTTTGGCACAGTGCATTTAGTTTGTCTTCCAGACCACCTCCTAACTGTGGTGAAGCACGTTGTACATTTCTAGTGCATGACTCATTTCAAGTTTGTAATGTGTTTCCATGCTTGATATCAAAAGGCTTCAAGCACCATCTGCTGTCTGAAATCAGCTACTGTGCATTTCCTCTGTATTTGCTACCAGTGTTAGTAGCTTCCTGGCATTTTCAGGTAATAAGAGCACTGTAGGCTTTTAATCTTGGGAGAAGTGAAAACATGTTTGTGTGTGCCTGCTTATATATGCTTTTAAATTTTCAGTATTAACTTTTATGTCAGGAATTGTGTGAAGGAATTTATGTAAAACATTTTCTGATAGGACTTTTTGGCAGGGTTTTTTTTGGTACAAAAATACAGCTCTACTGTATACAGTACCAGTATCTACTGTAGAATATGAGATAAAGCAAAAATGTAAATCTGTCCTCATCTTTCCTTTAGGTGGCAGATAATGGAAAACCACCACTGTCATCTTTGACTTACATTGATATTAGAGTTATTGAGGAAAGCATTTATTCTCCAGCAATACTGCCTCTGGAAATCTTTATTACAGCCTTTGGGGAAGAATATTCAGGTGGCGTCATTGGAAAAATTCATGCAACCGATCAAGACGTTTATGATACCTTGACATACAGTCTGGACCCCAAAATGGAATCCTTGTTTTCTGTTTCCAGTACTGGTGGCAAACTAATAGCACATAAAAGGTTAGATATAGGACAGTACCTCCTAAATGTCACTGTTACAGATGGAAAATTTACAACTGCAGCTGATATTACTGTACACATCAGACAAATCACACAAGATGTATTAAATCACAGTATTGCAATACGCTTTGCAAACCTGTCCCCTGAAGAATTCATTGGTGATTACTGGCGCAATTTCCAGAGAGCATTAAGAAACATCTTGGGTGTGAGGAGAAATGACATCCAGATTGTTAGTTTGCAGCCTTCTGATCCTCCTTCTAATCTGGACGTCCTCCTGAATATTGAAAAGTCTGGTAGCTCTCACCACCCAATGAGAATTTTGCTCCACAAGATAAATTCTTCTGTGCCTGACCTAGAGGAGATTTTGGGTGTCCGGATAATTGATGTGTTTCATAAGCTCTGTACAGGCCTAGATTGTCCTTTGAAATTTTGTGAAGAAACAGTAACAGTGGATGAGAACATCATGTCAACCCACAGCACAGCCAGGTTGAGTTTTGTCACTCCCCGTCATCACAGAACAGCAGTTTGTCTTTGTGAAGGTAAGAAACACATTAAGGAAAGTATCTTTGATAAGATTGTCCTGGTTTTAAAAAGCCCTAATCCACGCATGGAAATTTATATTACAGGACAAAATTAAGAATGTTCTGTAACTCTCTCCACAGTATTTGCCTAATTTTCTTCATAGTAAAGAGTAATTCTTTCTTATCTCATTACCTCATTTCAAGAGTTTACATAATACAAGCTTATGGGAGCAGATTTTTATTTTTTTTATAGCCACACCTTCATTTTCCATTTTATGAAAGAAGTTTTTTTTTTTTTTTATTCTTGCCTATATTGATGGCCATTTTCAGTCTTGTGTGCACAAAGGCAAGTTCCTGCAAAGTACATGAATACTTCCTGTTACTGCTTAGAGGAGTAGCCCACACTGTTTCCAAACTTGGTTGGGAATAAGTAGGTAATATGGGAAATGAATATTCATTAAAACATATGTCAGTATAAAGTTTTTTTACAGAAGATTAATTTATCTCTGAGGAAAACAACATTGCTTTTTAAAATCAGGACTTAACCTTGCTGGGTGAACTTGCACATGTGAAGTAAATATTTAAAGCCTGTTCCTTTTCTGTCTCAAATAAAGACATGCTTTTCTCTGCCATCCTCAACTTACTCTGTCCGTGTTTAATATTTACATGTTGGGTTTTGTGGTGAATGATTCTAATGGTAAGCCCTAAACCACAACACCAGTTTCCCAATTTTACCAATTTAATTGAGTAATCAAGATAAGGATGAGCATCAGCCACTCTATATGCTTATTTGTCTAGTCTGTGCCAGTCATGCCCCGTAACTGTTACTTCACTTCCTTGTTTGATAGATAGGAATATCATTTGTGTTATTTTCAGCTACTGTACTTAAGAGTCCCTTTTCAGAAAATACCATTACCACTAACAGAAAAGAAATAATGGATTTGGTTTTACAGAAGGGAAATGCCCCCTGGTGAACAGTGTGTGTGAAGGAAACCCATGTCCTGAAGGTACTGAATGTTTAGGAGATCCAAAGGAAGGAAAATACACCTGTGTTTGCCAAGACAGCAAAGCTGGTCAATGTCCTGGTAAGGAATTAACTCTAAAAAACTCTTTGTAAAACCATATTACTTTGTAAACAAAAATTTCATTCCAGTCCTGTGCTAATACTTTTTCATGCTTTTCTGTATTCCAAAGCATCAGCTGGCTCTGCTGTGACATTTACTGGGAGCAGCTATGTGAAATACCGTCTCATGGAGAATGAGAACAAAGAGGAAATGAAGCTGACAATGAGACTTAGAACTTACTCTGCTCATGCAGTTGTTATGTATGCTCGAGGAACAGACTACAGTATCTTAGAGGTATATTAAAATCCCCTAATGCATATCTCCTCCTTTCTTCCTACCATCTTCTTACTATTTTTGTGCCAGATTAAGAGATTGAGTCATAACATTTCTGTAGAATTGTTACAATTGAAAATTGCCTTAAAGGTAGGATGTTACACATCCAGGTGACAAACTTGTACCAAGTTTTTTAAATGTGTAAACAAACAAAGTTTCCTGAATCATATATTTTAAACAACTTTAAATTTATTTGCTTATAATATTGAAGTCCATACAGAAAAAGTCACTTAAAGCACAAGATGAAAGGTATTGAAGTATTATAATATTTTGATTATGATCTGTGACAGCTTTACTAGGGGAAAAGAATGCACAAAATGTACATTTCAATTAAAAGAACCATATAGAATAAATCACAGTTGCTGTGACTATTTGGAAAACAGTGTTATTAAACTGCTTCTTATGAACACCACCATCATCCTGTCTTTCCAGCAAACATAAACTTTTATAGGCATCAATATTTTATACCCCTTAAGTTTGCAGACTATTTATTGATGTTGTGGCTTTCCTCTGTAGATCCATCATGGAAGACTGCAGTATAAATTTGATTGTGGCAGTGGACCTGGGATTGTCTCTGTTCAGAGCACTCAGATAAATGATGGCCAGTGGCATTCCGTATCTCTTGAAGTGGATGGAAACTATGCACGACTTGTTCTGGACAGGGTGCATACTGCATCTGGTACTGCTCCTGGTACTCTTAGAACACTAAATCTAGACAATCATGTGTTTTTTGGTGGTCATATTCGTCAGCAAGGTACAAGACATGGTAGGAGTCCTCAGGTTAGCAATGGTTTCAGAGGCTGTATGGATTCTATTGTACTAAATGGACAAGAGCTGCCCCTAAACAGCAAGCCACGAAATTATGCACACATGGAAGAATCTGTAGATGTCACTCCTGGATGCTTACTGAGTGCCTCAGATGGCTGTTCAAGCAGCCCGTGTCAGAATGGAGGCATCTGCAACACACTATCAAATGGAGGTAAGCTGCTCTTTATTTTTCTGCTTTTCAAATTTCAATTTTTCCAAACTGCTTTTCAAATTCTCTGCTTTGAAGGACAAAACAACTTCGTGCATAATTCTGGCTTTCCGAGAGTTGTAGAGGGTTGGCTGTTGAATAGGTGGGAAGGCTGTGTGTGCCTTCTAGATTCAGTTCCTTGGGGTATAAAGTAGACAAAAATCCATCTGGCAAAGTGGGGATTTAATCTTCAGTGCAGACACCTGAGGTCCATCCTCTTAACTGCCTGCTTTGGAATCTTTCTTTTAAAATTCTGAAATCATTGGGACAATTTGCATTTTGTGAGAGAAATGGAAATTATCCTTCAGTCATGTTCAAGAAAACTCTTACTGTTAGACTTTGCCTCATCTTTTGTTAAAAACATTTCTATTTTTTCTCATCCTTTCTCTCTTTAACCAGTAGTTGGGTATGGAGGAATTTACCTTAAATCTATAGGTGTGCAGGGAGGATTTTATCTCAAATCCAGTAAAGCTGTGTACGTCTTTCAAAAATACTTTATTTGATTTCAGGCTACTACTGCAAGTGTGCACCTTTGTTTATGGGAACTCACTGCGATGTAAGTGTCAACCCATGTGCTTCCAACCCCTGCCTTTATGGTGGGACTTGCATCCCAGTCAGCGATGATTTTATCTGCCAGTGCCGAGGACAATACACAGGTCAAAGGTATGTTTGTATTGTTTATTGTATCCATGAACCCCTTAGAAAACAGCCTATAAATGTAACACTACTTCTGTTCCCTTTTTTTGTCTGTTTCCTACTTAAAGCTCAAACTTTGAGACACACTGGAGCTGGCTGAAGATAACAACAGCCCCTATGTTACAGCCTTGAATCCCACATAATAAACTCACTTGCAGTAAGGTAATGGTTCATGTGGTTTTGTTTGTTTTGCCTTTGCAGATGCCAGCTGGGTCCGTATTGCAAAGACAATCCTTGCAAAAACAGTGGCAAGTGTATTGACAGTTTGGATGGACCTGTTTGTGAGTGTGAAGCAGGCTTTCGTGGAGAAAGGTAGGCAGCGTTCCACATATATTGAATTTTAGTAGTATTAATCAACAGATTAACAGTTCAAACTGGTTGAAATCTGGGTTGTTGGTAAAATAGCAAATGGCATGTTAGTGTGCAGTACCTTATATTAAATATATCTATAATTGTTGAGAACAAGATTACAACAAAGACTATTGATGTAAACTAAATATCACTGCTGTGCTCTGTTTCTGATAGGTGCCTGACTGATGTTGATGAATGCATAGAAAACCCATGTCTCAATGGTGCCCTTTGTGAGAATACTTACGGGTCATATCACTGCAACTGCAGTCGTGGATTTGGAGGCAAACACTGCACAGACATTGTTCTCAATAAATATGTTTCAACATCTTGGAACATTAGCTTAGCTGAAGTGATTGGGATTATTGTTTTCATCGCAGGAATCTTCTTGCTAGTTGTGATTTTTGTCGTTTGCCGCAAAGTGGTTGGTAGAAAGAAGAAGCACCAGCCAGAACCTGAAGATAAGCAGCTGGGAGCTACAACAGCCTTCTTGCAAAGACCATATTTTGATGCAAAATTGAACAAGAACATTTATTCTGACATCCCACCACAGGTTCCTGTTCGTCCCATTTCGTACACTCCAAGCATTCCAAGCGACTCCAGGAACAATCTTGACAGGAATTCTTTTGAAGGGTCTGCTATCCCTGAGCACCCCGAGTTTAGTACTTTTAACCCAGATTCTGTACATGGTCACCGGAAAGCTGTAGCTGTTTGCAGTGTTGCACCAAATTTGCCACCTCCACCTCCCTCCAACTCACCTTCAGACAGTGATTCAATACAGAAACCCAGCTGGGATTTTGACTATGACAGTAAGAGATGTTCTTATTTTTTACTTTCCTGTTAAATGTGTATGCTGGTACAATTTTAATGAGTACAAAGTCTCTGTCTATACCTCTTAGGGTACAAAAGGCATCATGACTACTGGGTTTTGTCTCTGATCAGGCTTCATGCTCTACTAAGTTTTGTAAAAATGTGCAGATCTCAACTTCAAATTGTATTGATTCTTTAATCTAGAATCTATTCATTGTCTCACTTGAAACTTTTTCTTTCAGCTAAAGTAGTAGATCTTGACCCCTGCCTTTCTAAGAAGCCTCTGGATGAAAAGAACTCCCATCCTTACAGTGCTAGAGAAAGCATGTCTGAGGTCCAGTCTCTCAGCTCCTTCCAGTCTGAATCATGTGATGACAACGGTATGTAAAATGCAATCATTCTGTACTGCTGCTTATGTTCATTTGTTCTGTCTTTGCATCTGTATCTCTTAGTAACAATAGGATTTACATATATTGAATATATATTAAATAGTAGCTTATTTAATATATATTTGTATTTACTTATGTTAATACCCATATCTGTTAATTTTTAAAAAAAATATTTTACCTATCTTACACTTCCTGCTAATTACTGTACCTTAAAATTATATAATCATTCTGCTCTTAGAATATTACAGTGAAAATGCATCTCAAGTTGTTCAGAGCCTTGTGTTTAAAACATACTAAAATTTGGTAAACTTTTCTAGGTTATCATTAGTTATCACCTTATGCGAGAATACAGTGAAATGAAAAAAAAGACCTCTGCACAAATATAACTTTCGCTTTGCCGTTCAGCTCTCAGTAAAAAACTTTCTGGTGTTACAGTTTCATTTGTTTCCTTCTCTTTTTCTTGCTGCGACCTCAGCTCCCATATGGATCAGATCAATTCTGAGTGAGAGCAGAGTTTAAGGGACTGCTTGTAAGTTTGATTACTTTAGTAATGAAGGAAACTGCACAAAAAAGAATTTTGTTATAATAGAACAGTATATTTGGCTTTCACCATGATTGAAATGAATTCATAAAAACATTTCATACATTGAAAAAAGCCAATATAAAAATATAAATATTTTGATCACACCTCAAGTTCATCAAAATATAATCAACATACATATTTGTGGGTTTGATTGTTATTAATTGGATGTCTCTTACTTTACCATTGTGATGACAGATGCTTTTATAGTTGATATGAATGCATCTGTGTATTCAGAAACACATCATACTGATTGGACAAAACCATAGTTGTCTCATTACTTAATTCACTAAGTTAAGGTGTGTTTTGACTCTTTATTCCAATTTCTGCTTTTGTCTCTGCCTGGTAAAAAAGAACTTGAAATTCCTTTAGCTTAGGAATAAAGAACGTTCTGCTTCTCAAAGAAGTAGAGTGATTTGTTATTAACAGCATGACAAAAAATCCATCTGTTTAATGATTGGTGAAAGTAAAATGGTATGCTTACAGTCCTCATCATTTTATCAGTAGACCTGATACCAACTTCCAACTTCTTCTCCTGTGGTTTTAAGTGTTGTGTGATACATGTTGTTCTCTCCTCCTCACTGTCTCATATGTTTAGTATTTTCTTTTTCCCATTTCTTGTCATGTATTGATTACTCATTAATACATCATTTTAAGAGCAATAGCTGTAGCATCATAGATACTGTTCTTTCCTTTCATTTTGGTAGATTCAGTATTCATTAGCTTGATTTTTAATCATTAGCTTGATTTTTAATCCCTGAGCTGTGCAAACAAGTTGCATGTGCTTACTTCATTTTACCCTATAAGAATAAATCCTTCTCCGAAACTATCTTGGGGAAGAGTGAGGACGTAAAAAATACGTTCATTTTAGGTTTTTTTTCTTTTTTAAATAAGCATGTAACAGCCTGAGTTTGGTATTCCTACTGTGATATCCCTACTTCATACAAAACTTAAGTAGATCAGTAACAGAAGTTTTCAGTATGTATTTTTCATATTCTATCTTTTAGTTCATTCCAGGGAAAATTTCTTTCCCATATCTTTCATTGTCAGGGAGGGAACGTAGTTTACATTTTTAAAGGAGAACTCTAATTTAAAGGAGAACTCCTTAATTCACCCAACACAAGCCTTTAGAAAAGTCTAATTTGTTGCTATGTAGATAAAGTATTATGCAAATGGGTATATTCAGTCAACATTTCAGAAATTCTAACACAGCTTACGCAGCCTTGTGTTCATGCAAAATGTTCTTCACAAGTAGTTACAAGTACTTTTGTATGTTTAACAAGAATAAAATTGAGCTTTACATATGTGTTTTATGTATTACATGCAACTACTTTCTAGGTAGAGAATAGATGTGTATGTACACCAATAATCTTGCTCTATAAAATGCTAATGAACTGCAATTTCACAGTGTTGATGGGGGTTTTTATGTGTATCTGTATGTTGTTTAAAGTGATACTAACTATAGGTTTGTTTTAATTTGCTCCTTTTATACCTTTTACAAGCTTCCATAGTGACTGTAATACACCTTGTCAATGCTGTTGTTGACTCGGTGGGAAAAGAAGGTATATACATGTTTTCATATTTATTTACTGCTTTGGCAGCATAATGCACATTTGTCTTCTTACATTGTCTTCTAGTAATGTAGCCGTAGCCAGATGCAAGCTATAAAATATTATTTACTTAGACTTTCTGATAAGTTTTAGCAAAAAACATATTTATATTGTATATCTGTTAATATTTTCTTGCATATGCTTTAGATGCCCTGTGAACAGGTCTCAAAGTGTGATTTCTTGGGAAAAAAAAGGATTGGTATAAAAAGATCTTGGTGCTTACTCTCTTCTGAAAATATTCATACTAAAGCTGCCAGCAGAATTGAAACAACATCAAAAGCAAATACATACAGTACTGCAGTTGAAACAGCAGCAGCCTCTGCTTCCTTTTCTTCTCCCACCCACACTTGTTGATACCTTGTCCAGCTGAGCAGAATCAAAATGGCTTGGTATCAGTACTCACTTTCTTGGTCTTCAGATCAATCTGTCTCATAAGCAGAAAAAATTGACTTTTGTCTGCAGCTGAGATATATAGCCATACACATCCCTTTCAGTTTAAGTAGTTCATTACTATCCAGCCTTACCACAGTACCTAAAAGGTATGTTTGGGTATATGTATGTACCCACTCATATATTTGTGTGTGTACTATGTATTTGGAAGTTAGAAAGAAGCAAAGTAGGCATTTTCAATGATACTTTATTTCATTTCTGCTAACATTTAAGACCTAACCACTCTGGAAAACACAAAATCTTTACAAAGTAACAGTAGTAATAAAAGTGCCAGTGAGTCTATACAAATGCTTACTATTGTTTTAGTTGACTAAATAGTACTTTAAGTTCCATTAAAGTACTCCAGGACCGTGAGTTTGCAGAGATTTCTTCTGAAATAACATCCAGCGTATGCTTCCTATTTCTAGATACAGACTAGGAAACGTTTTTTACTAAGTCCTACTTAAAATGAAGCCATTGTAAGAACATAAGATTGATTATAGTAGCTAAAGTTTCTCTTTGGTTTGTTATCTGAAGTTAGACCCTTTTTAATTTACACAAACATGAAAAATAAAGTAGACAAATGCAAAGACTTACAATTACTTGAGAGTATTTCATTAATGAAGGTGCCATTTCATTAATGTGTACCTCTGGACAATAGTTCTCAATGCAGAAAAATTGCAATGCACATTACTTGGCAGTGGGAGAATTACAAGACTAAAAGAGGCCAGATCTACCAGGGGAAATATTAAATAACATATTCAGATTTTCTCTGAGATTTTAATTGGTAGAATCTAAAACTTATAGATGTAGTTCTCAAGTCAAAGATAAAAGTATTGCTTGGTGTTTTATTACCACCATAAATACCAAGATAAATACAAACATTTTATGTGTTGTAGTCAGAGATTAAGTATGTCCTACTCAGCTGCTTCTTAACATTTGAAAGTTTCTGTTCTTAATAACTATTTCTTCTTTCAAAGCATCTTAGGTAAAGAGTTCTGCTTTTGAGCACCCTCAGGAGGGTGTCAGTTCAAGCAGCAGAGATCCTTACTCAAGCCTTCAGCAAGGTCAAGTTCTGGGACAGATGGTCCTTACCTTTAGTTGCCCCAAGTGTTTCTGTCCAGCAGGTATCCTGGAAGCATGAACTGTAGCTAATGTCATCATAGGACAGTTTTAGGGCCTGTGTTCTCTGCACTGCTCCTCAGGTTGTAGCCTGATGCAAATCAGCAATGCTGAGTGCAAGAGAAAATATAGCTCCAATCTAGAGATTGTCACATAAAGATGGGCACATCCAGTTCTAGTTGGTGTTTCTGTCATTTATGTTAAAGGGTCTTTGCTTCAGAAGAAGAGGAAAACCAAGATCTCTCCATTCCTTGGTAAAAGTGCTCTAAATCATAAAGCCTATTGGCTTTAGTTTTGCACCCAATTTCCCAGGAAAAATAAAGAACGTTGTCTTCTAAGCAGACTAGTAATCAGAACCTTCTCCTGGAGTTGAGGCCAGAGATGTTTTAAGAGTCTCAGAGCTCAGACTGACATCTCCATTAGTCTGAACAATATTTCTCTTGTCTGGGCTAGACAAGCTTGAAAATTTAGGAACTTCTCTCCAAGGAGTCAACCTCTGTCCCTTCAGTCTTCCAACAGATGAAAGTATGAATTCTTAGGAGAAGATTGTGCTATTAGGATAGGCATTGCTCATCCTTAGAGACTTTAATAGGGAATATAGATTCCTGAAGAGAGAAAGGTATAATATTTGTCAGATAACACAGGGTAGTTCTCTGCTGAGCATGAGTTTTTGGAATTGCCATACAAAGGGGGGCAGGTTTCCCAGTGCTTTGCGTATGGAAGCCAGACGCTAAAGGAAGAGTTACCTTGATACTCAAGAGATACTTGAAAGTGTGCCAAAAGATGGAGCCCTGTCCAGAAAAACAAGGGCAGATACAAGGAAAGAAAAAAATCAGATCAAGTCCTGTTACCCTCTGTAACAGAAGTTCTGCATATACTGATAAAAGGATTTCAGTAAACTCCAGAGTGAAGATTTTACCACAAGACAGCCATGTCCCACATGGGCTGTACATTAATTCAGTAGCTGTCCTACAGTTCAAGTCTTAACAAATAAGGAGCCCAGGAGAAATTTTTTTTAAAAAGCCAACTTTAGTATTGCTAATTAAACTGAACAAAAGCAGCATGAATGTCATAGTGGCTAGTCATTGTTTGTCTTCATATTGGTTCTACTATTTGATTCCTAACTACAGTTGTTTTCTCCTTTTTCTTCTCATTCTACCACCTAAAGAATCTTTTGCTGTTCCTGACCTCAGCAACTCAAGAGGTGACTTCTGCATGCAGTTCATTGATGTTCACCAAAATATTTCTGTTAATATTTGGTTTTAACACTGACTTACTATCAGTTGCTTGCTGTGCATTTGTCTGCAGTGATTTCTCTTTACTAGATTTGCACTACATTACAATATATTTTTTTATTGGTATTCAGATGAGAGAAACTATTGGTTTTTAGTGACTTTAGGCTTACATCTAGTTTCCAGTAGACAAATACAAACTTATTCAAAGGGAGTTTGCAAGAGAGGATCAAGTCCAGTCATTTTTGCATGATTAAGCTTGATTTTCCTGTTTTGTTCTTGTATTTGAATGTGGAATGTCTTTACTAATAATCAAAGATGTTTATCAGAGTTGTGGCAGTTCCTGTAGAGCTAACAGTGTTTTGGGAAATTAACTTTATAATTTGCTTAAGCAGTGAAGTCACTTTAAATGGTCTGAATACTTTACCAAATAGAAATTGCTTCTTTTATGTAAGGAGGTCATGGGTTATAATATGCTAAATATATTTTCAGAAAACTAGGATGTTGTTATCACCTTAACTAATTGTTCAACAACAATTAAGTGTTTAGCTGCACCAGGCAGGGTGTTTGATTCTTTGCTATCCAGTGAACAATTCTATACCATTATGCATTGTGACAGCACATTCCGTAGGTGACCACAGCTCTTCCCATGTTAGGTGTTGTGTCTGAGAAAATGTAAAAGTTCAAGTGTGAATGATGCACTATCACATGCATGGCATAAAGTAGAGTTGAGTGTCTTTTGTGCAACCAGGGCAAAATGCTCATTAACAAGTAGTGTCCTAATCACAGTGACTGCATTGTCTTAATACGTGTGTTGGTTTCTCAGTTCAGACTGACTTGAATACAAGATAGTAACACTACTTTTTTTCTAATTAACTTTTCAGGTTATCACTGGGATACATCAGATTGGATGCCAAGTGTTCAGTTGCCAGGTATCCAGGAGTATCCAAATTATGAAGTGGTTGAGGAGTCAGCTCCCCTCTACACAGATCCAAATGCCATCGATACAGACTATTACCCTGGTGGTTATGACATAGAAAGTGATTTTCCACCTCCACCTGATGACTTCCCTGCACCTGATGAGCTTCCACCGTTACCACCTGAATACAGCGACCAGTTTGAGTCAATACAGCCACCCAGAGACATGCCAGCCGTAGGTAGCTTGGGTTCTTCTACAAGGAGCAGGCAGAGATTTAACCTTAATCAGTACCTTCCCCATCACTACCCTGCAGACATGTCAGAACCTCAGACCACACCCAGTGGTGGCAGCGGCAGCTACAGAGAACCGTACGCTCCGTACTCACTGGGGTTCAATCAAGACTTTGAAGCACCCACTGTAGACAACATGTCCATGTCTGTGTACGCTTCCACAGCCTCCTGCTCGGATGTGTCGGCATGCTGTGAAATGGAGTCTGAAGTCATGATGAGTGACTATGAGAGTGGAGACGATGGTCACTTCGAAGATGTGAAAATTCCTCCACTTGATTCCCAGCAACATACAGAAGTCTGACACACTCAACAAAAGTGCCTGGACTCTAACAAACTTTATCAAATCTAGAACAATTTTCAAGAGCTTTTTTATTTTTTCTTCTTTTTATTTTCCAGCCACAGTGCTTTTGTTTCAGTGAGCTAAACTGGCATGGCAGCATTGGATCATGCAATTCATTTCACTAGATGAACCTCTTTCCATTTCCTGACTTACTGTATTTGGAAAGTTCCAAGATTTCCATTGGCTGTGCCATTTCTGAACATCTTTTATGTACTTACATTGTTCTATGTTTAAGAAAAATCACATACCACTTCTCCATGTTAGCATGATGCATATATTTATATAGTTCTAATGCAATTAATTTTCTCCTACTTTTTGTAAATTTTATGTACAGTTTTGATTTTAATAGTTTTAACTAGATTTTGTAGATATTTTGTGAATTTGTTTTCCACTGAAACTAGTGGTGTTAGTGTGCCATTAAAAATGAGCACCCTGACTTACTACAGTCAGGGCATCACTGTATGTATTCCCCTGAAAACTAAGGTTTGACATTTCATTGTAAACATTCAACATATTCACACAATTTCAATTTTTCATACATTAGGTCTGATATTTTTCTGGGTCAGCTATATGGAAATGTCTTAAATGGGTTGCTGTATTTTAGAACTGTAAACATTTTTTTCCCTTCTTGGAAAGTGTGTTGGGGACCCTCTGCATACCAGTTTAGAACCAAAACCACCACGACACAGTTTTTATAGTGTCTGTATATTTGTGATCCAATGGTCTTGTAAAGGTTTTTACTGAAAATTACCATTAGCCAGTCTTTCTTACTGACAATAAATTATTAATAAAATACTTTAGCTTTGCTCTGTGTATCTCTATTATATAATATACCATTGACAAAGCATTCAGTGCAGCATTTTTTAAGTCTGTATATGTTTTGTACTGTATTAAGTTACTTGCTCCAAGCAACTCGTTTTCCTCTCCTCCAAAATCAGCCTGCAGCTGTGTTAGAGATGCTCACGAGATGGCAGTGTGTGTCTGCTTAATGGTGTTTTTAAAAGTAATCGGGCCAGTCTGAATAAAGATTGATGGGTATCAAACTGCAGTAGCCTTCTCGGTAGTTTGCATTTTTCTTTAAACATATAATATCAGCTATGTAAATTGCTGAATATTTTTTCTCAAATCCCAAAAATACATACAAAAAAAAAAATCTTTAAAGCAGTTTCTCCCCTCCTTTATCACCCGAATACTTATGTTCCTGACTAGTTACCCCTTGATTGTGCACCTGCATGCTGAAATGGCCATGTCATTGTTTGACTTTGTGCTAAATAGTTGGTGGTTTCCTGCAACTATATTTCAGTTGCAGTTTCTTACATTAGTTTCACACTAGAAGTTTACCTTGAAGAAGTAAAGATGGAATACAGTTTTCCTGTGTATTATCCAGCTGTTTTTCTGACTAGAAAAGAACAAAGCCTTTAACAGAGTTCTCTAGCATAAATTTGGCCTGATGGTAAGCTAAAGGAATAATATAGCTGTCTTCTGCCTCTTGCTTGAGGGACGCTTTTTAAGTTCAGAACAGATTTCCTGGCACATTAGTGAATTTTTAATATAGCCTGGATTCCTTTCAGCTCCACCTCCATTTTGTTCCTACTGTCATAAAGTTCTGTAGCCTAGAAATATACAATATTAGATTCAGTCATGAGAGCTAAGCCTCAGCCTTCTACCATCTAGGGGAACAGGCTACTGTATTTGGAGTGCTATTTATATACAAAATGGAACAACTCCCAGCTTGGCAGCTGTATAATGGAAATTGGGTGGATTACAGGACACAGCCAGGCACAGACATTCCTGTGTTAACTTGCCCATATACAACAGGTTAAGATCTCATGACTTAGGTAAAAAGGCTGAAAAATCAATAGGTTTAAGCCCACATTCTGGCTGTGCACTGTAGTATTCACCCTGGTAACTAGAAGCCTTTTGTACATCAGGCTGTTAGAATTTTGCTATTTAATAGCTTTAGAACAATCTTACAGAACTGTGAGCGAAGGGTGTCACACTCCGTAGTGGTTCATATCACTGCTTAAGGCTCATCTTGAGCGAGGAGGGTTAAGCTTAGGGGCAGTTCTGCTCAAGATTCTTTAATATCTGCTGCTCAGTAGAAATGGTCTCAGGAGTCAGGAAGAGGAAGACACTGCAAAATTTGCATCATTTCTCAGTTGATAAGGATTCCCAGTAAAGATGAAAGCCTGGCCTAAAAATACATTTTCTAAAGTTACTCATTTACAGAAGAAAGGCCTGAAGACAGATTTTTAAAATTGAGAGGTGTGAAAGGACAGGAATATCAACACTTAAATATACTTTTATTCATAGTACTGTGAACTGAAGGCTAACATAGAACATGAAGCTCAAAAGGAACAATGTCTCATTATTCTACAATGAAATTCCATGTAGGTGTAAGAGAATGTTTTGTTGAAAGTATCAGAAAAAAAGAATATATATATATTTTATTTTTTTTACCTCTTCACAAGAACTGTGCTGCTAGGCAACCTGCAACACCCAGGTTATACTTCACAGCAGAAAACAAGGCTGCATCATAACACTCACTTATGGAAATAGCAGGCATTTTCAACTCCACAACAGTTTTGCTGTTGGTGTGTAAAGCAAGGACGTGTTGTACAAATGCTCCCTTTGTAGGGAGCTTTTATTGCCTAATTCAGGTCCAGTAAGTGCAATTAAACCTATTTTCCCACACAGAGCTACAGCAATACACCAGATGAAGCTGGTGACATTTTAAACCCAATTAAAACTGATACAGCAGAGCACTGCTGTTCAACTCAACAGTAGTCCAATACATCAAAAGCATTGGCCAGGTGATTTATTTTATAAGCCAAACATTTTAAAATAAGAAATTTCAGTGAAGTCACACATTCACTATTCCAGTGTTCATCTGTCCTCCTGTTGTCACACCAAGAGGTTCATGTTGAGATGTAGTTTCATGTGTTTCAATTTTTGCCCATTCCTTCTTACCCTGCCAAAGGGCACCACTGAGAAGAGCCTGTCTCTGTCTTTACAGCTTCACATCAGGTATTTATAAACATTATTAAGTTCCCCATTGAGCCTTCTTTTTTCCCCAGATTTATCAGCCTCTCATATGAAAGCAGCTCCAGTCCCTTAATCATCTTACTGGCCCTTTGCTGAACTGTAGTTAACTCCCCCGTGGAAGTATTTTTTATCTATTTTAAAATACTTATAAGCTAGTAGAATTTAAAGTTTTGTTGAGCAGATTTGAGTCTAGCTCATTGCTGCTTTGTCCATTCTTCGTTTTGAGTGAATGAAATGTCACTTTGCCTTGAAGCAGAGAATGAACTGCAATTCTACCTGGTTAAGAGTAATTGAGGCAGTAATTGAGAAACAAAACAGGCAACCCTATGAAACTTCTTTCATTCAGTATTTAACACACCTGGTCTGAGAACTCCAGGACTCAGGCATATATGTTTAGAAGAAGGAACATGAACAGAGTATTATTTTTGGCCCCTTTTCCAAGGATATTTACTCAGATTGTTTTTCCACTGTTCCCTGTTCTACCTATGGGCTCCAGGAAACAAGTACTGCCCCAAGAATCCATATCTAAGGAGAGTTCTTGCACTGCCCAACAGATACAAATCTGAATCCACTCAAGCCAAAGAAGGTATGAAATCTGTCTCCAACTGCAGGCTCCATTTTGGAGTAGTGGGGTAAGAAGAAATGCACTACTACCACCTTGAATCTACCTGTAGAGCCCTTGAAGAAAGACAGCTGCAGGAATTCATCCATGGTATCAAGGGGTCATGGCAGACAAGTGCTGAGTAAGTGCAGTTCACCAAAGTGCCTTACATGACTCCTGACTCAACCTTGCCCCTGGAGAAGCCATGCTGACTGTCTTGAATCACCTCCCTGTGCTCCTTCTGCCTTTAGCACAGCTTCTGGGATGATCTGTTCCATGACCTTCTCAGACACAGAGGTGAGGCTGACTGGTCAGAGGTTCCCAGGGTCCTTCTTTCTACCCTTTCTAAAGAAGGGCATGATTGTTCCCCTTTTTCCAGTCACCTGGGACTTCACCTGACTGCCATGACTTTTCAAATATCATGGAGAGCACCTTGGAAACTACATCAGGCAATTCCCTCAGGACTCTGGGATGTACCTCATTGGGTCCCACAGACCCAAAAGTACATTCAGGTTCCTCAGAAGGTCATGAACTCGACCTTTACTTGCAGTTAGAGGGACTTTGCTCCCCTGGTCCCCATCCTACTGTCCATCCACTCAGGAGGTGTAGGAAAAGAGGTTTCCATTGAAGGCTGAGGCAAAAGAGCTCTTTAGTAACTCAGCCTTTTCTTCATCCTTCTGTTCTGGAGTGACTATATCAGTGGACAAGGGAAGAGCTACAGATGTCATTTATCTGGACTTCTGTAAAGCCTTTGACAGGTTCCCCCACAAAAATCCTTCTCTCTACACTGGAGAGAGATGGATTTCATGGGTGGGCTGTTAGGTGGATAAGGAATTGGTTGGATGATCACATCCAGAGAGTAGTGGTGAACAGCTCAGAGTCATGATGGGCATCAGGAGAAGTGGTGTCTCTCAGGGGTCTGTACTGGGACAAGTGCTATTTCATATTTAAACAATAAATAATAATATAATATTTAATATTTAAATAATTATTAATGTAAACATTTTTATTATTAATTTAATATCTTCATTACATAGATAAAGGGACCAAATGTACCCTCAGCAAATTTGCAGATGGCCCCAAGCCAAGTGATTCTGTTTACACACATGAAGGATGGGATGCCATCCAGAGGGACCTGGACAAGCTCCAGAAGTGGGGCCGTGGGAATTTCATGAGGTTTAACAAGACCAAGTGCAAGGTGTTGCACTTGAGTAGGGGCAACCCCCAGTATCAACACAGGATGGGGATGAACAGATCGAGAGCAGCCCTGCCCAGAAGGACCTGGGGGTGCTGGTGGATGAGAGGCTGGACACGTACACTTGCAGCCCAGAAAGCCAAACATGTCCGGGGCTGCATCCATCTGGAACACAGCTCTGCACACATCAGCTGTGAACATCCACACCAAGGTACCTGCAGCCTCCACACAAGGAGTCTACATGTACCACTGAAAGCTCTGCACACACTCCACACATCAGACAACCAAGAAGTTGGTGCCTCAGTTTCTTTTCATAGCTCTTGCCAATTTTTAGCATTAAATGGCTTTCAAGCCCACACAAACCTTCATAAAAATAATAAAAAGATGAAGTCCCCATTAAACCAAGCATGCTGAAGCAGACATAAATTTTGGCAGCATTGCTCATTCTTCCACAGCTGCAGTGGGGGAGAATAAAAATCAGAGAAGCACAGTGCAATATCCAGTGCAGTTGCAAAGCAGAAAAATGGGGTCTTTGCTTTGATCTTTCAGAAAAAAGTTCAAGAGAAAAATAATGAGAATTATTTCCCCTCATGTAAGCAGAAAACTTGCTGATAATCAAAAGCTTATTAATTACCAATGCCCAGCATCCATTGCTAAACCTGCTAACACACATCTAAAACTTCATACACAAGCAAGTTAGGCATTGGAAGCAGTCACCCAGGAGTCAAGGCTATCAGTAAGAACATGACCTTAGAACAAGAGCAAACAGTCTCATTTAGCATTATCAAAGCTGAGCCATATGCCTTTCTAGACTTTTTGCTGCAGACAGTCATTTCTCAGTTTCTTATATTCTTATATGCTTGGATTGAAACCTTCAATGTGAGGAAAAGCACTGAGAAGCCCAATTATGTGAATGAGTCATTCTATCCTTAATCCCCAGGGTCCCAATTGGAAAACACTCTAAGCAAGATGAATTGCTTTCAGAGCTTGAATTTAACTTTGAAGAATACATAGGCAAAGATTGTGCTGCTGCATCAAAAAGTTTGTTTTGTAATTTCATCTTTTTCTAGAGAACTTGAAGCACTGACAGTAATTTATATCATAAAAGTTCAAAGGCCTCCTGTTTAAACAACTAATACATCATGATGGCCATATAGGTAACAGGAACTTCTGCTTTGGCTTTCACTGGGGAAAAATACCTCCACTCACAGTGAAAAAGGCTAAAAATATAATTAGCATGACTGCATGTATTGAGCTTTTTTTGATTTAAAGCCAAACACTGCTCAGTACCACTAAAATTTCACAGAACTCACCTCCAAAAACTCAGTGTAGCTGTTCAGAAACACCTAGAAAGAGGGAGAACAAAATTGACTTTGGCTGAGTTGGATTAGACACCTTAAGTGTTTCAATCCACATCTTTCACTGATTGCCCACTTCAAGAGCTGGAGGAGGCTGAGGAAGCTGGAAAGCCATCTAACCTGGGCAACAGGGAAAGACAAAGACAAAAGATGCACTTGATGTCCCAAGAAAGCAAAAGCAACAAAACAGCTACAGAAAAAGAAATCACTAACACCAAAACCACACAAACACACAGCCAACAACAACAGGAACTTACCAGCTCAGGTTCAGGTATGCTAGAAGCAAAATGTGAGGAATTTTGAAAATCAGAGGAAGATAGCTACCAAAAGAAGAGAGCAGCTGAGGCAGAGAGAGGTTTTGCTTAAAGTCCAAGAAAGTATATCCTAATAACAGTTTCAAAGTCTTGTAGTAGGCCATGTCTTGAGTATTTTAGACACTTAAATTCACAGCCTAGAGGCTTCCTCTGGTTTAGTGTAGGCTAATTCTTGCTCACTGTGGAAGCTTTTCCAAGAGCTAGATGTGGAGCTGTGCTCCTCAAGCTAAAGTCCCATCTTATTTGGGGAGATAGCAAACCTTTCTAAGCTGTCCTCATAGCCTTCCTAAAAGGAAAATATTTTCCTTCTTGATGGGGCTACTAGAATCCATGTGCACCACTATTGCTGCCATGATTTTTCTGTTGGCCACCCTAAAAATCCCACAATCAATATTTTAACACTATGAGGAAGTGAGGCAGACTCAAAATTAGGCCTCCTCAGTCCCACGGGGACAGCAGCTCATTTCTCCTCCATTTCTTCAGTTCTAGGTGATGTTAATAAATTCTGTTGCCAAAGCTCTGCTAAAGAGCCTGCAGCCACTTTGCCCCACAACACAAGCACACAGGAGGATTTATATCTCCAGAAGGCAACGGTATTCACACTTATTGTCAAAACAAGTGGAGAAAAGGTCTTGCATTAAGGAGCTGATATTCAGCTCCAGCTGTATCTGAATTCAGATATTACTGAGTCACCTCTCAAACAAGGAAAATGTACAGTTATGCTGTATTTTAAATGCCAGAGATTATTTCCCTGTATCTGGAATGAAGCACGTTATTTTAAGCACCCCTGAGGTTTAGAGTGTTTGTTTGGGGTTCTTTGCGGGGGTTTTTTGGCTATAACTAGTCAATTCTCTTGGGGAAAGGCAGAAATATCTTCCCCCCTATTCATATTTGTTTTAACCACTCTGCCAAAAATTTGTGCAACTCAATCTATTTTAGTACCCAGTACAAAAAAGAATGGTCTTCAGGTAAAAGACTCAGGAGTGTCCAGCTTGGCCGACCTCTCACAAGAGGGTAAGAGTCTTAAGGAAAGCTTGTAACAAGCAGGTTTTTTCTATCTCTTTATAGAGTTAGCAGAAAAAGATGCTCTAAGTATGAAGGGTATATTGAACAGTTCCATCCAGGGACTAGTGTACAAAGTTTCAAATATTACAAATATTTCATTCCTATACTGTGTTTAAGTAGGCTTTGCAACTGAGAATGGTTAGACCTGTTGATATCCACTAACAGAAACACATACAGATTTTCAAAGAAGAAGAGAAAATTTAAGAAGGAATCATCTGAACAGAACTTTTCAGGGTAATTCAAAACAACGGGTTTGATTTCTCCATGTTTCCCTTGTATTGTTCCTTTACTACAAGCTTAACTCTACGGTACCTTGCCTCAGGATCAGCAGGGTCCCTATGGTCTCCCCTGTTCCCATCTGTGTGGGTATTTCATGCACACCCACACAATGCACCACATCTTTCAGCCCTGTCAGCGGCTCCTTCACTGCAGAAAACACGTCGTCAGCCCCTAAGAGCCAAGTCAGTTTTTCAAATTGTGCCTTGCAGTTCACAGTGCCCAATGACTACTGACACTGCTGAAGACACAGTATTTAACAAAAGAGTTTAAAAATGAAGCTTTGTAGGAGCATCAAAAGCCAAAACTTGTAACTGCCATGATCAAAACCATCTAAACAACACAGAAGTGAACAAACTTTTTAAAAAGAGCCAAAAGAGGCAGCTAGAAAGGCAATTCTTGGAAGGGAGCACAGAGTGTACAAAGATATCACATTGGCAAGCTTGTGCCATTTATTTCACCGAGAGTTGAAAGACAAAAATGAGAATGGCACAGTACAACAGGAAAGCAAGGACAGCTATGAACTCCAGGAGGTGGAAATCATACAAAAATGAGGAAAAGAAGGAGCAAGCTCTGGCAAGGAAGATTATCCAGAAGTGTTCAAGGGCCAATTTACAGACATCAAAAATTAAAGTTTATTTTAAAATACATTAAAAGCACAATGTTCTGCCAGAGAAAGTATAAATATGAAACTAGTGGAAGATCAAGGTGTAACAGGAACCTTGAGGAATTCAAGACTAGCAGATATCTTCCCCACTGGGTCTGTGTCCACTGTGGGAAAAGCAGAGATGTTTCACTGCTTTCCAAATGGCTTAACATGTAAATCACACAATAAAAAGATATTAGTGAACAAGAATAAACAGTATCAAAGTCAATATGGCACTGGCTCAACAATTCTAAATCACTTAAGGATCAGAGACCCAGGTCTTCAGAGTCATAGCCAACTAAAACCTCCTCAAGACCTCAAGACTAACCACTGGCAAAGGCAGGACACCGAGCAAGATGAACCAAGTACCAGCTTCTCACAGATGCATCTTCTTTTATGAAAGAATGAAAACACTAATAGCAGAAGCAGCAGCAAGCAATTGAGATAATTGAGACTGTTAAACTGAGATTGTTAAACCATCAATGTGGTCCACTGCTTGTAAAATGAGAACTGAATCAAATCACATGGCACCAGTTTGGGCATTTGCACATTCTTTGTACAATCTTTTCATGTTTTCTTTGTTCCCAAACATAAGAGACAAAAGAGCACCTGCCAACATGACCATTATCAAAAACATTAATCCAAACAGCTTGGTCTTATCTAACAAAAAAGCAGATCTCCCATGGGGCACTATGACAATAGGAGTATAATCAACATCAGGGGACAAAAGCTACTAATTTCTGCTGTCAACCAGACAGTTATGGAACAGGGACAGAAATTCAGGTTCAGGTAGAAATATTAGATTAGAATTACTGGCTAAACATAACCAGATTAGTATTTCCTGAAAGATAGGTTTACACAGCAGCCAGTTTTAGAAAAAAAGGAAAGGGGGAAAAAAAGTGTCCTATATGTAAAACAGAGTTTTTACCAAGATTTCCCACAAAAAGAAAAACCATTTCAGCAGTCTGGAGCAGCAAATAAAGGTGTGGAGGAGTTACACTAGTGCCTTTTCCCAATTTTTATGCTTTTTTTCAGTTCTGCTCCTTCACTGTTTTATTAAATAAATGAAACAGGATGTTTTTGAGATGGACTAAAAGTTCACTTGACCCAAAGGTGTTTTGGGTTGGTTTTTTACTGCATTCATTTCAGCATGATACAGGAGCTTTCATACAGCTGTACTGAAGGAAGTTTTCAGTTTGGTGTCTGAACGAGGAAGAAGTTATTTTTACTGCCCTGTTTCTGAAATTGCTTTTCATCTCTGTTAGTATATGGCAGTGCTGTCAGCTGTGTCCTACAATGAAGTTCCTTCTGTGCTTTTTTAAGGCAACCCAATGCTGAAGAAATATTATCTCCTACAGTAGAAATCACTGCTACTGGAGCACTCTGACATAGTTTTGTCAATGTGTTAATTTGCAGTGTCAAACCTTAAAAGAAAGTCATGGGCAGCAAAGTATTAGTTGTAATTGAAAACCTCTGTACCTACTTCAGGGCTCTTAATCATGCCTTCTGCTATCCCTCTTTTATCTAACATTAAATATAAAACCCAGGTAAAGTTGATATCAAACTACAGCCTGAAGTTAGTAGTGCAGTCTCTCAAAAGCACATAGACTATGAGAATGAATAAATAAAACTGAATTATGTTTGCTTCCCCCGTCAGGGAACATCACAGATGAAAGGAAGAGTTTTTTTTCTCCTAAAATTCTTTCTAAGTATTTCTATTTCCACATAGTAGAAATTAGTCCAGACGCAGTGAGGTATCTGTTCACTGGGATTTACAAAAAGTCAAATATACCTTCTATTCAACTAAAAATAAATAACTACTACATTAGATACACTTATGACTCAACAAGATTTTATCCATCAACATTTTTATATTTCACCTCCACTTTCATTCAAAGGAATGATGTGACAAATGCAGATCAACACACAACAGCCACACAGGGCAATGTAGCAGTACTAACAGCACAGGTTTGGAAACCACTGGCAGCCCCAACACCAGCACTCGAGCCCAAAGACCTTCCTAACTTTTCAAATTCCAGTTCTTTCATGATCTATTGCTGCTGCTTCCTCCTGAGAATTTCAGGAGCATCTCACACAGCACAAAACACACAGTATGTGGAAAAATATTTATTGCACTTGGTAAGGTGGAACATTTCTCCATCATTGTTCTCCCTTGATACAAAAGTGCTACAAAGTACACTACTGGACCAGCAAACTCACCAACAAAAAAACCCCAACAAGAATCTTGGAGATTCTTCAAGGGCTCAGTTCTAGGTGTGACACTAACTGTGCATGCTCCTGGAGGGGTCAGGGCCTCAAAGGAGCCCTTGCTGCTGCCTTCCAAAACATTCCTCTTTGTGAAACTAGATAATCATAGAAGCAAGTAAGTCTGAAGGAGGGTAGGTTTACATTGGATATTAGGAAGAAATTTACTGTGAGGGTGGTGATACACTGGAACCAGGTGCCCAGAGAGGCTGGAGGTGTTCAAGAACAGGCTGGATGGTGCTTTGTGTAACCTAGTCTAGTGGAAAATTCCCTGCTCATGGAAGGGGGGTTAGAACTAAATAATCTCTAAGCTCCCTTCAAAACCAAACCGTTCCATGACACTTCTGCTGACATTTCTCCCCTCCAGAACTCCAGTTTTGTCTCTCTCTTAGGTGCTTCGCTTCCCTAACTCTACCTCTAGGCTCTTTACCAGGGCAGATCAGCATGTGGGGAACAGCTGGTGGTCTGGCATTGACATAACTCCTTTCCTTTCATTTTTCCTTTACACTCTGACCCATACTGCTGCCCCTAACTCAGCTGTGGATCTTGCAGATAGCAAGAAGAGCCATCTCCCAGAGCTTATCCTGCTTTCCATCCAGCAGCAGCTTGGGAGCCCGTTCAACCAGCGCCACTCATATGGAGAGCCTGAGTGCCAAAAATTCTTCTTGCGGTCACAAGGGGCCGCTGTTAACTGTTACAATCCAGACAAGGGCGTTTGGGAAGTCTTCCATGCATCAGCATCAAGCAAAATTCTCAGAGCAATGAAATTGAGCGTTCAGAAATGCAGCAACAGCTCCTGAACTGGAAGACATATAGGTTTCTTCCAGGTGAGAGATGTCTTTTTTTTTTCTTTTTCGGTACAGGATTTGGATTACTGCTACTGTTATAAGGGAACGGAACAAGTGTACCACTACTATGCTGCTTATTAAGAGGCCACAGAATTACAAGTAATACTTGAACTGACCTTTAGATAGTGCAGATGGCATGCCAGCCTGAATTAGTGAAACTGGATATTTTCATGGTTGCCCAGTACACAAATTAGTGAGAAAAACTATTCCCTGGGGAAAACAAGCACATACAGACTTTAAAGTAATGTGCATGCAAGCTTCGGTCATAGCCAAGGGTATGATGCTGAATGATACTGGACAGATGAAAGAAACCCAGTGGACCACTGTATTTCAGACCACAGGATGGCATCAAACTGTGCAGCTGAGAAATCATCACCTAGTCTGACAGAACTGGACCAATAATTCCCTTATGATTATTTATATTACTAAAGCAGCAAGACAGCAAGGGACCCTCAGTCTGAACCTGATTCATAATTATTCTCTGAAGCTCTAACAAAAGTATTTTTCCTAGCTCAAACTAAAACATAAATGGATTTTAAAATGACTGCAATTTGCCTTCAACTTATGATCACAACACCAGGCTGGTTTCTTGTGTTTAAAGGAGCTGTTCAAACATGTATCTGCTATTCCAGTTATACTATCAAGTTTGGAACTTGCCCAAATGAACTGTCAGCCTCTCAGGCTGAAGGAGCCTGCACACAGCCTTTTGGTCTATATGTCTGGTTGTGCTCACTGTTGCTTGGGTCGGAGAAATACCCAAGACAGTACTCATAAGAACTAGGATTACAGAACATTGTTCAGTTTGAATTTCAGTGCATGTTGCTGTTCACATACCAATAAACTTCTGGTTTAAGCTGCAGAGAGGGGTCCCTCCTCCCATTTTAGAGAACCAGGCATCAGTAAGGGTGAAACAAGTGATCACAGTATTCCTCCGAGGTAACAAGGATCTAAACTGAAAAGCAAATTAGAAAAGACATGCCATAAAATTGCCACACAGTCCTGACTGCTGCACAAATTGACTGGAGGTGGGCATTAGAAGGAGCAGTAGGCAGTCCAGAATCTGCATTGGTAAACAATATCAAAAATGCGGTGAATTATCTTCTCCAGGACAATAATAAAACCAACACAAGGAAGTCACTGTGAGACCTGGACTAACATCTGTTCTTTCATCATGCTTGCACACATCTTCTCCACCTCCTTTTCAGGAAACTGGATTAGAATATAGGCATTTTTATCCCTTGGTCAGTCTGGCCTCCCATGCAGGCTCATGTCCCTTCAAGTCAGCCCCCAAAACAGCTCAGCTCTTTGCAGGATTCCCACTTCCCACACAGCTCCAGCCAGACAAGCAGCCCTTTTGCAGCTCACCTCTCCTGGAGGCATTACCCCCAAAAAAACTTCTCCCCTCTGCCTGTTCCAAAATGAAGGCTGTACCAATCTTCCCATATCCTCACCTTAATCCCACCTAACCCTCAGGGGCAATGCAGGACACTCTTATTAACCCCTTCATATCAACATGCAGTACTTGATGCAAAGCTTCACAGGAGTAAGTTTTCAGCAAGGATCTGAAGAAAATTCACATGACAATGTAGATGGGGCGGCAGGAAAGGCAAACAAGGATTTCAGGAGTTTGTGGCTTCAATTACAAAGGGAAGAAATAACAGGCCTTTTACAATTAGGATTGTGCCCAAGCAGCTCAGAAACAACTGTAAGATAAAAGTGTAGCCCTTTGTTTTATTAGTCATCAAAACAGACAGAAACTGATGTCAGAATGAGACAGACTAATTCCCTTCCAAATATATGCACAGCAGCTTGCTTAAAGCCTCTATGCATTCCCTTCAACCATGACCCCACTATTCAAATTCCCACTCTGGCTAATCTCCAGCTTGAACACATCCTTCTTGCCACTGTGTATTTGCAGTCTTCACAGAACAGTAAGCAACACCACATTATCCTTTAAGATTTACCCCCTGGTAAATCCCCTTGCTAGACTCATCTAGCTTGTTAAAGAAATTCTCTTCCTATATTTACTGCAGATAAATTTGGGTCAGCAATAACAACATTTTTTTATGTATAATTCCCTGTCTTAAGTTGTTCACATTTGTCCTTGTTTACTCATCACCATATATCCTGACTCTTACAATCAGGTTGAAAGTTTACAATTTTCCAGTTCTGTCAGCCAGCAAATAAACCTCAAAAATCTTAACACCAATTCTCTTGTGACTGATTCAGCTCCTAAAACATACAGTTCATTGCTTCTAACAGCACGTTTTCTTTCACACCAGATACAGTGTACAGTTGCACATGACACCAAATGCAGAACATTTCCCCTGAAATAGCAAAATAATAGTTGTAAACAACATAGTATTTGTATAGTATGTGCTCTGAAGTTGTTGCTTTATTTAGAAGAAAAAAAATTACACAGAACCTTTCTGGAGGTTTTTTCTTCCCCTTGTGTATTTTTGTGTGTGTGTGTAAGGGCATTTCCTTGGTCTGTAAACAGTTTGTTTGTCCATATCATTTTTTAAACATGCTGCATTGCTGAGTGAGCGGCACCTCAGGGTTTCATCGGCTCTTTGCTGTAATTGCTGTAATTGCTAATGCTCTGTTCCACCATGAAGGATATCTGTTTACTGTATTGTAACAGCATCCTTAAGGGTGCACAGTGAATACATATTTAGAGAGAGAGAAAATTACCTTGAAAAGCAAATACAAAGATGGAGGTGGACTAAAGGCTACAGTAATAAGAGAGTCCATTAAAAAGACAGTTAAATCAATAGAGAAAGACAGAAAAATGGGGTAAGTTTGTAGAGCACCCACCAACACTTAATAACATGTAGTTGCAAGGGATAACTACATCGAATAGGGAAAAACATCATTTTTTTTAAGCTTTTGGCTATTATGTAACTTCTTTACAGTTAAGTTGTGCCCAAAGGGCTTTGCCCATAAGAAAGGATACAAAGCTATTCTAGGAGACAGTCTTGCAAGATACATGGATGCTACATTTTCAGGGACACCTCAAAGCAACTAAAAAAATCCCGTAACTGTCAAAAACCCCAAACAAACAAAATAAACCAAATAAAAAACCAACCACCCAAACAAGCAAAGAAGTCACCAACAAAAAAACAACCAACCAAAAAAACCAAACAAAAACACAACACAAAAAACTCCAAACAAACAAAAACCAGTTCTGGATGTGTCCAGACAATGTAATCAAGAAGATCAGACATGTTCAGTGCACTGTGCTGGAGCACCATAGTCTGTCCTGGCCAGCACTGGCCAGCTCCTCGGCCCTTTCCCTCACCTTCCTCTGATAAATCCAGCTCCTCACCTCTCCACTACCTTCTGCTTGTACAGCCTTTAGAACCAAACCAAGGAGTCCATGTGAGACAGCAGTTGAACTTACCCACAAAAAAAACCCCAAAAAACAAGTACTTCAAAGAGCTGAAAAGAACAAGGCTGATTAGAGGGCAAAAAGTTAATTTCCATTTTTCTGTATGAAGAACAATATTGTGTTCGTGGCATTCTCTAAACCAGTAGAGCATTGCTATGATTCTACAACCCACTGAGACTTTTTATCTTTCATAAGTATTTGATCAGAAAAGATACATTCTCCCCACACCTACCTTGTTTCAAGCACTCAATCCTCCTTCTAACTACTGAGAGGTCTTTGTCACACTGTTCTACTGTGGAGGAAGATGTCTTCTCTCTCCTTAAACACAGCATCTGCCAATCATCAGTTGCTTCATCTCTTCAAGAAAAAGAGTATCTTCTAGTACATGTCATAATAGGGCTAAGGCTCAGTTTAGAGATTTTTTTCTTAAGAATTCTGTTGTGCGCATTGATCCAAGCTTTAAGGTTCATCTGGTGTGCTTTCAAATTTCTTCCTTAGCCCTGGAGAAAAATGCAAAGCTAACAACATACAGGGTAATAAGAGGTGGAAAATGCCTTCTTTAATGATTAAATATATATTTATACTAGGGTTTATCTCCCTGATGCAGCTGTTTACTTGGTTCAAGCAGCAAGACATTTTCCTTGATTCATCTACTATTTTCTTTTTTTTTTTTGCTTTCTCCAGGACTTAAGAAATGCATAAATATAATAGCTGTCCAGAGTGAGATGCATAAGTGTCTCTGGTATTTAACTGCTTCTCACATAGCATAGGATTTTCTTTTCCAACTCGACTATCTACTTCTTTGTTTTTCAGTTCCCAAAGTGCAAGATGGGCTTTAGAGGAGAGGAGAGGATTACAAGATCTGTGCTCCCAGTGTATCCAAATGCCACACATCCAAATTCCATTCTAAAAATCCTTCATTCTAGTCAAAACCAGAACATAACTAGCTTACTAAGGAAGAGCCTTTAAAAGGCTCTCACAATGATAACAAGAACACTTTATTGCTTTAAAAGCCATGAATTATAACACAGAAGTTTAACTATTAACTGTATCATTACTTCATTTGCTATTACCTAAAATAACAGGATAGGTGTTAGGAATAACACAACAGAAAAGGCAGCATGATCAAAGAGGACATGACATCTATCCAGGGCTTGTCCTTCCTCTTCTACCTCACTGCACAATTTCCATTGAAATATTGACATCAGGACAATTGACTCCCTGATGGAGTTGTGCCAGGGTCTCGAACACTACTCCTGTCCAAGCAGATCCTACTCCTTGAAGCATGACAGGAATTGCATATTTGGACAGCAGATCTGCCTCCTTTCCTTCTAGAGTAGGTTCTCCCAGTAGCAGTGTCCACAGAAAAATCACCTTAAACCATATCACTTTATCTTTTTTTTTTAAATTTTTTTTAATCTGCTTTTACTGAGCATAGCTTTACACTCATCCAAACACAACAGGAACATATAGCACAGCTGGCAAGTTTTAAGAGGCTACAGTAATCAGAGAGGAGTAAAAGAAGAAAGGAAGAAAGAGCTGCCAATGACAAAGAAGGTTTTGTTACAGTATTGAGCACTGTCTTTTTCACACCCATTTGAAAAGACTATTTATCTCCCAAAAGAAAATTATTGTATGTCAGAGTGCTTTCAAATGGAAACACAAGGCATATGACAGAGGGACAAAGGGCTCATGTGAGAAGAAAGCTTTCCCAGATTTTTCAACCTGCCTCTCCTGACAGACTTTGACAAGTAAAAAGGTTCTTAAAAAGAGAATTTACCTTGATTTGGCTCTTTCTCATGTCCATCAACTCCATACATGAAATGAGAAGACTCACGTAAAACTTCCAGGCTCCGGCTTCTAGGTCTAGAACAGACCTTGCCTAGAAGCACATGCAAAGCATCTGGAAATACAAGTTCTCTACTGTCACACAAAATTTAATCTAAGAACAAAACTTGCAGTCCTCAAGAAATTCTGACAAAACTCAGATATCCTTTCCGACAATGGGGACACCAAACATTGCTTCCATGTGGGCTCTGAGTCACTACTCACAGGAAGCGTATGGTTGTGGAGTTCAGGATCACAGAGCTCCCATGCAATCCTACAGCTCCCCTTTGAGGGTCCGTATTTTCCTCATTAACAGGGGAAGGCAGCAGGCTTTACACTCACCTGGCAGTGCAGGGTCACACGGCTCTCTGTGCCTTGACCCAAGCCGGCTGTATCTGCAGGGGCCAGTAACTCCTCCTACCCTGACCTCCAATCAACACCAGGCTCCACACCCTGCTCTCCATAACCCCGGGGATCCCTTCTGCTTGCTGGTCAACATATATGTCTAAATTTCAGTTACCCACTGTGTTCTTAATGTCTAAATTCAGAATGGAATTTGTAGAAACCAAACATACACAAAGCAATAACAAGCCCTTCCTTCCCCTGCCTTCTGTAGGACCCACTGCAGACAGTATGTATGCTTCCTTGTTTTTTCATCAGACTGGGAATAGGTATCACTGTCTTCATTCTAAGTTTTAATTCCACTACACTGAAGTTCACCTTGCACTTCAATGACAACATATTTGCTGGGTTGTGTCCTCCAGCTTAGTTCTGTGTTGTGCAGCTACAGCTCACAATGCATGTTCATTAAAGGCAATGCCACACATGCACCTGATGTGGTCATGCAAATGCAGAGTAACCTGAACAAAGTCACATAGAAAAGAGATATTAAACATCTGATGACTCAATGAAAAAAAAGAAAAGAAAAAACCCAACTCATTTTCAAGTGTGGAATTTGATTACACATTGAAACATGTCTTACAATACTGGAAAAATACACACATGGCTTCATTAGGCAGTCCTCTAAATCTAGGTTGTCTCTCCTGCGTACAGAATAAAATAAGGCACTGATTCTCTCTGGACTCATCAGTAGCATGTATGTCTGGGAGGAAAGCCTAACAATTTAACTTTTCCCTAACTTTTTCCTTGTTTTCTCAAGAGTTTTCCATTTCCTGTCTCTGTGCTTCATGATAGATGTGTACCTTACATTTAGTGATTGCCATTGCTGCAAAAACCCTATGGAGAAGAACATAGTGGGGGGAAAATGTCTCTGGTTGGTTCCTTAAGGGCCACTGTCCTAGGTTACAATATAGATGTATTCTATTACCACCAGCTGTAGGCCATTAGCTGTTATCTCCTGCTATGACCCACCCCCGATAACAGACAATGGCCCAGCAAGGAACCACTGCATGACTCATGGACTTATCTCATCCTATTGTGAGATGCTCCGCCCAGGAGGGAGGAGCCAAGCATTCCCACCTGGATATAACCTGCCTTGGAACTGCCTAAGGGAGCCCTGTCTACTGGGTTCCCAGAGGACAAGAGCTACCACTGGACCTTCAGCTGGAGACCAGATCTTCCATAGGATCACTGCTTGAACTGAACTACTTCATCTGGACTGCTACCACCACCCTAACAGGGTGTCAGGTTGTATCTGACTTTGTCAGTGCTTTTCCCTTGTATTAATTAATTTGTTTTTATTTTTTTTCCTATTAAATTTTAATCCTGATTTGCGATCTCCCTCTGGTTTGTTTTCAAACCAATACAGCCACCCATGTTTAGCCCCACTTCTGTGATGCAGTGATCAATTGCATCAATTTATTGGTATTTTTTATTCAGACTTCACTAGATTTGAAGCAGATTATACTTGATTCAAGCTTCCAGATTCAAAAATATTTAAATAAAAATGTTCTTCTGCTACTGCCTATAGTTTTATCTGCCTTTAATAAAATGCATGACAATGGAACACACCTGAAAACGAGTCTAGTAATCACTGAAAAGGTGACAGCCAAAAATTGGAAAGGAATTTTCCTTTGAAAAAATCACATTACAGATGGAAAAAACCCACTGAAGAAAAAAACCTGTGACAACAAATGCATTTCATTTTCTTTTACTCTCAATATACCTGTAATCACTCAACAGGCATCCAACAAAGAAGTAAGAAAACCCATAACTCTGCTAAGGATTTCATAAGTCATTTAAATTACAAACCTGTTTTCACTGTTTCTTTGGTTTACTCCTCAAAAAATTTTATATTTTAAAAGATTGGGCAGTCCGTACAGTAAGATAGCTCAGCACTACATGGTGAACTTTCTTAGTGATTCTTGAGTCTTTAGTAGCACTGACAAAAAATTTACTAACAGTGCATAAGACAAATGCACAGTGAAAAAAAACCTGACACTTGTTTTACTTGGACACCATTGAGCTATATCAAATTAAGGTAAACTAATAAATAATAGGAAAATCTCAGCCCACAGGCCTTAGTGAATGTTATTGCTAGAAAGAATATACATGGAAAAAAGAGTATCTTCAACCTATTATACAACTTACAAATTATTGCAGCAGGTTAATCAATAAGACAAAAAAAGACCATCATTTTAATAACTATGGATCTTCCATAGTGTCACTTCTATAGTGACAGTTACAGGTAATTATAACAGATTATACTTTTTCGTTCATTTTCTTATCTGAGATACTTTGCTGCAGGCAAACAAAACTCATCATAAAGCACACGATGATCCCAAGAAATACCACTAGACCAGGGCCTAAATGTCTGGAGAGAACCCAGACAAGAGATAAAAATAAATCCTCTTGTACGCTAGGAGAGCCTGCTCTTCAGTGAGTAACAATCCGCATGTCAGGCACAATATATATTGTGGACGGTTATATTTCTGTATGATAGGTCAACCTGGCAATCCATTTTCTCATATAAGGGAAAAACCTACAGCACCTGAAAAATGACAGACAAAAATAGAAGGGATAGTTAATAGCAGTGAAAGAAGCTCATAGAGATTGTATACAAAGATACATGAATGCATCATGAAAGACTTTAAAATTGTGATTCAAAAAATAACCTTTTGCAAATTTGTATCATAAAATAAAAAAAGGAAAAGAAAAAAAAATCCACACAACTCTCCAAAATTGTACTGGCAGGTTTTGTACCATTTATTTTGTTTATTTTACTTTATTCAGCAGACAGCTTTTTGCTGCTTTGTATTTTGTGTCATTTCCTCCAGATATATAAAAATGAACATGTACTCTAATTGAACAAAACCAGTCAATAATGCTATATAAATTTTGTCAAGAAAAATAGTATCGTGTTCAAATTATTCCACATCATTTGAAAAGTAAAAAACTCCGGAACTGGCTTTTAGATTACTTCTTCTCCCATAAAATCACAAGAGTTCTTCAGTTACAACGAAATAGCTGCAAGTTCAACCGTCTCAATTAAAACATTTTAAGTATTATATCTGGATGTTTTATTAGTCAGATAGTTGTTCATCAAAGATAATTTTAAGTGGATTCAGTCTACAAATAAATTGTTGGGTCATTAGCTACAGAACAGAAAATTTCTCAACAGACTAATTAAAAATATTAATAACTACCACTCACACATGCTAGCTGTAACCTTGAGTTAAACTCAGATAAAAGAGCAAGTCATTTTCCACCTCCATTGCTTTCCTATTGTGTCAGCTGAATTTGCTACAAAATGCTAATAAAAGGAGTTTTTCTTCTTTGAACACTGCTTTGATCCATTAACTAGATGAAAAGCACTAGTTTATTTCATATAAAACACTGAATGGTGAACATTTATCAAATAAGTCAGATGGACTAAACATAAGGAAAATAAGTCTTTTTAGGGGATGATATATGATGTCACAGCTACTGGAGTTTAGAATAAGCTTCGGTGTTTAATATCTCTGAGGTGTTTTTTTGTATTCTCCCCCACTTTATATATTATTTAAAAATGTATAGTACAACTTTGGAAATCTTCTTTCTTATTAACAGCTCCACTGTTTCCTCCTCTCTTGGAAAAATAAATATGATTGGCATCACTGGCTTTTACCTCTTACAATAGGTTACAAACCAATTTCTCACACATAAACAGGGGGATATCACAGGAATCAGAGTAAAAATGTTGGTTACCCATTTTCAGCAATGAAATTAGACATTTGTTCCAAAATAAATCCAAAGGATACATGCACCTGTCTAAGAAATCACAATGATATAAATATAGCTAAAATCTGCTATGAAATTCTAATGCAAAAAACTTCCCTGAAATGGATCACGATACCAATTTCAGTAATAATTCAGATAAATTCAACAAAGTCAATGCACAGTATCATAGTGACAGCCTTTATTCTATGTCCCAGATCACATAAAAAGTATATGACAATTTTATATTATATTTTACTATATTTAGATTTACAAACAAGCCTAAAAGCAGTATGTCTTTTCATAATGGAGATCAAAGTTATATGAAAAGGTCTAGAGATTTTATCAATGGCAGAAAACCCAAACTTTAGAGACAACATACCTTCAGCAGACCTTGCAGCAAAACACTGCTGAAATTAATCACTCTTGTCAACAAAGTAGATGTGTATATAATCAACATAATTGAAATTGATGGTACTAAAATTTTCTAGCTAATATGCAACTTTACCTAGCATAGATGACTTCTGAACATGTCTGCATTTTCATATGTGGCTTATTTCTGCAGAATTTTTCATAGGTAGAGTCCCAGAAGGTAGAAAATTTAGATAAAGTGAGATTGGCAACACAAAACTGATCAAACACTTCACCCAGTACATCACAGACTCAGAGAATGGTTTGGGTTGGCAAGGACCTTAAAGATCATCCAGTTCCAACTCCCCACCATGGGCAGGGACACCTTCCACTAGTTCAGGTTGCTCCGAGCCTCATCCAGCCTGGCCTTGACCACTTCCAGGGATGGGACATCCACAACTTCCCTAGGCATCCTGTGACAGTGCTTCACCACCCTCATAGTGAAGAAAATGACTAAGAAATCCTCCATTAGCACTTTATTTTTGTGCATGCTCAGAATTTAAGTAATTCCTTAAGTTATGAAAAAACTTTGAGGTTTTCCACCAAGAGTGAGGTAACTGTTCATACCTGTTTTTCATGGGCTGTAAAAAAACATCATTTGACCACAACAGACTAGTAGGTATTGAGATTGAGTTACAAATACTATAAATTCTTATTTTATATAAAAGTTTAAAAGAACTTAGCCCAGAAGCCTGGTGCATGTAAGTAATTATACTCTTGTGAATAGTTTCTAGTATTTTCAAGATTAGAGGCTAACTGGGCACCTTTTTTTAATAAACTAATGAGAATAAATACACTTTACGGCAGCTATTACAATTCTCAAGGAGTAAAAATTTTCATATTACTTTTGACGCTTTCATTACTATGCATGTTGTCTTCTCATGCAGTTGTGATTTGCATATTCTTACTTTTTCATTTTGTTTTAGAATGCAAAACAGTTTCAGCAAAACAAGCTTTTTTTTTTTCAAAAATTAATAATGGATTAATGATGTCAGATTTCTAAGACAATCGATTTATTTGGTATCCCCTTAGTGAGTGTGTTTACTACAACTGGTGTTTATTGACTGATTAATCACCAGATTTATTTTATTTTGTTTTATTGTCTTCATATTTTTCTTCATCTTTTCTGAGAGCCATTGGAGGTTTCTTCTTGAAAGAGGGGAGTAATTACTAGGAAAGAGCATGTTCTGAAAAAGTAGAGGGCACAAATTAATAAATACCTCTGTCTTGTTGTCTCAGGCTGAGGATTCAAGGATGGAAGTGAAATGAAATTTCCAAGTGCAGAAATTAAATTTTAGGGTGAAACTGCCTCAAAACTGAAGAGAAATTCTGTGGCTGAGCATGAGGACTGTGACTAAGTCAGGCAAACAAACTGGATTCCTCAGCAAGAGGATAGGATGTGTAGAGGGAGATAACACAAATACTAAAAAAAGCTGCAAGATTATTAAGTGTTAGATAAGCACAAACCCACACAAATATCTTGACAAGAGGATGCAAAACCAGCAGAAGAAATTAATACAATCAGCCCTGAATAGGACGTGTGAGGAATCACAAGACCCGTGTTACCCAGAACAAGCTGGGTCAGAGTGATGCAGTGCTGACCACTGACATCAATAATATTTTACAGCCTCCCATCACCACTCCAGATTTTTGCTGAGCATATACAGGAAACGAGACATGTCTTACATGTTCTGAATAATATTAACTATCTCAATATAGCAGGTTTTCTGGTTGCAGTTCCAAAAAAAAATAGCAAGTTCTTACCCTGAAGGTAGAATTGCCCTCTCACACATCACTGCCTCTGAAATATATATTCAGGTACAAGAGTAACAGAGACAGCATTTCTATTCCCTGGATGTATTGTATCTTTTCCACATAGAGGAAACATTTCTCAGAGCTGTTACTTGTCTCTTTGAAGAACACTGTATTGAAAACACAAAAGTGTTTTTTGATTACTGAGCAATACTAAATGTGTTCAATCCTTTCTAAAGAATCTCTGATGTGTCACTTGTTTAGTCTTTTGAGGAAAACATCACATTTGGTGACTTTGAGATCCCTAAGAAGATTAAGTAACCTTTGCTGAACTCGTGATTTATTTTGTGACTTGGTTTTATATTGACACAACTCTTAACTACCTGAGGAGTTACTAAAACTAATATGGATGAAGTCTATTGCATCACACTGAGAGGGAATTAAAAGGTTACAGCAGAAATTGTCACTAAATCAATTTTTGTTTATTAGTGAAACAAAAACAGTAATAAATAAAAATGAATTAGATGAAGTATGAAACAACATGTTGAAAGCAGTAAGCAAAATTCATATAAAGAGCTGCTGAGCTGTACACAATTGCCGGCTAAGAAAAATTACTTATTTGGTCTTTCTAGCCTCTATTTCTTCATAAACATTCTGTCCTTCTAGAATTCAAGTTTAGAAACTAATCACAGTGGCAAATCACCTGGATAATTTAGTGGAAGTTTTGTAATTTTCATTGGAAGATGGGGAAGGTAAATCACTGTCATGAACCCTATGATAATCTACAAACTGTATCCAAGCCTGCTCTGGAAATAACTGGGGGATGTGTGTGTGTGTGTGTATGCAAGTGCCTGTGTAGGGGGAAAAGGGGGTGTGTGCAAACAGAAATAAACAAATGAAAACCCCCAAACCAAGAAGTTGTTATTTGTAGGCTCAAGCCTGAAAAGGTCTCTGAAAACACTGCAGACAAGGCAAACTGTTTAAAAATCTCTTCCTTGATTTGCTGATGACACTCGAATTGAAGAAAATGGCTCAGCCCATATTTGCTGAATAAAAAATTAAAAGCAACTACGTTGCTGATTCTTCTTTTTTGGTGAGATTCTATAGTGACAAAACCATTCAATACTTAGTACAGCATCTGAGGATTTCAGTTCAGATTAAATCTTTGTGTTTTCCCATCAATTCTAATTGCAAATAATTCCACATTTCTTAAAGGGCCCATTGTGAAGTGCTCCCTAGCAGTATATCATGGAATTGTGTCATCACCGTTTCAATCAAGTTTTATTCCGCTGATTTCAATTCATTATTAACAGCCTAAAACTAGAGTATTGACTACACACAACAATCCTATGCTTCTCCATTTCAAGCATTTTAACCTCTTCCAATCCCCCAGACTCAGCACCCCACTCTACCCTACCCTTGGTTCATTCTCTTCTAGCTTCATGTCAAAGACTACCAATTTCAATTTTTCCCATTCATTTCAACCATTTCCATTGTAACTCCTCCATGCATTCTCTGAGGCTGTATGCATTTTTCTGCTTTTCTACACTTGGTAAGATCTGCACTGGCTGGATTTTAATACTTAAGCTTTACTACAGTCAATTCTTCTTGTAGTCCCTTTCCAGTTCAGTGATTTCAATTCAAGACATGTTCCTTTTATTCCCCATATTTAAACAAAAGGAAAGCCAAAGAAAACATTCGCTCAGACTGACAAAAGAGTCATATAAAAGAATACAAGGGGATATTGAAAGATTTTAAAGTTACTGCCAAGGAGAAAAAAAAGATAAACACAATACAGCAGAATATTCAAAGGTGAATATAAAAATATACAACAAGAAAGTGAACGTTATTTCTATTTTAAGCCATTCTGTATGCTCCGTTAAAGGAATATGCTATTTCCCTGGCTGTAATAGATTCCTGTATAGAAAAAAAACCGAAACCAAACCAAAACAAATTTAAATGTTAAGTAGACAGCCTCTATTTGGTCAGCACAGTGAGAACACCAGAGAAATGGGTGGGCTGGAATCACTGCGAATTTTTGAGCTTGCTAAATAAAAAAGCACCGTGATGGCATATAAAAACAGGCAACAGCCTTGCAGGAAAAGAATACTAGCTAACAATCTGACTGTGCAGGTACATTCTGGCTTTTGGCAGAGCTTTTCTTTTATTGCAGGAGTATTTAAACCTCTATAGTTACTGCAAGTAAATGGTATCTACCAAGAACTGTGGAAATGTGCTCAGAGGGCAGGGCAGAAGAATGACATGTTGTTGTGACACTGTCAAATGCTAGTGCCATGGAAATCTTTATTCTTAACATTTTAAATGCAGAGTTGAAGGAAGCAGAAGGCAACCACAAATAATAGGACAGCTCTGTTTCCTTGGTGCACACTTGTGGTAATACAGAGTGCCCTGTCTCTAGCAGCCTTGCTTGTTACTGGACTGCTCACATTGTGGAACAATTTACATCAATCAGCTCGCAAAAGCAGTTGCTAGGGGCCAATATCCTGAAGAATCCCAGGACAAAGAAATGGACATGGCAAAGAAATAGATGAGAAGAACAGTCTGAGGTAAGCAACCTCACTCTATATGTAGCAAGGTAGGTCTCTTTGTGTGATCTACCACTAGATGCACTTATTTAGAAGTCTTGGAGCCGCTGAAGATAAAGCTGAGTATTAACTCACCTGTCTCAGCAACTTTGGTGTGTGACTGTGGGCTTCAAAAAGTATCAGCTTCTGATCAGGATTTATAGCCCTGAACCTTACCCATCCTCATCTCCCCAACTTCAAAATCAGCTCCAAACTAATCTTTAAGATCAAAATTATGAGGTAACAGGCTTTAAACAGCCAATAACAATATACAACATTGAACTTTCCTACCCTAAAATACAGATAAGCTGAGATTGGTTATCTTTTCTGCTTGTAAAGTTCAAAGATAATTTTCTAATCATCCTGGAGAGTGCTTTAACAATTATATAATAGGACATTCTACAGTGAGAAGCTAATATTTCTTCCTTTTGAGGCCATTTGATATTGCAGGAGAAGAGAGTATGAATGCAGAGAAGAGTTCTAGGATGTAGTTTCATTTCTAAATAACATTGGTCCCTGTCCTAGCTATGTAGTGAATGGCATCTCACCTTAGAAACCCCAAAGCCAGAAGCAAAAGCAGACTGCGTTGCACAAGAATTGCCATAACAGCGCTCTCTGAATACAGAAACTGTGCTCTAAGGCAGTGCTGAATGAAGAATTAAAGAGCTGGCACATTTCCCATCAATCTCTTACATCATCTGCCCAAACCCGATACTCATAGAGAGGATGCAATTTACAGTTATTTCATGACTTACAACGTGTAGGCAGGAGATGCCACAGATTGTAAGTAAGAAAAAACCACTGAAATAAAAGACTTGTCAGGGAAAGAAAGCCACACATCACAAAATAAAACATGACAAAATTGCAACACTCTGAATCACTCCTCTTAAAGACAGAATGAACAACAGCCACGTTTTTTTGTAGGGCAGCACCACAACCAATGGTCTAATGTAATGAAGAGTAGATACCTCCTGCCATGGGATGAGCTGCAGCAAACCTGCTGCCACAGCAGTTTAACTGTTGAGGAAGTGGAATTGCCCCATAGGTGTATCAGCAAGATTTGTGTCCTGAACACCAGCTGTCAAGGCAGGTTTATGGGCAGAACTGAATGACTGTGTCAGTGTGCTGGGAGAGCAGCCCAAGAGCCTGCCAGACGTAATGGTGAAAATGTCTCTGAGCACCACAGTGGAGAGGAGCTGTGAGTTTCCTTTCTTTCCTAGAGTGCTCAAGAACCATCAGCATCATAACTGTTCTTCAGCATAACGGGAATTATGAAGGTCTCAAAATAGTAAGGAATGGCACCAGACAGAATCTGCACCCACTTAATTTCATGCTAAGCATTCAAATGGGCAGCTGCTCCTACTCTCTGCACTACTGCTCACCACAGAAACACACTGCCAGTTGGCTTACCTCGTTTTTTTTCCACCTCAATTCTAAGATAGTTTCAGCTTTTCACTACAGAAATACTTACTGTGAGCAGAATGGAGTCTGCATTTATATATTTCATGCAGCTCCTGGTGTTCTCTGAAGGAGAGAAAGCACCAAACCATAAAGGATATCAGAAGCTGCTGCTTCACTGCTACAGGTAGCACAACTTACCTACTTCCCTGTTCCAGTACAGCCCTCCTCCCATATTTGTATTCAAGTCAGCCCCTTCCAAGATATCTTATCTGTCATCAGCCTCCACAACTATTTCCTCTGATGGAAGAAAACCACACTGTACCATGGTGAAAACTTCTGCAGAGGGAGACAAGTGTTCTGCCTTTTGCCCTCCCTCCCACTCCGTTCTCTGCCAGGCACCTATATCAGCAAGCTCTCAGTACTTGCCCCTGTTAGTGACCATCTCAGTCCTGTCTGCCAGGCAGTCTCCATTCTCTTACTCAGAGAACCAGCTGAATTGCTAATTTCTTCTCATGTTTTCTACATTTCCACCTATCCTTTCAGATGTACGGTTCTCCCTTAACTCATCTAATGTCCCTTGCTGTGTAGCTTTAAGAGCTTCTCCACAGGAAAGGCAAACCAGGAGCCAAGGAAAACCTGAACCCAGGCACTGCCCACACCAACCAGAGCACGGTCCCACAGGACCCAAGAACAGCAGGCAGAGCCAGATGCTGACAACAGGCTCAACTGACAGCCCTAGACAGGACAGAAAGAAGACTCAGGACTAGCACTCATCCAAGAGAGGCCAGGTTGCATCAACAGGAGCCAGGACCAAGACTGCAACATCAGTTCAAGATCAGCCAGGAAACTTGGCTGGAGACAGAATGGGCAACGGACACATCCCAAACATAACTCAAGCAAAAACAAATCAGGACTCTTTTCTGACAGATCAGACAAGTTCTGTGTTTCTTCATGTAATAAGAGCTCTGTGAACTTTGCTCATTTCAGTGGAGTCAACCCTGATTTAAATTATTAATATGGGGTGACTGGGCCAAGTGATTTGCTTGTTCTTGTGCCTTGATCCTTCATGTAAAGCATCATTTCACAACTTCACTCAGTTGTACTTTAAAAATGCATATGTAGAAAAAGTGTAGAAAATGTGAGGGCAGCGAGACCAGCCTCAGAGGATGTAACAAACAGTACCAAACTCCCTCTAAGATTGTCTGACTGACTCTGAATGTTGATCAGTGTGAAGTAACCTGATGTTGTTAGATCTGCTCCTCTGCAGTTTTCACAGCTTGCTTGCTTTGGGTAGCATCTAAGAGTCTCTAATTCTCCAGAATGTGAGTAAACACATGCAAAACCTTAAAGAGCAGCATTTTCTAGTATGTGTCAAGGTGAGAGGGAGGAAAGAGAACGTTGTCCCATTCCCTGGTGGGGAATGGAAAGGTGGTTCTTGCTGGACCCTGACCCACATCCTGATGCTCATCTACCACTCTGCACAAAACAAAGCCAACACATGAAGTAACAGCACAAGGGCTTATCATGGTGCTTGCTGGTGCTTGGGTCACCCTTAGTTCTCATATAGGCTTTTCTGGTAGGACATCTACAGTCCCCATTTCAGGAAGAGTTCCCTTACCTAAGCATCACTCTCACTAGCACAAGCAGCCTTGGTCCGGGGTCCACTCTTGTCATTAGACTAAAATGGGACGGATGGAGTGATATCTCCATTCCCCTGTGGGTCTAAATTACAAATATGTCACTGAACATCCCAGGAATGAGACAACAGCAGTTCCTGCATGGACCAGATTCCCTTTCTTTGAAGCAAAATCCTGGGCTGATCCTCATCATCACTCTACCTTCTGGTTAAAAATACCTGACCTTGTGAAACTTCACAGCTCCCTCTGGGCAGCCAGCCCCTTCCTGTCCAGTGAAACACCCGTGGAGGTCTACTGAGGACCAGGCAGTTCTGCCTGTATCCACGTGTGGCTGTCCTTGATCTGATATCCCCCGATACTGGCTCCTCCTATATTTAATCTTCTCCCACAGCTTGATAACCTACTTGTTATGCACCTACACGGACACAGGCAGTGAGCTGCAAGGGGGGGATGGAGGGCGGGGGCTGGTGGTGGGTGGATGTGGATGTCAGGGCGTGCTCACCACCACCCTCTGCCCAGGAGCTGCGGCGCCGCACGGAGGGGTTCCTCCTGCAACCTCTGTAGTGCGGGCTGCTGCTCTCCATCTCCAGTGATGGATGGGCTTTGCTCTCCACGGGAGGCAGTTGGAAGGAATGCTCTGTAGTGCCGACACTTCTTCCCGGGTCTGCTGTTTATCGGGGCGGCGGGAAAACACACTGCGGGAATATTGAGCATTTAGTAAGTCTGTAAGTGATCAAATAAATCAGCGCTTCCCCCACGTAACAAAAGCGCTCTCATTCACCAGCGGGAGGCTGAGCGGCGGTGCTCCTCGCTCCGCTGCCCGCGGTGGTGTAAGAAAACCGTGGGTGAATGGGAAGCTCGGGGTTTCCCTGGCACTGAGCCGTGCAGGCTGGGACTGCGGCGGCTGCCGGGGCGGGGGTGCCGCTGCTGCCGCCGCCGCCGCCCTGCTCTCCGCGCCCCTCCGCGGCTGCGGACCTCCGCGGACCTGCTCCCGCGGTCCCCTGTCACACCGCCGCGTTGCGTAACTGCTGCTCACGGCGATGGCTGTGGCCACCCCTCACCTCGGGGGCCACCGTGAGCCCGGGCGGCTGCGCCCAGGCTGCGGCCGCATGAGCCCCTCCCGCCCCGCGCAGAGCCGCGCAGAGACACCGCCTGCGCTCCGCGGGAGAGCGCCTGCCAGGAGCAGCCCCGCGCTCCCTCTGCGGACTCCCCGCTTGCCCCCGGTCTCAGCAGCCCAGGAGCGCTCCGCGCGGGGTGGCGGTGCCTGCGCGGGGCCCTCGCTGCCCGCCAGCACCGCGCCCAGCCCTGCGCGCAGCGCAGAACAGCGCGCAATGCCGTCCGCGCTCGCAGCCCGTTATCCTGAGTGGGAGAGTGATCCCCAGGCTCAGTTTGCTCTGGGAGAGATTTTCAACAGCTCTATTACCATGCAAGCGAGAAGATTCAGTCAGAAGAAAGTGCCTTTTTTTTTTTTTTTTCTTAATTTATTCACCAGAGCGCCCACCGCACGAGAGGGTGAGGGGATACCCTATTTAGTCACCTGGGTCCCCCTCACGGCTGGGCAATGGCTCCCCGTTCCCTCCTTTCTTTGAGGCAAATGCTGCTTTTGGGGAACAGGGGAGCCAGACCTCACCGGGCTCATAGGGGTGGCACAGGGCATCCCCGGTACCTTTCCCTCTGTCTTCCCTGTGCAGATCGTCCCCGCTGCCGAGGGTGCGGGGGAGGAAGAAGGGCTGCAGGGGAGCAAGGGGGGCTGCCGAGGCGGTGCGTGTCCCCCCCGCCGCCCCCTCGGTGCGGCGGCACGTGGTGCTCCCGGGACGCGGGTCCTCAGACGCCCCCCCTGCCCAGCCAGCCAGCCTCCTTCGCGAGGAGCTTTTTATAGCAGCCCCGACCCGCTCTCCGATGGGAGGTTTCTCGCCGCGCTCACGTTACCGTGCGGGTGCGATGTTAAATAAAGGAGGGGGGAGGAGGGGAAGGGAGTTCGGCGCGCGCCTAATTAAGAGCCGGCGTTAACCAGGAGGGCTAAAAATAGCGCCGAGCGCCGCAAACCACCCAACCGCAGACAGCAAGCCCCGTCGGTCCCCGCCGCGCCTCCGCCGGTGAATGGAGCGGCGGGCGCTGAATGGGCCGGGAGCATGAATGGGAAGCGGCGTGGCGGGGCGGCGGGGGGCCGCGGGGGGGCGCTGCGGCGCCGCGCTGGCGGCAGCTGGAGCCCCGGCCGCGCACGTGCCGGCGCGGGGGCGGCTCGGTGTCACCTGGCGGCAGCGGTGGCGGCGGGCGGGGCGCGGCGCGGGCGGCCCGGCTATAAGAGTGTCCCGCCGCGGCACATGCACACTTCGGGAAACTTCCTGCCGGCGCCCGCCGCCGCGCCCGCCGCCATGGGAGGCGCGCCCGCTCCGCCCTAGGGCGGGCAGCCCCGCGGCACCGGGCGGCTGCGGCCGCCACCCGCGCCCCGATCTGACCTGACCTGACCCGCCTCCGCGGGGGCAGTGCTGGCGGGCGCGCCCGCTCCGCCGGGACCCGCTGGTGCCCTGGGAGGCGGCGGCAGGATGAGAGTGAACGAGAGCGAGCTGAACAGCTCCGTCCTCCCGCGGGACCCGCCGGCCGAGGGCGCCCCTCGCCGCCAGCCCTGGGTGACCTCCACTTTGGCCGCCATCCTCATCTTCACCATCGTGGTGGACCTGCTGGGCAACCTCCTGGTCATCCTCTCCGTCTACCGCAACAAGAAGCTGCGAAACGCGGGTAAGGGGCGGCGGGGAGGCCCGGGGGCGCCGCCCGGGCTGGGGTGGGTGGGGGTCCCGTGGCCCCGGGATGCAGCGCCGTGGCCTCTTGGTCTGCCTGTAAAACTTTCCCCGGGCGCGCAACTCCGGGGTTGGGCTCTTTGCCTCCATCCCCAGCTGGCGGTTATAGACTGTGACAGATGCCAAGAGCTCCGTCTTTCCTGCCGAGTCGGTAATCGAGCGGGAAAGGGTATTTTTAGCTCCCGCCACCGAATCCTAGTGTTATTTTTAGCGCTCGGCAGTTCCCACCTAGCAAAAGAGGATGGCACGTAAGTCGTATTTAAGAATGAAATTTAGACACGGTACCGGGAATGCTGCCTTGCATACAGTGTGTGTCTGTGCATGCTGGATGCTGTTCTTCTGATTGATTTTCTTTAAGTTACAGAAATGTCTCCAGTAACAAATTCTATGGTTGAAGCTTCAAATCAAGCGAATACGAAGTTATAAACATTGCAGGATTCAGACAATTCCCTCCCCCCACCTTTGTTCGCCTCCTACTTGCTGTCTAGGTCTTTGGGGAATGGAAAATATCTAACAGAAAACAGCTTTAGGCACTTTTTAAAAAAAAAAAATCTCTAATTTTGACAGGTTGGAATCTGTGCTGGTCTATTGAGTAAATCCCTCTTAGTTCATGGATTATTGGTCAGACAGGCAGGAGCTTCTTCAGATTCATTCTGCTTTATCATGTCAGACCAGCTGCTGTGCACGTGTACCAAATCTGTGCACTCCAAACCCTATGCATCTTTCATTGAAAAAAATACAGGAGCATGTGAAGAGAGCTGTACTGGTAATGAAAGCAGAATTTCACTCCATGACAACTGAGAAGCCGCTTTTATTTTTTTCACAAAGGAGCTGTAGGGGTCCTCATTGTTATTGCACTAAGTTAATTAGTTAGTGGTTTAAAATTCATCTGAGGTGGAACTTGAGCCTGGGCTTTGTTCTGAGCTAGCCTAAGAAAGGTATCTAGTATTGGACTCTGGAAAACAGTGGCTTGCTTATCTTTCTAAGGTTAATTCAGGTAACTCAAGTGGATTGTTGTTTCAATTTTTTTCAGCCACAGTGGAATGCCACACACAAGATCAAAATGAAGAGTAACAGATTTTAATATTTTCCTCCCTGCAATTGCCACTGATGTAAATTCCAAAAGCTATATTATCTTCCTGCTTTCATTGCCAGAAATTTCATTCACTGGAGCTGGCAGTGTAACACATGCAATAGCATATAATTGAGAGGAGACTCCAACTCCAGAAGTCCACTTCAGCACTTGACTACCCTTGTTCCCTGGAAGATTTTTAGATGGAGGGAGAAAGAGTTAAGACAAGCATATTACTGGAGTTACTCTAGGGGAATGGGTGATATTCTCCTCCTCCTCCTTAATTAGTAAATTTGTACTTTAGCACTTCCACGGGGTATTTGCAATATGGGCAAGTCTGGTGAAGTCCGAAATACACGTGGTGTCTGTTTTCTGGAGACGTAACTGAATCCTTGGGCTCTGGGTGTGTGCATACTCTCTGCTGTAGATGTCGTGTAATCCCTCCTGAATCTCAACACGTGCTCACTTGCTCACTCTTACTGCATTTCTTGTTCTTGCCTTTTCTGTCATAGTGACTGTAAAGAGCTGCAATAAACTGGGAACAGCTAGGAGAATAGAGCATTCTTCTGAACATAAATTCTTTGAGACTGGAACATGAACTAGATACTGATTGACCCTCTGAAATTAAGGATTAATTAAAACAAGTAGATACTTGGTGCAAGACACTAAATAGTATATGGTCTCGATTTAGGAAAAAATAGGAGCAAGCTTCTAAAGTTCTTAAGTTTGGGGTTTTTTTATTTAAAATATAGGGGAAGTTGGTACATGGATTAAAGGAGTCTTTTGAAATAACACAAGTTTTAAAAAGGTCTTCTAAGTGTTCTTGACCAATCCTGCAAAAACCCAAGCCTGGGCATAACTTTACTTATATGAGCACTACTATTAAGTTGAGCATTCAGTTAGGAAGGGGTTACTCAGAAGAATAAATCTATAACAGAGTATTTAGAAGACCCTGGCCTAATACTTGTAAGTTTGAAGACTAAAGTCTCCTAAGTCTTGTTTATCCTAATTCAGATTATTCAGGAAGAGATCACATTGAAAACAATCTGATTTATACATACAACTAATTTGTAACATGGTAATGCCAAAGGCAGTTATGACTTTTTACAGAAATGTAATAAGAAGGAAACTTCTGCTTTTGCAACAACTTACATTAATTAAGTCTTGCTGGTACATTTATTGAGGAAAAAGGACACAGGATGAAAATTCCACTGGAAAAAGGTCAGGGAGGAACAGAAGATGCCTCCTGAAGAAAATGTGTCTCACTGAAGATTTTCTTCCCTCTTTGCAAGAGAGAACTAACAGAAATAAGGAGTGTTTAACCCTTTCACAAAAAGGTGGATTTGGTAGGGGAAAACATCTTGCATCTCTGTCCTACTCTCTATTACATACATGTTTATTGGAAGATACTACAAATTGAACCTGTGGACTTATGATTTAAAAAGTGCATTGGGGAATAGTAGGAAGGCCTAGAAAAACCTTCTCAACAAGTGGTGTAACCTTCCTGACAGTCAGAAGGTTAGTAAAAGACACTGATCAAAGCAGAGAAGTCAGTAACTCAAAGAAGTTTGTCTCAGCAAGCGAGGAGTGTCTGATACTACAGACTCCTTCATAGGCACAAGCATGGCTTCAATAGATGCTCTTCTAGACACAGAAGCTGATGATGCAACTGGTAGGATCCTCTTTTATTTAATGTATTGACTTGTAATAAGTTTCATAGTTCTGGTTTGTTATTTCTTTTATGGTGGCTTTGTAATCCAAGAGGTGCCTGACACCAATTCAGTCCTGATGGGAGCAGTTAAAATTTAAAGCTGACCTACACAAAGACTGAATTTGGTTTATGATATCTGTAATCTTTTAACTTTGAAACAAAGTTCAAGGGAAACATTCAAGGCATAAGGATTTTAATGACCATATCTTGATAGCATATTCATGCAGCTTGAACTTTAAACTGATGTGCCTTCTTTAATAACTGATTTTTTAAAGGAATGATAATAGATCACTTTAAAAAGAAGTTTTGTGTAAATCCTTGTCTCATTTACCATTACTGATATTCACAGACCACAGAGAAGGTCATTGAACTGATCCACCCTGGGAAGATGCAATAACTAGCCTTAGGGGAGGTGTATTAAAAAGCTGTTGGTACTTTTAGCAACAGGTGGAATTTTTACTTGAAACTGTCACCATCGAATCAGAACATCTCAGAAAACTGTTGAGATCATTTAAGTGATTTATGTAATACTTCACACAAATTTGGTGATTGGTGGTATCCTTATGCCTTTGTTGTTACCCACACCAAGAAAAACAATGCATCAAGAACAAGGTGAGGGAGCAGTTCTAAGTCTTTGACTATGGAGAGTAGTTTTCTGGTAGTGACATCAAAATGTCAGCACACACCTGTTCTTTTGGTGACAGGTGGATTTGGGTACTCAGTGATTGCAGGACTGGACCATTCTTAAGGTCAATGAAGAACGTTTTCTTGAATGGTATTGCACCTCTTGCTCTTCTTTCTCTTCCTTTTGAAACTGTTCTCTTGTCCTGGTGGGTTGCTTTTTTTCTGGGTGCTTTGTGTGCTGAGGTCCAAAGGTTCCCTGACTACCCCTCCAGCAGAGCCCTGTGTGGGAAGGGAAGCCTCCAGCAGGCAAGAAGGGAGGCCCAGCAGTCTCACCCTCACTCCTGTGTGCCTGTCCTGTCTGCCAGCACCTGACATGGGTTGGGATAATCCAGGGAGTGGTGCCAAGATGGTGACTAGCACCTACCAAATCAGGGCAGAAAGCTGCATTAACTCTCTTCTCACGGATCTCTGTTCTGTGCTAGGTGTATTTGGGTTTTTCTACTTTTTTCTAGTTTTCCATGTCCTTGGCCCAAATGTTTTGTTGCTAAAACTTTGTTACTGGTGAAGAATGCAGAGAGGAAGTTTGACATAGCTGAGACCCCAAGGCTCTGAGCAGCAAGATACAGTTAATTTTACTAGGACTATACACATGCTTAAACTGTGGTAACTACTTTTCTGAATGAGATGGCAATGAAAAAGAGAAAAAACCCCAATGTTTGTATGCTCAATCTGCCTCACCTGCTTTAGATCCTAAGAGTTCAGTGAAGACAGTTCTGTGAGTGCTCAAAAGAATATAATGAACTCAAGGGTAGTTTCTCTAAAATATCTAAGATCAGTGAAGTTGCTTTTGAAAGAACTAAGGAACACAGCTACTTCTGATTTTTTTTTTTTTTTCCATTCTTTGCTAAATAGTACAGCCGTTGCAGAATTAGGGATGGGAATCTATCAGTAAGAATTTAATTTTGGCGGCTTTTCAAGCTGGCCCTGGGTTTTGATTTGAGCAGTGTAAGAATCTAGTTGAAGAGTGCTCCTCTCTTAATGCATTTTCTAGAATAAAAATTTTAAAAATAAGGATGGAGCTATCTTTTGATAATCAGATTGGAGATATCATCAGCCTTTTCAGAAAAATATTGTTCTTGATGATGTTTTGTTTTTTAGTTTTAAAATTATAATGTTAAATGCTTTAGTAAAGATTGTTATATCTAATAAATAAAAATCCTGTTGTGAATTGAGACTAATGAAATCATTCTTTTTGTCACAGGTGATCCTTGGACTTCATTTTGTGCCCTGAGAGACATGGTAGCCCGAGAAATACTTGACTCAAGGAAGAGAACTTAGAAGATCAAGTTATAGCACAAATTCAGGGTTCTGATAAAAACTGAGATGTTGATGGCAATGAACATTATTTCAGAAATTAGTAGCTTCCAGTATTAAAAATGGTAAGCTGTTTGGGAGAAGAGAAAATGTCTAGAGGAGATGCTGAACTTTGCAAATTGTTGAGCAGAACTGAGCATAAAAAATACAGTTTCAATAAAGTTGTTCCTCAGACTGGTTTGAGTTGAATACTTTACTGAATCAGAGGTTTGCTTCAAAGACGTGTTTAAATGGTGCTGTGCTGTTAGTGACCAAAGGTAGAGGTGAGTATTTCAAATAATTAATAATTTATTCTTACTAATGTGTCTGTCAAGCTCAGCTATTTATTCTTTTTGCAAGATTCTGCATTTTGAAGTTTTTAGAGACATTGCTTTTTCAGTTAGCTGCCAATGGGCAGCAGTACTTAATATGCTCTACTATTTGCTGTCTCATTTAGGTTATTTTTGAGGGGTTTTCTCTTTTCTCATAAAGATTTTTTGCATCTTTAATTTTCTCATTAGCCATTTCTGATTTGTTTCTACTCTTACCTCTTTCCTATTTCTTTTTACGCTATCTACTTTTCTTTTATAACATAGATACTTGATGTCTTTCCAGCATTCAGACATCATCAACAAGTCTAGGTTAGTGACAGGAAATGGTACCAAGAGTAGGCATCCACTGCTGATGTGACAATGTCTGTTCTGTTCCTCTGGTGAGGCTTGCTTTCCTGGGGCAGTAAAAACTTTGCAGTGTCAATTCAATGCTATGCATCACAATTTAGTTTTGCAACGTCAATAAGAACTTGTCCCCCTTGCTGTTGGCAGTTTTTCTTCTAGTCACATCTGTGTGCTGCCTTAAATATCTTATTTCCACTCCTGAGAAAAAAATTACAGACCTGTTTCAGGAGGACTTACTTACAATTCCTCAGGATAACAAAATACAAATTTTTAACAAAGCAAACAATGTTTGCTTATTGAATGAACAAATAAATGTGTATTTAATGTGTGTAGTTAAGAAATGCTTGGGACTATAATACAAATGCTACTACTAAACAAGTGTTCTTTCCAAATCTAGCCCTCCTGAAGTCACGGGTGGACAGGTGGGGTAATCAAGGTTTCTACTTTAAATGACAGAATAAAGGTCTGATTAACTTCTTACTTATTTTTTAAGAATGGATAAAATATGTAAACAAACTTCACCAGTGCCTTTAAATTCAGACGACAAGCACGCTGCAAGCTTCTTAATATTTTTTTTTTTCAACTAGAGTGGTAACTGAAAGCAATCTGCAAAGCTATTTATAGTGTTTAGATGGTGACTTCTGCAGCATCTAAGTAGCTTTGTGGTAATAACTGACCAGTATGTGTGAAAAGTTTCATGTTCTATGGTTTTTTTTTTTAATGAGGAGGCAAATTTTTACCACTTCCTTAAGAAACATCTAATACCAGAGGTAAAAGATTTTCAGCTCATTCTTTTAATTTTGTAAATTTCCTAATACAGTACCAGGTCATACAGTTATATATGTTTATATATATATATGTTCTTCAAAATTATCAGTTTTTGAAGAATAGGTATTAGACTACTGGTCTTGTAAAAATTCAGTTCTTGATTATATCAGAGACCCCTATGCTTGAGTTGGGAACTTGAATTTGGTTCTTTTGGTTTTGGGCAGGGTGGTGGGTTGTGTTTTTTTGGTGGTGGAGGACTCATCTTTTCCATTGCTAGAATTTCAAAAAAGTCTTTCAGTGTTTCATTTGGACTATACCCTATCATAGGAACCCCTGCTCTCTAAAATGAGAGAAAATAGCAGCAGCTGACTTTAAACACATGTGACCAAGCACTGAAATTCTCTAGTCAAATACATACTAAGCAGCTGGAAGGGTTTATGGATAGTTTCAGATTAATTATATTTTTCAGTTTACATCTTTAAACTGACTGTTCAGCTAATTTTATTGTGTAAGTTAGACTGAGTATGTACTTTTTTCATTTAGGCCTACAGAAACCCCATTCAGAATGATGTGCACATGATATTCTACATGTGGTGCTGAAATATAAGGTCTATTTATATTATATCACCTTGGGGTTGTTTGTTTGTGGGGTTTTTTTTTGGCTGCAGATGCAAGGTTAGCAAAACTAATTTGTCTTCAGGGAGAGGTTACCAAGCAGAGGTAGTTTGCCCCTGTGCTGACAGAGGTCAGCTCCATGCTTGGTATTGAGGTCAGTCAGTAATGTGACTTCTTTTTTAGTCAGCTGTTTCAGCTGCACCAAGTATAAGCCTATTGTGGTTATGGTGCAGCTGCCAGAACTTTGTCATTTAGCCAGACAAAGTGACCAGCTCTGTAGAGATGAACCAAAGTGGTGAATGGGCATGGGTACAGGGATCAGCTTTGAAAATTGGTATCCAGTCACACCAAGCAGAAGTTTCTCCAGATCTTCCTATTCTAGGAAAAAATGATGAGTATTTTTTCCCCAGTAGTGACTACAGGTTTCATTTTATGTTTCTGTTTTCTAGAATGACTGATGAAGAGTTTTCTACTCCTTAGTCTAACTTGAGTTTTAAGGACACATTCATCTCCCTGTCTGTATTTGGGAGAAGAAAGTGTTTTCATTTTCACAGGTAAAAGAGCCCAATACAGTTAGGATGTGGCATTTTTGTTAGGAATACTTTTAAAATGTGGGACTTGCATATTATGAAGAACCAAAGTTCGCATAGATGCAGATGAATCATTTACTTCAGTTGCATTTTGTTTCATTTTGGATGAAGAATTAATGGTCTCTAAATAAAAGTTTGTGTATTTTACATTAATATGCTCTGTCTTAATTATAGTAAATATTTACATTAAAAATGTCTCTGGATTATCTCTGACTGTGTAATGCTGAGATCTGCCTTCTGTAATTGGAGTACTGCAATGTGCCGCAACTATCATGCAGGTTCACATAATCTACTTTTTAAAACCAGGTTCTTCCCCACATTCCCATTCTATATTGCATCTCCGAATCTTCCCTGAATCTCTGTTACCAATTTAGTTCTTAGAACACAGGATTGAATGGGACATTTTCAGTCATCAAATACAGCTTTCAGGTGTTGTAGGTGTTCACAAAAATCCTTTTGGAATCACCTATTTCCTTACTCCAACTGAAGAAGAGTACTGAGACACTGGAAGGTGGCTCAGTGAGGTTGCAGATGTCACATTCCTTGTTCAAGTGTTCAAGGCCAAGTTGGATGATGGTTTGAGCAACCAGGTGTAGTGGAAGGTGTTCCTGCCCATAGCAGGGGGTTGGAACTAGATGGTCTTTAAGGTCCCTTCCAACCCAACCCATTCTATGATGCTTATTGCTTAAACATATTTTCTGTCAGTTTATATGCTTTTGCTGCTGCACCACGATTACATAGCATTACTTAGCACCTCTCTTTCCTGTAATGAGAATAAAAGTATCACCTCTTGGCTGTTGTTTTGTTAGTCAAAGAAAGGTTGGTATCAAATTCTGTTAGTCTTTCTACAAAATAACCTTTCCCTTTTGCAAGAGAGCACCACTTCCAGGAGTATGCCTGATCTCTGGAAATAACTTCCCTAAAAGTGAAATCCTGGTTTTACTGAAATCAATACCAAATCTCTTATCAAGGTCAGTGCCTGTCTTGCTTCTGTTTATGTCTGCAATACTTGCCAGGGAGTAAGAAGGTTGCTGTACTGCTCACAGCCTTAAACCCAAGGTGTGGTAAGCAGAGAAATCCTCTGTAACTCTGGACTTGGAACAGGATTTTTGTTGGATCATGGATAGTCTTGTAAGAAAGCTGAATACAGGTAAGGGTCATAAGTGCCTGACCTATATACCCTGGGGTGGGTGCATTGTAAGAAGGCACTTAAAATTTCGTGTGGAATAGGTATGCAAGCTATTAAATCTGAAAATTGATGCTTCAGGAACACACTTGGGAATAAAACACCAAGGATTGCTACTGCAGTGCTGCCCTTTGTAGGGTTACAAATGGGAATTGTTACTTGGGTCAAGGACAGTTAGCTTGTGCTAAAGTTGGCTGGTCAGATCACATAACTATATTCTTGATATATTTGTCCCCTTCTACTTTCTAGGAACTCATTGTTCTTTATTATGTTCGTTAATCAGAGTAAGTTGGGGTTTTGCTGCCCCACTCTACACATGGGTGGTTCTGTAGTGAATTATATCATCATGTATATGTATTATGTTCCTTTGGAAATTTCTCAGTCTGGCTGTGACCACAAAATCTTTCAGTTCTCCTTTGTTTGTTTTTTTTTTTCTTTTTTTTTCCTTGTCTTCAGAACTGTACTGTTGAGAATCTCTGCAGAGCTTATAAACCCATTTTATTCTCTGTTCCTGATGGAGTAACACATTCCAACACCTGTCAGTAAGGATTTTCATAGTATTGGCTATGTAATTTCTTGGATATGTACATAACCACATTTATATTAAAGCATATGTAAATCCTACTGATTTTTACCATGTTGCAGAAGTTATTCAAAACAAAGGTTGCCTAATCTTTTGTAGTCTGGGTTCATGAATTTACAGATATGGATACATCTGGAAACATTTCCTCTAATTTGGTGGTTTTTGCAGAAAGGACCTTCTCATTTAACTTTTTTTTTTTTTTCCCTAATGCAGCATCTGCTGGCACATTGTAACTCATATTTTTGTGTATTGTTTGTGAATATACACACTCCAGAAATTACAATCTCTCATACACAGGAGAAGAATATTCAGCATTCCTGAGGGAAGGGAGGACAGTAATCTTTCCTTACCTTTCCTCCACCTAGACACAGGGTGCTGGCTTTAGTTCATAGGATAAATTAGAAGAATTTTCGTTGTTCTTGTAATTTGTGCTTATTGAGACAGCTTCCACAGGAATTTTTGTATTGGTGAGTGTCGTGAACACATAATCTTCATTGGCCAAGCTCATTCTAACTATTCTGGATGCAAACTTTCAGGGCTACAGAGTTAACAAAGTAGTCCTCATCAAGCTCAGTAAAAGAGCTTTTCATCTTCTCTGTTATACTGGTAAGTACAGAGAAGACAGCACTTTGTGTCTTAGCATATATTAAATATCTAATGTAGAGCTCAAAATGCAGTCGGATTTTTGCTCTTGCAGCAAAGGTTTCTGAACAATTTTTTTGGCAAATAATTGGGCATTTCTTTTGTGTCTTCGCTTATGAAGTTGTGAATATACTACCATTTTTTGCAGCTCTTCTGATTCCTTTTTCTCTTGCCCATCCAGTGCATCCCACTACTGCAGTGCCTTATGATATTGTCAACTATGAACATTTTGTTGGTTGGTGGGAAACTGCCTTGATTTTCATAATTTTTGTGGCATAATACTTGTCTTGTTTGTAGGCGATCTCCAAAAGTATTTTGTATTTACCTAACATACCCACTTCTGTTCAATTACTTATGCATGTTCCTATGAATTTGTCATGCTTCTGCTCATCATACATTTGCACTTTTTCTTTGGATGATCCATACCCATTGGGTATTATGCTGAGGATGGCATGAAGATGACCACTCCTGTATTGAAGAACAATTTTGCACTTTTCTTGCTAAATTATTTGCTGCTGAATTTTTTGTCTTCTTTTGGTTTGTTTTTTTCCCTATGTTTTTTCCCTACGTTTTGAGTGTAGACGTCAGTTTTTTTCTGAAAGGCTCTTGTTTTAGAGTTATTGACTCAGGTCTCTCCCTCATGGGCTCCTTTACACATTTTGTCAAAACTGGTATTTATATACTCTGTAAAAATAGAATTCTGAGATGCTGCCCTATTCTTAGGGGCATTATGAATACTAGCATTTTAAACAAAGTGCTGCTTTTGTAATTATCCTGGTAAGAATTTCTAATGCATCATTTGTGACAATCTAGGGGAGATTATACAGGTGTGCAAAGCTTGCACTTGTGCCTTGTTAATACCTCTTGCAGCTACTGTTACCTGCAACGTGACCTAAAGATGTGGCTGAATCTGGCAAACATGGGCATGCAGAAGTATGAATGGAAAATAATGAAGTGTACAAGATAAGTTTAAGTAACCTAGTGGGTGTAGAATTTTCAATCTGCTTGTTATTAGTGCTTGTTTTGTACTGGGATATCCCATCTGTCATAAGAGTGATACATCTTCTCATTGCAAGCTTTTCTAGTGGGTGTTTTCTTTTACTTTTCTCAAGCTATTACTTTGCTCCCAGAAAGCTTCCTGGGGTAAAGCTGCCTGAGCACATCTTTCTAGTGCAGACATAACTATCACCAAAGCAGTGAATTGTTTTCAAAGTTTTTTTGCTTATATGTAGTTATTCGTATCTCCTGTTCCTGTGTTAACTCAGAGAAATTTCTTGATCAAATTTCACAGAGATTTCACCTTTTTCTGTCTTTTGAATTGCTGATCGTTCTTTGTGATGACTGGACAGAATGTTTGCTTACTTTACTCAAAAACAAGAAATGTCTTATCTTGAAAATAAATCTCCAAATCATGAATTTGCTTGTGTTGTTTTTTGGTCTATGTTCTTATACAGGTATTTCAACGAAGTAAATGAAAATTTCAGTAGTAACACTGTGAAGCAGCTCTGGTATGTTTCATTTAAGCTAATACCCATTCTTAAGACGTATTTACCTGCATTATTTTAAGAATTTATTTTGTTGGAACATTTCTGCATGTTCATTTGATAAGCGCAAATGCAGTATGTGATCAAATACTTTTTATAGAAACACAGAATGTTGACATTTTAGTACACTGGAAATAAGGGACTCTAATGATCATCTGTGAAGTAAAATTATTTTGTGTCTTCTATATTCAGAAATTCTGAGCCTATACTGAGGTGAGAAAGAGTCATATGCTCTGACAAATTAGGAATGCAGTGTAACTGGAAAAATTAGATTACTATGTCAGCTATAGAAGGGCACTCATTACTCTGTAATCCTAAACTTTCTTCTCACAGGCATAATTATGGAGTTGGTTATTAGAAGTAAGGTACTGCCCTCTTCATGTGTACCTGCATGACTACTTGGGGCTGGATTCTCTCTGTCTTAACAGAGACAGCTCTCAGGATTAAAAGCCCCACACCCAATGATTACAGCTGCAGTAATTGTTGTGCTCATGGTGAACAGAAAGGGCCTCACTGCAAACTGATTCATTTGAGGTGATTTCAGTCCACAGGGTGTCATTCAGCTAGCAGCCTCAAAATGGTGCTGTCATTTCTTGCTTTCTTTAATTCCTCTTGCTTCTGGAAAAGAAATTGGATCCTTCAGTGTCCAGAATACTTCAGGACAAGTTTTTTGCTGCTAATGTTATTTGATCAGTATAGTCGATAAGTATTGATATAGTTGATAAGTATTGATATAGTTGATAAATATTCTGATTTATTTGCCCTGAACTTAATTAGTCAACTTAGTTTTTAGCTCCTACTTGAAATTCTTCTCAGCCACCATGCAGAGCAGTACATCTGCTCAAGGATACCTCTGCACCATCAGTGAAATGTGTGTGCATGGAACTAGATGCCATCATAAACCTTGTTGCAAAGAGCCTTTCCAGAAGGGCCTTCTCTTTTATTCATGGCATCTTGCTTCCACCAGGTTTCCAATCATCTTGGATCGCACTGTTAAGGCATTTGATTTAGTTCTTGTATCTGATCATTATCTCACAGGGATAATGAAACATTTTGTTGCTAATAACTAAAACAAAACAGCACATTATCCAGCATGCCCTAGAGTTCCATTTAATATGTACAAGTAGACAGTTAATTTTGTTATTTTCTCTTGCCCTTTATTTCTCTAGTGTTAAGCAGCTTTAAGTTGTTTTTCCAGCTCTTCAACAACAAATGGCAGCAGTCTTTCCAGTGCTGTTATTTTTGCTCCTTTGGAGTAGCAGACTTAAAACATCTTCTGTTGAAGTTCTAATGAAAGGGCATCAGTTGCCCTTTTCCTTACTGTCTTCCAGAACCATCTTCCCAGTCCTCTGTAGACTTCATTGACTCCATATCCGTACTCAAAGTTCAGATGTGACCTTTATCTTTCAGTCTCTGTCCATATGTTGAATACTAAATTTCTGAGCACTTGCATATGTGTGACCCCTGACTTGTTCTTCCTGAGATTTTTGCTTTTAGGACTGTCCTTCTTTTTGTCCTTCTATCTGTCATGAACATTTTTCCATATTTGTTCCCAGCCAGAGCTTATAATTAATTACATTTCATTTGATCCCCTCATAGATCTTGCTCTTTGCAGTCCCTAGACAATTTTTTTTCTGCATGTTTTTTCTATATCAAACCCTGTTTCATTTTAAACTGTGATTGCATTTAGAAAACAATGACTTTAAAAATTACACTTTATCACTTCATATATTCCGCATCTACATCAAATCCCTTCAGTTTACAAATCATTGTGAAACACCAGGAATGTTCAGCTATGAAGTCTTTTCTACATGTACAGATAGGCTTGATACCATTCCAGTTAATGACTATTACTTGTAGTACCTGGAAGAAAGTACAGCAACAATGCAACTTCAGTCAAAACAATTTTGAAAGATTGGAATTTTATTAGTAAGTAGGGGAAAAAAATTGAAGAATCTGAAATGTAGCATTTACTGACAAGTGTTGATTCTTGGTGTTCAGCTTTTTGTTTGGATTATGGCCACGGGACAATACAGTCTGCTTGGAGTTAAGCTGTTTAAACCAGTACCTAATGTTTTGTTAATTGTCCAGACAGATGGCTTATTTTAGTGAATCATCATTGCCTTCAAAATTTCATGGTGTACTGTCATTGTTCATAGAGGAGGGGCTATGGAGAAAGGAATTAATAGGAATTTTGAAATTAATCTCAGTGAAGTGATGCAAATGGTAGGATAATTTTGAACCTGAAATTCCCATTTGCTAGTTTTGGGAATCCAGAAAAAAAAATCACTGCAGGTTTTTTCCGTCACTAGTGGCTTTTACTGATACAGTTAACTATTGCTTGGGTCTAAACTGATCTCCCTGATTCGCTGTGAAGTCCTTCAAGCAGTAGCAGTGTATGCATTGTGCAAACTATTGACACCAAAAAAAGGTGACAGAAGTATGTAATGAAATAATAGGAGTAAGGCCTTTCTAAGTGTGGAACAAAATATTCCAACCAGAAGGGTTTTTTTCAGAATTCTAGTATAAGAAGATCGGGACTCAGCAGCAGATAAAAGTAGTGACTCTGGTTTAAGGTCCTGTGTATTCCCTAGAGTCTATTCTGTCCAAGCCTAATTGTATTTTATGCCTTTGGCACTGGAATGGAAGATGCCACCGATTCTAAAGGATCTTACACTTACTTAGTTTTCAGAGCCTCTAAAGTTCTGTAAGAGTCTGTTACACTTTTTCAATGAAACATGAACGGTGTAAAAAATTAGTGCAGAAAAAGATATTAGATCACATGCTGATTTAAGATAAACAGGCAGTTATGTATAGGAAAGTTGTAGGCAGAGTTAGTCGTGTATTTGAAGAAGAAAAAGGACTAGGATGGCCTCCTAATTTCCTTTTATACAAACTGAAATAAGAATATGACTTTATGAGCAATTTTTGGCTGAAGTAATGCTCAACATAGCTTGGGAAGCATTTTCCAGGAAAATTAAATACCATCTGGAATTGACATCAGTCTGTTTTATTTGGACCCATATTGTTTATATGTTTGTTGACTTTTTTTTGAGGCATATGAAATGCTAAGTAATTTCTTATCAGCTGAAAATCAATTTTGTTCTTATTTTACAGCTGTCTGTCTCCTGTTAAATCTACTGTTGTAATATTGTAAAAGGCCAGTTTCTAAGCCATTTTTTGTCTTCATTTTTTGGGTGATACTGGCTTGTGTGTAGCATTATAGTTCTGCTACTGCATCTACTTGTTCCAGTACTTTATGTTCTCATGAACATTTCCTAGCTTCATTCTGGGGCAGTCTTTTGTCTCAGTATGACAACCAAAGATTCTTTATCCTAAATAACTGCAGAAAGTACTTCGACAGCACCTCTGTAACATAAAAAAAGCCTTGTACTAGACTATAACTGCAGCTTTTCTTCCAACTTGGTTTTTCATAGAAAGAACATCTAGTTAATGCATTTCATTTATTTTACTAAATCCCCAATGTTACCTGATCCATCTTTCTACTTTCTGTCACTTGCTTTCTTCAGTGTCTCCTCATATTCTGTCTGAATTTGTATCATGTCTTAGCTATTGCATGGATGCCTGTAAAGTCCCTGAATTAGTCTCTTAAGTTCTTTTGTCAGTGTTGCACTAATTCACTGCTGATTTTATCCCCAAAAAAGAATAAGAAAAAAATATTCAGTTCTGTGTCTAGCATGCACTGTTTAGCTGAGTCTTTTTTTTTTTTTTTGTAAATATCCATTTTCTTTTTTCAGAACACCTAATTTGTTTGCATCACCTATTTGATTATCTGATCTTAAGTGTTGCTTAAGTTATGTGTATAGACTCTTCTTATTCCTTAATAACTGTGTTAGGATCTTCAAGATCAATACAAATTGTAGTTGGGAGGGTGCCTTAGGGCTGTGCTATTAACCTTTGTCATGTCAAATTCACACTATTAATAGTTCTTCCATTTCTAGGTGTATTTGTGAATCTATTGGCCAAAGTCCATTTTCCTAAAATGTATGCATTTTAAAGGAGCATATGAATGATAAATATACAATACTCAGGAAAGCCCACAGCCCCTCAAAGAATTTCAGGTGCTGCATAATGAGCTTTATTTGAGTGATTGATGCATGTCTGACCATGCTTAGTTTAGCATATTTAGGTATTGCAAAAAAGAAGCTTTTCAACTTTAGTGGCTCTGTAAAACTTTTTGAGAGAAAGTATTAAGAAGCGTCCCTATTCTGGACTGTTGCTTCCACTAAGGTTATCTCACCTCAGGCTTTCTGGATCTTTTCACATCAGTGTCAGGCTATCCTACCTGTGTGAGACCTATTATCTCTGTAAAGGGAGTATCCATGATAATTCAGTGTGTTAACTTCAGTCACTTTAAAAAGCTTGAGAGAATCTCTAAATACTGTGAAGGATACTAAGTTTCTCTGAATTCCAAGGTTTCTGTGTTATTTATTCTGTAGTACTTTAGAGCTGAGGTAGAGGTTTGTGAATTTGTGTTTGGGGTAAGTCAGCTGTTCTGAATATGGCAAACTGATTTTCTTTCCTACACTTGTGACCGTTTACTTCAAAACTTGCCAGTTGTGCAGACTGTTGTCCTATGTGGGGCCAGGAGTTGGACTAAATGATCTCTGTGGGTCCCTTCCAACCTAGTATATTCTGTGATATATCATTGCACATATTAATTTCTGATTTTCAAGTTTTGTACTGTTTTAAGAGCCTGTCAGTATGCAAATCAGTCTTGATTGTCCCATATATTTTTAAACAATCTTTGTGCAGCTTGTGAAATTCTGTAAATGTACCTTGCATGATGCATGAATAACTTGGAAACACTTGAGTTTTTTCTCAAATATCCTTTATTATAAATTCCTTTTGCTTACAGAAGTGTTTTACTCAGTGAATATGTCCAATACACCTTCAAAAAATGGATGTATGTCTATGTAATTAGATGTTTTTTCATGATCATATACTGACACAGTTTCCTACTTAAATTGCACAGCTGTTTCTGGGTGGCGTGATAGAATGAAGATAAACATTAGGGGATGTTCTCTTAATTTTTTTTTCTGGGTTTATTCCAAAATGTATCATTTTGAGGGGCATCAGGTAGATGGCAAAGCTAGGGGACTTCACAAGACTGTGATTCAGCTGATGCTTGGTTCAACTATAGCATAGTCTTTTCAGTACAACTGTAGCTAAACATTTGTTACTGGATTGCAGGTATTGGATACTCTGACCTCCCCCTAAAATGTCTTAATTTCCAGCATTTTCATAGAACACCATTTAAAACTTTTATGGCTATTTGTCTCTTTTGATCTAGGTGCACCATGAAGATCATTCACTAGTGATACAAGTTTCAAAGGTCATGCAAATTCTTTTAGTTTTATGTCAGCCCCTTTAGCCATGCTGTTTAATTGACTTTTCTGCCTCATATTTCCTATCTTTGATGAAAAACAGAGCTTTTAGACATTTTCACTCAAATGACAATTCAAGTAATGTCTGAGATGTCCCAGAATATATGTCCTGTCACTTTTTGCATCAGTACCTAAAGCTTGTGATATTCTTCACAGAGCTGGCCCTAAAATCTTCATTTCACCAGGTGGAGTAAATGTCATTTCTTCCACCACACTTCCATAGCTTTCCATACTGTTGAAGTCAGAAACTTCACAGAAGATACTGTACTCTGCCATAAGCAGGAGATGGGCTTGAGTTGCATATCACTCCTTGCTAGATTGCTCCTATCAGTGAAGTTATCTTGGTTTTAAAGTGTTTGTCCAAAAAACCCACTCTTCTGTACTTGCTGGGAAACCTACAATGCTGCTTATTTACAGGCAGTTTTGTCTCTTCTCTTAAGACCAGCACGTCTGATGATCATGTTCAGAAGACTGCAGGGATATCTGTGAATAGATTTACAGTAAACTTTACAGGTCTCCTTTAGCTTGTGAATTTTTAAACTTCTAATAAAAGTGTTTATGTCCTTGTAAACAAGGTGAAATACCAGTCAATGGTGACTATGCATGTGTGAAAATTCTACTGACAGCCATAAAGTAGTCATAAAATATAGGCTTGGCATAGCTTTAAAATCGCTACAAGAAAATCTAATACTGTTTGCTACTATAGTTATGGTCTTTGCCACTCAAATTGCAGACAACAGAACTTTCTACAAAATTTCTGTTCTGCTGACACTGATATTTATCAAGTTGATGTCAATTTTAAGGGCTAATGAGTGACTTTGACTTAGAAGTATTATCATCAGAGAATTAACAAGATTTTTCCATTAAAACATTAGTCTGGTACTAGCAGCCAAATGTTCTCTTTCATAAAAGGTAAGTTAATCAGAGAAGACCCCTGAAAAATCTTGTCCCTGAAGAAAATAAGTAGGAAAGCTGAGGTCACAGAGTAAACCACAAATCAAGTGACTAGCAAGGCTCAAAGATTTGTTAGCACAGCTGTAAACTGTAAACAGACATTTTCTAAAAAGCATTGCAGTGGTCCCTCTGTTTAGAATGCAGCAATTAAAAATTGAAACTATTGTGACCAGTTTAAGGGGAAAGTACAAATAAGTACAAAACAGTCTTGTTTTCATTTTTGCAAGCCTTATCTACCACTTGGAAAAGTATTTTCTAAACCATAGGAAGAAGATGAAAGACTTATGTTTATGACAACAGAAATTAAATTACATAGCAGTAGGAACAATATTAGCAATTTCATGCTTTTATGTGTACTGCTCATCATAGATTGAGCTTCTATGTAGTAAACATTGGAAAAGCACCAAAAAAAGAGTTCTCTCTTAAAATGGTTACAATTAAGCCCTTATGAACTCAGTTTGTGCAATTGTTTATTATTTGAAGTCTGATCAAAGCAGTATTCCAGAATTCTCTACTGAGCTTTCATTCCAGATGTGTGTCAGAGCTATAGCTTGTATTACAGTTGGGCAAGACTTGTGACAGAGTGAAAGACTGTTTGGTCTTTATATACTGTGTATATCATATACTAAGGGAAATGTATCCCTGTTATGTGATATCTTTTGTATTGCCCAGAGCAGCACCTCTTACAATAATAATTTCATTTTTAATTAACATCTGCATAGCTTTGGCTGCAGATTCTCTGCCTTCTCTGTGTGTAAGAATACACCTACTGATATATTTATCTTCAAACCTTATTTCAGATGGACTGAGTATTTCAAACTGTTCTTTTCAGTTCATATTTCATCTATTGAAGGAAAATCCAGAGACATCTACTCCCTTGAATTCAGCTACCTTGGTTTTTTTACATTGAACTGAGATTCTCACAATAGATTTTAATAGCTGTGGTATTGCCCACATTTTGCTGTGTGAAAGTAGGGTGTCTGTGCCACTACAGAGTTTGGTAGTTTTCTCCTTAAACTGCTTTAAATTGAAAAAAACACATCCTTAATTCCTGCTAGTGTCCTCAGCTTTAGGTACTGGATGGCTGCTCTAAGGTCTCCCCAGACCCTTCTCTTCTCCAGGCTGAACAGCTCCAACTCTTTCAGCCTCACTGCTTAGGAGAGGTGCTCCAGTCCTCTGATCAGCTTTGTGGCCCTCCTTTGGACTGCTCCAACAGGTCCACATTGTTCTTAGGTTGGGGACCCCAGAGCTGGATGCAGTTTTCCAGGTGGGGTCTCACCAGAGCAGAGCAGAGGGACAGAATCTCCTCCCTCGCCCTGCTGGCCACGCTGCTTTGGATGCAGCCCAGGACATGATTGGCTTTTTGGGTTGCAAGTGCTCATGTTGAGCTTTGTGTCAACCAACACCCCCTAGTAATTCTCCCCAATGACACACCAAGACTGAAGTTCAGAAAAACTGAGAGGTGGAAAGCAAGTACCAGCTTCTCTGCCCCAACTTTGGAGTAGACAAAACAACAGGAAAGTTGGACTCACAGGAGTATTCTTGAGATAAAACTTTCCAGCTGAAGAGTGTACAGTGTGCAGCCCTCCTGTACTGTTATGGGTAAGCATAGAGTTGTGAAGATCTGTAACTATTATTGATTTTCTTTTTCTCTCCTTGAGATAAAAGATTTTTTGTGTCTCGGGAGCTGCTGACTGGGAAACAGTTCATTCTGTCCTCTTCAGAAAAACTTGGGATAGGTAGGCAAGGCTTTGCAGTTTACAGTTCTTACAGCTGTTAAGGACTGTTTTAGAAATTCAGTTCCTGCTATCTTTCAAATATAGTCACCTCACAGAGGACTCACATGAAGTTTCTTTTTTTTTTTTTCTTTTTTCACATTTTTTTATACAAGTGAAGAAAGTGGAAGGTGGTTGCTGATGGGTTGTGGTTTGGGCTTTTTTCTAACAGGATTCTTTTTAAGGGTAGTTCTATTTAAACACATAAACATCTTAAGGATATGAATGCCCCAGTCAAACAATGCTTATCCCTGAAGCCAACATATGTTGAAATGCTTTTGCAGTGCTTAGCTATGTATGTCACTACTGGAGTGTCTGGAACTGAAAGCCATTATGAAGCTTTTGGTTTGTTTTGTTTTTCTTTTTTTTCTTTCTTGTCTAAACTGAACTTAAGATTCAAATGCAAACAAACACAGTGCTGACACTAAATTTGCAACAAGTCCCAAGAATATTTCAATTACTCTAGATAGTTCTGTCTTCATCTTATAGCAGCACCTACACAAAAGGAGATCATGATTGATGTATTAAACATCTAGAGGGAAAAAATAGCTTCGGTGCCAGTCATACCTGAGAAGAAGAGGCAGAAGTATTTTGTTTTCTATCCAGATACTCAAGGCACTTTCTGCTCAAATGATTCGACTCTTCTTCTGGTAAACAAAGTATTCAAAATGAAGTTCCTAAAACATGTTTTCTAGCAATAGTAACTGAAAGATTTCTTATGTCACTGTATCTACATGCCTCCTATGCCCATGCTTCAGTCACTCAAATCCATGAATTTATCTAAAATCAAAATTTATTCCAACACACTGCGTTCCCCTTTGGCTTATCCTTAGCTGCTTGAATTGTCACAAAAGTCATATTAATAAAGGCAGCTGCTTTTCATCAAAATAAAGTTTGTGATGCTGTTTCTTGAATACTGAAAGGCCAAAGCTGTGCACATCAATTGCAGGCCAAAGTTTGGAAAGAAATTTCAGCTGAATGTTCTGGGATGTATATGTTTTTGTTGATTTTAAGTTAATTCCCAGGTGGTTTTTACATTTTACTCCATCTTTCAATATTTTTCATATGAAAGCTCTTATGAATAATATGAAGCAGCCAGGGATTTTTCTGGTTTCTAAAGGCAAGTGGATGGTTCACAAATGACAAATTTGGCCATTTCCAGCAAGAAAATAAGTTGACTCTTTTGTGTCAGTGATTCCTTTCCCTAATCACATCTTTTAAGCTAAATGACACTTTTTTGCAGATTTTTTTTCTCCCAAAATTTCAAAGAGCGTGACTGTCATAAGGGAACATCATTTCTCTTTAGAAACAAGATGAGATTGCTACCTCATGGACTGTCAAGCCAAATCTGTCTGATGTATATGCTTTGTGAATAATATCATTAACAACTGCATGAAGCAGAAAGTCTCTTTAGACTCCATCTGCATTGTAGTTATCCAGAATGGAAAAATGTCTCACAGCAGTATTTTCAACAGTTTAGAAATTATATAGCCACAGTGATTGCTGTCTGATTTCTGCCTGGCAGACAGTAGTGGCTGAAAAATTATCTATGACATTACAATGGCTTTTGAATACTGAATGCAATGTATAAACATGACCTTAAAAAGATAATTTAAGACACTTGGGTACTTAAAATATATATGTGTGTATATATATATATATGTGTATATATATATATATATAAAAACACTTTTTTTTGTAGTTGGGAATTTTGATTTGTTCCACTATGTCTCTCTTCAACCGTTTAGTCTTTGGGGAATGTAGAAAGTAGCATTAGTAGCTGCCAAAATACTGGATATGTCAAATTCTGTAGGGATGAGAGAAAACAGCTGTTGTAAAAATTTTAAGGAGTCAGTCTGCCTCTTATCCTACCTAACGCATGATCAGCTCTACTAACACGACCATGAAAAAGGATATCCTCAGTCAATTAATTACTGGATTTCTGAGTCTTCCTGATTAATTCTGTGTTGTAAAGTTGTGGAGTAAAAGCTGAGTTTACATCTATGCATACAGGAACTACTTTCTCACTCTCTTCAGAGTTGTTTCTCTTCCTGCTTCTAATGATATGTGAAATTGATGAAGAGAACTCAAAAGTATCACCATCAATCTCTATCCTTTCCACGTCTGTGAGGCATACAAAGATTAAAAATACGTAATCATTTTTCCAATAACATAATATGAGAAATATTCATTTGCTCTTTATCCTTCACCCAAGACTTTATGAAGAAAATTCTCAAAAGATTTTGACCAATTAGAAATCTTGGACTTTGGGTCCTGTGAATCATCTTATGGAGGTTTATGGCAAAAAAAAGTCTGTACATGTTGAAGTGTTTAAAGTTTTTGAAGGCAAAGTCTTTAATTTCAAATTATATTATGTTTTTGTGTTTCAGTATAGATTATGATTTCATGGGTATAAAAAAGAAAAAAAATACTTTTAATATTATTACTTTTTTTAAATTAAAAAATAAGGGTTTTTTTCTATAGCTTGAAAGCAGGAAGATATGGCTTAACAATGAAGTTTCCATACTTATGTATTGAAAACAATCTTTATCTTCTTACTGAAGTTTAGTTTGGTTTTTTTTCCCCTGAAAGTTGTTGCTAGCACCCTACTGATGTTAATGATCCATTACTCCTTCAGATTTCTCAGAGCCTAATTATGAAGGCTTATTAAGTTTGGTATGTTGCCAAATTCACTTTCAGACTCAGATTCTGGTTTTCCTTTTTCCTGGTTTAGGTTTGTAGAATTTGTTTAGTCTTTGTAATCATGTCCAAGAAAAGCACCTTGGTCTGTTGATACTTGAGTAAGATAAGAGGATCCAACCTTGGATGATTACACAAGTCACTGTCTAGAACAGTTCAGTGTGCTTTTTGCAGGCAACATCTAAAAAAATTACAGAATGAGGGGGAAAAAAATATATTTTTGATTGCTTTTCATTCTGCTGAGGATAGAAAGGGTTGTTTCTTCTGTTGCTGATGTCTGAGAGATTTAATTAATGTTTTTTGCATAAGATAAGCAAATTAATATCTCTAGAATCAGAACTTTCTTTTTTACCTAACAAGTGCTACATATTTTTTTACTGATTGTAGGATTGAAAAATGTCTTCCAACCTTTTCCCATATATCTTGCCATCTTTCTTCCATAAAGTCCTCATTTTATCAGCCATTATTTTAATGACAGTTCTTCTGGAAGAAAAACTGTGTAACAATTCCTTGGTAGATATTTCTAATGTTATTTAATCTTGTTTCATCTTCTGAAATCTAATTTCAGGTATTCTCTTTTGAAATTTTTTTCATCAAATTATGAAATAATAACTCTGTATATCTAATTGAATCCAAGTTTATTTCAAGGGCAGTATTAAGATGAAGAAGTAAATGTTAGTTGACCCTTCATATTTGGAAAGGAAGAGTGAATGGCAATATTAGAACAATTATGAATTATGCAGCAAGTCAGGATACTGGTGTTAAAACTTCAGATGCTTGAATTTGACTAACACATCAATCATTAGTAGAGAAAATGAACCCCTACTGTTCAGCCCCTATCTCAAATTGTTCCTTTGGATCCATTTTTGGGGGGTATTTTCCTGAAGTCTTAACCTTAATCAGCTTTTGCTTTACAGTCAGTAGTCAGCTCAGCCCATTATCTTTGCACCATTCAGCCTGTCAGAATTCATTAGCATGCCATCTACAGAGAACTCCCTCTGCAACCAACTGTTTGTTAATTCATCTACAGCAAACTCTGAGGAATTTTGTTAAAGAGCCATTTTAGGCAAAATATTTGATTTATACTTCCTTCGGCACTATTTAACCAAAGGTTCAACAAACGTCAGATCACCCACACTTGGTAAGATTTTTTTCTTCTCAAGACTTGGAAAGTAAAGCTCTTTGTTAGCAGTGGTTCTGGCAGTGGGTAGGTACTACAGTAAAAATCATACAATATTATTCCATCAAGCTGTTTAGAAGTCTTTTTCCCCTGTAGGGAATTTATCTTCAATTAAATACACTAAAAATAATAAGTTACAGTACCTTTCAATTTGGAAGTTCCATAAGAGACATTAATTACTTCATGTACCTAAAGCATATTTTTATGATATTGCTACAGGGCGTTGAAACTTTCTTCTTTTGGAATGCAATTTCTTCATCTCTGTTAAGCCTGACTTACTTTTGTAAGAATGTCTCCATGAGGATGACCAGCATTTTCTTTAACTGAAATGACCTATTTGATTTCATTCTTGTATTGGAATGCTAAATACTTTAAACAATAATGGACTTCAGTATTGTATTTAAGTTTATAAATAAAATTCCTATAAAAATTCTTTCACCTTTTCTTGTTGCCTTCATAGGACTGTCAGAATAAAATGATCTGTCATATGCAGGAGTTCTTTCTCCTCCATGAATAATTTCTAGAGAAAAAATGCTTAATTTCCTGACCAGGGGATATATTCCCTGCGTTGTGTCAAAGAACTAGACACCAAAATGTCTACAGATTAAAGTACCAACCAAATTTGCTGTAAAGAATCAATCAAAGTACCTGAGTTAGGAGAACAGTATCAAAGACATAACATCAATGGAAATGCCTCAAGAAAGCTGGTCAGCTGAGACAGAATCCCCCATCAAGTTTTTTCACTAAGTCTCAACTCTTCATAAGAGTGCCATACAGAAGGTTGATAATATTGAGCACTATTATGAATTTTCTGAGAGCCATCTTTTTCTCATTAATCAAACATCCCGTTGCTGTTTGCTCCATTCCCCTAGTAACTATTCCTGGGTTTCAATTTGGTTACTGGGATAGCTACTCATTCGTATAAACATACAGTGTACATGAATCACTGAGAGGAAGAGGGAGGCCTATTAATTATAACAGAGAAGGAACAACATGAGTGGTTTCATTGAAAGGTATGAAGTTTCATTTTTCTCAATAAATACACAGCAATATGTAGCATCATTATGAAGATACCAGAAGCCAGAACAATGAATGCATGTCTATGCAAGTTGGAGCAGAGGTAGAGAAGGACAAAGACAAGAAAGACACAACTTCTTGCTTCTCTTTACCTCTTTTATTTTTAAACTTGATTAGAAAAAAAAAAAATTGAAGCTGTCATTCGTATTTTTCACCTCTGGAATCTGGGAATGCAGTAGTTGGCTCGCTCTCTTTGACAGTCAGCGAATCTTTAGGAAAAAAAACAATAAACTAACACAGAAATAAACAAAGGAACAAAAATCCCCAAGCCCAACTCCAAAAACCCAGTAAGAGAAATAATGTTCAAAATCTGCCATTAACACCAATTGGGAAAAGTTACAGAAATTTAGTTATTTGAGTTAAATTTTGTCCAGAGGGTTAAATTTCACTAAAATAATGCCTGGAGAAAACAGACAGACTTCCAAATGTAGACTCCTCTAATGAGAGCTGAGAAAAAGCAGCAAAATCCATATAAGTCCCATGTACATACAAAGGCTTTTATTTTAATATAATTGTACAATAACTTGTAAACTCTGTAGGAATGTACACTCAATGCAGAAAATTAGAAACATTCTATTGTCTAGTCTGATTTAATAATATTTACCACTTGCTGGGTGCATTCAGAGGATGGACTCTCAGGACTGTGAGAAAGTCTGGTCACTATAAGTGACACTGCAAGTAGCAGTTCCTGGTTCTGTCTGCTCCCCAGAGCACCCCACACAGACAGGAAAGGCCACGTGTAAAACATCCACTCAAAGTCCCTAGACCCTGTGCCTGCTTTTCTCTGTTGGCTCTATAGGGCTCCCATGTGATGGGTACAGATAGCAGCCACCTTGAATTACTCTTTTCAATTTCCTGAATATGGCTGCTCTAGTAAGTGCCAGGATCAGTCTGTGGCTTCACTGTAGTAAATATATAAACCCTACAGAGGCAAGCTTGGATGGGGCAGATGAGGCTCTGACTGAAAGTTAAAAGATGCTGGCTATTCCCAGAAACTATTACTTTGTAGTGAAGATTATGTTGATACATCTGAAGATTTAGAGCTTTTCCAACAGTTAAAGATCCACATTATCAATATAAGTTCCAGTCTGCGTCTGTTAAATTGCTTTTAGCTCAGTACTATGATGTGACTTTAATCTGAAATTTCTGAAGATATATCTTTTCCCCACTTTCTTATTTTAATAAGGAATTAAAATCCCTTTGACATCAAAAATAAAACTTTCTTTAGTAAAAAATTCAATATGAGTTGGGTCTGATATTAATTCTTCATTAGAAAATAATTTCAAAATAATGCATTAGGTTAGAATTTAACATCTATATTTTTTTTAAAAATGATATAAGTTAAAAAATATATATTTTTAAAATAAAAAAATTCAACTCGTTGTCATTTCCACTACCAGACACTAGAGGGGAAAAATGTTCCATGTTTTTAGCCCATTAAGATGCAAACTAAATTGTAATGTATTCCATTTTATGCATCACTTCTCAGAATAAGAATGCAGAGTCTAATACATTTGTTATAGATTTCCTAGTTGTAGCAGGAAATGATTAATTATACTGTATTCATATTGTTATTGATTCACTGAATTTGCACTCAGACATGGGATTCATAACAGTATTCTTTACTAAATAGTCAGCTGGTATCAAGATGTGATTCAGTCTGATTATTTAATCCATACAGAGTATGAAAATCCATTACTATACAATGTGTCTTAATTACAAGGTAACAACTTTGTCCAGGTGATGGTAGCTGGTTCATTTAATTCCTGTCTACGGATAAGTTCTTGTGAACATGTTCATTCACAGAAACTGCATTTCTTTCTTTTCTATGAAATATATCCTAATTTTCATGAGTTTGTTTGTGATTGTGTTTCTTAAAGCAAGTCTGACAGGTTTTTTTACGTGAACTCCACATTCTTTATATTCTGCTTTACCACCAAAAAAAAAAAAAAGGGAAATTTGGAATACTTAGACCTTTGCAAAATCCAAATACTTCGAATATTTATATCCAAATATATATCAAAATACATTTTAATGGAAATAATCAGGAGGTTTTAGAAAATTCAGTAGTGTTTTCCCCCAGAGAGGCACAGAAATGTTAAACAGTGATGGGTAACAGGGAGAACAACAGATGTGTCAGCCAGGAGAATTACTCAATATAATTGGTTACCCCTTGTCTGAGTGCTACAGTACAGTGAGAAATGATGCTGTGCTAGTTCTACTAGGTGACAAAAGATGAATTGACAAGTAAAGAATAATATGAACTTCTATTTGATACTCATTTGCTAGGTGAGAAAACAAGGCTGCAAGTACTTTTGGGGGCCACGATGGTAGAAAAAGGTGATCATAACAAGCATAAGACTGACACCTTTCTCCAAAATTGTTTGGGTTGTTTGTTGTTTATCAGGAGTCCCCAAATTTTTGATGAGATTATATTCTAAAATCTAAATACATCTGAACATGACGGAAAAGAGCTCTAAACCCAGGTTGGTTGGTTTAGTCATCTGGAAGTAGATAATTTTATAGAGAGACAGCCAAATAGAGAGTTTAGACAGGATTCCATATAGCTAATTTAAATAACTGGGAAGATTTAATACTTTTATTCTTTTACAAATGTTAATTTATAGAGATATTTCTGAAAATCCTGTTAGCAATTTTTCAAAATTCCAGTGCCTCTCTCAAATGAAGGGTTTTATTTTTAATCAAAATGTGCAATTTATTAGATAAACTAAAGCAACACATACAGAAAAGTAAAACATCTCTAATGGAATGATATATAAAAGGGAGCACTTCACATTTTGAACAGCTTCATTCACAATGTGTAGCAAATGTGACTGCTTAGCAAGGCTGAAACAATTTCCAGGCAATGATTTCCAGAAATGAGTAGTTGGGTTATCTGAACTCATATCCATTTCTGATACAGTTATTGAATGTCATCTTCAGTTTTATACAAGCTTAAATCACCCCTGCTAGTATCAATGAGGCTGATGTATGTTCAACAAGGAGAAAATATATCCCTAAAGAATAAGAGTTGTCACTGAGATTTCTGATTATGTCAAATAGTTTAATTTTCTACTATTCTATTGCATTATTTTCTAACATTATTAGTCAACAACTTCGGCTATACTATGAGTCTTGATCAAGAAAATGCACCTAAAAAAATCAGCTTGGTTTGTAATAGAGTCAGGCTTCTGCCATAAACTAACTTGATATAAACTTAAACTTCTCTGATACTCCTGGAGGCATCTATCACAGCTACCTCCATTTTATTTCTTGTTCTATATTTATACCAGTGACAATTTGGCATCATGTACCTGTCTATAATATAATATATGTGTATGTAAACATGATTTTTTATATGTATATAAATACAAGATTTTTCTCCTGTAGTTGCATAACTATACATAGAAGTTTTTAAATAATTATCCTAGAAGGATAATTATTTAGAGAGAGCTCCCTATGGAAAAGACTATAAATTCAACAAAACCTTCATTTTGTTCTGTGACACCTAATTTTTTGTCACCACCTGTTTTGTAGAGATTCTGTCAATTGCAAATGCAGTGTTTTTCCAATATTGAAATCATAACCAATAAAGCTTTTGGTATTGGACTCTAAGCTATGCCAGTTCTTAATCACTAGAAACATTTATGTGTAATCTAGAAGAAAGAGGACAATATATTTTGTTAATCTACTAACAAAGTGCAATCCAAGATGGATTAGCCTGCTGTACTCAGTGTCAATCCTTCTGTTTCATAGTACTACAGATAATCCTTAGTGGCACAAAATGTTGCTGAGAGAATTAGCAGTAGAGTAGCTGAGAATTAGTACAAAAAACCAAAATGATAGATCTGGAATAGTCATTTTTTCATGTTGCCTCAACAGTGTTCTTTTCTTTCCTGTTGCAGCAGTGTGACATATATACATAGGCCTCAAATATCAGCTGGCTCTCCTGGACCATTCTGCTGTCCAGGGCCGTAGCCTCTGAAAAGGTTGAAATGTGGGGCTGCGATCCTGCTTTTGTTTTGCTTACTTCTTCTCCTAGGACCCTGAACTCCATCCTTTCATTTTCACTGCAGCCAAGGCTGCCTCTGACTTTCAAGTTCCTCAGAAGTTCTTCCTTGTTCATAAGTACCAGGTCCAGTGTAGCACCTTACCTGTTGGCTCCTCAGTTGCCTGTGCCAGGATGTTGTCTTCAGTGCTCTCCATAAACCGAGGTTGCTTAAGTCCTTCTGTATTATCATTCTGGCAGGTGGCTGAAGATTTCCTTGAGAACCTATGAAACTTCACATCAATGTCTTAGAGACCCTCTTTCAAATTTGATTGAAAAAGTTTCAAACATGAGAAAAGGAAACATCCAGACAGGAGTGACTTTAAAGTTTTTTTGACGTTTTATAATATTTAAAGATTTTACCTAAAAAAATGATTTCTTAATATTTAGAATACAAGATTGATCTTTCTGCTAGGAAATCTATTTGTCAATGAATTTTCCCTTCTCCTGTTTTTTCATCATAATGAAAAATATTATGTACAGCAAAAGATTTTCAATAGGTGTAAAATGTGAAAAAAAATCCAGAAATGTTCTATTTTGCTTTTTTCATGTAGATGGAAAAATATTTTGTCCTCTATTTTCTCTTGTACTGTCATTTTAGTTCTAACCCAACAGCTCCAGGATAGTGCCTAGTATAACAACTGGGACATTTTAGCACAAGCTACTGAGAGAGAATGGTAATTGGTAGGTAATATTTGTAAAGCCACCTCAAGCTGCTAGATGGCCAATTCCAGTTAAAATTGTTAAAAAATGTGAGTCTAAACATTAAATGCAGCTTTCAAAACCTGAAATAAAGTTATTAAAAAAGGCTATGATTGAATCTGCTGCAGCTTCTTATCCCTGTTGTCTCTACTGTCAAATCATTACTAAACCCACTCTTCAAATGGTATGTGTTGGCTGTGTAACCAGCCTACACAAACAGTTCTGTATGAACAAAATTAAAGTCTGCATTATGCATATTCCTAGCGCAGCTGGATGGTCCTTTCTGAGGTCTGTGTTGTACGTTAGGGCCATTTCAGATGCAGCTAAATTGACTGCAAACTCTGTTCTAGCCTGTTCCCCACAGAGTAGTAAGAATCAAAGTCATGCCTGTGTCTTGACTAGCAAGTAGGTTGGAAGGTAGCTCTTTTATATATGTACAGCCATCTTTCCACTGCAGCTCACAGTGCAAGAAGTGTGTTTGCTTGCTCCTTAGAACAGACCACTGTCAAATATTACAGGCAGCTTTCATAAGGTCCTAGTCTAAAAAGTGGCAGTAAAGAATTCAGTACTGCCATGTGCTGGGTTGCTAGCTTGTATACTTATTTGATCAGTTTTGGAATATCACTAAAGAGTTTTCCATAGTAATTTTTTTTTTTAGAAGCACTTTGTACTTAGGTTAAATTTTTGGTTTGAAAGGGAAGACTGCTTGATCAACTGATTACTTATCCAGTAATCATTTCTCTTGTAAAAAAAAATTCAGAAATGTCCAGTTACTTCTGCTTATTCTCTTAACTGAGATGTTTTCATGGAATCATAGAATAATAGGTTCGAAGGGACCTCAAGGGGGATTAAACTTTATTGGCAAGAGCACAGTAAAACCACAGTCTCAGCAAGATGTCTCAGCACCATATGGAGCTGAATCTTAAAAATGTCCAACGTTGGGGAATCCCACACTTCCCTGGGGAGATTATTCCAGGGCAGATTGTTCTTATTGTGAAAACTCTTGTGTCCAATTGGAATCTTCCCAGGAGTATCTTGTACCCATCACCCATCATATTTTCCATGTGACTCCTTGTAAAAAAGGAGTTATCTTAGTCTTTAAATACAGGAACATAGGGATAAGGTTTTTCCAAGCCTTCCTCTCTGAAGGCTGAACAAACCCGGTCCCCTCAGGCTTTCCTCACAGCCTTCCAGTCATTTGGTCATCTTTGTGGCCCTTTTGTGGACTCTCTCCAGCCTGTACACATCCTTTTTGTATAGTGGGGACCAAAACTGAATGGAGTATTCCAGGTGTGGCCTTACAAGCACTGAGCAGAGTGGCATAATGACTTCTCTCTCCCTCCTGGTGATGCCCTCGTTGGTGCTACCCAGCATCCTTTTGGCTTTCTCTGCTGCAGCAGCAAACTGTTCACTCATGTTGAGCTTGTTGTTCACCAGACTTCAAATTAACAGAAGTGAAGCAGCAATTGTAATCATCAATCCAGTACTGATTAACTTTTGAAGATGGACTGCATTTAGATTACAGATGCAAGCGTTATGAGAGAGCTGCACTGTGTTCAAGTCATTAAGTTACTACTTTACTAAAATATTTTTTGTGGACTAATTCAGGATGCACTTAGGAAATGCTAAATTTACAGATTATTGGCTCAGAAAAGATTCTTGTCTTCAGCTTGGACACCCACCTCTTTTTAAAAAAAAAGAATTTTAAAGATGTCATTACTAATTTATACTTGACTTTTCTTTGAGTATTGAATTTTGAGAGCAGACTGGTTTTTAACCTCATTTGAAATGAGTGGAGCTTGACAAGCGTGTAAATACTATGTGTGGTTTATTGCATGAAAAAAGTACCTAGGATATGATTCTCCCATTATATTTTAATCCACACTTGAAAGCTATCTAAAATACTTTTTAAAACATATTTCAAATGTAAATTTAAACTTCATGAAACAGCAGAAATCTTCTCCGTGGCAACATTATTCACTGGATTATTGGCATCCTTTAATTAAACTAGCATATTCCTAACAATGGCTTTGGCTTATGGCTTTGGCTGGATCTTTGCAGAGTTTTTCACAAGTGGTATGATCATAGCTCTCAAAAAGTCAGTGGGAGGAATTATGGTGTCCAATATGCAAATTCAGATTGATTTGATAATTTTGTCTCAGAAAAACTTAAAAGTAACTGAGGATCTTGAGAAGTTAGTCTGCTTGGATGTGACTGATTCCAGAGTCTTCTGTTGCATACAGATATCATCTGGACCTGAGCCAAAGCTTTTATCTGTATACTTTCTAGCTTAATGGAGAAGGAAAGTGTTTAGAAGCTTAAGTAAATTTCCTCCAAGTCTGATCCCTGTCTGTATCAAATATTTAGGCATATTGGTTCATAGACATGCATTCAGGGCTCTGAAGAACTTACCTTTTCATTCTATGCAGATCTTCTTACACTGAGTGAGTCTGATTTAGCTGACTACAAGTGTTGTTTGTTATTTTCAGCGTATAACTCTGTTCAAGTTCACAGTCATCTACCAAGAAAAATATTGAGGATTAGCAATAATAGCTAAGAAAGTAAAGATTTTTCCAAAATTATAATATAAACCATCCCTTTTGCAAAATTGTTTTAATTTAAATGTACAGAGTGAGATCTGAACCAAAATAAAATGTTGCTAATGAATAGAATTCCAATGGGTGACAATTACAATATCCTCTGAAATACTATAGTATTTTTATATTTGTAGGACATAATTAAAAATTATTATTTCACAGACCTGTAGCTCAAGCAGCTGCCCAGAAATTTCATATATGCTGAGCTGCTATGTGTCCCACTAGCATGGGATTTGTGAATATCATAAATAAATGCACCTCTAAAAGCTCACTGTTTCATGAAATGTATATCTGTTCAGGTTATAGAACAGAAAGTTATGCCTGTGGTAAACATAACTTCTGAGGTTATACTTATTACAGTAGATAGCATATGTCATTATGAATTGAGAATTACACATACTTCATTTTTTTAGTCCTATTTTTGTTTGTGCATGTTGTTCCTAAATGACCAAAAAGCCAGAAATGTGGGTATCTTGCATCATGATGGATGCGGGGATTTAAAGAACATTCTCGCCTAGTCTGCACATACAAAGAGCACTACAGATGAGACCATAGAACAGGCCATAGAACCAGTGGATTATTTTTATTCTCTCAGCTTTCTGTAAAGGTGGCATGCACAGATCTAAAAATGCTCCTGCTGTTTGATGTTAAAACTGATTTTGTTTATTAAATAGAAGTTAAAAACTAAACTTGTTAAGGATAGGAACATCACTTTTAGTAAGAGTTTCTATTTTTACCAAGGTGTTATGATGAAATAATTGGATAGATTTCAATATAATAAAATTGGGGTCTTTTGAAATCCTATATGAGAATAGTAATGATTGGTTTTAGGCCTTGATAAGGACACATTGTCAAACGTATATGACTTTAAATTTGAGAAACCACTAAATGGATTTATTCTCAGTGCCTGTAACCCTGCACGGTTTCCTCAAAGTTGCTGTGGTTATGTCAATTAATTTAAGCAAACATATTCGGACCTGAAATGCAATACAATCACAAGAAAATACAGAGAAATGGCACGTAACAGTCGTAGCACTTTGTCTTCCATTTACCAGAAGGTGAACACATACCCAGCAGCAGTACTTTTCTTACAATGATCATTGCAGTTACCCTTTTTAGAGATGGTAGGATGAATGCCTATTAGCACGAACACTGGCCCTTTCACTTTTTTTTGTTCTTTTATAGCAGGCCTTTGCCAAAGGAATACAGGGTTATAACTGGAAGATTCATTCAGGCTACTAAATCTAATGTGTAACTTGCATTCATTCCTAAACACAACAAAACTGAGAGCAAATAAGGCAATTTTATTCCCAGAACAGTTAACTTTGCAAGAAAAAATGTCAGACTTGACAGATTTGTTAACTTCAGTGACTGCACCAACATTTAATGACATAAAAAGTATTTGCCAGTTAGAATAAAAAATTACCTGAAAGATTGAAAGTAGGTTTAATGGTAAAGTTTTGATAAAGGACATTTGCATTTTTTTTTTTTCATTCTTTCAAATATTTAATGGTTCTGATATTTTTAAATAGAAATCCTATTACTACCTCCATGAGACATTGCCGTGTGTTTATAATGTCAAGATCACCAGGCTAAGGTATTTATATTATAATTTCTGAAGACTTCTAGCAGCTGTATAAGAAACAAATTCAAATTCACTTCAGTTTACATTTGCCACTGGCAAAGGCACCAAATTTTTGTTAACTTCATGGCATAAAAACTTCTGGACAAAAAACTGTCCATTACTTAGTAATGTACATTGTGATATCCTTCATACATCTACTAGACTAGGGAATATGAAACATTTTTCTTCAGACGCTGTCTTTCCCCATATGCCATCCAGCATCAATATATCCTTGTGAAAAAGAAAAGAAGCAAAAGAGTTGGTCCTAATGTGATTAAATTATCTCCAAATGCCTTGTTCCTTTTGTTTTTGGAGCATCCATGCACTGAAAGCAGAGCTTGTCATTTAGAGTTAGCATATCCTCCACTATTTGTGCCTCAAACTGTGGGAAGAAGAAGGGGAGAAAAAAATCAAAGAACAGAGAAGGAAGCAGAAGAATAATAATAATAAAAGCCAGTATAATTTTGGAAATTATCCATCAACTTACTGTCTGTAGAAGTGACATATGTTCAATATCTTCTGCTGGCGCAGGTCAGGCTGGACATGACCATACTGCAGCTCTCTTAAGACTACAGGAAGCCCAGATTTACTTACAGCCCTGTCCTAATGAATGCCGCCATTCTTTTGAAAATAAAAATTTTGCTTTTCTGACCTTTTAGCAAAATCTATAATGCACAAAATTGTCTGTACTAAGTGCTAGGGTTTTTAAAATTGAACTCATGATCCAGCCTCATAACCATAAGATTTTAAAAAAATAATCCCTTTGTTCAGGAAATGAAGGTAGGGCTATACAGCAAACACTGATCCTATAGTAAAACAAGGTAAGCATCACCTATCAGCCTAAAAGACACTTAAAATTAGAGCTTAATTAACAATTTTTTCTTTGAAACATCTTTCAGACTAAGGGACGTGTCTCTATAACGAATTTCTCTGTATGATTGTTTTCTACACAAAATTTCAATTTATTTCTGCATACAAAGTTCAGCCCAGATAGTGAAATATCTCTGCTTTCTGTAAAAAGCATTATTTTCTTTAATCTCTGTCATGAAAACCAAAGCATTGAGATACCTGGTTTTTTACCCTTGAATTTACTTCAAAAGATTATTCAGAACCTTACGTGAATGAATCTATTGGGGCACTTTAATTCATTCTCAAACACACTCGAGTGCAAAGAAATGAATTCAATCTTCAGAATCGTTAACTTTACGTGGAAATAGGTTATGCCTGTTTTTTTTAATTTTGGAAACTGAATCATAATGAATTAGTATGTAGAAACACAAAAAGATACTGTGTTAAAATAAAAACCCAATCTACTAAGCCCCCATTAAACTTTCTTATAATGATGCTACTTTTTCTGGATTTGATTTTTAAAAAAATGTTTTTATTGCTTTTCAGGATTTTCTTCTAGAAAATAATTTCTTTGATATCACTACACTCTAGTTATTTTTTTCAGGGGGGGAATGAGAAGACTGAAATAATACTATGCAGTAATAGCTGCAAATGGAAATTTCCACATGTGTTCCTTGAAGGGCTTGATTGTATGCAATAATAATAAGCATGAGTAGTATACAATATGGGATGTATTCATGGTGGTTTGATAGTTCTGCTAGGTTTCTGTCATTGGCTCTTTTGGGGATTCGGATTTCTTCTCATTTCTATGAAGTTCAATAATCTCAGTGAGCAAGGTTCTGTAGCTCACTGAGGGTTCATTTAATACTTTACACGCTAGTCCCAATACTCTATATTTGTACAATTAACTGAAATAGATGTGAGGGTGATTTGTAATTTGAAGCCATGTATTGCATGATTTTTAAACCTTAAATGTTGAATGGACTGTAATCAAATTTACATCAACATCTAAATTTTTATTATGAACTAGAGGCAACAGTGATTTTGAATAATCTTCCCTATTTATAGACACACAAATGCATTGCAGTCCCTACTTTTTTCCCCACCATATAGCTAATATTGTTTCTAGCCTTGTATAGCCTGTATTTGTTCTACCTATATCTTTTGGGGGACTTCAACTGGCCAGATGTTCACTGGAAATACAGCGAGAGGAGGCAATCTAGAAGGTTCCTGGAGAGTGTAGAACTCCCTGACACAGCTGGTAAGTGACCCTACCAGTGGAGCTGCCCCTCTAGTGGGTGCTGGATATGAGCCAGCTGAACATGAGCTAGCTGTGTGTCCAGGTGTCCATGGCCAGTGGTATCCTGGCCAGCAGGACTAGGTAAGGGATTGTCCCTCTGTACTCAGCACTGGTGAGGCTGCACCTTGAATCCTGTGTTTAGTTTTGGGCCACACACTGCAAGAAACACATGGAGGTGCTTGAGCCAGTCCAGAGAAGGGCAACAGAGCTGCAGAAGGGCTGAGGTACAAGTCTTACAGGAGAGGCTAAAGGAACTGGAATTGTTTAGTCTGGAGAAAAGAAGGCTCAGGGCCAACTTCACTGCTCTCTGCAACTACCGAAAAGAGGTTGTAGTGAAGTGGGGGTTGATCACTTCTGCTGTCTCAAGTGAAAGCATGAGAGGAATTGGCATTAAGCCATGCAGGGAAGGTTCAGATTACATGTTAGAAAAAAACCCCAAAACTGATAGAGAGGTTGGGCATTGGAAGAAGTTACCCAGGGAGGTGGTGGAGTCACCATCTCTGGAGGTATTCAAGAGATCTAGATGTGGCACTTGGGGATACAGTTTAGGGGTGCTGGGTTGATGACTGGTGTAGTTGATTTTGAAGGTCTCTTCCAGCCTTGATGATTCTGTGATTCTGAGTGAGCAAAAATAGGCTAAAATGCACATGATATTAATTACTCAAAAATAATAAGATTTTGTTATTATTAAAGGACATAGAAATTATATTTCTGCAGTTTATGGTAAAAATCACGATTGCAATACCAACTAATTGCATGAGCATTTGTTTAAAAACCATTTTACTGTTGAGATATGCTAGAATCCAAGCATGAGATGCTGCATTTCACAGTGAACCTGGCTGCTCTCGTGCTTCATCTGTGGAGAGACTTTCCAAAATGCAGTTCTCTGGAGGAGAAGGAAAGTGGAGCAAGTCTCTCCCAATCGTCCTATCAAAAATACATCCATTTCTCTGCCCATCTCGCCAAGCTGTCAGGGTCCTTCTGAAGGCCTGCACAGCACTCTGGGTTATCAGCCACTCCTCCCAGCTTTGTGTTTGCTGAACTTGCTGAGGAGGCATCTGTTCATTCAAATCATTGATGGATAAACTAAACAATACTTGGTTTGCTCCTTTGATACTGGTCCTGCTTTTTCCATCTTCTCACTTTTATATCTCTGCTGAAAATCTCATATAACTAAACACTTTTCTTATGCTGGAAGAATGGATTTGTTGGACGTGTTTGTTTGTTTGTTTGATTTAGTAGTTTGGCATAGATTTTTAATTCCTTGCAGCCTTGCAAGAGACAATTTCAGGGATTGTCTTTAGAATGAAAAGTTTAACTACTGTTCTTCTCTCCCTTAAGTCTGAATAAGGGTATTTGTTACCTTTTTCCTGACTGAGCTTGCCATATTTTGTTAGTAAAGGCATATGTGGGTGAGGTTTATCTCCCAGAAGAAAGGGGAAGGGACTCCCTCAGAAGCAGCTGAGCAGGGTCAATAAAAGCAAGCACCAGCCAACAGGAAGATCAGGCACAGGAAGGCATCAAGAAGAGAGCTTGCAGCTACAGCAGGAACTGAGATGGCTGAGAACAGAAAACACATCAGGCCTAAGAAGTGAGAAGAGGACCACAGGAGACCATCAAAATACAGAACTGATGGAAATCGATCCTGGAAGAAAGGAGGTGCCTTAGAACTACAAAAAAAAATGCAGGGAGAAACTGGTTTGTTTTTATTGTTCTCGGTCTTACATGGTTTTCTTCATTGAGTTCCCTGTAAGAAGATTGATTGATCTGTTTTAAAGCTCTGACCAGATCAACATCCTCCCACACCAAACTTACAGGAAGCAAGCTTGTTAATAAAATATATCTAAAAATACTGTAAACAACTGATACTATCCTATTCCAGATACTGGAATTTATAAACAGAAAATCCACTTTGACTTTCCTAAAATATTAATTCAAGTCTATCAGGAAATGACTATAATGCCAAGAAATTCTACTGTTGCCCAACAATGGTTTCAACTGACACATTATAAATAAAAGATTTAGAAGGAGATTTTTTACCTGTTACCAAAATAAATAACTTCTGATTCATGAACTGACCAGTTTTACACAACACGAATGAAGGCTGTTAGTCTTGAGTGAAGACTTCTCAGAACTTTAGGGGAAGCCCTTCTGGTATTAGTTTAAAAAATGCATTGATGTGCTTAAGCAGTCATTTTTGTCCTTGTACATGGTAACAGCTAAAGTGGTTCTCTGAGGAGCTCAAGCTGTCTTTCAAAAATTTTGAACAAATCTTTTCACCTACAAAGCGAAATACCAATCCTTCTGAAACTAAAGAAAATCTAGGATGTTTTAGAAGAGATGTGAAAGACGCTTTCCCCTCTCCACTATTTTTTAAATCATTCGGTCACCTGTAGAACATTTTACAAAGATATTGTTTGAAAAATGAGATTATTATTTCCCAATAGAACAAAGTAAAGAAATGCGAACCTGCTATTCAGTGCTGTCTGAAGCTAAGGCTTCCTTACCACTCATTCTTCTTCACAATAAACTTGATACCAGGTTTTGTAACACAAGATAAGTACGTGGCATGTTTGACATACACTGCTTGTACAGAAACTCTACTTTTTGGCATCCTTTTAACATAGAAATACTTTTTATTAATATTCATTGAGATAGTTATCCTACATTTCTTTGAGTTTCTTATTTTTAGTTTCATAAGTAGTAGTGTTGACTTCTGGTTTGCTAAATTTTGTTAAATAATGAAGTATGTTGGCACACAAAAAGCTTGTGTCTAAAAAAAGATGAAGAACTGAGCAGTAAGGTTCAGAGGGAGAACTGGAAACGTTTTTACTGAATATTTAAAAGGATACTATCTTTAGCTGTCTATATATAGCTTTTCAGCTTGTTTAAAAGCTTTTTTTCTTTTTTTTAAAGATTCTTGCTAACATTTAAGCAAAGATAGAAAGGAGCATAGGAGAAAAAAAGAGGCAATAAAAAAGGAAAGGAGCTCCACAGCCAAGATATTATATACATAACATTATGAGATTAAGATTATAATGGTGGTATAGTTTTCCAGATTTATTTTATTTTCGCACAGTGAAAGGATTCACATTTTTACACTGGAGGTATTGAACTTAATTTTACAAATTGTGTTTGGTTTCTCAAAGTGCACAGTTAGGATGTTTCTGAGTCATAACAAAAATCAATAGGTACACATAATTCAGATGAGCTATCATAACACAGCTTTTAAATGCACCCACACTGAAATTACTATAATACAAAATCCAATACTTTTGACTGCAAGTGTAGGTTTCAGCAGTTTTGTATCATTGGACTGGACAGTCTTGTGCAACACGTTAAGTAGGAACACTGACGTTCTGAAGACATATGTTGGTACTGAAAGTCAACACCATTTATATATTTCTTTCATATTAGCTAGTGCCATTGACTCATAGTTTTTTGACTACATTCACTGATAAACAAGCAGTTTAATTTTAAGCAATTAAAAAAACTCTCTGAGAAATTGTTCACCACTCTTCATGAAAGTAAAACCCAGAGAACAGGCAAATAACTAAAACAACTTGGAGACTAATAACAATTCAACAATATAGTTATGAGATGTATTCAATACAACGACCCACTTGTTTGCTTACTTACAGTACTTCAACTTGTCAGTGGAGTTAGCTGAATCATTATTTTAGCCAATTTCCTTCCTTTTCAAAAGCCTACTTCTAAGGACTCAATGGTTTGGCAAATTCATCTGTATGCTGAATTATGTGTCTCCGTGTAAGGGAGCTCTCAATAAAGAACTTCATTTAATGCTGTTAAGATAAAAGGCAGAAGTCCAAACCCCACTTTATTTCTAATAGGCATTAAATGTAAAAGTCATGTATTTTCTAATTAAATAATCAAGAGGATTTTGAAAAAATTTTGGACTTCTATGTCAGTAGTTGCTAAAGAGAAGAAAAATCCTTCAAGTTGACCTCACTTATGTGAGGTACAGGTTGGAAACTCATGAAATCCTCTATGATGTCAGAGGGCAATCATACCTCACGATTTCTCTAACTAGTTTTCTCTGAAATAATTACTACTTGAATAGAAAATTTTATTCTGTGCTGTATGAAAAAAACCCATCATGCAGGGGAAAAAAAAGCCAAAACCAAAAAAACAAGCAATAGATGTGGTCTCTTTATTATGACTTCTAGAGACCTGGTCAACCCAGAGCCAGCTTCTGTGGAAGTTTTATCATTCAGACCAATAGCAAAAAATAAATCATTCAGTTAAAATTTAAGGTAATAAAAATTGATTACCTACAAGTATAGTAGTGCGTCCAGAATAGCTAGGTGATTCACATGAGCATCAGTACTTCTCATATCATTGTATACTGTAAAGGTATTGGCATAAATTTAGGATGGCTTCATCTTTTTGCCTGCAGTGAAGTCACAGTGTCTAATTTAGGCTGTCTAGAAGAAATACTGTAAAAAAGTTCACATCTTTATTTGTTTGAAGAATTACAGGAAAAATTACTTAAGACTATTTTTTAAAGTTCTGTAAAATCTACAGCCAGCTTGTCCCTGCTGTTTTGTCTATTCTGACTGTTGCTTTTGTAATGAAGAAACTAAATTGTACAAAGACAAGAATCCCAGGGAGCCTTAGAATAAATGAAAATATTTTTATGGTCATTCAAATGTCATAAGTGTTAAATTTTATCTTAATTTCTTTATAGACTGTTGCTACTGGCAATGCGGATAACATTAGAATACTGAGAATTTTATTTTTTCATATCTATTTTAGTTGTATGAGAGGACTAGAAGTTAGATCTTTAGGTAAAAAAAAAAAAAAAACCCCAACCAAAAACAAAACCAAGCGGGTTTAGGTGCAGATAAAGCATATGTTTACCGTAACTTTTTTATACAAATTAAAATACAGATTTTACTTCAGGTAGTGTTTCATTCTTTGTCCTCTGATACAAAGTTTCAACTGTAGGTTTAATCAGCAACATATTTTAAAGTACACATCTAATATAAGCACAAACATTGTTTCTGAGTCAATTATACTGTACAGGAGCTAAAAAATTATGATTAATGAGTCAGGGCAATAATGAATAAACTACCTTCTTCCTTAATTTCTTGTAAATCTATTCTATATCTAAATCCATTTTATTTTGAATAATACAAGGGGAAAAACATGTTCCTCTAAGCTTTTGACAGATTTAAATTCCCAGGGCTATCATTTTATATGCTTGCTGCAACAATCCAGAATATCTGCTCTGAGAAAGTTGTCTGAAACTTAAACTGTTGTTTTGTCATATTTGGAATTTGCCTGACACTTAGTGTAACCACTTTAGATTTAATTTGTATTTCTTACCATATTTTTACCGCATTGTGGATGGTGCAGAACCCTGCTGTTGGTGTGGGATACCATCAAATTGCTAAAGAATGTGTTAAAGGATTCTCCTGGCAGGCTGTGGACATACACAAACAACAGAAAAAGGAGGATAATATAGGTGTCTAGTGTTGGGCTGGAAGAGTGTATTTTGATCCAATAGCTGAAGTAAATGTCACAAGGTTTTTAAATCTTTTTACAGAGGAAAGGAACTACACATCTTGGGGTCTTATAATCCAGAGCTGTTTTCCCATACCCTGTTTCCTAGATTTGATTGTCCATCACAAATAGGAAAAGACAAACAGTAGAGGAGATGGGTATTAAGATCCTTCACCTGGCTGCCATGCATATGGAAGTTCCACTTATTTCCCCATTTCCAGTGGTCATGCATTTCTGATGGTGTAGAAGAGCAGGAATTCTTGATACCATCAGTTACTTTCATAAACAAACCCCACTAATATTACAATTAAAATAGCAATTATTCTGGTGAATTCCCCATGATACTTGATACCATTTCACTTGCTCCACTCTGGTGGGGGACCATTCCACTTGACTTTTGCTGTAGCACAATAGAGAAAATGAAGAACTGAAAGGAAGGGAGGACGAATTGAAGTCACCTGGGTCTGTGGTAATGTCACAGTGGAATCCACTCTTAAAATTATCAAACGGATAAGGTTAGAATGAGTATGATAATCATCTATATCTTCTCACCTTTTCTAAGAAACTTGGGGCAACAAAGAAGAGAGGAAAAGAGGGGAAAATATGGAGGAAAAAGGCTTCTGTCAGAAACAAAAAATTTTGGGTTGTAAGTCAGTGAGCAGAGAAAAAACATGGTGATGGAATAAATATGAAAAGCAAAAAAAGGAAGAATAGAGAAAGAGAGAATGGATAGAGAAGGGGAGAGTAAACATACATGTGTAACAATATATAATTGATTTATTTCTAGAATGCTATTTTCCACTTTCTTGGCAGGTGTCTTACCACTGCTGATTTTAAGAGAAAGAGCTGGGAAGACTATTTTATGAACTCATTTAACTAGCTTTGCTGTCTACGGAGAACTCTAGTTAACTATGGGATTGGCTGAATGACCAGCTATACTGTTACTAGTCATAACAGAAAGAAAATGGAATATTTTGTCCTCTTGAGAGTTTTTAAACTTCTTTTTCATCCCATGAATAATTCTGGACAAATTCAGCCACAAAATCCTATTACATAAAAGTGTGACTTTCAAAGAGATTCAGGAAAGTGATTTTGTGTTTGCAGTGTTTTATCCAGTATAGAAGCCTTTCCTGTCAGGCTCTCCTGTCAGTTTTGTGGTTGCAATTTCACTCTTCTGTTTTCTCCCACTTGTTTTCTCAAAATACATATTAGAATTTGGAAGGGAATAGACTGCATCTTCACATTTTCTAGCATCAGTCCTGACAGATCTGTGAGATTTTGTACAGACACAAAATATAATTATATTTCATAAGCATTCATCTTGCCTTTTCCTACTTTCAAACTGTATTATTAGTTTTATTTATCTGAGCTCTGATATTACTGTGAACAGTACAGTTTTTGTCTTTCCATATGTTTCCAGTCTCTAGTGCAAATACAGTTGAAGGGGGAAAGTATGCTTACACTGATTTTACAGTGATGCAGTTCAGTAGCGTGATCCTCTGACATCAGCAGTATTGTTATTCTAATCGGTTTCATACAGCTTGCTGAACCTCAGTGTTCTGTAACATCTAGGCAATACCTTGTTGGAGAACAGGCTGTCCACAGGATTTTTTTCGTCCCAAATGAATCATAGAAATTAGAGATAGAAAAGATCAAGTCAGAAGTGGTAATATAATTCCCTTCTGTAAAAGTGGATAAGTTATTCAGGCAAATCTATTTGAACTCTGAAATATTGATGATAGAAGAAGCTGGTGTTCAAAGGGGATAGATGTTCTGACCTTGAAAACACATCCACCCAGTGAACTGTAGAAAGAACAGGCCAGGCAGATACCAGAGCTAAAACCAGGGTCACAGAACTTGAGACATTCACCACTGTCTGTGTGCCCTGGTCTCTAACTTTCATCTGCAAGACAGCAGGATTTGTTGATTCACTTCAATGTCATTACAAGCCTTCTTGAGATTTTATGATATGTCTTAGTTCACTCTTGACTGGGCAACAAGAGTCACTTTTATCTTTTATTTCTATGTTTTAAAACTATGAAGCCCTGTGACAGTGCCAGTTTAATACAATCTTGTTACCAAGGTAAATATGTATTAGCTGTGATAAAATTTTAGACATTTCTGTAAAAGAACAGAAATCTTGTTCAATTCGCTGCTGCTTCTAAAGCAAAATATCTTGGACATGAACCTACTATGTAAAATCTCAAAGCAAAATATTTCATGCCACTGCATAATGTAACAGAAAGATGAGAGTATCCTGAAGTGCACTGTACCTCTGAGAGCTATTTAAAGTACTTTTTAAAATGTCATTTCTTAAAAGTTGTTAAAAAAGACCCAAACCCTGACCACTTTTAGATTTTTTTAAGTTCAGTTTCCCAAAAGATCTTCAGTCAATGCCAACTCCTGACTAGTCCTATGTAAGGTGCCTAAATGAGCAATGGTTGTCTAGGCCTTTTCCTTAGTGCTGCTTTCCTCAGGTGCTTTATATTTCATGTCAGGTAAATTCATCCAGTAGATAGTGCTACCCTTCTTGGCATACCCAGACATACCTCAGTCTTATCAGTACTGAGATACTCAATATCCCACGCACCTCCTAAATCTGCTGCAGAGTGCAAACTAAGTATGCCTCTCATGTGAGAGGTCCAATATAAGAGATATTTTCAAAGCAGCCCTGGCATGTCATACAAAACTGCCAGAAGCAAGGAGCATCCCCAAGTCTGTAGCACTCATCCAGCATATGGATTCAATTCCCTTCTGTGGCTGACAGTAAACTCCACTTTCCTCTCATGACTGAACCACCAAAAATAGCACTGACAAATATTTTTAGACTGTAAGAAGGAGAGCAGTAGCTTTCTCATTCACATGTGTACCATGGATCTGCAGAAAAAGATGGTAGGTGATAAAACCACAGAAAACAGTATGTTGTTTGGGATATCCATAAAACTACTCAATCTCATCTGCATACTCTTTGGCTACAGTCAACTTGGACCTGATACCCAACCATTCCTTTGTTCTGAATACTACTTAATTTGTCACTGCCATTTTCTGCCAATTACTCTTTCATGCGTCTGATTTTCTTGGCCAGAAGATGGCATAGGCATTTCAAATTTAATTGCTGCTGCAGCTTCACTGGAAGATTCTGTGTGATGATTAATCTAAATACAGTATAGCGTTTTCTTTTCTGAATGCATCAGTAATCTTTCATTTATGCTGTGCTGATTATGTAAATTTTTCTTCAACTTTCAGCACAGTGAAACAAAACATTACAATATGGACTATTCTGATAGCTCTTTAACAAATCTATTCTTCAGTAACTCTCTAATATACTGTTATGTAGTTCTCCAGCTCTCCAGATCTGTAAGATTCAGGACCCTGAATTTCTATTAACTGTAGTTAAATGTTGAGGTTACTTAGGTCATTTCACTATCTGAACTTACCTGACACTAAGTATTTCTACTTTAGTAAGACTGTAAATGAGTTTAAACCTCAAATATTTAATGCTCTCTTCAGTGCTAACAAGCTACCTGCCTGTCATCATTACTTCTATGGCAGTGGCAATGTCTTTAATTGCCCTGTTGGTTTCATTAGTGTCCCAACTAGATGATAGAAGGTCTGAAAGTCCCTTTTATGATGTGATAGAGGTGTACATTTGAATGAGGTTTTATGAAAATGATGAAGTAATACAAGGTCTTTTCTCAGCTTAAAAGGAAAGAGAAATGTTTATTACATAGGCTTAAAGCTAAAAGGCTGACTATGGGCTTTAAACCATTTACATTTCCCTGCATCACCACCTGCAGCATCAGGGTTAACTTGCTAATGAGAACCAAAACCCAGAGTCCCATCGTGCTATTCATTTAATGTGCACGTGGACTTCTTGATTCAGGACAGGTTTATAAATAGTGCCTTTAGTTTAAAAATAGACTTTTCAGATCTAGGGGAGTTGATATTATGATCTGTAAAGTGAATGAAGCTCCCAGGAGTAACTAGAGCTTATGTAATATTTATTCCTACATTTTTGCTCAGCTGTTTTATGCCATTTTGATGTTGAGCTGCAAGGACTGTTAGTTTCTTAGACATTTCAAATCTTTCTTCAGTGAAGCTGGGACTGCATGCATGCTAGGTAACCTTACTTGACTTAGGGATTTTGCATAAGAAGCCGTGGTCATTGTCCCCACTTACAACTATTTTATTTAGCAATTTTTGTTTTGCATGATCTCTGGGGAAACCCAAACTGCACTGCTAGGTACAGAAACTTTCCAACATTAAAATTGATGCCATGGTGATTTTTTGCCTTTTCTTTTATACCCCTGCTATGCCTTTTTACAACTTCTGTATTCTTAGTGCTTTTTGCCTGCATTCTTGGACTTGTTTGTTAAGCTAGGAGACTAAACATTTTAGAGGTTTTGTAGTTAGGGAGCAATATGCTCCAGACCCCAAGGTCCTCTCCAGAACACATTTTGTAAACTGAGATAGAACCATCCAGGGGAAGGTTCCTTGAGGAGGGAGGCTCATTCGAGCCTCCCACTGGGGAATTTTTGATAGATATGCTAATTAGTAAAACCTATAATGATATACCAGATCTTTTGGGGGCATTGCGGTGTGCATTTCGGTGCATTCGACCAGTGGACGTGGTGCACCTAAGGATCCTTAAAATAAATACCAAGGAAAAATCCCTTTTTCCTTTCTAACCATGTTTGCCTCTCGATTTTAAGACCAGGAAATGGCATCAAAGTAATACTAGAAAAATTATGAAATTATCTTTTTTTGAAACATTCTGACTGGTTAATCTCCCAGGTAGAAGAAACACTAAGTAGAGCTAAGATCTGTCTCTGGATACACGTACAAGAAAATTTTATTAAATTTGTATTAGGTACTCACAAAAACAGCTTTCACTTCTTGATTTTGTAGTTGTTTATGATGTTTCTCAAGTGAAATATTGCTGCTAATGGAACAACGTTCAGGGCAAAAATGTTCATGGAATACAAAACAAATCCAGCTTTAATATTTGTCATTGGGACACCATTTTATGCATGGAAACATCATTAAATAAGCAGAAGCCTGACAAAATGCCTAAGGAAGACGTTCATCTCTCTGATGCTGTACCCAGTTATGAGGTATCACATTTAAAGTTTCTGATGCTGCAGGTGTTCACTGGTGAGCACCTATCATACTCTTGTTTTCAGCAAGGAGCATAAACTCTCAAATTAACATCCTGAGCAAGGGCTAGATTAATCAGAAAGATTTTATAATGCCAAAAAGAATCTGTAAGCTATCCTTGAGGAAAATCAGTAGAAGAATTAGAACAATCAGAAACCAGTGCTTAAAAGAGTCAATAAAATATTTTGCCGTTAGATGTATAAAATCTGTGTACATAACAAACTTGGCAGTATGATATTTAAATACAGCTTGATGTCTACAAAACATGATCAAAATTTATAGGAAAGCATCCTGTTAATTAAGGCTAGTTATGAAACAATTGGAAATTGCTGTTAACATATCTGGCAACATCTTACAAGTAGTGAAAAGATAGTAGATAAGAATGACATGAATCTGATCATTAGAAACTACGTTTGGTCTTGTAAAAATTAGCAATGTTGGACCTATTACACTATCCTCTTTCCTTAAAGATGTACTCAGCAAGTTAACATTAGAGGTCTGAGTCAATGGCCACTGAAACAAAATCCTTGTATGTGACTTCAATGACTGCTTCACATATTGTTTAGTCTTGTCTAAAAGATAAAGAAACTCCAGTTAGCATAAAGACTAAACCTCTCTTACCTAAAATTGTTCCAGTCTGAAGCACTAATGGAAATGTGATGGTATGTGTTTCAAAACGTAGCTACATGATGAAAATACAATATCTTGTGGAAAGCATTTGTTGTAAGAAGCCAAAGCATTATTTATATTCTTTGAAATAGATGAACAGAATAGTGACTTGGCAGCCAATATTAAAAAGTATAGAGTATCTTGGGGAAAAAAAAGGGAGAAAAAGTAGCCTTACTTATGCTGCCAGCAATATGAGATCTTCTCTAAAATTCACTCAGATCTTCTGAGTACCAAATATTCTACCTGGAATCCCCCTAATGCTTTAAAACACTGGTTTTTTGTTCCATACATAAGCTGCTTCCCTCTTTTACAGTAGGTTATTTTTCCCAGACTAAACATTTCAGGAGAGTAAAAGTGCTTGACAGTCTTAACACTCAAGGAAAGAACACTGTAGACCACATCTCCCTCAGTTCTCCAAAAATTTCCAGAAGAATTAGTTGTTTTTGACCTGCTGGCAAAGTGTTCAGCCCTCCATTCTATGTCTATGGCAGGCATTCAGCACCACTTAGTCTGTGTAACTTTAATCTTTTTGCGTTAATATTCTGTACATATTTAAGTTGCTAGAAATTTCTGGAAACTTTCTAATTATCATTGAAGACATACTTAGCACTAATGTAGGGAATAACAACCCACACAGTAATTTGTATATGTTCTGCAAATACAAGTTGCTACTGATATAGCTACATCATGTAGTTCTTATTGACTCTTTTATTCATTTTGATATCTTGGCAATCCCATAAGCATTTTTTTTAATAATCTGTCAGGGTCACAGTTTTTACACTCAGTTAATGTTGTATTGGGTTCTTGGAAAAGTCAAATTTTCTGGGAAAGCACTTGTTCATTTTCTGTTGCTTTAATGCAGCTTTATATTCAGCAGGTAGATTTGATGCTGTTACGTGTTTGCTGAGCAGAAAGGCTTCTTTTCCAGTAAGGGTGGTGAAAATATTTATTGGAACATTGCTTTAGACAGCATCTAAAAACATAACCTGCTCAATCTGGTTACCAGTAGATTATCTTTCTTCCCACATACATCCATTGCACAACATTTGCTTAAATTTATTAAAGCTTATTTGGTTTATGTCAAAGTCAAGAAATTCAACCTCTGCCTTCTCAGTTCAGCCAACTGATGTTAATGCATAATAATATATTCTTTAGGTACACACATCACATTTTTTTCACAGTAATGTGGTCTTACTCTCTAAGGAGAATGAATACTTTTTCTTCAAGGAAGAGTTATTCAAGATTTTGATTTTGTGGCCTTTTTAAAGGCTTCACTTACAGCATCCTGTTCAAACCTAACTTTGAAGATAAAAATTAACCCTTTCCTATATATATTTTTATGGTACTCACCTCTAAAATACCAAGTATTCTACAAACATAAGTATTTAATTTGACAATATGCCATTACAATATTGGAATTTCATAAATTAGCAATATTTGCCAGTGATTATGCTACCTAAAGCTAGGATCATGTTTTTAAATTGTTTATTATATAACGTATGAAAGCTCAACATCATTTCAGATCCAGCTTCAGGGTCTGAAACAATGAACCTCAAAATATACTACAAACATACTAATGCCAAAAATTTTTTACTTGAATTTTCTATTCTGTCTTAGCAAAAAATGTCCATGTTTATAAGGAAAAGATATCAGAACTCAAGTTTTAAGACAACCCTTTCTGAAAGGCAAATTAAAAGTTCTCTCTGTGAAGAGAGATCTGGTTTCTGAGCAGTTTCCAACCCCAACACTTTATTCATTCAGCTGACATGCTAACCATGAGCTGGCAGCTTGGGACTTGATTTCCAAACTCATGATTTCGTTTTTGATTTTTTTTAAGACAGACTACTAGGATATCCTGCTAGCCTGCTGCTAGCCTCCAATTTTCTCATGAAACAGCTTGTGTTTCCAAGAACTTCATTTTGTCACTCTACAGCAGCCAGTTGAAAAAAGCTGAAACAACCATAGTGCATGAGTTTATGGAAGCCTGAAATTTGGTTGATTCAGAGACGGAGTGCCTACTCTTCCTAGACTCATTTTTTTTCCAAAGCTAAAAATATTCAGATAAATGTATGCCATCTGTCACCTTTCAATACAACACCTTTTAAAAGGGAAAAAACCCTTCTAACTTTTTTCTTATTACTTGGTTAAAGTGGGTAAATAATGACAATATTACCAATAATAATGATGAGTGGCAGCAGACGTTTTAGTGGATGGCAGAGAAAGAAGTTTAGGATGGGCAGTCTCCAGCTAAGCAGAAAGTTAATAAGCCAATATAAATAAAATTCTTTTTTAATAAGTGTCTGGAGTTTATATGTTACCATTTCATCAATCCAGCAATATTCTGGACAGGGGAAAAAGCCTGTCAACAGCACCTTTTCATTTGCTTTCCTCTTCTTGATTCACAAACATAAAACAAAGAGCTCTAAGTTCCATACAATCTCTTGTTCATGTATCAGTTGCCACTATGTCAAGGATAGAATCTGAAAGCAGTGCTTTTTTCCTGTGTCATCTTCTGCTTAAAGGAGCTCTGATGTTTGTGCTGAAATGCTCTGGAATTCTGCCAAAGCCTTCAGGATAAGCATATTTCAGTCTGGCAGTGAATCCCCAGTCAAAGACTAAACAACTACAGACACTATCACAAGAAAGTTATTTATAAATGCAGATACAAAATCTATGAAAACTAGTGCAGCAGTCTTTTAATTGAGGCCGTTTGTTCCAGCTGCCATAAGTATAAATATCAAATGTGGTACTTTGTGCATGTATCAAAATTTAAACACAACAGTGTAGGTAGCATCCAGAGAAAGATAATTTCTATGTTTTCCTCTGTCAGTATTTGCAGATTGAACATTTCTAACTGGACATTTAAAGCCTAAGAGTGATAAGAGACTATACATTTTAAGATATTTGAAATAATATATTAAAAAAGTAATTTTGAAAATTTTAGCAGCTAAAATACCCTGTTGGTCCATAGATACTTTTGCCTTCCCTGCTAACCTGTTATTATCTGTTTGTATTTTGTATGCTCAAAATAAATGCATAAAACAATTCACCAAGTGCGCCTTGGATTAATAATGAAGTTGTACATCATCTAAAGCTAATAATATATTTTATCACAGGTTTCGATAGAAGCTTGTATTTCATCTTCCATGAATAATCTCAGAATTCCAAAGCAGAATCTCAAACACACCAACGCCTATGTATCTATGCATTCATATACCTACAAACATGCACGTATAGATAACGTTTACAGCTTTCTGTACTTAGGGACATGAATAACTAGAGCTTGACATGTAATAGTTATTTTAAAGATATGAGTAAAAGTGACACCAATGTTTCTTGTGAGCTTCTTAGGAATTAGAAGGGTTGGGAGGCATTCAGATGCCTCATTTAAGGTTATCATTTAAGCAACCGAAAAAAGAAAATATAATCTATTCTTCAAAAATGAATTAAAAACATGATGGATTCCATTGTCTTTGAAGAATGCCATCTCCCCTTGTTAAAAAATTAAGCAGTAGAATGTTTCATTGCTTAATTTTCCAGTTTGGAGGCAGAGAAAAATGGGTCATCAGTACTGTCTGGAAACTGTCTAGGTAATTGCCCAGCATCTTTTTTTTTTACTGAAAAGCCTGTCTTTAGGAAAGACAACTAAGTCTGTGTTCAACTAGACTTTTAGAAGTTAAGTTTATTTAAGTACTTGCTAGCAGATTCAAGGAGAGTAAAGCAAAAGTCATATTAAAGTCATAGAAGCTTGAAATATAAATGGGAGAAAAGAGATTTTAATTTCAGGACTGGAAAAGTTAGGGGCTAATGTAATGAAAAGAACTTAAATAAAGAAGGTAAATGTGAATTTGGAAATTTATTAGTAATATTGTTTCTGCTGATTTTTCAAGAGAGACTATTTAAAACCAAAGCAAGCCTTACTGTTCTGAATATTTTAATTTGATATGAACACTAAGTCTGTATGATTGAAAGAATCCAAATAAATGACATGATAAAAATAATAGGTCATGGTATTTAAGATTAAAGACAGCTTTTTTTTCAAAAGTTGCATCTTTAAGTTAAGCTGCCTTTTTAAACTAAAAATGAATGTCTTATTTCTGATATATGACAATGAATTTTGAGCTAGAAAGTAGAAACTAATTACATTTCAATTGTTCCACTGAGGCTGCTCATTAATATATTGAGAGCGCAAATGACAGAAAAGAGCAAAAGAAAAACTAATACTTGCCTTTTTATATTTATTTTACAGGAAATGTGTTTGTTGTAAGCCTGGCAGTTGCAGACTTGATAGTAGCTATCTACCCTTATCCACTGGTCCTCACATCTGTGTTTCACAACGGATGGAAACTGGGATACCTACAGTGCCAGATTAGTGGCTTCTTGATGGGCCTAAGTGTCATTGGATCAATCTTCAATATTACAGGCATCGCTATCAATCGATACTGCTATATCTGCCACAGTCTCAAATATGACAAGCTGTACAGCGACAAGAATTCATTGTGCTATATTGTTCTTATATGGGTCCTAACGTTTGTTGCTATCGTGCCCAACCTGTTTGTGGGATCGCTGCAGTACGACCCCAGGATTTACTCATGTACATTTGCACAGTCTGTGAGCTCAGCATATACTATAGCAGTTGTGTTTTTCCACTTCCTGCTTCCCATAGCCGTAGTTACTTTCTGTTACTTGCGAATATGGATCCTCGTTATTCAGGTAAGGCGAAGGGTTAAACCAGATAACAACCCTAGGCTGAAACCACACGACTTCAGAAACTTTGTAACCATGTTTGTGGTGTTCGTACTGTTTGCAGTCTGCTGGGCTCCTTTGAACTTTATAGGCCTTGCTGTGGCTGTCAACCCAAAAACTGTAATCCCTAGGATTCCAGAGTGGTTGTTTGTATCTAGTTATTACATGGCATATTTCAACAGCTGCCTTAATGCTATAGTATATGGACTCCTGAACCAGAACTTCAGAAGAGAATACAAGAGAATTATAGTCACCTTTTGTACAGCGAAAGTCTTTTTCCAGGATAGTTCTAATGATGCAGGAGACAGAATGAGAAGTAAACCTTCTCCACTGATTACAAACAACAATCAAGTGAAGGTGGACTCTGTCTGAAAATGGAACTCTTACTATTACCACTCAACAGTATCCAAATAAAGTGTCCATTTTATTAGACCTCCTGTTAAATATCATAGTGAAATATATCTTCTACACTGAAAGCACTTTGATCAAATTCCTTGCATGGTATTTGGGAGCTTGTTACAGAGCCTTGACATACAGATCCTATTATACAATGGTATATCCCTTGTATAATAACATAATTATATCCTTGAGCGAATAAAAAGTTATGAATGACTACTTTATTTTCTTAGATGGAGATAAATACCTAGAAAGAGATTGAATCAGAAGTATCCATCTTTCCTGGTGCAGTAAAACAAATCACAAAACTATTCCTGCCACTTTCCACATGCTTTTTCTGGCCAGGTTATGGTCCTGATTCTAAAACTTCTGAAAACTTCTTTTAAAAGATGAAATCAGACTTTTATGTAATATATTAGGAGATGTGAAGTGAAAAATCAAGGTAATTGAAAATTCATTAGGATTTTTGATAAGTACCTCTATCTATATTTCTTTGCTACTAACATGGACACGAATATAATTTTTTTGGATATTAAACCTCACCAGCCCTCCTAGGAATGACATTCTCAATTGACTTCTCAATTTTAAAATAGCTTTTAGGAGAAGAAACATGCCTGAATGATTATCTTCAAAGCTCCAAGGGCAGGAGGATAAACAGCAAGGAAGGAAAAGAGCCATGATTCATCAGCTCAAGCCGTTTCAGCATGAAAAAGAGGTGTAGGAGGGTTGGGAAGAGAAATTTAAACAACCATTATTTCTGAAGAGACAGTAACTCCTGAAATCAGGAAGCGCCCCAGAGGAGTTTCTGGGGAAACACCTTCTTGAAGCATAAGTGAGGAAGAAATGTCATATATCACTTGTTTACAGGGTAGAATTCTAAATCTCTGTGAGAAGAATAATAATGCATTTAATAGGAGTAATAGTTGAGTATGACAGTTTTGTCTGGTTAGTGGAATCTTAAGGCCAAGAAACCCTGGGAAATGAGACATATATACAGGATGAGTATTTAACATCTTTCTGAAACTGATCTCCTGAGAATAACCTGAGACTAGCAGTTATTTTTTAATCTGCCACAGATAAATTTTTCCTATTAATAATTAGGGTTTACCACAATTATGAACATAGTGTAATAACCTAGAACAATTAGACACCTTTAAATAAAGAAAAGAGCAGCTACTACTTATAACAGTGGTACAAAGAGGAACACGTGATTCTCAGGACTTTCCACAGACAGCAGGGACCTCTTCAGCGAGGGGAAGTACACTGTGAAGTGAGGAAGAATAGCTAGACAGGCTGTCTCCTGCAACAATGAATCTCTCTAATGAAGTCCTCTGGCAGAGAAAAGCAATTCACAACAATAGGAGTCACCTTCAAATTGACCTTAAAAAGAAAGAGCATTTAGTTCTGGAAAGAACTGTCATACCTTTTAATGCTCAATTGTTTATACCTATGGTGATGTTCAAGTACACTTGAGCTTTTCTAAGCCAATTCCAACAATGTCAGTGGGACTAAGAGCTTCTGAATAGCCATCAAACTTTTGTTAGTCTATGTTAAAATGTGAATTTTAATTAAACAGTTATTTTAAAATATTATTTACTGTACTGGAGATTTTCTTGAGCTTATATGTCTTAGAAAACAGTCATTCTGTCATAGAACTACTTAAACTGCATATAAATCTAACAGAATTTCATCTTTTTTGGATCACAGATTAGTGTTCCCTTGGTTTACTAATGAACTAAAAGGGAATGGGTTCATATTTACTTGAAAGCCCCACTGACAATTCATCATCATACCAGTTTCTTACCTTAAAAACAGGTGCCTCATGTCAAGTTAACAATGGAACTAAATGAACAACATTGTAAAACCTTGGATATGAACTAGCAAGTCAATGCATTGCTGAAGTGCTTGACTCATCTTTGTTTACATTTTCCAGTCAGAACCACTGTGTAAATAACCAGCTCTCTTCTATTGTGGTATCATCATATGATATGATACAACATGATTTACAGCATAAAGTATATCACAGCTTTCTTCACTGTGATTTCATCCTTGGAGGATGCTTAGCTCTGTAATTTTATTGCTTTGTGTGTAGTGATTTTAGAATAGCAAGGGAGGCATGACCACCTTATAAGTAAATGAATTTTTCATGCAAGAAAAAATACGATTTAAATTCTTACAAAAATTGCCTTATTTAAAGCATATTTTCAATGAAAATAATGTCTTATTATACATCTATTAAAGTAGCATAAAGACAATTAAAGTAGCTTAATCATTAGTAAGTTTAGAATTCTCAAAAATCTTTCACTTTCTATTTCCAACAGAAAATGTATATCTGTATCACATCTACATATTTATAAGCCGGTTCAAGATACTGTATCCAATATGTGGGTTACCTGAGGAATTAAAGTTCCCTGTAATTTGCAAGTGCGAAAATATATTTTTGATGACAATGGAAAGGGTTTGCTATATACAACAGAACATATTATACCAAAGGTATATATTTTATTGAATAGGCCTGTAATAAAAATGGAGAGCATTTTTCAGATCTGTATTTTGAAATATTTGTATTAAATATAAATCACAGAAATGTGCATGTTGGTGATGTTATGAGCTGCTAAATATAGCAATAATTTTAAGAAATTTATGTCTTGTTCTTCTTTGGGGGGAGAGTTGATAATTTCATTTAAATTACTATGGATTAAGTATCTGGGCAATATCTGCTGCCCTCTTGAGTTTACTTTTGCATTTACTGCCATTCTGAAGAATGTTTTAGGTAAGGATTGCAAAACCACTCATTGCAAAAGTGGAAGAATAATGATGCTTAACTCTGCAGTAATGGTTACTTTTAATTCAAGTCTATTGCTTCAAAAGAGTCAAAGTGATTCATGCAAGACAATCAGCAGGCTTGTCAGCTGGTCACTGACAATAAGAATGACAATGTAAGTCAGCACCTCACAAGATCTGACTCTTTATGGTCAACATAAAGGTGACTGGTGAAAATAATAATGATTTCTGTCCATTCTAAGGAGATGGAGTTTGAAACATCTGAAATTAGTTGCTTCTGTGAAAGTGGATGAGCCATGGCATGTTTTTTTTATATTCCAAGTCATTAAATTTTCCCCTGTTTGAAAGGTTAGCATAGCACAACTGCATTATAAGGGTTCTCTCTGGGTGGTTTAGCTAGTGTACTTGTCCTGTAGCAGTCATCAGGCCTGGATAGATTTATTCCTAAAATGCGAGTGTTGGGAGTCTGCCACATCTGCAGAGGCCCATCCCTTTCCTACTTCCTATCCATTTCTGCTCTGAGCCCCAGTGAAGCCAAAGGACCTCTGTGAAGGAGCAGTGAAACACCTCGGTTCCCCTCCCTGTATGCAACACACTGAAGACTTACAGCCTTATGGACCTCTACCTTGTCCTATGAGAATTTCTTTCCTATATCACAGGCTTGATTATGTTGACAATCTAAATATGATCTTATCAGCACACCTTGAACCCTTACAGGTAGATAGTTTTATTGGTGGTCATCTACATTGCAAATCTCACTTTTACAAAGAAGCTTGGCATTATTACATATTTACCAGCAAAGAGAATCTGAATGAATATATTTATATCAAACAGGGTAATTATTGTATTTAAACTGTAACTGTATGCAACAATGTAGTTTCATTTGGAGTAACTTTGCACATCTTCTCTTTGCACATTTTCTTCTACCACTGAGCTAGTGCAAGTGCATAGATATGAAACAAGCATATGTTATTTCAATAGACATAATATGTAGCAATGATTTTACTTCTTTTTCTTCTAATTTGTTTTAGAAAGCAGATATATAAATCATCCATAATAAACAGACTATCATGAACAATCCGTATCAGTGTATAGTGCATCCTTGTATGACCAGCATATCTTTTTCTTCTTCTGGGTCACTTTTGAAATGTTATCACATTAGATCTGATTAATTTTGATATACTGAAAGAAACTGTTATTTTCCTTACATGACGCTGAAAAAAAATCATAAAAAGAGATCCTTAAAATGAAATACACAAGTACATAAATATATGTGGTCATCCAATTTAAAATATAATTTCAGAAACTCCTATTTTAATAACTTGTTAGCAAAATGTAGTAATATAGATGGACTGTTATTCTTTACTTATTTTCTAATAACTGCACTTTCTAAGTATCATTAATATGGTTTATGAATAATTAAGAACTGCAAATGTCTGTCATTTTGTCACTGAGGCTTGGGAAATCACACAGGCTAAAGCCAACTTTCTTAGCAGAAAAAATATTCAAGTAGTGACCTGGTTTATAGCCCATGTACTGTATCTCAAATTTTTGCCTGTAATAAGAATTCCATTATGTGGTTTTATGAATTTACTTATTAAAAACATTGTTCCTACCTCAAATATGTGTCTGAGAGATTGCAATGTGAATAAGGTGGGAAAGATTCATAGTATAAGTCAATAGCCTTTACAATTTTTAATAAAAACAAAAGTAAATTCAGCAAACATATATTAATAATGGTCATAGAAAATATTTTCCCAATTGAATAAAATACTCATCACTCAAACCATCCGAACTACCAAACACTGACCAAAGTATGCACATTTTGAGAACCATGTTATTCATAAAATTATACACAGATTATTCCAAAAGTTATACCCAAACAGCCTTTGAGACACGGTGTTTGAGTTTCATCTCACATAAACCAGTAAAGCTTCACTGATTCATGTCAGCTGAGGATTTTGGTATATTGGAGTTCATAAATCTAAAAATTAGCTATTTTACACTATTACACAAGCAATATATGTTTTATTTCTATGAAGTTCCTCAACTGTCATATGTCCAGATTGTGATAGAATGTGAATTTGCCTGCTAATGATCTGCAAAATTAACCTCATCCAGTGGAACTCTCTCTGTGATTTGTCATTTTTATAAGTAAATATAAAAAAATCAGCAGTCTTTTATGTGGCTTCATTCTTAATTGTAGAAGTAGCAACTATTTAGCAGAAAATTATACCGAACTTAAGAGATTTAGAGACAGGAATTCTACTTGCCATTTTTCTTTCTGCTTATATTGCACGTGTGCACACAGATTTCATTTAAGCACAAGAATTTTACTTTGCATGTTTGTTTCCAGACTCTAAAACTTTTTATACTTAAATACGTACTCCATACTCTTCTTCAATATGTACAAATACTCAGCTAGTTTATAAAAGTCAGAGAAAAGCAATGATATTACCAGGTGTATGTCTCAGGCCAAAGTATTTTTCCACACAACTGAGGCTGTGAAATGTTCTGCCACAGAGCACTGCCTACACAAACCCTAAACCAGTACAAAAAAAACAATTGCACTGATTCACAGAAAGAAGATTCTGTTCATATTTTAGTGGTACAGTATCAGATGCTTAAAAATTAACATGGAAAAATTTCATTAAGCCCTTCATGATAATTTAAAAAGTTACATAAAAATACTGTGCAGATCTATGGATTGTATATGCACACTTTAGAAACCTCAAGTCATGTAAAAAAATATGTCTTCCAAATATTACATTCAAGTAGTTGTTTCCATCCAGCATAAAGAAACATAACTCCTACAGGCACATTAAACCAACTATAAAGCCCTTATAGCCCCAAACTTCTGCTTCAGACTGTCTGAAAAGCTAATATGCCAATAATTTGCTCACTCTGTTCTAGTCTTTCATGATAGTTTATTAACATGCAATATCTTTCTCACCATAAACTTTGCCTAGCTTGAAAGCAGAAATATTAACTGTTTCATTAATATTTATGTTCATACCAGTCATCTCTCCCCACCAATTTTGATGTTGATGCAATTTTTCAGGACAACTCCTAGAAACCCTTCTCCTTCCAAAAAGAATCCTTTCTCCTTTCAATCCCAGATAACTTTTTCCTTCCTCAGTTCTGACCATGCTATCAGCTTGGCTATCCCTTTTCCACCTGTTCATGCCAGTGAACATATGCCATAGTGCTCTTGACTCTGAATTGTCCCTGTCCTATTGTGATCTATTATGACCACTCGTGTTTTTTAACAGTAGCTGGATATCAGTTAAATACCGTCTTATGGACAAATTAAATACAATAGTTTCATTACTAGTCACTCTGAAAAATCTCTGATTCAATACAAGCATAAAAATGTATAGAGTGAATAACCCCAAGGGGTTCTAATCTTTAAATATAAACTTTGAGTTATAACCTTTGTAGTAACTATTTTTCTTTTATGTGCTCATTGATCCCATTTATCCCCTATCTTTTTCTCCACATGTCAAGAATCCAGCTTCTGTGCAGAGGCAGGAATTGAATAGTTGCTAGAACAAGGGTTGCACTTGAAGTCTCCTATGGGCTGTGTCAGAAAGGGAAATCAAATTCAGAACAGGTAACACTAGGTATTGAAGCATTTGACAAAAACTAAGTGTCTGTTAACCAAGATCTTAAAGAAAGAAAATAGACCTTGTTTCAAGAAGAGCTCAGCAATAAGGAATAGTTAGTAAGAAATCACCCTGATGTTACCATCAAAAAAGACTGTTTAGGGGAAAAGGGAGCCTGTCTTATATATGAACCAAGATTTTACTGCTAGTCTAACTAATGTTTTATTGGTCTACTTAAAAAGCGCAAGTTATTCCTAGTTCAGTTACAATTAAATAAACACTTGAAGTACAAAACATCTAAGTATTATAGAAAATATTTATTTATTACAAGATTCAGGTCATGTATATGACTACATGTGAAGTATAGTTTTATACATAGCATCTAACATCTAGCCCTTATTCCTCTTTTAACACTCACCCTTTCTCAGTACTTCTGGATTATTTTTATGCTCCTATCTGTTGAGATGAGGAAGCCATAAAGAAACTGTAAAGCTATAAAGCCACAGAAGCTTCTAAGGCTGAATGAAAGGACCAGCATGGGTGCAGTTTCTGTTTGTGTAAATTTGTTTATAACATTCTTTTGGTCCTCTTATGATTCTTAACAGCATATTTGACAGGAGTAGAGGAACTGTCACTCCCTCATCCTATGGGAAACAGCATGTGAAACAAAACAGCTTGTAGTGAAAAGTCGTATGTTCATTGGGATATTTTTTTGTCATGGAAGGTCCATGAAACATGAAGACAGAGGGTAGGGGTTTTGTCATCCCAAACATCCCAAAGGCCTGTTACACAGATGTCTGCAGTTAGCAGGGCCGGGCAGTCAGGCTGGTCCTAAACACGACTCTCCTACTTCTTTCTTAAATTGTTTCCAGTTTACTTCTTCTATGCAGACCTTGCATCTGATTCACGTACTCCTAGAAAGCAGTATTCAAAAGATAGAATCCATCGTATGTAACATTTCTACTGAAATTTGAAATAAAATATGATCAAATCTTCAGTATAGCTTTCAAAAATAATTTTTCATTATTTCGTTTCATTCAACTCTTTTTATTTAGGATATTTCTGGCATATAAAATCCAATACCCTAATTAAAAAAAAAAAAAAACAAAAAACCAAAACCAACAAACCAAACAAAAAACCCAAAACAAACTCACTATTTTTCATAGATGAATATGTCTATTCAGGAAGAAGAGCCAAGAGAGTGTTAAATGTTCTCATAAATAACTGCAGTACAGGGTCACATCTAAAGATGAATATTAGGTAGTGCCAACTCACCATCTAATCATAGTTAAGGGCAGGATGATGCCAGTATGGGCAGATGGAATGAAAAATGTTCCTTTCATTGCCAAAATACACAAATAAGGAAATTCAGAGTAGTGTCTGTAGCCACATGATAGCGTTCTTAAAAATGGGGTTCAGTTTCAGCCTCATCAGTTACTCTATTTTTAGTTTTATTCTTCAAAATCACAACTTTTGGGCAGTATTCCATGATACTGAGAACAGCTGTTTATCATCTGTCTATGACATTTTTGGTTTCAGTTCTTCTTTGTTTTGGAAAGAAAAAGTATTCAAGGAGAACACTGGCAATGCGTTCCAAATATGTTTGGTTACAGCTGCACGTACATAATTGTAGGCAGCTATGAAAATGAAGTTTGCCTTCAGTAAGGAATGTAACAGTCATAGGGAATGACTAAAGCCTTTGAAAATCATATGAATTACATTTGTTTTGTCAACACCAAATGTCAACAGAGTTATACTGAACCATTGGATTTGCATTTCCCTTGTTATCCTACTTTTAATTTAATTTCGTTTAACCATCATGTTTTCTAGGTGGTGGAGATGCCACAGAGAATTTTGGAGTTCACTCTGCACGTGTCTCTGTGTGTGTGAATGAATGGCTACTCTCTTCTAAATCACCCTGAAGTGGGTCTTCTTTCCCTCTTAGCCTGATTTTCTATATGCTTGTCTCTGCCAGCTTGAGAAGACACAAAGTGACCACCACAGTGGCTACTCTGCAGTAGCAGAGCAGAGCAAACTTCCCACTCCAGGGCATACCTCTTGATGTGATGCTTTGCTGTGCTGGGCTTGGTGCTGAGCAGACGCACCACACCCAAGTACTGCAAGAGGGAAGCATCTCTGAAAGGTTTTGCTGGTGTTTATGAAGCTCTGGTGGGCATAGACCATGCTAGTAAAAGCCATTACTCCTTCATTTTACTGCCCACTAGTCCTTATTTTTTCCTCCCTAGGCAACAGAGAGCACAAGTCCTAATACCAGGGATCAAGGTATTAATGGATTTCAACTGAGTCGTGACGGTAGATTCTGTGAATTTTTTTCTTATTTTCAAAGCTTGCAGCAACAGAAAGTGAATCTAATTGGCAGTAATTTTTTCTTTAGTTTTCAGATATTGAAATCTAGAATTTTCTGAGTTTTCTGCTTCTGAAAAAGCAAGTATTTTAACTCTGGTGATAAGCTGAAATAGAATGTAAGTAATTTATATTAAAACAACACCATACCTTTTGTTCAATTTTTCTCTCTCACATTTATGTCAGCATATCTTGCAGGTAGAGACAGTGTGAATTGGTTGGTGTTTGAACAGGACATCTGAACTTTTCAAGTGTTACCAGTGAATTTTATGCAGTCATGATAGTCAATACTAGTTCAATTTTATTATGGAAAATTGGAGGACACTGTGATCTCATTTAGATGAAATGTATCAACAGGACACCACTATTTGTCTTTTTTTAAAGGACACACTGTGAAAGAAAGGTAAGTTTTGTGCAAATTCAAGACTGAATTATATTCTTTCTGCTTAAAGGTCCCTTCTCTGTTTTAGAGCTAGTCCAGTATATTTTTCATTTCATATTCTAAAATTTGTCTAACACTGGTATGCATTGCTACTCCATGGCAACAGGAATTATACTCCCAGCGTGTCTATACTTCTGTAATAAATGACAGAGGCAGCACAAACCGTTCCTTTAACCAGCCATGAAACACATATACACTTTTACTTGCAAATAATGTAGGATAAATTCTCCCCACTCAAGTCCACACCATGAATTTGATTTTCTTTCTGGAATAAGAGCGAGACTTATTCAGAATTAAAAGAAATCGACTGGAGTTATTTCCCTAGACCACTTTGAAATTTGGAATTGCCAGCCCTAATCCTTCACAAACCATGAATCAAGCACACAAAAACCTGGGAATAGCATTAAACAAAAATGTGATTTCAAATAGTAATAAAGTACTTTAATTTGCCTTCCATTTTTATGTCTTATAATGCAACCATATTTATATCTTCGATCCTTCTTTAAAAGACAGGCTTTGTCAGATAAGAGCGATAGACTCCTGTAACTATAAATATAAAACACCAAATATGATAATCACGAGGAAATTAGAAGGTGAAACATAGGATACATATTTGAAAACCAGCAAAATCAGTCTCCATGTACTTTTCCCATGCTCAACAGCACAAGAATCTTCAATAAGCTTCAGTATTCCTTTATCACTTGAATGGAAAAAAAGTTTGTGAATAGTTGGGTGGATAAATCACCCAACTATTATTTAACACGTTATTTAACACCTCCACTCTGTCAGTCTTTTCCTCTGTTATTCGCAAATAATCCTAGTCAGGATCAGGCAGTGTGAAGAAAGCACAGTAAATGAACTGTATGTATAATAGCTTTACTGAGATTTTTATTGCTATTCAGTACTGAAGAAAATTTGTTTATTAAAATACACTATTAAAAAATTACTGCTGAAATGGTCACCTAAGGATCAGGTACATGACACATATTCCAAAAACATTTTGTCATAAAAAATTAACACAGATGCTAATTATTCCAAGTATTCAAGGCTTGTTTCCCATTAGGTAATTTTCTAATCCTCTTTTTTCCCCACCCTAAATGTTTTTAATGCTTAAAATAGAGACAATTGTACAACAAAATTCACTCATTTATATTACTGATCCTATAGATCATATAAGGCCTTCAGGGCATCATGAGTGCATGCCAACTGGAAGACCTGGAGGAAAGGCTTCAGTTCAGCTAGCTTATACATCACTTCCAGCACATGTGCATATCTGGATGAGCAAATACTGCTGAAATGCTCCTTTTGTACATGGCTGTACAACCTTTCGTACAAATCTAGAGCAGCAGCTAGGGACAGCTGGTTAAATTCCCTTTTAGGAAGTATTTATTGCAAGTCAAACCCAGAGGTCTGACTGTGGAAGCATGAGGGTACTTCAGGACTCCTCATGGCAAGAGTCCTTGGTGGCAGCCAGCAGAGAAGATGTATGTGCCAGTAGAATAAGTGAATCTTGTGGATTTGGTTTAATAGCATCATTCAGGATTTTACAGCAGCATAGAACTCTTGACAAATTCCATCTGTACTTACATAACTGTTTCAGGATTAGCAATTATTTCTAAAAGTTTCAGTATTTTGATTGCCTTTAAATTGTCCCCAAATTGTTGTTTTGAAAATTAAAACCAAACTAGCCTAATAATGCACAGTCATTTCAATTATGCGTAAAAATCATTGGATAAACTTTTGCAATCCTAAAAAAAAAAAAAGACATTTAAAAGAAATAGCTTTAAAAATAGAGGAATTGAAGCAAGAATTCAAAACAAAATAAACCAAAGTCAGGATGCCTCCATGAATAAAAAATTATCATTTTGGTCAGTCTGGTTTTGACAAAGATTAATTCTGCTATGGGGGCAGTGTAACCTGCTTAAGATATACCATTTTTTGTTAGTTCTTGAGAACTAAGATGCAGCTACCTGTATTCATGAGGCAGTATAATTTTTTCCTAGCCTCAAGCAAACTCTCAGATAATTTTCTTAGCCTTCTTTTTTCCTTTATGGGAAGCACTACACACTGCTTTTATCCACTCAAATTCCCATGGATAATTGTGTCCTGTGCCTCCTGCAGATGAGAAGCCTCCAAGCTCTTGCGTAGGACCCATCTAGAAATAACAGGGGAGTAAGCCATGTGCTGAGCAAATTGTTCTGGCATATAGCCCTCAAGTGCAGCCTCTCCAGAATGGAACTGCACATGAAACTATTACATGACTCATGTGCACTTATTCTTGTACCTGGCAAATATGTATCTACTCACACAATGCTGTAAGCACTAAACTCAGTAAGATTCTTGCACTGTAAATCAACTTAATCAAAGCTGGAGACACCCAAGGTACAAGGAATAACTAATTTGGTGCCCATTTGGAAGTTAAACTTTTCTAAACCAACTCCACAAATAGAATGGTTCTCAGACCTATTGGTATGAAATTAAAACCTTTTTCTTAGTTTTTTTTTTTTTCTTTTTTTTGCTAACATCCAATGAATTCTTCAGCATACTTAAACGAAGGTGCTTACATATCATTCTCTGACTTTTTTTTACTATAACATCAATCTAAAAATATCCATTTAAGTGTATTATCCAAAGATGTTAATGTCATAAAAAAATCTTAATCATAAAATATGTCATAAAAGCTATCCAATATTCCCTCAAAACTTTACAAAATAAATGAAATTTAAAACCAACATTATTAGCCTAAGATTGTAATTTTTGCAATCTTAGTTTTTCTTTGCACATAATTAACCATCTCTCTTCCTGTCACGCTGTAACAGGTCACAAGACCAGCTATGATTTCTTACTCATTTTCTGAGTCCTTAGAATAATATGCAGGATTCTAAGCTGATTTATGTGAAAACTGGGATACAGGTTTGTAAAGCGTTTGAGTAATGAAAATTTTGGCTTACTGGAACACAATTGTGGTAACGTGAAAGCACATGATTTTTTAAAAGCTTCTTGAATTTTATAGAGCCTGCATAACTTGAGTATTTCTAACATAGAAAAGGGCAGAGACATATCTCTGAGGGAAATTTTACATACTGGAGCTGAGAAAATTTCTGTAGATTTACATTTGAGACTCAGTTCTAATAAACTTGTCATGTAAGTTGCATTCTGTTCCCTATTTTAATTCAAGTGATTTTTGTTAATTTTATTTCAATGTATTTGGCCAGTGTGCAATTACAGAACTTATAGTCCATATTTCCAGCACAGTATGACATACAGACTAGAATGCAGAGGACAATACAATGCATATGCAGTTTGGATTGGTATTTAATTCTACTTTTAAATGTAACATAAGAAATGTTGTCATATAAGATTATTTCAGTTATAGTAAAAACTCTTTGTGAAAAATTGCTTGGTAATTTTAAACACAAGGTTTTACATTTTCTGGTTTAAAAATGTAAAATTAGCTAAATTCAAATAATATGAAAATTAGCTAAATTCAAATGATAAACATATGAATTACTTTTTTTTTTCTTAAAAATATATTGAACAAAAAATAAAATTCTTTAAAAAATATAAATAGTTCTGTTTGTGTTTTCTACAAGGTACTTCAAAAATGAAATGTGCTAATAATAAAACTCTCTCTATTTCAGTCCAGGGTTGAGTTATTTTGATTTCAGAATGCACTTTTATCTAATGGATAGCAATTAAATTGTATAATATTTTTTAATTCCAGGGAGCTAATTTCAAAAGAGCGCTGGAAAGATTCCAGCTATCTAAATTGCTAGAGTTCTTTTCAGAGGCCACAGAAAATGTTGCCACCATCAGTCTGCCTGTAACTGCGTACATTTGCTTCCAGATTTGAGATGCTTATAACAATAGTAAGGTTTGATGAGCTTGGCCCTCTCAAGGAACCAAACTTGGGTAAGATCTCACAGAAGCTTATTTATAGCTGTGCTTTCAGTCATAAGGTGAAACACACATAGAAACTGCAGGAAGCGCTGCAATAAAACACAGTAGGAAGGAATGCTCTGCAATTGTTTTATCTTGAAACATCCCTTGTTTTTATATCAAAGCAATGTTGAGGTAGCAGTTGAAGCCAAATTCAGTCACTGTGTAGGTAATTAACAGCACTTTCTACCCCAGCAGAATATAAATTTTTGCCTTTATATAGGTAAACATTATTTAAGAGGTGCAGTTGGTGTCTTGGCTGTGTGGCTCCAACTCCCTCCACAACTACCTCCACAAACCAAAAGCTAGGTGAAATGTCCCACCTCCCAGGATCTACTACCACTGTGGTAACTAGAAGAACAGCAAAATGTCTTCCCTCAGAGAACTTGGGACCAGGGCTTCCTTGGCATCCAGCTGCTGGGTAGATGTCCTTGAACATCACCACCCCACCCCTTTTTCAGGTGCCTGGTTCCACAGTCCACCCAAATACCTGGACTTCAGCTAGCAATGCCATGATTCTGCACCACGCCTTTGCCTTTTTCCTTCATCATTATGGCTGCAAAATGCTCCGTTGTGGTGCCCAGTACAGCCACTGCTTGCATGAAGTGGGAGACTATTAGGATGTTAAAATTGTTGGCTGAAGTTGTTTTGCAGAGTGCTGAAGCAGGTGCATAGCACCCAAAAGGCAAAGTACGGTGTGCATCCACAGGCACTTGCTGAAGAGAAGCAGCAAGTGAAGAACGCGGCCCAAGAAGGAGTGGGTTTGAGATTGACCAAAGCCTCAGGCAAGGCAATAGCTTAATTATAGATATTTTCTGTGGAGTGCTGGGTGTGTGGGGTTGCTTAAGAAGAATGTGGATCATAGAAAAATGGGTAAGTTGTGTGTGTTACAGGGAGGCAATTTTCAATTAATGTTCGGCATATTCTTTCAGGCAAAACATGGCCGGCCAAGCAGAGCACCTGCTGCTGCAGCCCAGAGGCACTCTGATGAGCCAGCTGTGACCAGCGTCACCTCGGCTAAAGCAGGATCTGAGGCTAGATTAGAAACAGAAATGTCACTGCTGGGAATCAGGCACAGATCTCTCAGCACTGGGAAGTGATACCACAGAGCGTGTCCCTGGTCTGTGTCTGCTAACGTCAGCACCAAGGTGAGGGTGTCAGGCTCTTTTGTGGTGAGGAATACTTCCTTGCCAGATCAGAAGCTCGGCTTCCAGACTAACAGCTGAAATGTAGCCAGAGAGTGATGACATGCAAAGATAACTGGGTATGGACTAGAGAAATGTATTGGCAAGGTCCTGGACCTGTATGAGACAGATAGTTTGGATGGCAAGGGACCTTTAAGCCTCTAGAATTGTTCACTTCAGTTTAGCTATTTGCTAGTGTGAAGTTAAAATGGGTGAGTTTATAGGAACTGCAGTGTGGGAAATATTGTTCAAACATAAAGCAGATGGTTAGCTTACCTGTGGCTAATCTTCTGCATACTTGTACTATTAGCCTTATACCAACATTTAAAAATCTGGGTGAAAAAATTTTAATGAAAACCAAACCAAAATTTATAAACACTAATTTATAAATAATACAAACATAATTTGTAAATGGGAAGACAGATTGAGAACCTATCTAACTCTTTAGAGAGAATACCATGTCACAGAATTTGTACAAATGTTTTACAGCAGGAATGGCTCTGGTAGAACATCATTGGTTGCTTCCATAAATTTTTGTCCTTGCTTCCTTGTGTAGATTATCACCATTACTACTTGCAAAAAGCTGTTGCTATGTTTTTTGCAACCCCAGAACCATCATTATAATAAAATGGACCATCTATAGAAGACACATAAGGATGCAGCTCTGGACTTTAGATGATAATTTGGAGGTTCATGTTCACAGGCATTTGTGAAAACTCATTCATTCTATTTTCCTTTTAAAAACAAGTAATTCCTGTTATATCAGGAAAGGCTGTTGCTATTAAAAATGTATAGCCCTAAATGCATTGCTCTAACAATGGTATTTATAATATACTGTGTAATGCAATATGTCTGGGGGAAAAACCATTCAAAACAAATATCACATTTAATTCAAGGCAAACAGGCTTATTCTTCAACAGGTACCTGCAGATTGGATGCTACATGCAAACTAAAATGTATTTTTAGATTTTTTGGTTTTTCTATCTGGCACACTCATCAAGGGGACATCTGGAAATAAGTATCACGTGGAAATAAGTGTCACGCTGCAATTACTGATATTGTAACCTACAAAAATACTTTTTGGAGGCCATAGAGCCCCTTACTGCATTTGATAAAATAACATGGTCATGCATTCTGATTTTGAATGAGTTGAATGAGAGGATGACTTCAATGCCTCACAGATACATCTGTAATTTCTGTATTGCTTTCCATATCATGTTGTTCTTGGTATTTATTTTAGTTGGATTTCTGAAACAGCATGAGGATTACTACAATGAAATGACAGCTACATTTAATTAGGGCATGACTGATGTATCTGCAAATAATCTTAACTGAGAATTTAATTTTTCATTTGTAACTCTTGCAGACAGAACATGATTTCCTTTGGCTTTTTTTTTTGTTTAATATTCTACTGATTTTTCTACTGCTTAAGGAAAAATAGTGTTGCATCTCAAATCGAATAGTTATCAAGTGTTATCAAATAGTTACTTCTGGTTGACACATGAAATTGATCTGATTAGTCACATCTTGGTGTTGCTCATCCTGGATTGTGAATGCAGGCAATCCTAACAAAAATATTCCCTGAGTACATTAAAAAAGATGTTATTTTGAGGAGCTTCAACTGTGCATTTTTGTATGAGCTTCTTGTAAACATTCCCACTAATAGAGACAGGTCAGAGGGCACTTGAAGAAAATAAACAGAAATAGAGTATGGCCACAGCTGAACAGAATTCACTTAAATATTCAGGAAACTATTGATAGAAAATGCTGTTAGAATCTGTTCAGCTCTAACATCTGGATGGCTTGGGTAAAAAAAATAAAATTAAATCCTACTTTGAAATAAATTTATTAAAGTCACCACAGTATTCTGGGAGCTTGTGTCAGTTATTCCAGAAATCCAATTTGTTGCAGATATTGGAGGTTCACAGAAGAGGTAAACAGTTGCTGTGGTGAAAAATTCTATGGGAGTAAGTAGGTAGAGACTGGGAAAGTTATTTGTTCATATTATTTGCTCTAGGATATTAATTTCATGTCCAAATTAAAACTGAGCAATGGTATTTGCATTAGCTATGCTTTAGTGCAAAAACAAATCACTTTGTTATTATGAGTTAGCAGTTTTTCTTCTTAGAGGAAATAATGAAAAGCCCTATTTCTTGGACATATAAGCAGATGAGCCGTCACCATAGCAACCAAAGGACGTATCCATCGCGTCATTCTGTCAAACAGCCCCTGCATGTGACTCCAAGCTCACATTCCTTACTTCCATCTGAAAGTAGGTTTTAGTCCTGCCATCCAATAAAATCAATACCCAGTAGGATGTTTTCTGTCTGTCATAGTTTAGAAATAAAAAGCTACTTATAGTAGCCTTTCTTGTCTTAAAGGAAAAGTAAAGGTTGTTTATCTATCATATACTAGTAGTTAATGAAAAATAAAAATAATAGAAAACAGATCATTTGTTTCCAGGAATGCTGAGTTTTCTCATGCTTTTTATTATGTTTAGTGATTCAGTCATGTCTTTGTTACAGAGTATTATGACAGGTTCTTTGGACAGCTTCCAGCAGTGAGTCTGGCTTAAGAGAAACATCATGTTTCTCTCTTAGAGTTATGAAAGAGGCTTTGATTTCTCCACGAAAAGGAGGAGAATCACACTGCAAACATGATTTACAAATCGAGCAGCAGAATCCAAATACAAATCGCATGGTGTTAATTGATCGTCCATTTCTCTTGCAACTCTAAAGCAGGATTTTACTTTCATGTTCTTGCCCTCTTCAAAAGTGTTTTCTAGCTTCCCTCTCAGACTCCAGAAGGTTGTTTTCACCTTGCCTCATCTTTCCCCTTCATCACCATTAGATTTTAACCTTCTCTACACCTGCATAGCAATAAGAACCAACACATTTGGCCTCTGATTTCCTGGTCTAATTCCCAGGAGCCTTCCCAAATATTAAAAAAGCAATGGCGACTTGGGTGTGGGTTCTGCGTTTTACCTCAATGAAGTCAGCTCAGATTCAGTTTCCATATGTCAAATGACTACTGCAACAGCAGTCTCTGGGAGAAAAGAAATAACAGTTGCCTCATTAGGTAGGTCTTGAGGCGACCTTGTTACTCATGTTTTGAGCTCTTTGCTGAATGGTTTGTGATGAATTCCAGTTGTGCCTAAGTGTAACACATAAAATTTCACTGGAATTAAAGCCTCAGTTTAACTACAGAGTGATCATACTTGAGGATCCATACACCAACATGACAGTAATGGAAGATATGGAACTTAAGAGATGGAAAAAATTAGGATGACGGGAGAGCACCATTTTTATGTATCAGTACGTTAAAGTAATGAATGGTATAACTTCCACAAGAAGGTATGGCTCCAGAACCTGAACTCTTTTTTTCTCAATAATGCTTCCTTCGGTCTTATCTAAGACTGAAGGAGTTATATAAAAATTGCTCTCTCTGTCTATCGCGCTCTCTCTCTCTGAAACACACAGTACATTTTAGATGATAAAAATGTAAAATGCATGAAAATATATATAAGATGAGGCAAGATTCTATACTCAAGTGAATTAACAAATATATGAAAAAGTGATTTGCAAAATGTCAGTTTTCCATATCAAATTAATGGTCTCAAAATGCTATCTAAGCCACTTCTGTCAGTTTCAGTTAAGCCAGACAGACTGATGGTTTCCAAAACAGATTGCCAGAATCACACCAGTGAACCTGTTTCCTGTAGAAGTAGGAAATTAGTTTGGCAATCTTCTCCTGGTGGTTTTGTCCAGTATTAACTTAATTTTCCCAAAAGTAGCTAGCATGGGCTATGTTTTGGATTTATGCTGGAAGCAGTGTAGATAACACAGGGATGTTTTTGTTCTCGCTGAGAAGTACTTACACAAAGTCAAGGCCTTTTCTGCTCCTCACCTCACCCCTGCAATGAGGAGGCTGGGGGTGCACTGTGAGTCTTAAGGGCACACAGCCAGGACAGCTGACCCCAACTGACCATATGGCATCATGCCCAGCACACAGAACTGGGGGAAGAAGGAGGAAAAGGGGGACATTCAGAGCAATGGTGTTTGACTTCCCAAGTCACCATTACATGTGATGGAGCCCTGGCTCTCCTGGGGATGAGTGAGCACCTGCCTGCCCATAGGAACCAGTAAATTGTTTTGCTTTGCTTGCATATGTGGCTTTTGCTTTACCTTTACCTGTGCTTATCCTAACCCATGAGTGTTCTTACTTTTAGGCTTTGGGTTCTCTCCTCAATCCCAGTGTGGGGGAGTGAATGAATGACTGTGTGGTGCTTAGTTGCCTGTTTGGGTTAAACCACAACACCCATGTCAAAAGAAATCAAGCAAACCACATTGTATACACTATTGTTATTAGATGTCATTATCAAAACCAAGAATCATTTCAAGTATTATGTCTAGCAGTCCTTTCCTTTTTTTTTTTTTTTCAAATGAAACAAAATACTTGAGTTTTAATCCTGAGACAGAAACTCTTAGGTTCTTGGAACTTCAACTCTAAATACAAAGTTCAAATGTTTTTTTCTTACTTTCAATCTAGTTAATAGTTCCTGGAAAGATGAACACCAAATTGAGGAGTGGGACAGAAATAACAGTTCTCAGAAATTAGCAAGGTTTAAAGAAATGGTTGGCAAGTCTGTACAGTTTGTGCTGGCTCAATTACTTCACATATAGTGTTCACTCACACAGGACTCCTTTATGAATTCAATTAGACTTCTTCTGCCACCAAATTTTAATCTCCTTAGCTGCCATCAGGAAAGGTCTGCCTAGTTCAAGGTTTGTGTCAACAAATATGCTGTACTTCCTTACACTCTTGAAAAGTTTTCACCTGACACTAGGGGGACACTAGTCCTTCATCAGAGATACCAGCCTTATCAGTTTTCCAATTTTAAAAATGCCGTCATTATCCGCTGACCTAAAGTTTGTTCCACCCGATTTCTCTGCTGACAAGTCTGTTTCAACAGAGACATTTTGCCTCGTATTAGGAGCTCCTGGTTTGTTTGCATTAGATCTCTCAATGTCCAGTTCCAAGTGGGAGCCTGGGCTGTCGCTAGGTCCTGATTGTGCCAGATCAAATGACTTGGCCCTTCTCAATTTAAGTTTAGGCACATGAAGAGATTACCAGTTTTCCAAGGCTCCTAGTAATCAGTTTATCTATAATTTCAAAACAGTTGCCTTAGCTGAAATAGAAAAAAAAATATCTGTAACCACCATGCCTTGAAGAAAGGACTGCTAAGTCATCTTTTTAATCTGAATACTTCATGCTTAGGAAAAAAAACAGCAAAGATAAGTAGAAAAAAATTATTATCATTTTGAAGGCCACACAGTATTTTTCTGAAATGTTTTCTGTAAGATGTGTTTTATTAACTTTAAATGCATATGTAGAGTCTTTATCTGATATAATACTAAGAAAATAGATGTGTTTGTTTTAAAAAAAACAATATTGTATTTTGATTCAGATATGCTATTGCTTCCCTTTATTTCATAGATCTGTGGATATTAAATGATGTCAGTGTCCATTTGTGAGGATCTTGCTGATATGTATACTTAGATGTAGTCTGTAATTTATTATTGTTTTATATTTAAAATTTGGTAGCTTCCAATGCCCCTGGTTAAAGCTGCAGCTTTGCAGTACCAAGTGCAAAATCTGCAAAGGTAAATGCAGCCCATGTGCCAGTGATTCCCAAAGGGTGTACTCTGGTGTATAGTGTACCATAGAAATTTGGCAGCACCCAGTTTGCTCTGCCATTTGTTTTTAGCGCCTGATCTAAAGAGCCTGCTTTACAGGTTTCTCCTGTGACCCAGGAATAAGGAACAAGATAGACTGAGTTAAGATTTTTATCCATCACAAGCAGTTCAAAGGCTTATCTTTGGTGGCTGAGGATCTCAGAGTTATCAATACAATCCCTTTGTTGTGTAAGCTTTGACTCGGGTGACACTGACAGTGGGACTGGGTGTGTGCATCCGTCTTCTGATGCACACTCACAGGTGCACTGTCTGTGTGACTTAAATAAGTTGCACTCTCATCAAAGATAGTATAAAATGTTCTGAAACCTTACAGATGTGCTGGAATCATGATACTTAGAGTGACTTACTGCCACCAAATATTCCCCCACCGCATCATCCCAAGACTCAGTCCCAGCCCTGAGTCCAGTGTTCTCCACTACCAGTAAGAGCAGCAGCCTGAAGATAGTCATGATTTAATTTTGTTTGTCAACTTTCATCTTTGCCTGTCATTATTCATACTGGGAGATGGAAATGCCTGCAATGTAGTGCAGAGGGGAAACAACTTAAGTGGAGTGAATACATCCTATAGAAATACTTTATGTTAATGCAGTCTTTTCTATTTTGCTTTAAAAATGTGTAATACAGCTCAAATGAATGAGCACTGGTTAGTCATACTGACAATTTTTAGAAAGCAGGTACTCCACAAAGCTGCCACTAATAGCAAAAAATTATATAGCCTGCATATTACAAAAAATTTCATCAAGAATTGTTCGTCATAACAAATATTCAGATGCATGACCAGACATGGAATGTAGGTAAACTAATTCCTCACATTTAATTCCTCCATCTAAATTACTTTTGCTAAATATAGCTCCTTCGTAAATTTAGAGGAAGAGGAAAATGAACAGCTCCATAGGAAACCAGAAAAGCCAAGTGGATCTGGAACATTTAGTGTGACATCTTTAATCACAATTTAAAAATATTTTTTCAGCGTTTGAAAAAAGAAAAACAAAACCAAAAAACTTGCACACAAGAACTAAGGAACAAAAACTAGGCATATCGCTAATACTACATAAAGAGCACCTGGTCTCATTAGGATGGTATTTTATTTTCTTCGCAGTATACCACTTTAATGGATCCAGCAAGGAAATAGCAACAAAAACTAAGCAACTAGAATGACAGTGTCATCTCTGTGGAAACATCAGTACTTATTCATCATCATCTTCAGCGCTATAAGATGTCACCTAGAGAATTCCTTCTGAGATTTTTCTTTTTCTAACAACGGTTTGCCCTAATTTATATTCCCTACATGTAAAATGCAGCTTTATTGTTTTAAATTACATGACTTCTGTATCTCGCTGCATAAAAGCCCTTTTTAAGAGAGACAAAGTATTCTGTTGCCTTGATCACAGGTCTTTGGCCTAAAATAAAAAAAAAAAATCTCTTTATAATTTCTCCAACTTGTCTTGCATGTCAGAAAATAATGACATTATTAGTGCTTTTCTCTCCTTCCCCTGGGTTCCTGTAGTTCTTCTTTTTATATGAGAAACTTCAATATTTCATTTAAGCAGATTTAGCATTAAATCCTCTATAAACTCATAGAGCACATTAGCATTTCCAGTGCCTTTATGTGATAGATATCATGTAGCTTTCACCTATCTTTGAGCTTTGTTTTTTAACTGATCTGATAATATTTTTCAGTTTATTATACAGTCTGGCTAAGGCAAGAAATCATTGCCTAATAACAGTAGGCCATGGACTGGTAGAAGTGCTTAGAGAACGATGCTGGCTCAAAGACCACCAGCTAGAAAACACAGGATTTCAGGAGTTTTGGCAGTGACTACTAAGACTAAATTGCTCTTATACTGGCTCATAAAAAAGCAAGGATTTGCAAGGACAGTTTTAACCATCTGCTCCTTTATAATTAGCCATAACATGATATTAATGAAGTACTAAACATGTCATACTTGTGCGTAGACAGGGCCTAATATGGTATCAGTTATCCTTTTAGTTTCTTCCTTACCTATAAGATCATAATTTGTGAAATGCTTTCAACTGCACTATATAGGCAGACTCAAAAAAACAGTGATAAATATGGGCTGGGACAGTGAATAGAAAAGTCTTCTGTTTTGAATTGCGTATGTGTATTTACCACTGCTATAAAGCTCTAAATATTAGGTATACATGCAAGAAAAAATTTACCCAATAGAGTAGCATAAATACTTTTAGAAAAGCTTATTATCTCCATACAGCTATAAGCTGTGGTGTGGTCTTTCTCTTGGGATTCTGTAGCTGTGGAAGCAGGTGCCAGTAAAATGAATTTAACAGCAATGTATGGGACACAAAATTCATATCATCATTAGAAATCTGGTATATTAGGTGGTAATGGAGAAATGAGTGAAATAATTTATTTTTATTTCACATCTTTAAGTTGAATAGGGAGCATTTTTTTTAATTCAAGTTTTGTCATTCTTTCAGTTAAACGCATTATGTGATTGATTGATTGATTGATTGATTGATTGATTGATTGATTGTTGTTGTTGTTGTTGAAGAAATGGGCATTTTACCAGACAGGGAACTCAATGGCTTTTCACATTCAGTTGAGCTCCTGAGATTTTGGTACTCTTGATTATCTCGACTCTGATGTTATATCACCTGCCTTCCACTCCCTGCTCCCAACCCCATCCAAATGCATCACACATACTTTAGGGGTGTACAATACACTACAGCAAAAATAGTTAAAACATAATGGAAGAGCCAATTAAAGCACGAGCTTAAAAAAGAAGTAATTTACTCTTCCAATCTGTATATTCTTTACAAGGTAAGATGTGTAGGTTGCAATACCTTTACTATGACTTGAGGTACTTTGCTATTATGAATCATTTTTGTATATGATACAAAGAGCTGGGTGCCTATGATAACTTCTGTGGGGCTGAGCAGTAGAAGGAGAATTGCAGGGTGTTTCCAGAGCCAGGGAAGCCCAAGCAAGAGCTGAGAGACCCACCAGGAACCTGCCAGGAAACCACCAGGAATCGGCAGCCCTTGCGAGAAGGACTGATTGGGAATAGGGGTTCCTGCAGCAGATTTCAATGAGCTGAAACTGAAATCCTCAAAATACCCAATTTCCAGCTCTGCACAGGGTTAGGTTTAGGGTTAGGTTTACTCCTAGGGTTAGGGTTCAGAAAACCACAAAGCCGAGAGTTCCAGGGACACTGACCATGCGAAAGGCATGCCAAAGGGATCACAACACCTCTCCAGCCTTTCGGCATTCTTGTGTTCCTGATTGGCTCTCGCCTCAGCCCAGAACCGTTCCTTAGGCTCCACCTAGGTTTAGGGTTAGGGTAAGGTTTAGGGTTAGGGTTAGGGTTATACCTGGGGTTAGGGTTCAGAAAATCATATAGCCCAGAGCCCCAGGGACACTGACAATGTGAAAGGCATGCCAAGGGGAGTGTGACACTGCCCCACCAAGGGGAGTGCGACCCTGCCCCAGTATTGCGGCCATTGTCTTTTCCTGATTGGTGCTCGCCTCAGCCCAATGGTGTTTCTTATGTTCCACATAGGGTTAGGTTTTGGGTTAGGGTTATGCCTAGGTTTAGGGCTCAGAAAACCACAAAACCCAACGCTCCTGGGTTAATGTCCATGCAAAAGGCATGCCAAGGAGAGCGAGACACTGTCCCAACCTTGCTCTCTCCTCTTCTTTCTGCTTGGGACTTGCAAGATCCTAATGCCCAATTTCTGGCTCTGCCTAGGGTTACGGTTAGGTTTAGGGTTAGGGTTATACCTAGGGTTAGGGTTCAGAAAATCACAAAGCCCAGAGCTCCAGGTACTGGAGTGCAAAAGGCATGCCAAGAGGAGCATGACACTGCCCCAATGTTGCTTCCTTCTCTTTTTTCTGCTTTGAACTCGCCACAGCCCAATGCCTGATTTCCAGCTCTGCCTACTGTCAGGGTTACGCTTAGGGTTAGGGTTGTTTTTACGCCTAGGGTTAGGCTACAGTAAACTCTGTCGGGATGTCCACTCCAACAAGTGTGACAATTTGTGCTGTAGTTTTTAAGGAAGTATGCGCAGGGAGGGTGCTGAAAGGGCTTCCCTCCATAGGAGGACCAACAGAGTAGCAGAGCGAGAGAGCAGAAGATAGGAGCAGCAATTAATGCTGAGGGAGGAAAAAGAGCAGCCTTCCTCTCTCCAGTCTGAGTCTGAGCTTCCAGTGTTATGATTGTTATGCACCATGGAGTTCATTACCCAGTGGTGTTGATGTTTTTGCACCAACAATGTCTGTTCACCCAAACAGACCTTCTGACTGTAGATATAGCTTTGCAGGCCGCTAGTTGTAAAGAGTGTCTGATGCCTGCCCAGGAAGCTGGGGCTGAGAGTTGTCTCCCCATCAGAAAGTGTGTCCCTGTCAAGGAGCTGTGTCACCAGGACAAGGAGTTACACAAGGAAGTGAGTAAGGTGAGCAGCATTTGTGAGTATGGGAAAGGAATAGAAAGGATATTCAAAGAGATATTATGGACACATGAGTCTCAACCCCCCTCTACAGCAGAGATGCAGGTGGCCTCTGCACCTCATCTCACAAGAAGTCAGATGTCAATAAAAGAGGAAAACTAGAAACTGCTAACTTTCCATACAAGGAGTAATACTTGACATTAGCAAACAAGTTCAGTGCCCTCCAAACCAAGGATGAGGCTGCTAAGGCTTCAAGTAAGGCAATTGAGTAATCGTGCCCCAGCCACGCAGGATCACCTGGAAGAAGAAGTAGGGGATTGTCATGGGTGACTCCCTAGTGCAGGGGACAGAGACACCCATCTGCTGACCTCACCAGTTGTCCAAAGAAGTTTGTTGCCTGCCAGGGACTTGAATCAGAGATGTCGTGGAAATATTGCCAGGGCTGGTCAACATCTGACTGTTACTCCCTGCTGGTCTTTTACATGAGCACTAATTTACCAAAGGTAGATTGAAAACAATCAAACTGATTTCAGACCTCTGGGGACCTCAATAAAGGGTCTTGATGTCCAGGTAGTTTTCTCCTTAATATTGCCAGTTAGGGTAAATGACAAGAGAAGAATTACATGGATTTATGGAGTAAATGACTGGGTATGTCATTGGTGTTGTCAACAGTGTTTGGTTTTTGTAACCTTGGGACTCTGTTTGCTGAGATTGACAGCTGTTTGGGAGAGGTGTGATCCACCTCACTGAGTGGAGGACATGTGTTTTTGCCAATAAAATGGCCAATCTGGTAAAGTGAGTTTTATACTAGGAAAGGTGGGGGAAGGGGCGAGCTTAGTGACTGCCCACATAGCAACAGGAGGCTTAAGAGGAGATAACTACAGCAGATGCAAGCAGCCAAAAATATAACTACAAGACAGGAGTATGGGGCATCCCTTTGCACTCTTCCTGGGATATCAACACTGTCAAATACTTCTATAAAGTGCCTGTATACCAATGCATGCCCTACAGGAAACAAGCAGGAGGAACTGTAGATCTGTGTGAAATCATAGGGTTTTGACCTCATTGCAATTGCAGAAACTTGGTGAGGTAGCTCACATGAGTGGAATGCTGTCATGAAAGACCACACAATGTTTAGGGAAGACTGACCAGGCAGGCATAGTGGTGGAGTTGCCCTCTGCATGAGGCAACACTTGGAATGTATTGAGCTCTGTCTTGAAGTGAATGATGAGCCTGTCGAGAGCTTATGGATTAGGATAAAAGAGCAGACTAGTGAGGGTGACACTGTTGTGGGTGTTTGCTACAGGCAACCTGATTGAAATGAGGAAGTGGATGAGAACTTCTACAGGCAGCTTGAAGCAGCCTCACAGCCACAGACCCTGGTTCTCATGAGGGATTTTAACTATCCTGATGTCTGCTGGAGAAGCAACACAGCAAACCACAAAGAGTCCAGGAGGTTCCTGGAAAGTGTTGATAACTTCCTGATACAGATGTGGAGGGTCCCACAAGGAATGGTGTGCTGCTCAACCTCATTTTGACAAACAGGGAAGGCCTTGTTGGATATACAAAGGATGAGGGCAGACTTGGCTGTAGTCACCACAAAATTATGGAGTTCAGTATCAGATAAGGAGGAAGCAGGGCAGCAAGTAAGATTGCAACCATGGACTTCAGGAGACCTAAGTTTAGCCTCCTCAGGGATCTTCTTGGAAGAATCCCAGGGGAATGGGCAGGTAAGAGGGATTAGAGAGAGCTGGTTGATATTCAAGGATCACTTTTCCCAGGGTCAAGAACAAGGCATCCTAATAAACAAGTAATCAGGCAAAGAGGGCAAGAGATCTGCATGGATGAGCAAGGAACTCCTGTCATTGCTCAAGTGTAAGCAAGAATACACAGGAGGTGGAAGCAGGGTCAGGGTCAGGCCACTTGGAAAGAATATAGAGAGGTTGTCAGAGTAAGTAGAAATGAGACAAGGAAGGCCAAGGCCCATCTGGAAATTAATCTGGCCAAGGATGTTAGGGACAACGAGAAGGGCTTCTTTGAATACATCAATCACAAAAGGAAAACTAAGGATAATGTGGGCCTATTACTAAATGGAGAGGATACCCTGGTAACAGAGGACATAGAGTTACTGAATATCTTCTTTGCATCTTGTCTCAGAAATGTTAATGTTTATTTGTCATTATTTAAGCTTCATGTAAAATTTCAGATTCCCTCTTTTGTAAAAGAATCAAAGACTTTGGAATGTACCTACACATCTGCTAAACTTTAGGACTTTCTCTCATATGACGGAGTATGCAACTTCACAAGTACTGTAACTTCAAAAATGTTTTTCCATTATGCATGTTTTTCATATTGCAAGTGTAAAGGTTTTATGTCGTTTGCTTTTTATGGGTAACAAACTTTAGTTTGATTTTTATCAGTAATTTTAGCATCAGTGCATATGGAATTTACTAATCATACTTTGAGCCCTTCAGTGAACAGCATTTCAGACATGGTTTCCTCATGCTCACAGCATAATATAATGAATATAATATAAAGTTCCTTCCTTACTCTGTTTTGTTTTTCTCATCACAACTTGAAAGTATATTTTGAATTTCCTTTCCAGTTTCTAAAGAGCTCTGGAGATGTAAAATAGATGGAAATGTCAAATCACATTTGTCAATTACAAAAAATTAAAAATGTCATTTTTCTAGAGGACTTTGGAATGAGGCCTTCGGAATGAGACCTTCTACTGCAAATACCTCTGCCTTGGAGTTCAAAGCAGTAAGCACTTAAATGCATGTATCCTTCCATACATACCCTCTAAAATGAGCTTGTCCTGCAGCAAGGCATGGTATCTGGATAGAAATATACAACACCCAGATTTTCTCAAAGGGCTTCATCTGTTTATCATGCAACCCCATTTTCATAGCTCCACATTTTCCAGGAAAGAATTAATTTTATTTACAACACAAAACATCCCTTTTCTGCTAACAGTAGTACCAGCTTCCAGGGCTTTTCTGTTTCTGGGCATCATGCTCCATTGATATTTCAGAACACATCTACATTACAAGGCAAATTCTAGCACAGCCAGGCTGGCATAGCTCCTGCTAGAGATGCAGCATAGGCTGACAGGAGAACCTTTTCAGCTGTCATAGCAACACTAGCTACCCTGCATAACATAACCTAAAATGGCAAGAGCACTTTTGTATCAGCATGGCTGTGACAGACACCAGGGGGATGTTAATACACTGTGTTTGCTGAATACCCTGATACAATGCACAATATCCTATTTTTTCTGTGTGCTGGTACTTTAACATCATCATTCAGAATATTCTTAATCAGTGCTGCAAAATACAGTCCTTATCAGAGAATCACAGAATTGTTGAGATTGAAAGGGACTTCTGGAGGGTATTTGGTCACCTATGTCAGACATCAGCCTCAGTCAGAAAGGAACAGGTTCCGGTCTGGATCACAGGCCTGCAAGCAGACCTTTGAAGCTCAGAGAATGAATAGTATTTAGATGGAAATATCAACTAAAGCAATGAACTAAACAGATTTTATCCATATATAAGATTCCCTGTACAGAAAGCAGATGCACAGAGATGCTCTTTACACACAGAGCTGGCTTTCTGGAGGGCAGGTTTGGTGCCATGGAAAAGCATGGGCTGCAGTCTGCCCTGAATATTCCTGCTACCAAAAAGAAAACAGGACAGGCTGGGATTTTGCAGAGACTTGAGAGGTGGAAAAAATTCCACGTTGCTTCTGCAATCACAAGGATATGGTTTGCTCTCTGAGGCTTTCTGAAGGTTGCAAACCACTAGAAAACAAGCTAAAAGTAGTGTGTCGAGTCTCAGAGCGTGATGTCTAGAGAAATATGTGCAAACATCTTGTAAAAGAAACAAAGGTTTCAGCTGTCCTATCCACGATGTGTTGACTTGGTAGATAGGGAATTATTCTCCATTTATAATATTCAGTCTGGAGAAGAGAAGACTGAGGACAGACCTCATTGCAGTCATTGTTTCAACATCCTCATGAGGGAAGCAGAGGGACAGGTACTGATTTCTTCACCCTTGTGACCAGTGATTCCAGGAAATTGCACAAAGCTGGGTTAGGGGAGGTTTAGGAAAAGGAAGATTTTTCACCCAGAGGGTGGTTGGGCACTCGAGCAGGCTCCCCAGGGAAGTGGTTGCAGCACCAACCCTGACAGAGTTCAAGAAGCATTTGCACTGTGATCTCAGGCACAGGGTGTGACTCACGGGGCTGTCCTGTGCAGGGCCAGGAGTTGGACTTGAAGATCCCGGTGGCTCCCTTTCAACTCAGCATAATCTAGGATTCTATGATGCCCTTATAATTATGTAAATTGGGGCCAAATTTGCCTCAGCCATGTGTGTAAAAGTCTAAATAGGTGAGAGTATTGAGGGAAAAGTAATTTAAACAATGCCAGACTCAGCTGGTTAAGTTTTTTGAACCTGTCCTTGTTAAATAGAATTGTTTTCACAGTTCTGAAAATAGCACTGAAGTAGAAAGTTTTGCTGTAATGTATTTCATTTCTAAAATGTAGAAATATTTTGTAACTGCAGTATCTGGTGTGTTGCTTGCATTTACACAAGCATGTTTAATCACAACCTTCGTGAATATGTCTTGTTACTAGACTTGGGATTGTGTAATCCTGAAAATTTCTGAATGTACAAGAACTTGCTTATGGAGACTATTTGAAACTTTCTTTCATAAAAAGACACTAATAAAGTTGTCTTTCTAGCAATGGAGGAAGCTATTAACCATTCACAGATAACCTTCAACTAGGCAGAAGACTGTGAAGAAAAGGAACTTATTACCCTGAAGAGTTAAAGAAGGTCAGAACCAATCAGGACAGAGTTAATTAAATGGTGCAGCTATCAAAAAAAAAAAAAAAAAAAAAGAAAGGAGGTAACAGGACTAACAAAATGTTGGTATGAACCTTAAATTACACAAGTTAGGTAGACGTTTCTTATATTTGTGATATGTAGACAAAGTGTTGTCGAAGGGGTTAAAATAAATTATGTGTTCCTTTGGATATTTGAAGTGTTTGTTTGGTTTTTTGATTGCTTTACATATTAGTCTGCTCAGTAATGCCTATGCTAGCAGCTGGTATTTGAAGAAAACAAAAAGGTTCTTTTTCAAAGAAGTAAAAGAGGCATTTAAAGTGTGGCTTCTGACCATTGTAGTTTTAAAGAGTATGTCAGGCCTAAACCAGGCAAACCAGAAGTAAAAAGAAGCCTGTCCATAAAGGTCATTTTTTCTCAGTCATTGCAGAAGTCAGTTCACTTAATTTTTTTATTGATGGGAATTGTGCACATAATACAGATTGGTACTGTGTGTGCATGTGCTTTGTTTTGGATTGTAAAAGAAGATTGAACAGATCTTGCTAACAAGGGCACCAACGGTTCTAGGAAATTATCCAGCCTCCTGAGGAATATTTTGGCAGCAATCTTAATTGTTCCTATGGTCTCAGCACTGTCATTGTATAGCTCTGCTTTAGCAGTTATTTCTTCTTTTCTTTTTTTTTGCTCTGACACATTTGATGCTCTGTCAGTCAGAGTCCACACTGAGGTCAGCCAGAAACTTGCTGTACCAGGAATCGTTCGATGTAGCCTTTATTGCATATTAGATGCGGAACAAGGGAGGGCTTTGCCAGAGTGAGATGTAAGAGGTTTCTTTCTGAAACTTCAGTCTCTATTTTGTCTTCCAGTTGGATGCAACATCCAAGGCAATTTACTTCTACTTTGTAATTTAAATTTGCCTCTGGTTTTTGGAGAAGAGTTAGTGGCATATGGTAGTTTTGCATTGTAGAAGCATTCTTATTGATTTATGTTGCACTGAATTTTAAGGATTATTATTTTATGGAAAAAATACATAGCATTTTTCTCTGTTTTCCCTCTTTCTGTTGTATGTGATTCAGGGATTAAATCTGCACAACATGTATTTTTGGTGTCTCTTCTGCTATGTAAGAAAGAAAACAGCACTGCACAGTAGTAAAATATAATATCTATTATCTCCTCCAACTCTCATGCATTTATTTTTTACTATGTATTTTATCAATTGATTTTCTAGGCTTAAGAGGACATGTTAAGTTTATTCAACTTTCAAAACCATAATGTTTCACCAAGCTGTCTTGTTCTCATAGCTGGTAGGACACTGAACACCTCTGCAAGTAAAAATTTTAAGAGAAAAAGGAAAGGAAAGACAAACTGGAAGAGAAAGGCTACTTTTAAAATGGCATAACTTATAAATAAGTACAGTAGCATTCATTCACTCTTTTGCATCATGGAATAACTGATTCTTTCGTGATTGTATTTCAAGAAAATGTATTCTCTTTAAACAACAGTGAAGTAATCCTATGTCATATACACATACAAAGGTAGAACCTTTAGTCAGCTCAGTGTAAGATTACAGCTGATGAAAAAGCAAGTGGCCAATTTTATACTTACATGATTTCCAGGACTTTTCTAGGACTTTTGAACTAACCCAGTTTTCCAGGATTTCTGTTGAAACATGTATATGTTCATATAGATCTCACAGTGCTTACTGTCATATTTTTAACAACTTAATCAAGTTACTCTACATGTAATTGTAGGGCCCCAGACTGAGTGTGCTGCAGTCATGTCTGTTGCAACATAGTTAACATTTATTCTGTTTTCTTGATCACTGTGTGTGGTGGTACATCCCAGTTTAGCATGGAGTCTGACTTCCCAGCAGAGAAAAGTCTGGGTAATCAGCTACAAAATGCTGATACATGCACTGAGTCCGACTCAGGGACTATTGAGCAAACCTACATCTATATGCCCACAACAAGCTGGCTCACATAATTACATAGGTAAGGCAGTGTGATTTGCTGTGGGTTAGAAAATCACAGCCAGATTGTCTGACAGTGCCAGTATGTCTGATGAGAGGAAGGCTACTCATGCTAAGCCACCTTCTGTGCTTCAAGCCTGGCCAAGTCCCTCCCTGTCACACCTCCTCTCCAGTGATTCCCAGAGAATATGACTGACACACAGGCACTGAGGTCACCCCTCCTCTCCAGTGATTCCCAGAGAATATGACTGACACTCAGGCACTGAGGTCACCAGTGGGGGCTGCCTCTGAACATGCGTCTATCCATTGCAGGCAATGTAAAAAAGGGCAGAAACTATAATGATCAAAATCGTGGTCAGTCTTTCTTTGAGATGCAATTGTGGTCAAAGCAACTTTCTCTGACTTTCCTCGCTCATTTTTCATCATTGATGTCTAGATATTTAGGCGCCCATTTCTATGCAGTTATTGTATTATTTATAGATGTCTAATACAGATACTGTTAAGACTGGTGCCAAATAGAAAACCTTACCTAACAAATACTTTGGTACAAATATTCTAAAATTGCTCTCCAGAAGGGAAACCAAATGCTCTTGCCACAAAATACCAAGCCAAGGTAATTTGAATTAATGAGAAACAGTGGATATTTATGATCAATTTTTTAACTAACAACTACCCACCCAAAGATTAATTAATAAAAATTACTCTGAATAAGAAACAAGTATGTGAAAATGGCAATCTATTCCTGGACAAATCTAAGGTAGAAAGGAACAAACAAGTTAGTTAATTAAATAGCTTGTTATAAATAAGCCTTTTTTTCTAGTTTTATTTTTTGGTAATAGTATATATTAGTATGCCTAATGGAGTTTTAAGTAATATGATCACTAAAAATAACTCTTTGGTGGACCCCTCAATCCTATTTACAACAAGGGCTAACTAGTGTTAGGTAGGCAGAAATTGTTTCCCTGTCTTGGATGGATTCACATTTATATGTCTTTATAGGATAAAAAGAACCTAAGACAGTTTTCAGTTTGTGCTGACATGGGAATAGATATTGTCTCTAGAAAAATATCCTTTCCCTCACATTCTGAGAATGGACTTCATTTTTTGCACTAGAAAGGAGGCTTTATTATCTGGTGGGGAAAGACATGAGACTGAAGTTTTCAGATCTCTCAGACTGTGAAGTTGGAGTTAAATGGAAAAATGTTTTTGCCTTTAATTGTGTACTTTACTTGTACTAAAATACTGGAAAGAATTAAAAAAACTTATTAAATGTATAAAAAATAATAACGCCCTAAAATAATAATATTTTTTCTCTCCTTTCACACTTTTTTTGAGTGAGAGAGAAGGGAAGGAAGACAGCAGAAGAGGAACTGTGAGGATTTGAATTATATAATACTTTTTAGAGTCAATAAAATTAAGTTTTTGAAAACATTAAATTATTTCCTTTCTTTATGGAAAAGAAACACAAGATATATTTTAGTCCAAACTTCTGAAAATGTAAATAAATAGACATGTCATGGCTTAATGTGCAAAGCAAATGCATGTGCAGTACATTCTAGTCTCTTATTGCAAAATGTATCTGAAGATAATATGTCCAGTAAGCAGATAAAAATTTGGTGTGGAAGGTTGGAAAAGGTTTCAGAAGGAGGAGGGCGTATGGACAGGAAGCAACAAGATATAATATTACCTAAAATGTTGTTTACATTTCTATTTTTAAAATTCTTATATTTGAGGGCCTGCTCTGAGTTGCCTGGATCTTGAATAGAACTGTTAAAATGCATGTTCTTTATGAAAACCATTTTGAATGGATATTTTTCATCTCTTTTGATTACTGATGCAAGTCTTATTGAATACATATGGACTTGTGCCAGAGTTAATTGTATATTATTGTTCTCTGAATTAAAAATTAAACTGCTCTAATGAATACATTTCATTCTCGGATGATCATAGCTGTATTTTTACTATGAAATACTGATGTCAAACATGCTAAAATTATTTCAGAAGCTGTGAAATTTATTCTGTGTTATGTGTGTTATGTTACAATGGTTTTTTATGGAAATAGGTAGTCCTTCTTATAAGATTGTATTTTAATGAGAAGAGGCAATTTGGATGTAACTTGGTAGTAGAATGTAAATTATCTGAGTACTTAGCCCAAACCATAATTTATGGCTGCAAGCAAGTCTGGTAAAAGTTTATCAGTGGAATGTAATGGGACTATGCACTGCAAATGGAAGATGATAAAATACATAACTAGGGGCCAGGGAATTCCAGCCACCTGTCAGTTCTCGATAACTGCATTTGGGCTAGGATTACTACTTCTGCCTGACCAGTATAAAAATTCCACAGTTCATATAACATATATTGGAAATTTTGGAAATCTAGAGGTGTAACAAATAGGGCAGCTTAACTATTTTAGTAAATTACATTGATTACTAGCAATAAAAGAGAAAGTCTTTGTATTTTTCTTTTTACTCTTAATGAGTGGTAGCATTTTCTCGCAGGAGGAACTGATATTTATTATAGATATATTTTTCTGAATGTTTCTTCTTCTATCTCATTACTGAAGGTTTGGCAACCTCTCTGAGATAAATGCAGCTGAAAATCAAAAATTAGATCACTGCAATATATGAACATGTTTCTGACTGTTGCTATTTTGCATGTTTCTTTCTTCCTTGTGGTTTGTATTTAAATTCAGGTGCAGCCATTACTCAAATATGTCACAAAGTACTAGTATTTGGTTTGTCCTCACAGCCTTTTCCAGAGAGATTTATGCTCACCCCTTGTGTGCTGAAAATTGACCAAACCCTGTAGGTCTGGTCTCAGTAAGATTATTGGTAAATAGCACAACATCCTCAGAAAGGTTGTGTTGGCATTCAGCAGCGTTGGAGAGCAAATGAGTACATCAAACTTTCCCTGGGATTTTGGTAGCCTTTCCTTGCTGGCCAGATTCAGATGTGTGATTGCTCTTGAAGCTCAACATTAATTGTTCAAAAATAGCTTTTATTGCACATGGAGGCCACAGCTTATGCAGAGCTTAAATGACTTTCAAAGATCATATCGTAAGATATGATCTTTGGACAACTATAAAACCCTTATACTTGTAAAATCTCTGGAAAGAGAGTAGCTAAGTTGTAATGTCTGAAATTACAGAGATGCAGAAGCCATGTAAAGTGTCTTACTAGGCTTTTTCAATTACAGTATGATTTTGGTATGCTTGTGGTATGCTTGAGTGCAGAGATCAGAGATGTCAGCTCTAGAGCTGAAGTGAGGGTCTTTGTGAGAAAGGTTTGGCCTTGCTGCTGCTCCTTTTTAGCTTTTGTGAAAATGTAAAGAAGTATGTCCAAATGAAGATAAAAAAGAGGCAGTACAAAGGAGGAGAAAAAGACAAATCTTCATGTTTTCCCTGTATTTCCCATGAGAGAAAACATAGACATTTTACAAGTGGATTTATCAACTTGTGAAGATTGTTTTTGCCTCTCTTCTGATATGTGCATTCCTGCAGTGACATTTTATTCTGATGGTAGAAGCTAATGTAATCAAAAACAGTACTACGAAGTGAAAAATCATTCTTCTGGTTCCTTCCCCACTCTACTCCATAATGGTGTGCGGAAGAGAATCCACCAGTTTGTGAATTTCCTTACCAAAGAGGTACAAAGCTCAAGTGTGGCAAAAGCTTTTAAAAGCAGAATTTAAAATCATATAGTGATGCTGATGACCAGTAAAAATAACACGAACCTCCTTAAACTATTGTGCTTATTTTAGCTAACAAGGTAAGGAGATATTACTACAAAAAGGACTGAAGAAGTGATATTTTTCATTTTTCCCCCTAGAGTTTACTTATCTCCTAAATTTTCTCTAAGACAATGAAAAGCAGACTGATAGCCAATTGATTCTGCAAAATGATTAAGCCTTTGACATAACTGACACAATATTCGTCAGAGGGATACATGTCATTTCTTTACAGAAGTAGTTATTGCAGATATTAAGGAGCAATATGCCACAGACTAAAGTTTAACTACCTCAGCAATTCATTACAGAGTTTCCTGTTAAACAAAATGTATATTCAGAAAATGTATATTGAAAATTTACAATTATCTACTGTTATATTAAAAATTTTCCTTAATGATCTGAGTCCTTTCCCTAAAAATTTAGCAGGAAGATTTGTCCTTGATTTATTAAAGACAGATTCATCAAATTCACAAAAATTAATGTAATTTTCCTATGCTTTTATGAAAGTCCTTAATTATGAATATAACTATTTAAGTCATGCATTTTTCTGATCAATGTAGATAGAATAATAACAAAAATATTTATCAAAAAAGCTGTAGTTTCAAAGGTGGAGCTCATGTGTTTTGAAGTGACAGAACTAATGCTTTCCTCGCTTATCACAAGAAATGTTATGAATGACTGTTTTAAACACTTTTCTTATTTGATCATAATCTGTATATAAGGGTTTTACTATTTCCCGTGAAGAGCCAGAAGAGCCATTCCTGGGCTACCAAGATGTCTGCCTCCTTTCATATGCTGTTTTTGTGAGTTTAGTTTTCTTTCATGACCACATAATAATACAAATTTAAATGGTATTTATTTTGTGCCTTTTTGTGGCAGTATGAACTTTCTTCAGTACAAGATATTAAAGTTCCCATAGACTACTGCAGAGTGTCTTTAATATAAACCTCAAAGTTTTTAATTGGCTGAACATCTGTACAGATTTTATCTGCTGTTGTTGGGGGATGACTACAAATGGAATTTAAACTTATTTCTTCCTCTTTTTCTTTAAGTTCAAGTGTAAGTAAAGGACCTACATGTTTGTAACAAGCTCTGTATGGCGATGCAACTGATTGTGTTCAAGACTACTCATTCAAATATGTGCTCTAAGCTGTGCTGTGGTATGAAACAAAATTATCAGGAATCAAAAAATCAGAAAGATTGTTAATAATAAAATAATATTTATTGCTATTAATTAAAAGCAATTTTTTGCTTTGAGATGCAGAAAGACAGATTTTTGTGTGTATGCTTACAAGTACTTAAAATTTTACTGCCTAAAGTTAGAAATTAGACACAGTTAACAGCCTGAAAAGTAAATCAAATTTATGACAGCAAATCAAATTTATATGTTACATATAAATTCTTCTAAAAGAGGGGAAGGGCAGAAGAAATTGTTTAATGAAATACAAAGCCCTTCAGTTCAGTATCTGAAAATTATATTAATCTCCTTTTAAATATTTATAAATCTACTTTAAGGTCCATTTTTTATTTGAAAAAATATCAGACTCCCTCATTTTCTTTGTTTTTTCTATGAGCCTTTTACACAAATCTCAATTCAAAGTTTACATAAAACTATACTGGACATTCAGAATGTATTTGAAGGAATTTGTCTCAGCAAAATCTATTTTTTTCTTGAATTTTTTTACTTAATTTACTGATGTGCCATTTTGTTATCTTACATTTTAGTTTGTGTATTTCTTCTGGTTTCTGTTATCCTTGATCACTATTTTGGGGAAAAAATATTCACCAAAAGTGTGTTCTCTTACTCGAAATTCTAGTTGAAAATCATTAATTTGTACAGGAGGTGTTTATAATTATATTTCAAATTTCTGAATGGATTACAGTTGCACTTAATACATCAAACCCCTATAGTTTTCCAGAATTTAAAGTAATTTATTTCTTCACCTTTTTCTTGAAGTTCAAGTGCAAGTAAAGGACTTACTCTGAAAGAAGCACAGTTCTTGGACACAGTGTGTGTCTATCCATCTACTCATCTATCTATCTATCTAGATATAAACTATATAGATGTAGATAGATAAAGATGATATGGATAGATATAGATTAGATATAGATATAGATATAGATATAGATATAGATATAGATATAGATATAGATAGATATAGACATAGATATAGATAGATATAGACATAGATATAGATAGATATAGATATAGATATAGATATAGATAGATATAGATATAGATATAGATAGATATAGATATAGAGATATAGATATAGATATAGATATAGACATAGATATAGATACAGATATAGATATAGATAGATAGGCATAGAATATATAGATAAGGAGATTTCATAGTGAACATAGACCAGTATGAACATACTGCTCTCCTGAAAAGCTTACCGTCTGAACAGAGGAGACAGGATAAGAGTATAAAAGGACACTTATTATCTCATATTTGTAGTTACCAAAGTGATGCAGAGAAAAATTTGCTACAAGAAATTGCCAGTAGGAATCCTGGTGGAGAGCTTGATCTCCTGGATACCGTTGTGCTTACTGCCTTCCTTTCAACTGGTACATTAATTCAGTCTGTGAGACAATGCAGCCATACAACTGTTTCAAAATATGCAGTAATACCTGCTGATCTGCATGGCTATGTAAATTCATCACTATTACCAGTTTATTCTGCTTGAAAGGCAGTGCCCAGTCAGGAATGATTTCTTACAAATGAAGGCATCAACTATGGATTTTTGTTGTTTTAAATGAACAAAAAAAATACCATTTTTACTGCTGAATAGTACCCACAAAATCTTCATTTGTTGGACAAGATAGGGCTTCTTCACAGCAGTTAAGAAGTCTTCTAACAGGAACATGAGAATGATAAGCTTATGCACCATGAAGTCGATCACGTACGTGTGGAAAACATCCATCAAATTCACAAATGAGTCTCACATGATCTTCTGTGTAGTCATTATCATGCAGTGCAGTACTGTGCTTGTATTGATGGATTAGAAGTGAACACTTTTCCCTAATAAATTTCATCAAATCTTTGATTTGATGCAGCTGGTTTTGAGAGACAGTGCTTTTGGCATTGGGAGAAAAAAAGATAAAATAGGTCACAGCTCATTTAAATTCCAAAATGCAGTTAACTACTATTTCAAAGCCTGTAGCAACAACTTTGGAGATGAAACATTAAAAAGACAGCAAGTTTAACATTATGTAACTGTAAGAAGACAGGCACAAACAATTAGATTGAAAATGTATTTAATGCTGATAGTAGTGAAAAATTATTTTCTCAATTAAGTTTCACTTTTACTTTAAAATTTCCTGCAGACAAATGTGAAAAAAAGAAAGTCTAGATCACAATTGGAAGAGAGAAAAATCAATTTTTGTCCAGTTTGAAATGGGAAATACTAATTTAAAGTTCTGTCAGATCCACTACTGCAGACTTAGCTGAAGATGTTTCTCTGCCCTTCTTCCAGAGATCACCACCACCTCAGCAGCTACAGCAGAACAGATTGCTTGTCAGCTGCTGCACTTTGACATATTATTAAATAGTTCCTTTTATTAGGAGCTGGAGTCTCACAGCCAGACTGTGAGCCAAAGCGACTGTAAGAACATGCAGTCTGTTCTGTGCTGTCTCTACAGGGCAACCTTTGGCAGAGAGATAAGTCCAGATAGGTTAGGTCAGTACTGTACTAAAGCAGTTTCAGAAGATAAACCTATCAGACATTGTTAAGTTATCAATTTTCCTTCCTCTCTTTTGAATTGAGCTGCAGTTTTCTTAGATTCAAATTTATTTAGATTGCTATTCAATACTTTCCTATATCAAAAATGTATATGCTTTGTTCTATCAAAAAATCACCTAATCTTTCTAAATCTTATGATGTGATTCAGTAATTATCTTCATTTGATTACAGTATATATATTTTTCCCCATTATACTTTGCAGAAAATGTAACCAACAGAATTCACTTGGAGTTATAAACATGAGCCTTTGATTATGCTGCTACAACTTTAGATTTCATCTGCACACTCGGCTTCCCAAATGTTCTCCAAATGATGAAGACTGGTCTTAGTGCAAATTTCAGCAATGCTTCATGACATTTAGAGTAAAGATTTGGGGGGAACATCTGAAGTTTATATAAACTCATTAAATATATAAGAAAATTTGCGGCTGCCTTTCACATCCTTGCCATTCTCAAATCCACTGCTGCAAATCTAGGTGATGCCTCTGCATTTCACATTGGTAGCCTGTCCCCTTTTCTACCTTCCATATAGGATATTTTTATTTTTTAGTTCAGTCAGCAATTCCTTATTTAACCAGTTTGGCCACCTGCCATGCCTATTCAGCTTCTTGCACACTGGAATAGACCATGAAAGAGTGCTTTGTGAAGGTTGTCCTAGAAAATCAACCGGCTGTTTCTGGACCCTCTTCTCCTGCCTGTCAGCATGCCATTGCTTCCTGGCTATCAGTGAGCTGACAATGCCAAAGTCTCCTGCACTTAAGTCTCTTGTCTCACTTCCCCAGAAGTTAAATCTCTACTGTCTCACGATCCCTTAAGCAAAAGCTTTCATTGACTATTGTGCATTTGGCAAGTAAATTTTTGATTTAAAGGAGCAAAGAACCTTCCAGACTGTCGTGTCCAACCTGCATCAAAAATTGTCCCTAGCAATTTGCTTGATATCTAATACTCATTAGGTAACACAAAAAAAAAAAAGGTAATAGATCTCATAAACTCGGCAGGTAGTTGTGAGTTGTAAGTTCACTTAAGCCTCATGCAACTATACTGTGTAGGACAAATGGGATAACACAATGGACAGGTGAATTTTAACAAATAGTGTAATCAATGGTACATAGAATAATTGTTAATAAAGCATTCAGTATTTACCACCATCAAACTTGTGCTGCCTGGTTCCTGGCTGCAGTTGTCTCACACTGTTAACCCTTCACACTCGGTCTACTGCCTTTTATTTCTTCCTGTCCCATGATCCCCACCTGCTGTAGCTTTTTTGATGGTTGCTCTAAAAAGAGAATTCCCTGAAATTTACATAACACCTGTCTACTTTATCTTTGATCAAATAATAGAGAAGTGTTAATCTGAGAGTTGTGACAAAGGAATTATTACTGTCAATAATCCAAGGAGTTATCTTTTATGGCTAAACAGTTTTAATAATCCCTTCTTAATCTTTTGAGTGATATTTTCACCTACAGGGAACAACCTGTTGATAGTCTCAGCTTCTGTTACTCTCTTTGGATGTACAATTCACTGGCTTGATTCATTTTCTTTAAAAAGCTAGTTGAACCCATCAGGCATGAGTCTCACTTTGAAAGAAGAATGTCAGGGTCTATAAGAAGGAGAACATCTTTAATTCATTACTTTTTTGTTGTCTACTGGGGAAAAAAAATCTCTGTTTTTTCCAGACTTCCTAAGTGTAAGTCTTTTTTTAATATTTTTAAAACATTCAGGTTTCATTTTTTGAAAGCTGTCCACTCAGATTTTACTAGAAATATCCAGACTTTTTTATAGATATTTTTAAAATGATATACAGACAAACTCATTAGGATCAACACTGTTTATGTTACAGGTGGGGAATACGAGGCACAGAAAGGGGTTCTGCTTTTCAGTATAGAAGGCCTTGTTATATTAGCTTTTCAAAGCATAGTGCTTACTCTTATTTTGAAATTTTTCTAGACATGGCTTAACTTTTTTTAGAAGCCAATTCTGAAACATTTTGTGCTCCGTAAGGTAGTTCAGGATACTCTGCAGGGTTGCAGAGGCTATAGTTTAAGTTCCAACCCAACTACTCTTTTCTGCTCACCAGGACAGTATACCTGTCACAGAATTTTCTATCCTCTCTTAGTCTTCTAAATCATCATCAACAAGGCTGGTTTTGCTTTCTTGCATTTTTATAACTTCTTTATTTCCATTATTTATTATAATTCAATGTATTTTTCAGATTTCTCTTCAATTCTAATTAAGTAGTTAACAAATCTCTGAGGTTACACTTTGTTTATTACATGGGTACTGTTGATTAGACTTGTTTTGAAGCTGCTTTTCAATTCTTATTTTAGCATACAAATTAAATAATTGAAGAGTGAAGACTAGTGATCTTTGAGAAATTTGTTTATTTTATAAGTATGTTCATAATTTAAATTTCCTTTTGTATAAAAAAAATCACAAATGGAGAACACAAGCAAAATATTCTGTGGTCAGTCTTCTAACAGGTCTGTTTAAAACTTGTTATTTTGATGAACCTATATCTAGAATATTTTAAATATCTTTAACTGACTTTGCAGTATTTAAAGGCTAAAACTTTTGTGGTCTTCAGTTACTCATGTAGTTCAATAGTGAACAATGACAGCTGAAGTCATTATTTATTATATTAGCTTCAGCAAAACTGTGAAAACAAAAGCAAATTTTCTCTTTTGAGAATGCAAGTAATCTCTGACTTGTACAGTTGCAGGTTGTTATAAAGTTTAATGGTGGTAAATACTGAATGCTATATTAACAATTATTCTATGCTACCACTGATTATACTATTTATTAAAACTCACCAATCCACAGTCTTACCCCATTTGTCCTATACTGTATAGTTGCATGTGGCTTAAACCAGCTGAAAATTAAATAATGTTAGTGATTTAAGGAAAGTAACTAGAGGAGATAGCATATGCTTATCGCATGGGGAGTGTTTAGCAAGAATTTCAGGTATTTTGTTTATGGTAAAAAGATCTAAATCATCTATGATAATATATCTAGTTGTGATCATTAAAATCAGATGATAAGGGATAACTTGTAGTATAATTTCCAGGAGTAAGGACTTGCAAAGATTCTGTGAATCAAAAAGAGCCTGGATGTTTCATTGTCCTTATGCATGGAATGTAAAGATTTCTTGGTTTTGTTTTTTTAAGCTTTGAAAGAGACTAGGGGCTTTCTATGTTGTATAAACTGAGGACTGAAGAATGGTTTATATGTCTCTGCTTTGGCAGAATAAATTGATTTGTATTTCCTTTTACTGCTTTTACACTTGAAAAAAATATTTAATTAGGGTATTCTGCTGGAAAATCATGAGGTATATGAATTTTTATTTCTAGATGTTATAATACACGTAAGAACCTGGAGAAAGGCGGGAGACTGCAGCATGCATAGTATAAAAAAAACCCCAGCAATCTCAAAAAATTTAGAAGTCCACAGAGACTTTGCTATATCTGCTTTTTTAAAGGGAATTTCATTGAAGATGTTCTGGAAAAACAAATAATACCAGTGACTTAGACTGGTTCATACATCAATTAGTTGCCTTCACTTTAATCCATTAATGAAGGAGAGATTATTATGATTTTCTGATAGCTGACTTTGATAATGTGATTATTTCATTAGCTTGAAGCACTGGTACATTATGAACTACCTGAATGACAAGTGATACTTTGTGTTTATTGTTTCATTGCTGAAAAATTACTAGATAATGTGTAGTCTGCCAAGCTTACATATGTCTCATTGCTCCATGCATAATGCAATTATGTGGGGAATTAGAAAAATCATTAAATTGCTACTTGGTTGTTTTGTTTAAATGTGCTGAATAATTCTACTCTAGTCTCTAAAGTTTGTCCTGTTCTTTCACATCTCTAAGCAAGTGGTTTTGAATAAAAGGTGTAAAAGACTGAACTAGAAGTAAATCAAAGATTGTTATATTCCCTTTCAAGAAAGCAGCTGTGAACAGAGCCATGAACAGTATGAATTTGCTCTTCTATTCTTGTCATAGGATTTCCCTTAAATCACCTTAACTACTAACATATATAACTTCTCCCCATGTAGTCCAGTAAACACCTTTACTTGGAGAATGTGCCAGGCTTTACACTGTGCAGTGCAGAATCTAAGCACTTGCCTTTGGCATTAATATTTACATTCATTTGTGTCTATTCTCTATGCTCATTTGCTAATGCTTTATCAAGCACTTATCTCTGAATTCTGAATATTTCTAAAAATGAAAATATAATAGTTAAAAATCTAGAGATAAAATCCAAGGAGATTTAGGGAGTTTTAACAAATTAAAGTTGGTCTTAATTGGAAATTTACTGTAGTTTCTATAGCATTTAGATTAGGAAGATAATTACATTCATTGGTTGCGTCTAGATTATTTTTGAATCTACAACGGATAATTGCTCAGATGGAGTATAGATTCAGACATTTTCACATGAAGTTTTCTATGACTTTCGTCTCAAACCATATAAATCATCGAACCTCTACAGATTACAGCGGTTTAGGTTATGATGTATGTGTATGTCTGAATTTGTTTGCAGTGTAACGACATATGTTTGGTGATATCAGTATACCATCATGATGTAGAAATGCCTGAGCATTTCAGTTGGAAAAAGTGCTCCATCCTATTACTGAAACCATATCCTAGTACTGGATCGTATATTATGTTTCAATTGCTTGCCTAAATTTTGGGCAGATACCTATCTACTATGAGAGAGAAATAATTTTTGGAAGTGTAGTCTCACATTATCAGAACTTTTGCTACAATTTCTTGGATAAAATGACTGAACAATGTATGACTTTGGATGTAGTCATTTATTCAAAGTAGTTGACTGGAAAGATTGATGCAAACTTGTTGTCTGAGAGTCAGTGGAAGACTCTTCTGAAAAACAATCCAAACTCTGCCACAGGATTTCATTGTTGAGAAATGGAGATTAGAAAGCTCTTTGGTCTCCTCTCTTGGGGCATATGCTGTTCAAACATATGCAAGCCCTACCTCAATGAAGAAAACATACATTCCTATCCTTATCACCATGCAGTATCCTTTTTGAATTAGATTTATACCTTGTAATTTAATAATGAGGTAGACTGTCTGGCCACCTATGAAATGAAGAACAGTTACTCAGCAATAGATTTCTTAGTTTTTACAAATATCGTTACGAAGCAGTCTTTGTGCTACTGTCCTGCGATACATCCTGTTCCTTGTGTCTTTTGATACAAATCCACAAATAAAAACTACTACCAAATAGTACTTTGGAATATTTAAGCAAATGGCTTTTCTTGACTTTCCTCAGTTTTCATATCTTATCTTGCTTGAACAATTGCTTGAAAAAGAACACATATTTTTTATAGTACTGTATAATTTTTTCAAATACCCATGAAACCACCATAGCTCTCGGTACCACTGTGCCACATAACCTATTCACTAACTTAATTCTGTATTTTGCTTTTACTTTGAAAGACAAATATGAGATTTTCTTCTATTTTAATTTCATGGATTCAACCAAATTTTGATTTATCAAAATCTTTATTTTATTCCAATTCCATTTGCTTCAACACAGTTCCTCTAAATTACTGTCCGTGTGGAAAGATACAACTCATGTTCTACCAACAGTATTTTTTACTTATCACTGTGTTTAGAACTCTAGAGGTTATTTTTCCACTTAATTTCATCATTTTAGCATTTTATCACTTTGTCATTTGAACATTTTAGCATTTCAGATACTATAACTGAAAATGGATAGAGATATTCTACATGAAGACATAGCTTTAATAAATAATTCCATGGAATAACATTAAGTTCTTAATACAGAACAATTAATTTTTAAGATACACTATGAAAGAAATTATTCAGAAAAAGAAGTAAGCATTATTGGTTACTAATAATCTGTAGCACTGTGTAGATTGTTCTCAGCATGCCTAAAGCTTTGCAGTTTCCAATGCTGGCTGCATTGGAAAGAAGGTTAAACTGTGTTAAAAGTGCTCCCTGTTCCTGGATACTGGGTTTGAAACTTGCCTTTAAGAGAAGAGGATCTTTATAGGGACATAGAAATTCTTTAAACTTCCCCATGTGTGCACTGTTTCCAAGCTCCTTTTGAGAAGTCTCTGGAAGCTGTTGGTCTGAATGTCAAGGGGACTTTAGAGGTTTCTTTGGGTAATGTCATTGCCGTTTACCAGTTCCTCTAGTGTAAGTTTGCACAGTGTAATCATACAACATCTTCTATCAACAGATTAATGTAACTGGCTTCTGCTGTTCTTGTTCCTATCCATAACATCAGATTATATAAATTTGCCAAATATATTTGTATTACGAAATAATGTTTTTAAGTTGTTCTCACGCTTGTCAGCATCTGTTTCCAAAAGTTTCTTAATCTTAACTAATCAGGATTCATTAATAGAGATTTTTCAAATTATGATAAGGTGACCTCAGATATAAAAATATATAGGAATTCATACTAAAAAATGCCTAAGTAAAAAATTAATATTTTAAGGATGAATAGCACTAGTCATTAATAAGCTTTGTCTAAATTTTTTGATATGTGCACTATAAATTATCATTCTATATATTTTATATTCCTGCTATATATTATAGTTTTATATATACAAATTTAAACTATATTTGACTAAGCTATACAGTCTCAGATTTCATTAGAAACATTAGGGCTACTATTGTGAGAAGTGACACCTTTTTACTCAGTAGGCGTTTTCCTTCTGGGGGAATTTCCGAACTCTATCTCTGAGTAAGTGACTTCTGTGATAGACTCTTCGAGTTTGAGGGGAAGTATGTCTCTCAGGCTATTAATAAGAAAAAAACCACCATGGTAATTTTTACCATATGTCAGTGACATAAACCCTGCTGTGAGCTGTACTTATCCATACTGAATAACTAGCAAGAAAACTATACAGAGATCTACAGCTATTTTTTTCTTTTTTATCTCCTCCTATGATGTCATACCATCCCCATCTAGTTTACAGGGTAGGAAACAAAAGGCATGCAGACTTCTCTCTCTGGTTTTGCCAAGCTTGTGAACCATTGAATGAAATAAATTGAACTATGTCTGTTAGAGTTTTTAATGAATTATCACAACTGCTTCATTTTGGGTATTTTTTCTACACACAGGCTAAATCCACCTTTTTGATATTATGCCAAAAATCAATGTACTTGTATGTTTGTTTTGAAATCAGTTTAAATTAGTAAGCGATTTGCTCTCATAGGGTAAAAGTTTTGCCCAAAATATGCATTTTGTTTCTGAAAAGATAAATATTCTGTGCATATATTTGATACATTCTTTTCTTAATTTTAGTACGTTGAAGCAGTTCTGTAGAAAGAACTAGGGATTCTGGGCAGTAATTTTAAAAATTACTGGGAGCAGTCCAGTTAAAGCAAAACCTGTTTAGTGATTGGGAAAAAGTACTACATTCTTATAAAAATTTTACTCACACATTTTTCAGCAGCAGTTCAGATGACAAATAGTCCAACTTTTCAAGTGCATAACTATGATGGGGAAAATGCTGACTGTGTCTTCCAGCAATTCATTTTCCATACTCTTACATCACTATGTGTAAAAAGGTGCTATCATAAATTGTTAAATATTAATAATATAATTTTAAAATTAATTAATATTAATTAATAGTATTAATACCATCACAAGACTAATGAAGACACTAAGTTATTCAGAGAGTAAAGGGGACTAGGCATCTGAAACAGATGAAGCATAAAAGCTTCCTGTGAGATTATTTCAATAACAAGAGTGTGCTTCCACTACGGTATCATTCTCTCCAAAAAAATTGGTTCTGTTATAAGTGAAGCGTCAGAAACCAGTTTTCCTCAGGAACTCATCAATGATGAGGGCATTATGTTCCTGTGGTAGTGAATGTTAAAAATATCACTGTGTGGGTGGTACGTTGGCATGTTGCTTTTTACAATTCTTACAAGCCCTTCTGATTAAAAAAACCCAACAAAACTTAGAGTGAAAGTAAATAATAAGTAATTTTCTGTTTGCAAGTTCAGATTTCACTTCTAAAAGATCATAAATTTTAAATCAATATAAACTATATTAGCCTACTCTCATATAATTTAGTTTATATACTTTGCTTGATGATTAATCTACAATTGATTTAAAGATTGAACAGAACAAAGTCAGGATATGAAATGCTGCAGCAAAATGCTTCAATTCTCATTTTATATCTTTGAGTGTGTAGACTACAAGTATTGCCAAGGGCAAAGTTCCTAACAGGTTGTAAAATGATTATATGGCTCTTGGAAAGCATGTTTTAGATGTTTATATTTATATCTCTCTGTGTGTCTGTGTCTGTTTAAGTAGAAATATATTTCAACCACAATCTTGCTCTACATCCCTCTCCCCTCTAAATGGAATGATCTGTTGCTATGACCACTGTTGCGATGAGTCAACATCTATTTAAATCTAGTAAGTTAGCACCATGCAGTCAATCACTGGATTTCATTGGCTGACTATTCCCGAGGGCTTTCCAATTAATAGAGTATTCCTCTCCATACAGTTTTTTCAGCCACATAATACTAGTTTAGAGCATACTGTCTCTAGCTTGTTCTTTCTTAAAAAGAATAATTTCCTCCTCTAATGTCAGGGACGTTGAGTAAAGAGCCCATATAAATATCTGAGTCCATGAAATATAGGTGCAAAATTATATTTTTAAGACAAACACACTATGAAACCAAATGCAGATCAGCTATGAAATCTTTATCCCATGCTCAGAGAAATGAGCTTGAAAGAGACATGATGCAGTTAAATCAACCAAACTCACTTTTAAGCAGCTCCATCAATTATCATTTAAGGACACTTGAGATTATTTAACTGACTCTCAGCAATATACCAGAAGAAATTTAATGTTATTTTCATTAAATATAGTGGTGCGGTAGTATAGACAGGGAAGCAGTGTTAGAGTTTAGAGGCCAAAAGATCTTTTCATCTCGATCACCATGGATCTCTTATTAACTTGTTGCACATTTAAGTTCTCACCAATGTCTGCCAACATTTTATCAGACTCAGCTGGGAGAGACAAAGTGCTCAGAAAATTTCTTCTGAATTCAAATGTGGAATGAGGCACCATCAGACAGATGGAATTGCAGAGTGGAGAAGTGGCTTCTTTTAGGACAGATGAGCTATATTTGAGTACACAATCCATGAGTACATCTTAGTCCCTAGGCCCATGTAAGTGATCCAGGCGTATTTTAATCCCATATCAGAATGGGATCAGATGCACAAAAGTTCCCATCCATACATTCCTTTCCCTGGCAAGAAAAGCACTTTGTCTGAACTCTAAGAGAACCACAGCATGCTGCAGCTAAATCTTAAAGACCAAGACCTGCCTAGTATGATGCATCTTTTGCATGGCCAGAGAATCTTTTGAAGATTCCTAACTCATTTGTCCTAATTTTCAGCATGGGAGCCTTAATTTAAAAAATCAATAATAGGTTTTACGTTGATCAATTATGTCCAGCATTGTTATGTCCAGCATTGAAAATGCAGTAATCTACTTCCCAGAAAATCAAATCTATTTAATGTGTCTTAAACTGCAATGGAGACATCACTAAAATGAGAATATAGTCTCATTTAGAAATGTAGACTACAGCCCTTTAAATCATTTTTAAATGCCTGTTTTTAAATCATTCTTGAATTTTTCTTATTATCACTAGGGAGCTAGATGACCTTTAAGGCCCTTTCCAACCCAAACCATTCTATGATTCTGTGATCATCGTCATTGCCCTCTTCCAGATTTGCTCCAACAGGTCCATGCCTTTCTTGTGCTGAGGATCCCAGAGCTGGATGCAGCACTCCAGGTGGGGTTTCACCTCTCCTCACTTGCTGGTCATGTTTATGTTGATGCAGCCCAGGATATGATTATCTTTCTGGGCTGTGAGCACACATTGCTGGCTAATGTCCAACCAAATAAAACTGGCGAGGTTCACAGGGGAATCACACACCTGACAACTTAAATCAGATATACATATTTTGGATATTAAAACTGATAAAAATCAAAATTTATGTAGTCATGAATAACAAAAGCTTGAGTCCAGCTGTTGACAATATTCAACCAAATTATTGCCAGAAGTTTTCTGTACATAGTACTACTTTTTACTTCTCCTAAGTCACTGGCTATCCTGGACAAAAAATGAAGACTTCAAGGGAATGACAAAGTATTCCAGCTTCCATCTGAGTAAAAGGTAGGCTTTGGAGTCAGAGAAAATAAGTGAGAAAGCACTTCAGTGGAAGCGTGAATCCCCCAGGCCCAGCAAAATGATAGAGTCATTTAAATGTGGCTGCTACACCAAGGGTGGAAAAGAGCAGGGTAAACTTCCCAAATGCTGTATCGTACAGTAATAATATATAAGCTTATATCTTTTTTCTGTCTGTACATGAAGCTGACTGATGTGTCGGGTTTTTTTTTACCTACTTATTTGCTCAGGCACACTGACATATCAAGTCTCCATATTCCTTCTTTTTCTGTTTCCCCTCTGCATTTCTTTTGAATTCCGTACTTGGGTGCATGGTTCTTCTGTTCTAAGGTTTAACAATTATTTTACTGCTTTGATAGTATGTTCTAACATCTTGGTTGAAGAAAATCTTTACAGTCTTCTTGCACTGTGAGACATTATAGAGCATAAACATTTTTGTTAATAATATGAGTTACATCCTTAAACTTACAGTTTTTGAAAACATTTAAAAGAATTACAAGAGAATTTTGAGAATATAAACTAGAAAATCACTAAACTTTATCATTAGCTGAATTACCAAAGGATTTGTAGACTTATTTATTTGCTTTATTTGTCTTGTGGACAGAATTATGCAAGCCATGATTTAAAACAAGTTAATTCTTTTAGCCAAGAAAGATGAAAATTGAAGGCTTTTCCAAGTGCCTTTTATATTCAAGGATGTGTGAGCCCTCAAATAATGTAGTATGCAGCTACTAATCAGAAACTTCTCAGGTCTGCTTATTTCTTCTGTAGATGAGATAGCCATAGGCTAACTCTTTACACATAAAAAATTGGGATAGATGGCTGTTGGATTAGTAATTTACAGCTGACTACAAACTAGACCCTAGGCTATCATACCTACTTAATTACTATAACAAAAACAGAATTAACATTAAAGGAGCCAAAAAATCCCAACTCCCCAAGTTCCAAAAGAGGTGACAAACACATGACAAAATATTTTCTACTGAAACAAGCAATTAGAAAATACTGGTTTAATTCTCAACTCTGCCATAAGCTAAGCAAGCCATTTACCCACATAGTGCCCCAGTTTCTCTGACTGTAAAAATGTGGATAATCTTATTTATACACTCCAGTAATTTCAGATCCCAAACATGAAAGAAATGTCAGAGAAGTAAGAAGAATATTCTTTAGGAGAAAACAATAATTGCCCAAACAGACAGAATCTGAATTTCCAGTCCAATATGATGGCTCCTAAGTGCTACAATCACCCCATCCTTTGTTAACACCTAAACTGCTATGCTTTTTCTAAAAAGTAACTAGAACTGGGTGCTTTAAAAATTGTAGATTTACCAAGTGCCAGATATTACCAAGGGGAAGAAAGTCTATGAGTAAAGTTTCTTGCTAACACCCAGCCTGTCCTCTTTTTTTTAGAGATTTTTTTTTGTCTGAAAAAAGGGTTCTGGGTTCTGTTCTATTTAAGTTAGCTTATGTAATTTCATGTTCATCTTCATGTGTGATAATACATGTTCATTTCACAGAAAAGAAATTAAAACAACATATTTTATCTATGTCTTTGTTTCTCTTCTTCAAGTTTATGCTCCCTGTATTAGATGAAAAAACATATTTGAATCACTTTCCTCTACATTTTGTGAAGCTCCATGTTTTAAAAGTGTCGCTCACCAATAACCCTCTATAAAACATAGAAGTTTCCCATGGTGCAATAATTTGCAGATTGCATTTTCAAATCTGAGTAGCAAAACATTCCTTCTAGTCTTCTTGGCATTATATCCACAGAATTACCAATGACAGGACTGGGCATTCTCTCACCCCAAACATGATTCTGCATTGAGTTATTCAATCACGTTTGGTCATCATAGTCTTTTGTCAAGGCTTCATAACAACAAAGGGGGTAAAAGAATGTAGAACATCTCCTTTCTTTTACAGCTGTTTTTAAATACAGTTTGAAGATTTAATGGAAAATACTTGCAGTTGAATAAGCATAACTTGAAATGAAAAATTAATTACACTTTCACTTAGGTTTTCAGGAATAGTACTTTTTATTTTGTATTTTTCATTTGAAAACAACCATGTTTGAAATTCTTAGATTTGATACACTGTATCTCATAATTCTTTAGTATTAATACCTCAAAGTACTCAGAAATCATGAAACAACTTTTCAAAATTATGGAAATTTACTGCAATGTCATGAACAATTTATGAAGTAAAAAATTGTGAGTTTTTTCTTTCACTTTTTGATTTTGAAGCACTTAGAATAATTCAGAAAAATCTTTCTCACCTATTTTTCCCAATAATTGATTAATTTTCCATCTTTTTCTGTTTTATGAATCCAGAATTATTTTTTAATATGGAAATATTTTCCCATATTTTACAGTTCTAGAAACAAAACAAAAAGCAGTACAAACCCACAAAGCACAGTAAGGTCTTCAGTACACATTATGTTTCCAGAATTCCAATACTCTGTGATATGAAGGGAGAAGAGCACAGATTCTTCTACGACAATAAGAGCGAGCCAGTAAGAATTATTTATGTATCACAACTCAGGAGTCTAGAGTCCTCAAGGTCACGCAGAGTTGCTATTCTTTCAGTGATTGCAATGTCCTCACAGACGATTTTCAAAAGAAAAATAATGGAGGGTGTTAGTGGCTTCTAGGATCTATATCTTCGTTTTACCTTAAAATGACAGCCATCTGAAAAAGTGTTGTTGGCACATACCCTGCTGTCAGTGATTAGTATAAACATTGAGATATGTGTGGGAAGAGTGTGGGAGATACATTTTCCTACCCTCAGGCAAATGAGGGGTTGATCCATGTATGAAGTATTTTATCTAATCTTAAACCAGGATAATATTAAATCCTAAAGATTTCAAACTTGCAATTGTCTTTTTATTGGAAATATCAAAGTATTTTAAATATTAATTTTAGTTGTGAAATCTTGTCTTCCAGAACATATTTCCCATAAACCTGTGTATGAGAGTTCCTTTAAAAAAAAGAAGCAAACTCAAAACAAAACCCATCCCCCCAAACAAACTAAAGCAAAACTGACTCTGCCTCTTCATCACATGATATATTGTAATTCTATTTATTAGAAATTGCTACATGAAGCTATCTAATTTCCTGATTAATTTTCCTGGATTATAGAATATTTAGAATAAATTCCTGGATGACCACTCTTTCTTTATGGCAGCAGGATTTCAGTTATATGTAGAAATATCTAAAACCTGAAGCTGGAATTTGAGAAATTCCAAACTTATCACTATGACATTCTAATTTACACTCTTCTTTGTACATTCCACTTTATAAAAAAAAATTAATCAAGTAATGTCTCAGACTAGAAAATTCTCTACATAATAAAATATCAAAGGGCTCTAGTCTAAAAATAGGTATGTGTACCACAATGCAGAGACTTTAAATATGTAATTTTGAAGTTCCTGCTCATTCAAGTAGAATCCAGACTAGAGTGTTAAGGATAAAACCCCTCAGCATGATGCCTGAAGAAAATTAAATACTGGACAATCTAGGTATTGAGTATCTAGAGACAGAAAAGCTGAAATAAGCTTATACAACTTTTCTCTTTAGAACTAGGGTGTATTATTTCACCAAGGTGAATACTTCCTTTTAAGACTGTCTGCAGAAACTTCTTTGTAAGACTAGGGTCTATGACTTTTCTTTGAAAAATGAAATGTGCTGTTCTTTGTTTTCAGGACATGGTTGAGAGAAAGAAAAGAGCCATAGAAAAACTTATAGCTCATGCTAAAGCTAGTATGATTTGAGCTCCCTTCTTTGGTTCATGCCACAGTCCAGGGGACTGCCATAGGTATTAAAAAACACATAACAGTTCTTCTGGCCGAACTGGCTTTTCATTGGAATTAAACGGCTTCAGCAGCAGTTTACTTTCTTATCAGGGATGCAGGTGATTTGAAGACACATCCGCAGGGAAAGGGGAAAACTGAACCTTGGTCTTGTGGTCCTGACTGACTGCTGTAGTCACTGAGATGCCAGCAGCTTAGAATAAATCCTTTAAATTCCATGGGAACTATTTCCATCCTACAGCTACTACAACTACTAGTTCTACTCTCCTTTGGTGGATAGGCATTGTCTCATTCAGTTTGTAGCTGTGGAATAAATTTAGGTACCATCTAGGAGATGAGCTGCCCCAAAGATTCAGGTCTGAAATATTAGGGTCATTTACACTAATGGAACACAGACACCAAGAGAAACTGAGTTTCTGGACCTCAAGAATTAGTCAGGAATTAAGCAGAGAATTAAGAATCGCAGGTCAGACTTTAGACATCTGCTTAAATCAAAGGCTGTTTCTGATGATCTACCAGGCCTTTTATTTTCACTATGTGTGCTAAAATTTGAGAGAGGAAAAGACATTCAGGCAGAACATATGCCAGAGGTCAAATATCGAGTTTACTCTCTGCTGGTCTGTGTGGTGAGCTCTGTTAGCAGTTTGTGTGTGCTATTGGGAACTTGTTTAACCTTGCCACTGGCTGGACCTGGAGTCATAGCAGCCTCTCATGAGGCTGGAATTGGAGGAGATCACCTGGCTCCTGAAGTTCACCAGATGATATTCTCTGACCACCTAAATCACAGAAAAACAAATTGAATAATATAAATATAAAAAGCTGATAGCCATAGTGTGTCCTTTTCTCAGAAAGAGAAACTCATCAAAGTGCACTCACAGTTGCAGGGGACTAACCACATTTCTCAGTGTTTCGGGGAAACAAAATTGTTTCATAGATTACAGACTGCAGATGTTTCAGCTGAAGTCTGAAGATTCTGCATGTCCTGGACAGGTTTTCTATGCTTTCCAAGGGTAAAAGCCCAGTGAAGCTGTCTTAGATATTTAGTGGAGAATTCATTATGTCCACGTGTTGCACCCGGGAAAAATGCATAAATCAGTCTGAAATGAGCATTACAAAAGCATAACAAAAGTTGGCAGGATAGATTACCAGATTCTGTTTTCATGATATTCAATAGCTATAGCCAGGGAAAAGAGAATTGTTTCCTTGAAGTCTCTTCCACTAAAGAAAATATCTTCCTGCAGAAATAACATCTCATATACTCATCAATATCCTCCCTGAGGAAACAGTTAGTGGAATTTCTAGAAGAAGCCATTCTTAATCTGTAGATGCATCGGGGAACTAGATTTACTTGTGAATAGGCTTTTACTTGACTTAGGATATTCAGATTGTGCCCAAGACATGGACCCAACATATTTAATTTGATTTGTTTCCTCCTTGGTATTAATTCCTAGCTTGTTGCTATTACTTTTTGGCTCTTTTCCTTTTAGTTTCTCAAGCACCAAATAATCTAGAAGCAGTAACCCTGAGTTACTGAAAGCTTCTCTAAAATTATCAGACTAATATGATTGCACAAAGATACAGATTAATATAGATTTTTTTCAAAAATGGGCTATGAATAGGAGTACTTCAGAGAGAAAAAAAAAAAAGCCATTTGTAAAAGTTTATAAAGGCTATGTCAGAGGCTAGAGTAGCTCAGAGACCCTTCCTAAAACAGGGCAAAGCAAGATAACTAGTGCACACACACATGGTATAATGGTAATGGCAGAAGAGCATTAAGACAAGCCAAAGTACATGACATACAGCTGATACCCCCCAGAGCAGATGAGGAATGTTGCTTTAAATGATTCCCTAATAAGAAATATTTTTTGTGTAGAAAAAATTTTGTATACATTTTTGCTACTCCACTTCTTTCTGTCTGGAAACAGATGGATGTCAAGTATTACCATTTATTGAACCGATTAAAAATTTTCAGTTTTAAAACATTAAGTAATAAAGAGTGCTACTCTCTTTAATGTCAAAGAATCTCTTGAAAATTGTAGCTTACACCAATTTTCTCATGAGCTTTTTAGGGTGACCTTTTCTTATAAATTACAGCATTTTTTTTCTACAAAGAAGTATAGTGAGTCTTGAAAAGTATAGTTCAGTAAAGGACTGAAGACTAGAGAACAGAAGACCCATTTCCTAAATGATGATTCTCAGGGCATTATAGAAAATTATAGTTTAATCTTGAATTGAATCAAAGTGAAAGATTTTGGCTTTTTTTTTCCTTATATTAATTTAGTCTCATTCATTGATTTCTGAATTTGGCTGTTCCTTTCAGTCATGTAAATATTTACACATTTATTTTTTGATTTCATTTAGCCCAACAACAAGTGCTAGTAAAATGGTTACCAACAGGACGGAAATGTCACCATTGGTTAAATTTATCAGTAACTTTTGTAGGCAAATAATTGGGTTAAAAAATAGCATAGTTTAATTATGATCTTGAAGGTACAAGCATCAACGCAATTGAAAAAAACAGTTTTAAGATGAAGGACCAGCAATTAGTTGTGCCACTACCATCTAGTGGGGATTTTTTTTGCTGCACTGTGGCCACGGTGGTGCTCCAGATTTGTCGAGGCAGGTAGGTGCCTGCTGATAGATACCTGAATGAGTTCAAGGCTGTTTGGCTGTAGAGAAGCAAATACATAAACATTCAAAGTTTCTTTTTTAGAATGTTTTGTAAGAACTTTCTTTTATTATATTAAATAATTTATAATTTCAATGACCAAAACGTTTTTAATATGTCTCCCTCTCTGTAATATCTTTATTTCTCCTCTATATTCATTGAAGTCAATACATAGTTTACTTTTTTTTTTCATTAGAAGAATGTTATTTTTCACATTTCTTCTGAACAGGAGAAAAAGAAAAAAACTATAAAACTTATGACCTATGATCATACATCCTAAATCCTATTTGATGACATCTATCAATAGCCTAAAGTAAGTCTTTTATAAATAACTCAAAAATTTTCTTGACATACAGAATAAAAGATATGCCAAAAGTACTTCAATAATCCTTTTGAACAGAGTGTATAACTTTCCTGACAGTTTTTCAATTGGACTTTGGTATTGCATAGAAAAGCAGCCTTTGCCAACCTGCTGTCACAAAGTATGAATAGAAATATGTGTATCTTCTAACTCCACTACTGGACGAGATGGCTTTGTTTGTTCCTGTCATAAAAAATCCATCAAAAAATAGCTTCAGATGAGAATCAGACTTGGCATAGAAATAACATGACCTCATGAGGTTCACTTACTGTACAGCACAGTCAATTCTCACCTTTCTAAAAGTAATGCACCCACAGATTGCAACAGATCTTTTAAATGAGTTCATATCAGTTACTGTTTACCAATACCCTGTATAATTTTTCTGAATTTATATTACTGATAGCTAACTATTAATCTCAGTTTTTAATTGAACAACTCTGGTCTTCAATAAAACAGAATAATTAAAACAAAATAAGGAAATAAGCAAACTTTTTCATCCTACTTTGCTGTTCAGGAAAATACATATATATATAAAGTCTTCAAGGACAAAAAGCAATCCTTCTAAATATGGAATATTTGAGATACAGTCTGGACAGCACTTAGAGAGATTAAAAATGTTTGAACATACTTCAGCAGTTTTCCTTTTGAAAGGGAAACATTTCCTATAATTTACCACAAATTGTATTTCCAACTTTTAGTGGTATTTATTACTGCCTTCTAAATATATTCTTTTCCGGTTTTCTTTCTTAAAGCAAAAATGGAACAGCAAATCATTAACTTAACAGAGCATATACAAATTTTAGAGTGAAGTTACAGTCCTGTTTAAAATGTTAAAAATTCCTGGCATAAGAATTTAATTCATCTCTCTAAAAAGTCCCATATCTCTTGCATTATACACGTACTTTTTGGAATGCATTTTTTGCTCCTAAATCTTTCCAGATATCAACATGATATGAGTAAGTGCAGATTACAATAAAATTCAGGACCTTATTCTATAGGTTGACAAATTTCCCATTTATTTTAAATGTTGTGATTAAGAGTTCCATTCAAGTTTTTGTCATGGTGGTGTCCTTGATTCCTGCACTGGACTTCTGGCAGTGACGGTAAGTCAGTTAGCAGTGATGTGACTGCCATCTCTAGCGGCTGTCAGATAGGATGAGGAACATCCACGAATAAATGTGTAAACTTTGCACTTGAAATAAAGTACTTCTCTTCAGACATTTAGGAGACTGGAAAGGGAAAATACTTAAGACAAAGGAGAAACACACAAAGGGCTTCTGAAGGCCTCTAAAACCAGAGGTTAATTCAAGGAAGGAACAAAGGATCTTTTCCTGGCAGAGAGGAAATCTTTAGTTGCCACATCAGCTGAAGCTGAGAGGAACTTGCTGTGCAGGTCAGAGAGGAGATTGTATTATCTGCAAGAGGTACCTAAATAAGGAAATTAAATCAGGTTCAGGAGAGAAGACTGTAAAAGGATGGTGTTCCATTTCTAAAGTACCCAAGAGCACTGAGGACACCAAGGTAAATAGTTGCACTGCCAGATTTTCAGAAATTCAGTGGTGTCCTCTGGTATGGGTGTCTCAAGAGCATGGACCTTAAGTCATTAGAGTTCACATGTGATGGACTTCAGGACCCAAGTGAGCCTCTTAGGTCTCAGCCTCAGAGATGTGAGGTTGATGTGGTGCCATGTCCCCGGGTCCAGCCAGCGTCAAGCATTCCTGATAGCACACCCACACTGCTAACACAGCGTGCCGTGCAAATCAACACAGGGAGAAAACAGTGCCTTGGAGGGCACCCATGCCGCCAGACACCACACTCACATAGACTTGAACAGCAAGAACTTGATCCATTTTCTCTGACTGCTCAGTAATGAAGGCTGCTGGTGGATGAAAAAAAGAGAAAACCTTAATACTGTGAGAAGACTGTTCAGCAGCAGCCAAAACTCCTGTGTGTTATCAGTGCTCTTACAGTCACAAATCCAAACCTGTATGGGGAGCTATGGAGGAAGCTGACTACAGTCTAGCCAGCCCAACATCCCGTAATAAGCCTTGCTTATTCCCACAGCCCCTTTAAGCCATAGCAGAAGCTTTACTGTCCCAAAATACTCTTCCTCCTGCATCAACAGTAAGTCCTATACCCACTCAGGAAATCACCCCTGATAGCATGGATGTCCTTATGAAGAGAGAGTTTAGCTGACTAATCCTGGTGGGGTTTCCAGTGGGGTCAGTGGTCTAGTGGGTCTTCTCTGATGGTCTTTGGAGAAGCTGGTTCTACAACGTCATATTACTCATCAGGTCATTGGTGCCTGTGTGCATGTGTTTGTTACACAATCCTGGCAGGACAGCTGTGTTCCCTGTGATTAGCTTTTATTCACATAACCTAGCACATTTAAAATTAAATATTCTAAATACAGTTAAAACTTTTTTTTTCAATTATTAATCACAATAATTGCTGTTTTCATTGGTTATAATTATCTCCATTTTGTTTTAACTAACATTTTTACGAGTTAATCTTAAAGATACATGATATGATATAGCATAATTATTTGAAAATAACACAATGAAATTATACAGACAAACATTTCAAGACCTCTGAATTGAATGTGTTTATATTTTTTACTGGAAAATTTGAAAATTTATTTTTATTTTTCAATGCAAAATATCAGAATGGTTTTTGTGGCTTTCAGAGGGCTTTTTCATTTAAGTTTTTCAAAGTTTACAAAAGATATTATCAATTAGATATTCAGATTCATTGTAGTGTATGTACTACTATTTATAGAACAATAAAAATTTCAACTCCCACATTTCATCTTTTTTAGGAAATTTTAAAAGGTAATTTCATTGCAAATTACAAACATCAGTAATTTTTCAAAACTCGTTTAGATAAAAAATGAAAATGAAATCTAATAAAGAAGTATATTGTATTTTGTGACATAATTGTAAGGCAACCCTGATTAATTTCTTTGCTAAATATTTAAAGTCAGAAAATGGTAAAAATATTTGCATATATTTACTAGCATTCCTTTACTTTCATACACAAATATCCTCAAAATTATAGTTCATGTTTTTCTACATGACTTGTGTCATTGCCTTATCCTTCTACAACATCACACTGCTTACAGATAAGTTTGAGTATCTGTCATACAGAAAGTGAATATGGCATAAAGTCAAATTTTATTAAAGCTTTAGATCTGGCTCTCCTTCTACCACCAGAAGCTTTAAAAGCATTTCTGAATTGATGATGCAGCTTTTCTGCTTCTCCTTAGACTTTTTACATCCTACCTCATACAACAATGTACAATGTACACTGACAATTTTAGCAACTTGCTAAACAGTTTTTACTTCCTACTTTCAGATCAATTGGATAAGGTTAAGGCCGTAATAGGATTATGTTAGCATAAATGCTGTTCCTACAAGACTAGGGACACATTTGGTTGTAATAACATAGTATTTCATCACTAAATTTATTTATTTGGTTTTTCAGTCATCAAACAGGTCAATGAAACTAAGGTATGCATAGGATCTGATATTGAGTATTTAAATCACAGGACTTTCAATACCTTCCAGTTACCAGTCTCTTCTCTCAGGTAACAAGTGGCAGAATGAGAGGAAATGGCCTCAAGTTGCACCACAGGAAGTTTAGAATACATATTAAAAAAAATTCTTCACTGAAAGAGTTAAACATTGTAACAGGCTGCCCACAGAAGTGATGGAATCACCATTCCTGGAAGGGGATGTGGTGCTAGGAGATCCAGTTTAGCAGTGAACATGATGGTGCTAGGTTAATCATTGGACTTGATATCTAAGAGGTCTTTTCCAACCACAACAACACTATGATCCAATTTTTATCTTAACACCTTACAATTTCTTTCGAAGCTGTTATTAGGTTTTTTAATCTTTTCAGAAGTTTTATCTGTGTAGCCATTTCTCTAGAAGCTGTTTTACTTCCTCTACTCTGTCTATATTCAGTAGTTTTTCTTTACCAGACTTGTTTTCCAGTCTCTGCCCTCCCTGTACTTTGACACTTCAGGCTAAACATAACCACTATTCTGTCTGATGTATATTTTTAGATCTTGTCTAATAATTTCCACTGTCCAACCTTTCTTTGTTATGCAAGTGTTCATTCATTGTTTTTTTAGTGTCTTTGTAGATTTGCCTGTTTCACAGGGCATCATCCATGTCTCTTCAATTATATTATTATTTTCCACAGGCATGTACAGACAGACCTATAGATCCATTTAAAGGTATTGGATATATCAGTAGAGATTCATTAGCTCAGGTATCTACATCAAGCAGTGCCTGAAATCTGAGTTTCTGTATGTAAAAATAACCCCATGATTTGTGTGCGTTTGCACAGGCATTGAACAAACTAAATTTAATTGTGATTAAAATATCACATATTAATTTATTAGAACTTTGCCAGTAGTTATGCCTACAGGTACCTTATTAGTCAAACAGCTGATTTTTAACTATGGATGGGTTTATAGTGCTTTAGGGAGTTAGACATTTATCCTTGATTAAAGCTTTTATACATGACCATAACAGAGATAATAGAAACTGGCATACTGCTGACTTAGTAATAGGAGAATATTTTCCAGATCACATTTATGCTTATCATTAAACAGATTTGTAAAAAAATTATTGAAATAGCTTCTTCTGTTCTTTATTCCCTAGGCAGTTATATGCATTGATGCTGAAAGTACTGCTTCACTGGTGTTACTAGTAACAGGAAACATTTAAAATCATTTAAAGTGGTATTAAATTTTACCTTTTTTTCTGTTTCTTTCAGGCAGAATGTGTCTTTCAAGTTTCCCAGAAAGTCACAGAAATACTGTCTAGTTTGGTACACATTCTTAGTGTTACTTTTCATGCTGAAATCCATATCACTTTTTGAATTTTCTAGGCTTGTTTCAAAATATCAACTTAGTGACATAATGTGGGTGAACTCTGCTGCTTTTCCATGGAAAATCTAGTCTGTGGTACAGACATTACATATTCAAATTACATGCTTTTTAACCCTCCACCACAGAACTCCATCCACCCTGTGTTGCTGAACAGAGTTGTATTATTCCTTCCTTTGCTATTTTTATTTAAGTGTGCTTTCTCACAGATCATGGCAGTCCTACTTTCTATGAAATATAGGTTGCACTGTCATGAAACTTAGCTATCCAAATATTCACAGGTCATATCTTACCAACAAATTTTAGGGGACATACAGAAGACTATCAACTGTAGTTGTCTACATTTCTAACTATATTTTGAGATGACTTACTTTAATGAAAACTGTCACTTTGCTTTAATTTGGAGAAGTGGAAGAGACAGGTGCGAACCGGTGACATTCAAAGGCCAAGAAATGGTAATGACATTTGGTGGAAGAAGGGGGTGTGTCACTAAAAACAAAGGATGATAATGAAAAAGGCCTGAGTTTACTTCAAAATTGGAATGGAGAATTTTTTTACTACAGCGGGGAATGGAGAAATAATGATAGTGATAGAGTAAAAAACAAAAAGAATGAGGTCATAATAGATTCCCAGCAAAATGTATATAGAGACAGCTCTGGGAAGGTTAGTATCATTCAAGGAAACAAATTTAAGACAAAGAAATATAGGCGAGAGAAAACTGTCATTCTCAAGAAAACCGAGTTGGTATCCACCAATGGACTCAGAAAGGGTCCTATACTAATAGCTGTAGTATTAAAACGAATCCAGTTTTGTCTCTGGGAATGTGATCATTTTGGCATATAGTCAAGGTGGCTATGTTTTTCCCTTTCCCTTATCATTTTTTCTTATGCATTATACAGAACAGTAGGCACCCTCCTCATATGTAATAAAGTGAATAAGTTCGTTTGTATACAGATCCCAGCCCAGTTACTCATTCAGGCAAGCCATACTTCTGAAAATCCCTCACTGACTAAGGAAGGATTCTTGGGATAGTTCACTCCTAATTTAGAAAACTAAGTGGAAATTGGAAATATACACTCTAGTCCATAGTCTTTCCTTAGGGTTTTTCATGTGAAGGTTATGACAAAGTAATTGAACTGATGCTGTGACTTACTCTTGGACAAAAAAGCAAGTAATTCATGTATTTATTGTTTTCTCCTGTATTGTAAATATTTATTTACTTTATTTACTGTGATATTTATTTTAAACACAAATGGCTGTATTTTGAGGAGAACTGTAGGATTCAGTAGCTGACATCAATTTGCTCTATCCAATTTTTTACTTTAGTACACACAGTATTAGACTTAATATCTTATCTGCTATAACTTTACTAGTTTTACATTACATGAAAAAGTTATAGTGACTTTCTGGAGTTATACTTGTTTGGGGAAGCAGGTTAAGACCATCTTTAATTAGGGTAAGAAATAAATCCTTATGTCCCTATTATTAGTTATGACATTCTATTACTGCAGCTGGAATTAGTTCTTTTAGGAGACCATGTGTTTTACGTAAGAAAATAACAAAACTTCAGGCCAAATAAGAATGGAGCTTAATCTCTTACTTCTAATACTCGGATGAAACAAAGCAGTATTGAATGTTCAGGAGCCATGAAAATCTTTTGAATAAATACTTTTAAAATTGAAACATACAGATTCAGTCTCTTGAAAAGATCTGTGAAATTAGATGCAGAAATCTAATTTGATTGTTGGCAAATTTATATCAAAAGAAGATGACCATATGTAGGAGAAATTTGCACTTTGCATGTACCTCTGGGTTTTCCCTTTCAAGCTTTATTCTACCAACAGACTGTGCCTGAGATAGAATTAATTTAAACTCAGTCCTTAATAAGTAGTTAGATTCAACAGTAGAAAGTGTGGAATGCAGCTTGACACAATCATCATTGAGTATTCAGGGTACAATCAGCGAATAGACCCAGTGTGGAGCAAGACAAGCAAGCCATTATCTAGTCTGTAGATAATTTATTACCCATAAGTATATAATTGACATATTTTGGGGGTGCGAATTGCATAATTGTAAGGAAAACATATCTTATAGGCTAATCTAGTAAGAAGGTGTCAGTTTTCAAAAGGCTGTCATTCTGCAAGACTCTAAATGTGATCCCCCTTTGTAGTACTGCTGTAAAAAACAAATGACAGATTGTGAAAAAACCTTCACCCTGTCATTTTTTTTGCAAGCAATAATTTTATAAATTATATGTAAAAAATGATATAATTTGTTGGTCTCATTCAAAACAAAATTTTATCTACCAAAACAGTAGGATGTAAGATATGTTTAAAATTAGGATTTTAATATTTACATAGTGACCAAATTGGTAGACTTTGACATAAATACAAATATTTTTATGTAATATAATTATATAATTATTTTTTATCTAAATGTTAGATTATCCATCTTGTCATATGTAACTTAGTCTCCTTTATAATTTATCTCCATCATCTTATTTGTGTTTAATTTTTTGAGAACATTCACTCTAAATCTTTTCTCCTTAGCCTAAAAATCAGAAACTACTACATATTACATCTTAGAATCCTTTAAAAAATACTGGAACCACCCAATGGAAATTATATTGCTTTCATTTGAAAGCTCTGAAGTAAGGAATAGTCATTGGCAGTTCAAAATTGACTACATGATAGAAGCTTAAAGTTTACATCTCTTACTATCTTTATCTACAAATCAGGGCTGGATTACTTTCCTTGGTTAGCATGCTGGCAAATTATTTTTATGATTCAAAGATGGTTGCACCCACGAAAAAGTTTACGCTTTATATATCCTCCCTGTATTTATATAACTGTCTCTATATGTAATATATAAGTAACGAAATATTGGCATTTTGAAGGAATATGCCAAAATTTTGTAAGGATTAAAATTGTTGCTATGCAATCAGGAGAAGAAAAAAACCAAAAGGGATTAAACAAAGTCTAGGAAAACTGTTTTATAGGTGAGTGTTTTGAAAATAAGTATTTCCATTCCCAGTATTATCTAGAGGTACATTTGATTTTAAATAGACCCAACTGCTAATTTCCTGAAAGAACATGAATCTTGGGTGCATGTCTTTGTAACAGGTTATGGTCCATTTGTCAATTATGCAACATAAATAAGTCTCTGATGAGTGCAAAAACAAACAGTATTAGAAAGAGTTCTCCTAATGTAAATATCACAAGAAGATTCTAAATTGCAGAAATTGACCTGAAATAAAATATATTTTTAAAGAATCAAATCTTTTACCTCTGAGAAAGCAACTAAGCAACTCTGTATAAACCATTTTTCTTAGTATTATTTCTCTCTTTTGGGACACAAAAATCTGTTAAAGTATTATTAGTTTTGGCATTTTCCAACCTCTTAGTGGTTGGTTTTGTCATCTTAATTCTGTTGCTAGAGAATGTGTGTGAAATCTTAACTACTTTCAGCACATACACTTTCATTTATCCCTTTTTGGAAGTAAACAAATCAAATAGTTTCAGTCTCTCTTCACGGGAAATTGCTCTGTGCCCTTGCTTTTTCTCACTAGTCTTCTCTGCATCGCTAATCCAAAGTCAAGTTCTCCTTTGAGGGAGACAGAGCAGACCTGCATCGTCTCCAGTATTCTAAAGGCATAGCATTCTACATCCTGCATTCATGTAACCTGATTATTCATTCGACTGAAGCTGCTCACTGAGCTGTAGTTTCCACTGGGCTGCCTGCAATGATACCCAGGCCCTTTACTGAATTAATATAAAAAGATTATAACCTCATAAAGTGAAAGAAGAAATCCATGTACTCACTCTTCAGTATGTGTTTATCAACATATTCCGTCTTCATCCCTACTCACCTTCTTCAAGTGGTTGTTTTAATGTTTTTCAGAAGCTTTTCTACACTTCATTAATCAAAACAGCTCAGACATTCTACTGAGCTGTTTTCATCTCTGAGCACCGTAAAGAATTTATAACTTTGATCACTTAAAGCATTTTAGGATCCTCATTAAGAATGTAAGCATCAGCACAATGATATTATTACTTTCCTATTAAATTTTGACTGGTATCCATAAAAAATGGCATAACCTTTTTCTCTGCAACTTTTTGGCGATAGAGATGATGTAATTCTTTACTTGATAGTGGTGGAATGAGTCTCAACGAGCCTAATTCAGTGATGACCAATTTCAGTAGGCTACTATCTACTGTTGAAGGACTTATTTACAAAATCTGTCAACCTCACTACCCTTTTTCATATTTGAACAGTACTCAAACAATTTTTCACCATGGGAAAGCTATTAAAATTTAGGAGAATATTATTCTCAACTGGGATGAAAAGTCAAAGTTTCAAAATTTTCAAAGGCCAATCTTCCTTTTTTTCCAGCCAAAAGCATATTTTGACATAAAAAAGTATGCTTCAACAACGTCAAAACAATTTTTACAATTTGAACTTTTCTATTTGTATAGGAGTTAGTCCAGTTAACATTTTGAAAAGTCAAAATAGATATTCTGTATCAGTATTCAGCCAGATCTTCCACTTTTTTTTCCCTGGTGAGAAATTGTCTAAAACAAAGCTTTGCCTATGAGAAAAATGCTTTTTAAAAAAATTTTGTCATCTGTTTGCTGTACCTGTATCCATTGTCTGATAGCAAAATGTGTTTTATAGTTGTAACCCTGGATATATCAGTGTCAGAGCAGCTGCAGTCTGGAAACACCAGTGCTAATTCTGTTTTATAAAGAATGAGTTGAAGTTCAGTGACAGTCTCATTCAGCTTTGGAGCCTGGAAAGCTATGAAAAACTCTCTTTGACTAGACATTAATTCCTGTTGCTGCTATGACATGGCATCATATTCCCTAGCAAAACACAAAAGTCACATGTTTTCAAACTCTATTCTCTACAGTATTCAAATAAATGTGTATTAATTTCCACGTGTGTCCTGATCAGGATGTTCAAACTTCATTTACACCATAAGGTCTACTATTAGTTATAATGTACTTACTAAATTTCCCTCCCCTCCTCTCTTTCGGCAGCACAATTTCTTTTGTCCAATTCTCCTGACACTGTTAACCACTTCTGGTGTAGACAGTGCATCTGCTGGCAACAGCTTCTGTAGCAGACAGACTTGGTTGACTTAAAATTTTGTGATGTCTATCAACCCTAGTCTCCTGCTATGCCTGCCTTGACTCCTAAAAGATTGGACACTTTTAATTTGGGTGTAACAGTTACAAGCCAAAGTTTCTCAATTAATCTCAATCATATTGTAAGCGAAATTTAACCCTTGGGGATAAAGAACAATTTTTTTGAGGAAGTCATGAATAAGCTTGCATTTGCCTACTTCTCATGCATCTTTTATGCAACAAGTTGTCACAGCAAGATACTTTAAATATCAGTCAATCTTCAGAGGGTCCAAAGGAGAACAACAAAGATGATCAAAGGACTGGAGCACCTGTGCTGTGAGGAAAGACTGAAGAAATTAGGTCTTTTCACCCTGGAGAAGAGAATGCTCAGGGGGAGGGGCTTCATCTAGATTTTCAGTACTTAAAAGGGTGACTCAAAAGGAAAGAAAGGCCCTCTCTTCACAAGGAACCGTAGGGATAGAACAAGGGACATTAGATGCAACTTTCATTGTGCTATATAAAAATAAATTTTTCACAGTGAGAACTGACCACTGGAAAAACCTGCCCATGGACATGGTGGAATCCTCATCACTGAAGGGTTCCAAGACATGACTGGACAGAATGCTAAAGAAACTCACCTAGGCTCCCTTTTCCATTAAGATTTGACCAGATGATCTTTCGAGGTCCCTTAGAACCTGGGCTGTTCTCTGGTATCAAAGGTAACTGAGTGCCTCTCTTTGTTTTTGGTCTTTCATTTCCTTATAATACTGATTAATACTCAATTCAGATAAAGAATTTTACTGAGCTAGTGTCTACATGAGTGGCTTCTTAGTGTGCATTTCTGAAGGACATGGTATGCAAGCAGAAATCCAAATTATCATCATTATTTCTGAGCATATTATTTCAATGATTAGCAGGAGTTCTGTAATCTTCTGATCTTTGATCTCAGATAGCTGGACTGCACACAAAGCTCAGCCTTTCACAAAGGTTTTGAAATTGTATCCTATTTGAGTGAGATTATATTCTACAAAGGATGCTTTGTGTCACAGGACATGCAACTTTCTAAAGCCTGTTTTGTATAAAACAAGAGAATACATAAAGCCGCCTGTTTTCCTATTTCTGCTTCTAGGAGGGATAACTTGAGCTGCAGCTTTATGGAAATCTCTAAGGAGATTTTAACATTTCTTGCCTTTCTCTTTTCCCTTTATTAAACCTCTTTCCTGCATACCCAACACCAGTGAAAAATCAGATGATCTCAGTGTTTCCATAGCACTATGGCATTTGACTTCTTCAAAGTTATGTTACAATGTCTGAAAGTGTCTCCATGTATTTATGTGTGCTGTATCCTATTCTATACTCTGTCCCTATATTTTGTGGTCTTGAAGCCGTCCCAAAAATATGATTCCACTTAGGAAATAAAATCATCTTATATGATGGGAAGTGAGTGTGCCACCTAACTCATGAAAGAGCTACTATTTCCGGCATTCCTGGGGAAAACCCATTCCTATTCATAGAGAAGCTCTGTAGATGTAAGACAGTTGAGTATAAGGATAGTTGCAGAAAAATTAAAAATTGAAAGATTCAAGGTTCCTAACACTGAAATTTTTACAGCAACCAACTCTTTCAATAAGTATTTTGTAGTTTCCTTTGGAAATAATTTCAGATGGAAAACTTCTTTAGTATTTACAATGAAATATCAGTGGAACACTTTGTACTTTGCTCAGAGAACAAATCCAGCCTAATGAGAGTATTGACTATTTAATTCAAACTCCAATTATTATATCTCTTAAAGCAGAACTGAAAAACTATGACTCAGGCTAAGGATCAGAAAAGTTTTAAATTTTAGAGGTATAGCTTTGGTGATCTTCTATGTCTTAAGTTGCCTCAGCACCAAACAATGGGTAAAGGTCTGCTTTGATTTGAAAAACTTTTGTATCTGTTCTTGTGCAATCTACTTCTGCCTCTACTAAGATACTGAAAGTTGTCTTAAAAATAGCATTGATAAACACCAATTAATAATTTTTATGGCAAGTTTGTGTGTACAGCCTTTCTAAAGCCAGCAAAAACAATGACACAATGTTGTGTCTGCTCCAAATGTATGTCAGGACCTTTTGCCCAGTGTGTTCTATCTTCTCAGTCTAAAATGAAGGAATAGAGGATAGTTCTCCAATTTTTATAATCTTTTGAATTTCTACTTGTCTATATCTTCTACTGCATAACTTGTCAGTCAATTTGAGATTAGTGATTTAGTGGGGTTTTTTTTTGTTTGAATTCAAATATCACTGAACAACAGACACTCCTTCCCTGCATTTGCTTTTTTTTTTCTTTTCCATCTTTTTTTCTGTTCCAACAGTTGAAAATTATGATCCTAATTTGAATCCTCTGCATGATAGCATGTTGCAGTTGCACATCAGATTGACCTATATGGCAGCAGGATTTTCTCTATGAAAACAAGTAACAGGATGCTTGACATCCATTTATCCCACCACTTTTCAAGTTCCCAAACAGAAGAAAAAGCAGTTAATTGCTTTGTGCAATTCCTAGAGCAACAGCCATAAACTGCTCAAACATGGTAAAAATAATTAAACCTGCTTCAGTGGTGAATAAAGATTGAACATAGAGAATCTTTAATGGAAATCAAGTTCCTACTGAGGTGTGCTGATTACTACATTCACATTCTCACTTTACTTGAGGCATACTTCAGACTTAACTGAAGATGTTTTATTAGACTTTCAATCTAAGGTCATGTCATTTCTATTTCACATAGTTCAATTTGCCTAGAGCAAACTAAAGAAGTGTTATTTTTTATTAATGAAGTAGAAAAACTTAATTGAAACACTTCAAAGACAAAAGGAAATAAAAGCAGACTGAACTGCTACAGTCAGTCCTTTGTAATGATCTCAACTGTTATAAACAGGACTGTACCACTAATGATTTGGTAGTTTTGAATTGTAAATATAACCCATTTTCAGGCAAATACTTTAAATCAAAATAATTATAAAAATCTAGGCTGGCATCAAGAGAACAAAACAAATTTGAAGATTATAAACCAAGGCTCGAGTCTTGTATTATCTCGTTCATCAAAACTACTCCCTTTTTGTTGTTTTGGGAGCACTTTTCAAACAGAATTGTAGGATTTGACTCAAGGCAGCATTTTTGTAAGTGACAATTGACTGATATACAGAGACATGAAATTAGATGCTCGACCAGGGAATAGCTTGCAAAACTGATAGAAGCGCAAGGAAAAGCCTAGGAGGAAAATTTAACAGATGCTTTCTCCAAATTGTGATTTTTATTTTCCCCAATCTGTAGCTTTGTATCAATAGGCTTTCCCTCCTAGGGGAAACCTGCCTTCTGCAGAGCCCAGACTACAAGTTAGATGAGGTTTTGTTTGTCTGCTCATGCTCACACCCCGATACTCTATCTCAGAGACCATGCTTTTTCTTCTTCTGCTCACTCTTTATTACATTTTTTGGCTTTCCTCTGCTTCTCTGTTGTTCAAAAGCACCTGAATTAATCAGTAAAGGAGTCAATTTGTAGTGAAAGCATGTGAACAACTAGAATGTCTCTGTTGCCCAAGCATTAGCTCTCAAAATAATGTTTTGTTTACAGTAAAAATGCATCTTCATTCTACTGGAGCTAGTATCAAAATTCCTAGTTGGTCTGGTACTTAGTGGAGAAAAACTACAAACTCCTGTTTAACATTTTTGTAGTGGTTTGGGAAACACTGAATCAAACAGACCAGTTTAAACCCAACTGAGGATCTAGTATTATGCCAGTAATTTTCTAGAAGTCCTCTACATGGGACAGTTGCTATTCTAAAAGCAATCATAGAACAAACAAGGGTGAGAGGGTCACTTAACTGTCATTCAGGAAGGTGCTGCAGTTCTGAAACCCCCCATACGCACTTTTCATACCTTCTTTGAAAACAAGATGTAAATAAACACCAAAGAGAAACCATATGTTCATCATATAGAGTATAGGTGGACTTCAATACGTATGCTAGTGCTTTACAAAATTTAGGGCCTGAAATGTACTCTTCCTTATAAACAGTATTTGCTTATTAATATAGGCCTACATACTCTTGTTTGTTCTGTTCCTTTGTCTCCACTAATTTTACCTATCAAGCTAGCCCTTGGGGGGAGAAAACCCTGAAAATTAATTAACAAATATTATTTCATATCAGAGAAGCCATTTTATTTCGTCTAGAGAATGCAATAACTCTCTTAGCTGGAATATATTAGCAGACTTGTTTGAAGTAATGATTTTAGAGTTGCTCAGCATTATGCCACAAAAAAAAAATCTCTCCCTCATCAAAATGTCATACATTTAATGTTCTGGTTTGCCACACAGATAATAATTTTTTTCCTTCAAAAGCAGCTATTATGATTTATTATACCTAAAACTATGGGGCACTACAAACTTAAATGTTCTGAACTTCTGTGTATTAAAAAGCCACATGGCAATTTTGTCAGCAGTGATTATTGTCCATGAATGCATGATACTCACTTTCCTAAATTATGTCAACCAATTTAGCTCTTACATAAATCACTCATGAAGCTCCACTGGAGATTTGCATTACCTACCTACTGCCATTACATGTACATCTATTTCACACTTTGGTGGAATTACTGTCATACAGTACTATTGCTGTTAAATGTTATAAGCTGTATGTAGCAAGTAGAGTGTAGCCTGTTCTTTGTTTATGTTATGTTATTGTTCTCACCCAAGAATCAAAAAAATCATAGGATAGTTTTAGAACTGCAAATTTTTGTCCCCTGAGCATAGCCCATGTCAGGCTACTCAGAAGCTAAAGACCTGTGCAACATCTTTTGTTCAAAGAAAATCAAAGACATTCTGAGTCTTAAAAATATGGAAACACAGAAAAGAAAAATAAAATAAGGACTGCATTTTTGCCCTTCACCATTTTCAGAATCCTTTTCAAGTTTTTAAATAATTTTATTTTTAAAGAAGATTTCTTGTTTCTTTGAGAAACCTGTTTTGCAACTTTCAGATGAAAACACAACTTGACCATACTAATAGTATCTGAAAAGACTTTAAAAATAAAAATCATCTCTTAGTGCCTATGCTGACTAATGTAGGCTTACAAGAACTGTTGATTATCCAGTTGCTGCAAAGTGAAAAATAGAAGCTATAAAGTTCCAACATGCATTTAACAATTGATTAGATACTATTCTATGTTAACAGAGAATGAGAAAATAGTCAAAGACTGTGGTGAATGTGCAGGGGAATTTATTATTAATATGAAATGACAAAACAAAATATTTTGGAAATTTCAGTCTAGCTCAGAGAGGAGAATCAAAGGGAGGGAATTGAATAGAACAGAAGTGAATTAGAACTGCACAAAAAAAATGATTACACAACAAATGACAGAATTTAATAGATCTGAATTTCAGTCCAAGGAGACATCTACTGAGGTAACTGAGGAAGCTTAAATTGCAGTAAGAAAACTCATGTGGAATAAAATAAAGTGAATTTAATGGTACAGGAGCTCAGGAACAGTCTTATGGATTATAAAAATGATCTAGTTGTAATATTTATTTACTTAATTCCACTAAACCTTTCATTCTTTTCAGTGAGATTACTTTCTTTTCCCAGAGTCCTAGCCTGCCATTTTGTAGTGATGGATTAAAAACATAAAGGAATCAAGTGAGAAATAAAATCAGGAAGACTGGTGTTATTTTCCATTTGAACAGCTGGTACACCCCCACAAACTGAATAGTTGGAGATCCTGTGTGATGGGTAAAGATTTTCAGGAACAGAATCATTCACAGCGGATATAGAATACCTGCTTCATGAACACAAAATTAAACAGGAAGATAAATTGTTTACAATTAAAATTAAAATAGTCTGTGCAGTCTTGAGGCAAAGAGTTGGATTTATTCAGCCCCTGTGCAACAGCCAGCCCTGTTGAGTAACTGATATAAATGGTAGACCCACAACAAAGGAATTTCAGTTCTTGTTAAGCTTTGAAACACAAATTTAATCACTTTAACTACCACTGGAGTCTGTATTTGTACAATTATTTGCTGTCTGACGCAGTATATTGAGAGCAACAGAGACAGTCAATAGGAAATTAAAAGGCACAGTGAGTTACAAAGGCATGTTGTTCAAACTTAGTCTGCAGTGCCCAGCACTGCCTTTGCCAGAGTACAATCAAGCGCGGCAACTCACATTTTAATTAGCTGAACTTTTTTTAATTTGCAGAAAATGACCATAATTAATTAATTTAAGAGTTGTCTTATCAGGTATGCTTCTACATGCAATGTTTCAGCTGAGAATTGTATTTGATGTTGTTTGTCTTGGGACATAATAAAATATCCATCTTCACTTACTGATGCAACAAACGTACCTCAATATTTTAGTAAATATTGACTTCATAGAAGAGACCTAGAAAATTAGCTCATTTTGATTATATTAGTTCAAATAATATTATGTCATACAGCAGCAAATCTAATGTAATACAGTAGATATTAATCTAAATATCCAAAGGTCTTAATATTTCCTATCAAATAATTTATTAAACATATGTAGATTTGGCAACAGGAATGAAATATTTATGTCAGAGAGTTGTTTTAGTCACAGATTTCACTGTGTTCCTCATAGCACTGAAACAAAAATATCTGATTCATCTTCTCATTCAGGGTGAATAAGGGCTCACCTTAGAGCTTATGAAGCTGTGATGACCCCAGTGATGTACCTGCTGCATGTAGCACAGAGTAACAACATCTTCACCAGCAAGAGAAGAATTTATATGTGATCTACCCCAGATTTTTTTTATCATTTTTTTCATTAAAGTCAGCAGAACAAATTGCATGAAGTGCTGACATCACTGTGCTGCAAAATTAGCCCAGTTAACTTAAAACTCTGCAGTAACGAAATTCTTACAGCTTAAAGGTTTGTGTTCACTGAGTTGGATTTTTGTAGAAGCACATGAGAAGTTGTCACACCTTCCATTTGCATTGCCTCAGAGCTGATAAAAAAAAGTAATGGTATGAAATGTCAAGTAATGCAATTACATGTCATTTACTATTATGTGATCACAGTCTGCTTTTCAGGGCATGTGATTGAGTCTTCTTCCTAAATACTTAACCAGCACCATGAAAGAATTGAATCATGTGAAAAGAGAGCCTTTTGCAACTAGCAAATGCTATTTGAAAGTAATGGTATTTAAAAGGTTTTCCTCTCTTGCAAAAGCCGTGATGAAATTCTCTGAGAACTATTACTATCCAGCTGCTAGTTGGAAAATCTTAACATAGTCATTTTGAGGTTATGTGGTAAAAAAAATGCAGATAACTTTAAAATAAGAACATAGAATTTTTTCCATCCATTCAGGCTGATTACTGGTAGAGGGTTTGTCAAATATGAGTGCTGAAGGGTAAATTAATTCAGGGCTTTGTCACAAGGAAAGATGGAGAAATACCTTGCAGAAATAAAACAGTAAATTTCCATGGGGAGCCTTTCAAATGCTTTGTAAAAATGACCCATTGAGAAACTACTGTGCTACTTCTTCATCATCTACGGGACAAGAAAATTATGTTTCCATCAAACGCTTGCAGTAGAATAAAGTAATTTTAATAAAGAATTATAACAGAATCAGTGCCCCCAGCTTTAAAAATAATTACTGGATTTTCTTTATATCTTACCCTGAAATTTCTTATTTTGTGACAGCATTCTTTTTTACTTTCATATTACTTCTGAAGAGTTGCAGTTTATAATGCAGCATAATTAACTACACAATGCAAATTTAAAATACTGTCCTAATTTTCTAGCCAACTCAGTGATGATTGTGCAACAGCTGTTGTGCAGTGTATTAAAATTTTGTAGCCATGTTTCCATACTCAAAATATGAGCTCTATCCCTGCTTTGTTATAGGTAGAGTTACTCTCTTTAACTTCAAACTGCACAAAAACCTGAAAGGTATAAATGATTGTTCTGGATAGTCGAAGCTCTGATACTTTTGAGAAATAGAGAGATGAAAATTAGCCTTACAGAGAGCTGCTATGTTTTTGTGCCACCAAAAGTTATATGAATAACCCATTTTAAAAATAAAAGAGGGCACTAAAGTTCAAGTAAAAACTTCAGACATTTTCTTTTGAAATTCTGTCAACAATAGCATATTTTCATGCTATTTTCCTAAATGGAATCCTTTCTATTCCTTGGAATTATTTCACAAATAATTTGAACAAGCTTAAAACTGCATGCTTCAGAAATTGTTTTTCTGGAGGACCAGTTTTGTGCCAGTCAATGCAGACTTTATAGCTTAGTCTTTCCTCCGTGACTGGTTTGAAACACTACTTTTTGTCTGGTTTTTCAGCACGTTTTTGAGTGCAGTCTCTGTTACTCATTCACAATTCAGTGTAGAACTTCCCACAAGCTTAGACATACTTTTCTTGAATCTTTACAATTCATCTCTTCCAGAATGCACATTTGGACTAAATAGATGTGCATTTGGTTCTGAACTCTGAGAGTGTTTCAGAATTAGGCATGTTTTTCTTTAGACCACCTCAGAACAAAACAAAGTCAGACAGAACACAGGCCCACATACATACATACATACATACATACATACATACATACATACATACATACATATATATTGTCTATCAGCTTCCTTTGTGAGTAGTTTATTCCCCTAAGAAATTCCCACTTCATCTTCTTCCTTCTCCCTGGATGTAAGAAATATGGAGAAGCTACCTCTTGAGAGTCTGGGTTCATTTTGTTTCCTCCCTGAAAAGACTGATGAACAACTCACAGCACTGCAAACACTTTTAGTTGCTCTCAGCTAGGAGAGCAGATTTTGCTAGGAAATCTTCTACTTTCTAAAGATTTACTCCCTCACACAGACACAGATTTTTCTAGTTTCTGACCTTGCTGTTCAGACAGTATTCTGGTGTTGCAATTTTACCTCTACCAGCCACCTCAATATTGATGATTTATTCCAGCTATAACACTGACTGTGTCTCTAGAGTGCTGTCTTCCCAATGAAAATTTTGCACATATTAGGAATGAAGTAGTGACTCTCCACAAAGACAAGATTGTAAGTAAGATGTATTAAAATAGATAGGAGAAGAGAAGCAGCCTCATTCCATAGCCCAAGAACAACAATTGAGAAATAATTAGATCTAAGGAACAACTTATAAGGTGCTTTCAAGAACAGCAACAGCTTTGATAGGAGTTGATTCAGACACTTTTTTACCTATTGCCCCTACTCATGATACAGGTGGTTACTGCCCTGTGTTTACCATAAGTGTGCTCAGATCCATCTGTCAAGCAGCCTTTCTAACACAAGAATGAATGATCTGTGGGACTCTAAAAGAAGCTCTGCAAATCTGTAGAGCTTTGAAATGCTACCCTATATGAAACTAGGTATGAGGGAACTATCTTCTTTTTTTTTCCCATTTATTTTGTAGATGGACTGAATGTACATTATCCTTATTAGTGTTGTGATTTACAGTCTTTTAGGGAAGCACAGGGAAGTATGTAATGCAGATGCAGCTGTCACTGGGCAACTAGAAAATAACTAGAAGAAAGATATTTCATCTACTGTAATTCAGGTATGCCTATCTCCATTTAGACGAATTCTTATGCCACTATCTTTCTGTTGACTCTTGGCCATGTCCCTGAGGTACATCATTGGAATAGTTAAATTTGGAATAGTGGCTTGCTCCTCCAGCTGTGAAATCTCAGTTCAGGAGCACTTTCTTTGATTCTGTAATACTTGGAGATCACATACATGTTATGGAGTAATAAGTTCTAGAGGCAATAAAGAAATTAGAACAGACAGCAGTGAAAGACTTCGAGAGTGGGATCAGCGAAAAGATTGCAAAGTCATGTACCTTCTAAACATTGTCATATAATTAATAATGTTGCTCTTATTATGTAGAAAAAGGAAGATGTTAGAACAGAGGCACTGATAGCCGTTGTAGGAACAATTAATTTCTCATAGAAAACATGAAGCGAAGAAATTACTTTGAATTACTAATAAATCCAACACACAGGAGTGACTTCAGGAGTATCCAAGGACTTACCGTTCTTTGTTCAGCAATAAGTCCATGTGCTGCTTTTTTTCTGGCACTGAGTTAATTTTCTTTATAGTAGCTTATATGAGGCTATGTTTTGGTCTGGTGTTGGAAACCAAGTAGATAAAACAGGGAAGTTTCTGTTAGTGCTGAGCAGCACTTGCACAGAGTCAAAGACTTTTCCTGCTCCTCAGCTGCCCCCCCCACTGAGGAGGCTGGGGATGAAGAAGCTGAGAGGGGACAGAGCTGGGACAGCTAACCCTGACTGACCAAAGGGATATTCCATAACATGTGGCCTCATGCTCAGTATATAAAGCTGCGGAAGAAGAAGGAAGTGGTGAACAACTGGAGTGCTGGCATTTGTCTTCCTAAGTCATTACACATGATGGAGCCTCCCAGAGACAGCTGAACACCTGCCCACGGGAAAGATGGAGCATGTGGACTAACTAGAATTAGAAGTGAGGGAACCATTTAACCAATAGAGTAAGGGAACTATATAGCCAATGTGCCTTAATTACTGTGTTTGCTAAGATGTATAAACAGTAAAAAGCTTTGAACAGCCCACCCAAGGAATGCCACTGGATCCAAAGGTGGTGTTTGTTTGATCTATCAAGCTCACCTTTATTGTTAAATAAAATCCCTGAATAAAATTAAATAAAGTTATTGACTTCAGCATGTGGTCAGTTCTGTACCTTAATTTGAGCAGGAGCACCTCTCACCAATTGGATCTTAACAAAAGGACACATCTAAAGGATGGTAAAAAGCATAGCAGTCAGTGCTTGCATGGCCCTCTCTACAAAAATCTTTCAGAATTATTCTGAATATAATATTATCTGGTTTTGTTTCTGAACAGTAAATTTTTGCAAAGCAATTTTTGTGCAGATATTCTGCTCTTGCACTTTCTTACTCATCAATCTTCTGATCCTTCTGATTATGGTGGTGAACTTATTGGTGAACATTTGGTGCTTAGAATTGAAATTCTAGCCAGATTGTTTTTCTTCCCCATGCTAATTAACCTACCTCTAAAACTACAGTTCATACTGCACAAAAAAATCCCAGAGATGTGATGAAGTGTTTACACAGGGAAATATGAAAAAGCTGATTTTGCTACTGCTTTACAAAATTATTTAAATAAAGGTCTAAAGTTTTTCAAATTTGAGGATGAGTAAAAGCTCTCATATTGAACTTGACTCTAAAGCTTTAATTTCCTTGATTCTTTTCTTAAAAGAACTGTCCAAGCCCCTACACTACACCTGCACTCTGAAGTTCATTTTCAGTTCATCCTTGACTTGACCAGTAATGAAGACCACACTCCTTAGTCTGTGCATTTCTTTTATCTAGGCCAGAATGAACATGTCACATTATAAATATTTTAGAAACTTTGTTTTCTGACCTTGATGGTCTACAGTTTTTCTTAGTTTTGAGGTGATCACTTGGATGTAGCAAATAGACTCTTATGTTTTACAAGGCTGTTACTATATGATCTGTGTCACACAAATAATTTGTCATATACAAAAAACTTCAATGAAACATCAAGCCAAATGTTAGAGGCAGGAAAGAAGACTGAAACATAAAACCCCAGATAAGATATAATGAAATACAAATCTCAAAAAAAAAACCCAACTGCATGTTTAAAAAAGCTGTGGTGTTCAAAAGTAAACAGTGTATATACTAAAAATTGGTAGTACTGCTTTACCCCAGTGAAATAGGTATTATTTTGTTTAACAATGAAGAATAAAGATGAATCTGTGGAGCAGTCATGAAATGATTCCTCATCTTTTGAAACCTTCCCTAGATCTTTAAACATTAAATCAGTCCTCATTATATCATATAGTAGAATTCCATTAGATCCTTAAGAGTACCTCCTTTTCCAACTTATTGGAACCACTGGCAGGTAATTTCTCCACGAAGGCCATGAAAGTTGTACAATCTCCAAAATCAGAGCACACCCACCCCAAAATATCGATTCCTCCCTCCTTGACATTACTTTGAAATTATAATTTGCCTCTTTTGCTTTTTTTCTGAAAGGGGGTATACGATCCAAGAATTGTCATCAGACTGTTGCTAACACTACCCTCTCACAAACTCTTGTCATCAGTAGATATGACCAGTAACCACGGTTTATGGATGGCTAGAAACCCCTTATTGAGTGGGAAATGTGGTCTTCAGCCAGTATGATTTTGGTAAACGCTGTAACTGACATTTTCACAATAGAAAATTGTTACAGCTCAGTGTGATCCAAACTGTATTCTACATTGCAATTTAGATAACTATTCCTGAAGGTCAGACTAACAAAAAGAAATCAGAGAGAGCCCCAATGTGCTACCTGAAAACTTAATTTTTCACTTAAGCAGAATAGATGGATGCAGTTTAACAGAGAGGGTGGGGTTTTTTTCCTTTTCTGTGTCTCACAAAATTGTTGTGATAATAGCTATCCCACATCTTTTAATAATCAAGATTCACATAAACTCACAGGGAGCCTATACAACTTACAGTGTAGCAATATGTGCTAATAGTTTTCTACATTATTATTTATTATATTCAAGATGATTCAAGAAATTTTTGAAACTTTTAGTGTAAATTCACTTAATTTTGAGAGTTCTGCAGAATAATACTTTTTGGATCTTGAAGAAAAAAATTTAAGCACTGAACAATTTTTTTGCTTTATTAACAGTAAATGAAACAATTTTACACTCCTGATCTCCCAGCTAACATAGTAACCTCAAAGTGGCACACACCTAAGATGGTCATACCCATGTTTGTCTTTGTTTTTAGTAAAATGACCATAGTAACTGTCTTTTGGGGAAAGACACCTTAGGAAGATTTTTAAAACTCAGAGATACAGGTCTACTGTCATAAAGAGATCTTTTTTTTTCATGGAGTTGTAGTGAACTGATTGATTTGTTGGTTGGTTGGCTGGCTGGTTTTTGGTTTTGTTTTTTTGTTTTTTTTTTTTTGTTGTTGTTGTTGTTAGCTCTATTTAAACATACGTAGAAAGTAGACTATTCATGTGTGTTTCCCTTCTCCAAAAATATTCGACCCAATCCTTAATCTCCAAGGCAGAAGAATCCAGATTTCCTTATTCTTCTGAGACTTAGGCTCATTCTGGAGCTGCACGTTCAGGCAAAGGGTAAGACATTCAATTAACTTGTGATCCTTCTCTGAGGTAAACCTCAAATCTCCATGCAACAAGAGCTGTATAGTTAAGTGCTTTCCTGGCATGTATCTTTACCAAATAGCAGGGACTATTTTATCTTGTCATTTCTGGATATGATTTATAATCATAATTGTTACAAAACAGACCAGCAGTAATAAAAATAGAGTAGTAATTGAGATAGGACTCTGAAATACATTCCCAGAATAGTATTGTAGACTAATTGCCATCAATATTTATTTCTTGTGCCCACATTTTGTTGTGATTAGTGACATTGTATAGAAATTGAATATTTACTTTCATCAGCACTTAATTGTTGAGAAAAAGTTTCCTATAACAGAACAGTGGTCTGAAACATCATGACAATATCTAAGTGACTTCTTATATTAGAGAATTACATCAGCTAAAATATCTGGATAACTATTTATCAGTGTGAATTTTAATTTAAGACCCTGTCTGCACTGTGTTTTATGGCTTCTCTTGCGGTAGCATAGATGGTGCTGATTTTATGATTTTGAAATAAGTGTATCTCCTTTCAGTGGGGTAAGCAGGTATGCAGACATACACTTTTACTTCTTACAAAAAGAAAATTCCAACTTTCCTAATAGAAAGATCGCAGCAGACCCTTAATAGGGAAGGTGCTATATTTTTCACTTTCTGTCGATTACATAGTACATAGAACAGATGTTCTTGAATCCAAGCCCATAATCATGGTTGGAGATTGTCAGTATGCAACTGAGGTTGTAAATTCCATGTATTTTTCTGCCACAGTCGGTGCAATACACTGAGAGACTTAATACACGCAGAAACCATAAATCATATACAACTACTGTTGGTTTGGCGTTGGACTGAGTTCGGCAGAAACATTTCATATTATCCTCCACTTTGTCAACTTTCCTGCAGGCATAAAAAACTGAATTCAAAGAGAATTAATTAATGTGCTCTGATGTTATAGAATAATCATTAATGAGTCTACTTTTCATTACATATTTCAGCTTATGAGCGCATCTAGAAGACCAAATCAACAGATGCTTAAATGTGGATGCTTTGCTAATGATAAAAGCAGATTAAATTTTCTCAGTTCCTTAACTAAAGGCACAAAGCCTCAAGAAATACAACTGTTTGAAATTTTTGGCATTGTATCATGCACTTAACATCCGAATGAATGAATTCACATCACTTGAATGTGAATTCATATCCCTCAGCTGTTTAGACCAATGACCATCTGTTGGCATGACAGGACATCACCAGGTTGGGCCATTGCTTGGGGACAGATATGTCAAGAAGTGGCTGGTTTAGATGTGTAGCCTGCAAAACACTTTAAATATCATCTTTATGCACACTTATAGTTGAATGTCATAATTCACTAAATCATATCCTTTAAAACTACATGCCACAGAAAGAAAACATATTCAGAAGCAGGTATAAGGAATGTGAAGGAGCCGCTGTGGCTGTTGGTAAGCTCAATCAACTTGAAGGTTAGAAAACCAAAAAGTCCCAAGTAGGTTATAAACATAAATTGGAAGGTCATCTCTACAGCAGCCTGTAGTGTCAGAGGGACTAAACCAATTGCACAGAAATGTTTCTGTTTGAATGCAATAGAAACAAATAACATTGCTACTATAAGCAGGCGCCACTCAAATAGTTTTGGTTGCCTGCAGTGTCCACAGTTGGGCACCTTGCCCAGAGAAAGGTTAATCCAGGTAGACACAACTGTACAGAAGGGTTACCATACGCATGGGTAGAGGCATCTAGAATATGCTGTCTTGTGTATTATCCCACTTCTTGCTTGTGCCTTTTCATTTTCTGTTTTCTGTGTGAAAACTTGTAAGAGGTCCTTGCGGAGCTGAGGTTTGTACTCATTCGGAAACAGTCCATGCTCTTTATTCCTAGATTCTTAAGAATACCCTGTGTTAGATGCATCCTAATAACCATGCAGACAAAACCAACAATCCTTGGGTAACCTTGTATACAGGAGGACAAGGCAGTTTCAAGTTTTCTTGGCATTTCACCCTGCTTTAGTTTGCATGTAACTTCATTAATTTTTCAATAATTTGCCCCAACCTTCTTCATGCCATGTGTCTGCCTCTGGCTGGATTTTTTCCCTGTTCTGATGATTGAGCCAAAAGTTTTTAGCTACCTTCAAGAATAAGAAGAAGGGAAAAAAACCCCAAAAAACAATAGGTTAAGCAAAAGATCTGGAAGTGCAAGGAATAAGGAGCAAAAGAGAAGAACAACTCAGCTCGTTGCTGCTATGCTGAAATTCATCATATTGGACTCTAAGGTTTGAAATCATTAAGACATACCAAGAGGCAAATATTTCTCAAAAAAGAGCAGTTGTCTGATGGAGAAGATGGCACCCCTTTTTAGCTACACTCAATGAAACAGTACCTACTGAGATGTTGAATCAGATTCTGCATTACACCTTCCAAGCAGTGTATCGCTGAGGTTTTTTTGTGAAATGATGCACTTTCAAGTGGAGATGAGTCACACAGGATTGATGCTGATGAGTTGAGCACACTGCTCCTACAAATAAGCATCATCTGCGTTAAACACACTAGAGGGTCAAAGGTAAAAGAATATGTAATCATACATTGAGAAAGTATCATGGCCTTGTACGGCAAAGAAAAATTAAGACCGATGAAGCACCTTCATATGCTTTCACCAAAGGTTTTGAAACTGAACAGCTGCCTAAATTGAAACACAAAGCACAATGACAGTAAAAATAACCCGTAATTACTGTAAGCTGCATGTTTAGGGAAAAAGAAAACCATGAGTATATTTTCTCTAGCTTTCAATCTAACCTGTTTCACTGAAAAAAGAATAAGCTGAATTGCTGATTAGTGTGTAAAGTAATGCCATGTGGAGAGAAACTTTCCAGCATATAATGCCTTTTGCCTTACATGTTAGATTTCCTGCACTTGCCAGAGGGAATTGATCAGTTCTGTTTTCAGATGAGTGTCCTAAAAAGTCTTTTAAACCTAACAATTCCACTAAATATGCATTTAGCCACCATATATAAATGCAATATAAAATAGCCACAATAGAAAATGCAATTTTCTCTCAAAAAAGAGGGTTTTTTTTTTAGTGTTCTGCACACGAGCAACAAGTGAATTAACGGATACCTGGCAACAGCATTATCAGAGTGTCATTATGGCACTGGAGGTGGATTAGTAGAGAAGACGTTGCCTGGTTATGAAGGCAAATGAACAGGAATGACACAAAAATATTTTTAAATGTTTGAAGAAGTTAAATTTTCACTACAGTGGCAGCCAAGCACCATTATTTTGCAGTAAATACTAAAATTTGAACTGTTAATTATCCTCAGGATTTTGAATTCCATGAAACTTGCATTTGCTTGCTGTTAAAGTTGTTATTCTAATTCTATTCAAATTCTTCTATGAAGTGATATCTCCTACAGAGTAAGACTGTTCATTTGATCTTTAGAAACTTTTGGTTTTTCACTCAATATATAATTTTAAGCCTTTCCAAGCTGAAACATATAATATATGAGACATAATTAAAATGTTTCTGTTGGGTGCAGACAATGCACTTGCTTCCACATTTCTAGGCTGATCAGCCCTTGAGTACTACTTTTTATTATTTCCAGTGTTGTGTCTTAGGCCTTGCCAGTCTGATGACTCAAAGTGCCAGATTGAATTTAGTGGTAGACTGTGTGGGATGTAAAGTTACTTTACAGGATTTGTGCCTCATTAACATAGTAATTTCATAAGCTGAAACCCACAGATCTCTTACTACGCATGGGCTATAGAGCACTCTGCAAATACACACAATGAAAATATGATATTAAACTATGTATAGGACCTCCTGAAATCTAAAGACAATCATGTTAAAACATAATAAAAATTGGTGCTTAGAGAGCTACTTTAAATTAAAATATTCTGATTTTGGTTTTTTAAATCCAGGTTTATTTTGCTTGAATTGGGATTACTGAGTTTTATATTTAAGCTATTGCTAAGTGTAAATCATGCTATCAGTAATTACCTTGTGTCTTGTATATTGAATGTTTCAACTTCCTGTCTGAAAAAATATCAATTTTTCTGCATGAAATTCCTCTTCAGTCAAGCCCTTCAGTTCCTTTTTTTCAGAAATATTTTTATTTCATGTTAAGGATTGATTTATTAAGCATATCTTTATTTTGTTAGTTTTATTCCTATTTTGATCTGCTTATTAACTTTTGAGCCTGTTTTGGCTTGGATTTCTAATTATGTCTATGGAAAATTAGTTCTGAAATTAAATAAAGCATTCCTTTACTTTACACAAAAAATGGGCGAGCGGGTACCCAACTCTCATCTATGAACACTGTTAGTTTTGATCAATCAGTATTTCGGAATAGAGCAGCAAAATACCTAGCTTGAGCCACTACACATTGTAGATCTTATAGTGACAGATGCATCTGGTCAGGAGGGGTACAAAAAATAATCAGGATTTCCCACGTGAACATTAAACTACATTAGGAAACTGCAGCCTAGTTCAGTTATCAGTTTCAAATCAGAGTTTTGCTCCTGTTCTGACACTGCAGGTTGCAGGGCTGTGTGGAGCTACTTGAGCTAATCAGAGAGCAGCACCTTCCTGCAATAATTCATCCTGTGGGTAAAGTAAGTAGCATTCTGTTCCATGATACTGCAGTGAAAATTGTCAGACATAGTTCTGTCCTTTCAGACACCTGGGGGTGTCACAATGTGACATGGAGACATATCCTTATTACTGTGTTTGCACTTCTAATAATTCTCAGCTGTCTTTATTTCTTCCTAGCAGCTTTTTAGACTGAGGCAGTACTTGCAACCTTCTGCTTTTCTTTTTCATGCAAAATTATTCTATAGCTGTAAGTCATCAACATACTCCTGCTTCTTGATCTTTTTTTTTTAAACCAATATTTTTTCCTGTAATTCTGTTGTGCAAAAAAATTGGACATTTTTTATGCAATATATTGGTGAATCAGAGGTCTTACAGATATTTTGAAAACAGTTTTGATGCTTTTTCTAATATAAGTGCACAATAATACTTTGGCACATGAACATGACCATATTTTGGTTTAGCTTGACCAGTTTTTACCTTCTGAAAACTGTAGCCATTTATCTATATTCATTCCTCTTGGTTTGATGTAATTTTCAGGGAAGTTTAGACTTACAGACGGTGTGGGAACTGGTGGATCAAATCTAGAATTCCAGGTCAGCATGCTGAAAATATTCATAAAGAAAAAATATTTTTCCTAATATTATTCTCTATGCAACTAAAATTCCCTTATTGGATATTTTCGTGGGGGATATCACTGAAAAATTTGAGGCACAGGAGACAGACAACAGTGAGCAGAGAAATATTGAGACTATTGATAATGAATGTCTTAAGTGGAAAAAAATTTGAATGGTTCTATCTCATATTTCTGCTGGTGTAGTTTTCTCTTGGAATAGCTGATCTCCTAGATAAGGTTAGACTCTTACCAGATTGCTCTGGTTGTTTCCTAACATTGTATGTTTTGCATACCGATGTGTGCCCTCATGCTCTGCTCTAATCAGTGAGGAACAGCAATTCTTGCTTATGCAGGATAACATATTGTTGCACAGAAGCATGTTTCTGTACTGGCAGAATACTTACACACACAGTACATACCCATCTACCCCCATCCACCAAGCTAACTAAAGTAATTTTGGCCAACTCCCACAAGCCTTAAAAGACTGCCAGAAAGGACGAAGCTGGCCAGAAGAATTTTGTAATCAGATGGGGAAAGATGGCTTACTGAAATAGCAATAATCAAAATGCCTTTTCTCTACACCAAAAAATCTCTCCCATCTTTTCAGTCTCAGCGTGAGAAAAGGAATCACTAAAAGTCAGTAAAATTGAAGAGAAGCCTTTGTATGGATTGGTTTGTCTGTTATTGACCTCTCTGCTCTACAACACCCCATATTTTGGGTTTAGCACCATATTTTGTCAGTTTAAGGATCATACGAATAAGAATTTTTAGCACCATATTCAGCACCATATTTTGTCAGTTTAAGGATCATACGAATAAGAATTTTCTGGTTTTACAAAAGGAGCCCACATTTCTGACACCTTTTGGAGACTTGTCCCTTTATTATATTTTAAACAGCTGCTGTTTGTGCTAATTTCCACTTTGGTTGGAGAAGCTCTGAAGTTGATGAAATCTTCTAAAGATTTCAGTTTTCAGTCTCAGTCTGTTCTTCCCACATTTCTGTGCTAGAAATTCTACTGTTTTGCTAATAATTATCTATTTTTATAGTGTTTTAAAAGTTTTTGCATGCAGTTCAACTTTTTTTATCCCTGACAAGGTGCAAGTAACCAGTGGGATTCCCTTATTAAGAAAGCTAACTTTACTTAAAAATCTTTCATCTTGCTATTTTTCTACCACTGACTTTTTTCTTCATCTCTTCTCTTTTGTAATTTTTATCATGCATCTGAGATTACCACTGATGTGTGAGATTACTATTTCTTAGCACAGCACATACAGATTCATGCCCTAAATTTCTCTGAAGCTTTTTTTTCAGCTCCAAGGCTTTGTTAAATCACTAGCATTTATCTTAGCTGTACCCATCACATGAGGCACACAATTGAAATATCTCTGGCATTAATCAGGAAACTTTTGATTACTTATAATTGGCATTATGTAACATGTGAAGGAACAATTGAAAAGAATAGTAATTTGCCTTTGGTCTGAAGTTTCTGTTCATGCTTTAAATCCACCAGCAGTTGCTGTTGTACTTAAATTTATCCCTAGTACTGAATTTGTTTAAAAAAAAGAAAAAAACACAAAAAATTCATTTGAGGATGGCTCTGCATGAGATGATATACATTGTTGAATCTTCTCACTTTTCCTTTTTACTAGACCTTATACAGATTTATATCACACAGCTGGGACCCTGAAAAATTCAGAATTTTAATTTCAGATTTTAAAGGGAAGACAATTTAAGACAGCAAAAATAAATGAAACATGGGACAAAAAATTTATAAAAGCCATAGAGTAATGCTGGCATCAGAATAACTGGATATAAACTAACAATGACAATACTTTGAACCCTTGAGAAGGCTTTCAGTCACGACAGTAAGAAAGGTGTAAGAAAGCTGTAGAATAACTTCCAAAGTATAGAGGAGAAGATCTCCAAGAGTTACAGTCAAAATGTTCTTATGGCCAAAGATCATTACATTATATATACTAGTAATTTAGTTTTAATTCAGAGAACTTTTTAATGAATTAACTGTTCAAATTGTCTAGTGAATACAGAAAAAGCTCATTAATATTGCAATTAAAATTGTTATATAAAAATAATCTTGTTAATATTATTCCCTCTTCTCTGATATTGTACTGGAAAACACATCTTTAGAATTTACAAGGGGACTAGATTTTCCTGTAATTTCAAGAGATTGGACTCACTAACTCATGAGCAACCTCAGCTTCATATTCTTAAATGCTTAACCCATGTGCACAGCAGTGGGCTATGCATATTTGCAGATGAAGCATCAGAAGCATTGGAAGTGTTAGAATGACTGACCCCATTATCATCTGTTCATTAAATGAAATCTAATAATTTATTTAATCAAGTGAAATTTTATATTTTTTAAATGTCCCTGGTCAGAAATAATTAAAATAATATTAAATAAACATCTTCGACCAAAAAATTGCCATTAGGATGTTTTTCTTAAAGTGTCAAAGTTTTTGAAGGAGGGTTATGCTTTTTATGAGGTTTTTCTTTTAGGGTCATATAGACTGAGGGTTCTGTTTCCAGGACTGATTGCATATTTATGTTATGCGATTGTATTAGATATTAATTGGAAAGGTTCTAAATCTTCAAGTTAGAAATCTTAGAAAGGAATTAATTCACAGAATGGAGACTCATTACTGAAGCCACTGCAGAGAAAGATTCCATCAGTGTTTCGTTCATTTCATTCTTTCTCCAGGCACATAATTTTCACAATGTCAGGATGACCTGCTTGTGAAAAGAAGCATGGTAAGTACTCCAGGTCAAACTGCTCAGATATCTCAGAGTCACCAAGCACACTCATGGCAGATCTGCAACCTGTCCCATACACTGAACAGCATGACATATTGAATCTCTGATTGAGTGAACACAAGGTCATCCTTCATCCTAAGTATGTGATTTGATATTACGTTGTTCAATTATAAACCTTACAGTAAAATTTACGTGAATTCAATTGGATATGAGATTCTATAGTTTTAAAAGGTATTATTTCCACATGACTAGAAATAATCTCTATGCACACCCCCACCCCCCAAAACTTCATTGGTCCAGAAGAGTTTTGTATACTCTGTCGTACAATTCAAGCTTTCTGCTTTCAAATGGTTGTGATACAAATTCATATTCTTGAGATACTGCATTAGATATGTGAGACTATTGTTTCTTAGCTCAATGTTCTTTAATTTTTTTTCTTTTTTCTGTGCACTATTAGATTCATCTGAGCAGGGAAGTGCAGGCTATACTTGCACAGGAAATGAATGCTTGGTGCTTGGCAACCAATTCCCAGAGAAATATAAGGGCTATCAAAATTTTGGCTGAAAATTAATTCTCCCTTTTTTTTTCTCTGGCAACTTTTGATAAGGAGGCCTTCTAGAAACAATCCAGGAACTTATTTATCCTGGGTTTTGGGGTACACTTGCACTACATCATTCTATAATTAGAGTCTCTGCTAGCCCAAAGGTCTGATTGCTGCACAGTGTTAAACTGGAAAAGCTCTACATGTGCAAACTGTAGTGTGCAAACTCTGTGTTTAGAGGAAACTGAGTAGAGAACTTTAGAACTTTTCCCTCGGAGAGCCTGCAGAATTTCAAAACAAGACTGACAGCTTAACATTTAGCATGATTTGAGGAAATAGGGTCAGATGATAATTGCTTACTTTGTCTTATGATATCTTGAAGTAGAAGACAACTAAAAAATGCTGGGTATATTCAAAGAAAATGAATTGAGAAGAATGCAAATCATCTAATAAAATCTTTCAGTATTGTAACAAAATGCAGGCACAGATCCTTTCATGTTAGCTGCACAATGTGTGCTCGAGGTAATACTGAAGTAAAGTCTTGAGAGTTGCTGAAAAAACTGCATTTAACATTCTGATATGCATTTTCTCTCCTCCCCTCAAGAATTTTTTAAAAAGGCCAAAACTTCAATTCACTGAGAGAAGTGGAAAAACAAAGTTGAGAATAAATATTTTAGTTCAAAATAATGCTGTTTCATCTATTATGATAGCAGAGTCCATTTTACATAACATGTTTTCATGAGGATTAGTGGCTGCTAAATTGTATCATGTTGCAGTTTTTACTGTGTCTGAAGGGCAAAACTGAATTTATTGTTTGGCAGTTATTTAAACTGTTACAAATGTTTATATTTTGTTTAGAAACCCTCAGTTAGTGTTTTCATTTGGACAAATAAAGGATAAGTATTTGGAGCGTGTATAATTTCATCATCATTTGGCAGTCTCCAGAAGAAAGAAAAAAATCTTAAAATTGCCATTTTTGTTTGAAAATAAGTACCTAGAAAAATTCTTTAAACTTGTAAATAACAGTGTTCAGTGACAACATATGGCCAGACTGGCCTGTGAAATCTTAGAGTCAATTAATCTCTTCAAGATCTTCCCTGGTAACAATCACATGGACAAAAACATAGATTTCAGCCCGGAGATATATAAATTACCTTAAGTGAAAAAGACATTGTATATGATATAGCTTGAAATAAACATTCTTGTTAAGAAAGTTCCTTCAATTTTAGTAAAAGGGAGTTTTACTATCAAATTTATCTGTCATTGAGGCCATCATTTTAGTCTGCTGCCTTAAACATGCTCAGGAGCGTCCAGTCACACTGCAGATGGATTATTTCTGCTTTCGACCAGGTCAATGGATTTTATGAGTGTTCAACATCTCGGGGGGAAAGCATTTAACAGAAATAAAAATTACTTAGAAATATAACCTCTAGCCATTAAGTACTTTTTAGAAGTGGTGACCTTGGAACAGAGAAGGCTTCAGGATGACCTAAATGCAACATTCCAGTATCTGGGGGGATGCTACAAGATGAAGAGAGACTTTTTGCAAGGGTGGGTTGTGTCAAGACAAGGGACAATGGTTTCAAAACTCAAAAAGAGTAGGTTTAGATTAGATATTAGAAATAAATTCTTTATTGTGAGAGTGGTGAGGCACTGGAACAAGTTGCCTAGAGAAGTTGAGGATGCCCTATACCTGGAAGTGCTCAAGACCAGGCTGGATGTGGCTCAGAGAAACCTGGTCTTGTGAAAGATCCAAGCCCATGGGAGGGGAGGATGGAACTGGATGATCTTTAAAGTCCCTTCTAACCCAAATCATTCTATGATTCTACAAATTGAACTGTCAGAAGCCTTTCATTTTTCTGAATTGGTAACAGCTGGATGGTTCTAAGGATAGGGATTCTTCACATCCGTTAATGGCGAGCTTTGATTCCATATGAGTAAATAGAATAGTTTTTAGTCTAATTGCATATTTCTAGCCCATTGCCTTAGTTCCAGTAGTAAATGTTTTTTCTACTAATTTAGAACAAGCATCTGATTTAACAGTCTTAGGAATCTTAGAGTTTTGCATTTCCTTGTGCATGCAATCCTTATCTAAGCCTGATACGAAACCTGAAATTTGTTGTACAAAAATTATTGGATGAATGAGAAATAGAACTAGAGAAGTCCTGCATGAACATCATGTAGATCTAGTTCCTCTGCCAAATGAAGGAGCTTCATATGAACTTTACCCAACAGACATATGAGTGAGAATGGCAGAAAGGAGAAAGTAAAGACATTTTGAAAAATGTCCTAATTGTCTAATAATCACCTTAATTTTGTTCCAAAACTTTCACTCCAATAGCATTAGAGAAGGAAGGAAGGAAGGAAGGAAGGAAGGAAGGAAGGAAGGAAGGAAGGAAGGAAGAATTCTACTTTTCCTGCTTTAAGTAGGTTTTGCAAATGTAGTCACTTTATGATATATTAATCCTGAAAAATCTCCTGTGTTATACCTGAAGGTATTGTCTAGTGCAGTAGTTCAGATGTATGCTTTGGTGCATGCTGACAATCATTTGTGAAACAGTTTGCACACATTGTCTCTTTACTGGTACATCATCTCAGTTTCAGTTCACGACATTTGTTTGACAATTAGCTCCTATCTCATAGAGATTTTTGTTTTTCCATTTCAAGGGTTAGCTAGGTCCCTGCAGCCTTATCTCAAAGATGGAAAAAAGTTGAAAAAAAAGGCAGAAATTATGCTGAGAGGGGTGGTACTGGTTATGTTTGAAAACATGAAATCAAAAAGCTACAAAGGAACACAAAGGGCTGAAGTGGCAGAAAACTGAACTCCTAGTCTAGGAGATTCCTCTTTCTTTGCTAAGAGCTATAGATATAGATATAGATATAGGTATAGATATAGATGATATAGATATAGATATAGATATAGATTAGATATAGATTAGATATAGATTAGATATAGATATAGATATAGATATAGATATAGATATAGATATAGATATAGATGATATAGATATAGATAGATGATATAGATATAGATAGATCTAAATGCTTATGGCTTACTGGCTCTTAGAAATTTCTTTGCAGTCATCTGAGTCCCTGATAGTTTCTGATATAGTTTTTGACTGTTACTATTGTCCTTCATGGACAGTCAAAAATTACAATGTATTCCTAACATAATTTGTAATCCACTGGTCTACTTTTATACTTGTAAAATTTATTTACAGCCAATAATTTGTGTAAATGCCTTTATTATATTTTCCACGGATTGATGAAGTCTGTTTGCTATGTTTTAACATTGTTTTAAACTGTAATCTGATCATAATGAATATTTCCCTAGTTTAAAACTGAAAAAGCTGACTTCAGAAAAGATTAGTATTTCTTAAGCAAAAAAACCCCCACTGTTGTCATAAATTATTCCAGGGAATTAGAATGACTGTGTGGTCAGAATATGAGAAGTTCTTACTTTTGATAATGGCCTTGAGGAGCTGAATGCTCACAGCAGAAATCTCAGACAATGTATGACACTTGGTTTATCTCTTGGTGATCTGCTTCTCCCACTTTTTTTCTGAGTTCTTAGACCTTCATTGATAAGTGAACTTCACCAACACTGTACCTAGGCTTTTGGGCAAAACAGTGAGTTAATTTCTTCAAAAATGACACAAAGGTCAGCTCTTGACACAGTTCCAGTGTTAATGCAAAATTGCACCAGTAAAGCCAGTATAAAACAATGGTGAGTCATTGGGTTCAAAGTCTGGCACAGATAAGATGATTACCGTGATTGTATTCTCAGTATACCAGTAAACTGACAAATTATGAGGTGAAACAGGACAAGATAAAATTAATTAATGCCAAAAGGCTCATTATAACATCTGCTCAGACCTTTGGTATAATGCAGCCATATGCAGCCACACATGCATTCTGAATATGTCTATGTTACCTACGCAGACTCTGGTTACTGTGCAGCGCTGAACCACAGTCCATAGAGAGAGGGAAGAACAGAGATCAAAATGCCTCTACGAAGGCAGGGGACGCACCAGCTGTCACAAGCATGCATACATATGACACAAGGAGATGAAATTGTCAAGTTTGCATTAAAATTTGAAAGCGAGTCACCTTTTCCTCCTTCTCTCTCTTCCCCTTTACCCCCACTTTTTTTTGGAAAGGGGTCTTCTTATTTTCACATTTAGTCACTGCTGTAGTACTGAGTTGTGTTTCAGAGAAAGAAGGAAAAAAACCAGCTGTAACCAAAACCACATCTGATGAGTTGTGCCTCTAGGGATACAGTTCTTCCTAATCCCTGTGGGTGAGCAGAGGAAGCCACAGGGCAATATTTTCTTACAGTTCAAAAAAGAAGAAAATGAATAAACAACATCTAAATTCGTAACTTTTTTCTTTAAACGGATAATCCCAGTGAACTAATGCAAATACTCCTATGTTCCTGGAATTTGTCCCAGAATTTATATCAAACTATAATATTTAGGGAAAAAAACCTGCTCTAATTCAAAACACATTAAGAAATGGTTAGTCTACCATTTTCCCTGGAAACTGTTCAATTGTTCTTACAGCCTGGAAATTGCTTTTAATTTCAAGGCTGATTTTGGCTAACATCAACTTCCAATTATTAGATCTTGTTACACTTTGATCAGCGAAATTGAAAAGCATTCCATTATCTGATTTTTTTTTCCCGTGTATAGGAAGATTTTCATAGGGATTCAGAAGCACTTCACACAACTCCTTGATCAAATGAACTATTAAAGGCTTTTTTTCAGCGACACATAATTTTTGAGTACCACTTTGAGTCTTCATTGTTTCAACACTCTTCTCCAAATATGGATCCCGGGAGGAGACACAATAATCTTTAGCAGTTGGTTCACCAGAGTAACATGCAAATGCAAACCTCAATTTTCTTCTGCTATGTGATATTCTTCTTTTTATGAATGTGGTAGCATTTGGCCTGTAATAATCTGAGAACTTATTCTTAAACAATTGTCTGTACTTGAATTTCAGTAGCTTTAGCCTGTTACCTTTGTTTCCTTGTCTCTTGGTAGTACAGAAACAGATTGGTGATCTTTTAATCAAGAAATTTGAATCGTTCCATGACTCTACAATATAATATACATAATATGCATATCGTATATACATATATGGCTATATAATATAACATAATTCCTAGTCTGAATGCCATCTGCAAACTTTTCCAGGACATTTTTTATATCCTCATCCCAGCAGCTGATTAAGAAACTAAGTAGGGCCAAATAAAAAATTGGTGTCTAAAAATCCTACTTTAATAAATTTATTTATTTCTATATGTCACATTCAAAATTTATCAATAATCCTGTTTCTAGTCCAGTCATCTTGGGAGTTCCACCTATGTAAGTATTTTAATCAAAATGCATATTAAAAGCTCTGAAGAAATCCCTATGTTTTTAATCATAACTACCATCACTTCTAACTAGTCTCTAAAAGCACCATGGAGTTTGTTTAAGGAGATGAAATTCCAAAAACTCTAATGACTAGCACAAATGAATCTTACATTTTGAATCTGAAATTAAACACCCCATTAGATATTCATCTTTGAGCTCACACTAAATGATTCATAACTTCCCAGTTATTTCTCACTACCTTTTTAAAGCATAGGAATTGAATTATCAGTCTTCAGCTTTTGTTCAATATTGCCAGCAGTTTTTCAGAGGTGCTCACCTAATTTCCTAGGCTGTAGGTTACTAAAAACATGGGGAAACAAACAGGCAATTTATTATTTTTTCTAGTGGTACCCACTGTCTAGTTTGAAAATTTTGTTCTGTACTGGAAGAGAAATACAAACAGTAAAGAGGCCTCAGCTGGGGGTATGTTGTGTCTAATTCCCAACAGACAGATTAAAAGGACATGCAAAATCAGCATAGTTTGATGTTCAAAGTCATCTAGGTTGTAATATTATGTGCCAGACCAGCTGGAAAACAAACAGTTTCATTGTAACACTGAAAAAAAAGGTGTTAAAATGAGATTTATTGTTAAAATGAAAATTAACACTTAGCTCCTGAGGTGCTGAAATTCAAAGAAACTAACTGTAGCCTCATTTCCATTTTTATAGTTATAGCTATTAAAGATTTTATATGTGCCTGTTGTTTAACAGTGGCATTAAGCGCTTAGTACAGTTCCAAAACACATATGGTATGTAGTGGCATTTGAGATATCCTAAGCCTGCAGCTGGCCCTCAGAAGGGCATGATTATCCCATAAGCCCTTAGTCATGTCTGCCAGCAGCATGTAGTATATCTATTCCTTACCATTTCATTATAGTTTCAGAACTTTTGGTGTGGAATTTAGTACTTAGCACTGCCTTCATAGTTCACCGCAGGATTACTGAAAGGCAACGTGGCTGAAAGGCACTCTGCTCACAACAACCATGAATATGCCTCTCACATACTGTTCAGTTATTGTTCATGACTGTTGGAATGAACAGCACTTACTGAGTTAAGGCAAATATAAAGTTCACACTGAAATCTTGATATTTCCATGGATAATGCCTTAGCAAGGAATGCTCTGGCAGTGAGTTAGTCCTCATTCGTTTAATGCTCTTTCTGTCACTAAAGCCCTGCCTGTTACTCCTGCCTTTCCTTCTCTTTTAGTCTCCTCTTTTGTTTTGGTTTTTTTCTGTCTTTCAGTTATTCCCTCTCTCCTTCTTCTTTGTATGTATTAAAAACTCATCCATTGCTCAGTTAAGTGTCTGGATACAACAGCCTGGACTTGGCTAACATTGTCCCGACTTTCAAGAAGGGCAAGGAGGACCCCAGAAGCTAAAAGCCTGTCAGTTTCACTTCAGTGTCTGCTAAAATCACGGAAAGGTCATTCTGGGAGGTATTGAAAAACACCTGGAGGACAATGCAGTCACTGGTCACAAGCAGTACAGCTTCATGAGAGGAAAGTCCTGCTTGTTGAGCCTGATTTACTTTTATTATAGGGTAACCCACCTACTTGATCTTGGAAAGCATGTAGATGTAATCTTTTTAAACTTCAGCAAAGCTTTGGATACTCTCACACAGAGTCCTTCTGGAACAAAATACCTAGCACACTGCTGGATAATCACCTTATGTGATGGGTGAGCAACTGTCTCACAGGTTGGGCACAAAGAGTTTCAGTGAATGGGGTGACATCAGGCTGGTAACTGTCACCAGTGGGTTTCTGCAGGACTCCATCCTCAGCCCAGTTCTCTTCAACATTTTCATTAATGCCTTGGACACAGGACTCAAAAAATACCAAGCAAATTTGTCAACAACACTAAATTGGGAGGAGCTGTTGACTTCCTCAAGGGTAGACAGGGCCTGCAGAGAAATCTCAACAAATTACAGGACTGGGCAATCACCAACCATAGGAAGTTTAACAAAGGCAAATCCTGGTTTCTGCATCTGAGATGGAGCAGCCCTGTTTGTGTGTAGACTGGGGAATAAGAGGCTGAAGAGCAGAGCTGCAGAAAGGGGTCTGGGGTCCTGGTAAATGGCAAGTTGAACATGAGTCAGCAGTGCCCTGGCAGCCAGGGGAGGCCAGCTGTGTCGTGGGGGGCATCAGGCACAGCATTACCAGCTGGGCAAGGGAGGGAATTGTCCTGCTCTGCACTGGGGCAGCCTCACCTCAAGTGCTAGAGGCAGTTTTGGGCACTATAATGTAAGAAGGATATAAAGCTGTTATAGAGTGTCCAAAGGAGGACCACAAGGATGATGAAGGGCCTTGAAGGGAAGCTGAGGTCACTTGGTCTGTTCAGCCTGGAGAAAAGGGGAGACCACATTGTGGTCTTCAACATCATCAGGAGGGGAAGTGGAGGGGCAGGAACTGATCTATTCACTCTTGTGACCAGTGACAGGACCCAAGGAAATGGCATGATGCTGAGTTGAGGGATGTTTAGGTTGGCTATCAGGAAAAGATTTTTCACTCAGAAGGTGGCTGAGCACAGGAACCCCAGGGGAGTGGTCACAGCACCAAGCCTGACAGAGTTCAAGAAGTGTTTGGACAATGCTTCCAGGCACATGATGTGATTCTTGGGATGTCCTGTGCAGGGCCAGGAGTTGGACTCTATGGTCCTGATGGCTCCCTTACAAATCAGCATATTCTATGATTCTATAGCCTCACATATCAGAAAGCAATATAGATTGTCTCAAAAGTATATTTAAGATATTTCTGTCCTCCAAATAGAATTCATCTGTGTGATCACTTCTGTTTCTTAAGCCTTGCGAAAAATGTGTATGTTGCATACAGAAAAAGCAAGCATAGCTTTGGTCAAGACATACTGTGCTCACCAAAACAAGCAGTCTAATGAGAATTCAGGTCAGAACTGCCTCATCTTTCTATAGGTAAAAACTGCTGATACACAGGAGTCACCTTACCTTGAAGGATAGCACGTACCTGTGAAATGGGCACTATTCATACTAATCATGTATATATTTGAAAAGCTTTGCACTTGAGTGTGTGCCAGTAAGTGCTTAGGTTTTAGCTGAGCCACTGTTTCTTCAGTCTTCTCATCTCTAGTAGAATCCCTTCCCAAAGCAATATATTTCTCTCCACAAACATATGTGGAATACTGATTTATTCTCATTTTACAACAACAAAACAACTAATGATAAGAAAGGTTCAATTGTGTATTTATGGAAAATATGTCAAATAAACTGGACAATAACAGAAGCAATGGAAAAGTACTTCAGACCTGGTAGAAGAGATTTGGGGCATGTGCTGAATATGACAGATAGTCCTGCTGCTAGACCCAGAGCACTGGGTGAATTGCTCTTACCTTTACAAACTGTAGCCATTTTAACCAGAAAGCCCAGAGCAGGTTGCAAAAAATTACTACTAAATTATTGAGCTGGTAATTAGTTCTTACTGAGATTTTTGCTCTTCTAAGATGGGTTTTATCTTACTCTGTGTTCTGGGAATTAGCTCATGAGATTGCACCTCGTGCAAACTCACCGATCAGCCCTTTAAAATATTGCAATGAATTTTGAGATGGATTAATTTCTTCTTATAAGATGTCTGAAAATTAGTTATAGGGAAGAAACTGGACTCTTAGTTTCCTCCTGTTATCAAAGGAAGGGATGAGTGATACATCTTTTTATGTTCTGCTTGTAGAATAATAGCATGGCTTGTCCTCTGGAAATATCTTTATCTGTCCTCATTGTCTAGGATTGAACTTGAACCAAATTTGAACTTTCAGATTGTTGCACTGGGTAAAATTAATTCCATTCATTAATCACTGCGGATATTTGAACTAATTAAAAAGAGATTCAGTAGTTCTGTGCCACTAGTGATCACAATATATTAACTACAGAGCAGGAGGTAGATTTGGAACAGAGTCACAGGATGAAAAGGATTTTAAAACCAGTGAATCCAATAAACTTTTTCTCTCTTCATCTTGTAGAGTACATAGCTATTTTTTAAAACAAACTTGTAAAAGATGGAACCAGTTTTAAAAGTCAAATTCTTTGCAATAAGGAAGAAAAATAGTAATTTAAAGATAGTATATGGGATTGCATATAATTTATTCTGTAAAAGTTAGAATTTTTCCTGTGTAGCAAACTAGGTTAAATTATGGACAACCACAATTTCTTTGAGATAACATTTAGACAATTACTGGTATTTGAAATTATTCTATCAAAGGAGGCACCCTAATGTTACAGCCAATAAATAAACTCATACTAAAGAATAGCACAGCATGAGACAAGCATTCAGCTACTCCTATGAGTCATGATACTATATGCCAATCATTCTGTATGGCACCAGCCTGAAAGATGAATAGCAGAAACTAGTAAACCACTACTTCCGTGCATAAACAAATAATTATAATCTCTCATTATTATTAGTGTCAGGATAAAGTTGTACAATGGTATGTAAAAAAAAAGGTGTAATTTTTATCTGCTTTAAATTTGTGGTTTATAAAATGCAGCTATAGTCTTTCAATATCACAGAATCACAGAATGGTTGAGGTTGGCAGGCACTTCTGGAGATTATCTGGTCCAACTCCCCTGCCCAAGCAGGGTCACCTACAGCCGGTTGCCCAGGACCACATCTAGACGGATTTTGATTGTCTCCAAGGATGGAAAGTCCACGGCCTCTGGGCACAGCAACTTTCCCCTCTCACAGCAGAAAAGTTTTTTCCTCATTTAGACAGAAACGCCTGTGTTTCTGTTTGTGCTCATTGCCTCTAGTCCTTTCATTGAGCACCACTGAAAAGGGCCTGGCTCCAAAGTTTTTCTCCAGCTATATACATATGTTATAGAGATCTCCCCTGAGTGTTCTCTTCTCTAGGCCAAACAGCCCCAGCTCTCCCAGTTGTTCCTCTTGATTGCTGACAACTCACAATGGCTTCCTTTTCCTTTATGTGTCTGGAAATGGTTTCCAGGATGAGGTGCTCCCTCACTTTTCAGGAATCAAAGTGACACTGACCAGACTGTAGTGTTCTGGGTCTTCCTTCTTGTCCTTTTAGACAACAGGACCAATATTTTCTCCAGTTCTCAGTCACCCCCTCCAATTGCCATAATTTCTTCAAGATAATCAAGAGTAGCTTGCACTGGCACCTGCCAATTCTCTCAGCATGTGTGGGTGCATCCCATCAACCCCATGAATTTATATGCCCATTTTTAAAAATATTTTCTTACCTGATTCTCTTCTGCCAAAGAGGATTATGTTTCCATATATGATAACGTAGAGTTTACAGGAAGATCAGGTGCTTGACAATGTGGTAGGAGTTGCCAATTACCTGACCAGGCATGTTTTAAAGTGAGTGATACAGGAACAGTTGAATGGTCTGATGCAGTTAATCTGATTAAAAATGTTCTTAAGTTATGTAGTGTCCAGTGCTAAAAAAATTAGTTGTCCCAAAAGATTTTAAGAATCAAGAGGGTGACTGAAATACCTTGAAATGAAAGTTGTGTCAGCTTTTCATTTTGACGTCTCACACGTCCTTCTGTTGAATTGTACATTATTTGTATTCATGGATTCATAACACCAAATGTTAAACTAGGCAGAAAAAAAGCTAATGTAGATCATTCTCCTTTTGGGCATAGGTATGAAACCATGAAATCAGAAATATTGAAGTACAGGAAAAGCAACATTGTTACTGCATATTTTGCAATACTTTACCCACCTGTGGATTTCAAAATGAACATTTTTTTTCAAAGAAAAGGTAAAATAAAAAATTCAATACATCTAGTGCATTAGTAGAACAATTTACTAAAATTATCCCTGAGATATGAGAACCATGCAAGTACATAGATAATCACAGAATACAAAGTTGGAGGGGACTTCAAAGATCATCTGGTCCAACGCTTCTTGGTAAAAGCACCATCTAGACAAGGTGGCCCAGCACTCTGTACAGCTGGATCTTAAACGAGTCCAATGCTGGGGAACCCACCACTTCCCTTGGGAGATTATTTTAGTGGCTGATTGTTCTCATTGTGAAAATTTTCCTCCTGTCCAACAAGAATTTCCCCAGGAGGAACTAGTACACATTACCCCTTGTCTTCCCCATGTGACTCCTTGGAAAAAGGAAGTCTCTATCTTCTCAGTAGCCACGCTTTATATACAGAAACCGGGTGAAAAGGTCTTCCCTAAGACTTCTCTTCTCCAGGGCAAACAAGCCCAGCTCTCAGCCTTCCCTTGGATGGCAGGTTTCCCAATTCTTTTTCATCTTTGTGGCTCTTCTTTGGACCCTCTTCAGCCTGTCCACAAAACGCAAAATAGTTACAGGAATTACCATTATAACTCAGTGCTTTGAAACTGAGGATACATAATGTCATGTGTGGACAGCTTCAGTCAACCATCTGTGTTTCTGTTTGGACAAAAATCAGATGTAGAATTACTGGCATGCATGGAAATATGGATTCTTCCCTGGCTTAGGCTTGACACCCTTAGAGGGAAATTACCTAGATTACTTTACTTAGGATTGTGTACTTTTCCTTTCTCCAAATAGTTTTGTCCAGCCAGGAAGCACACTGCTTTGCAGTCTGTATGCAAAGGGGGAACACACACAAAACCCCATTTGTACAACATCAGTAATTGTCTTGGAGAATAAAAGATAACAAAGTGTTTATAGCAAATAGAGACATTAGCCAAGAGGTTTTGCTTGCTTGTCCAGAGTTGTCTTAATTTGCAGGTGGACATTGGAAAGAGGTACAGACTGACAGCTGTGAGTTGCAGAGATAGAGGCCCTTGGATGCACTTTGCAGCTTTTACAGGTACTTAGAAATTGAACACATATCTGACCTTTCTTTCTCAAGTGTCATAAATAGCCTCAAGACTATGTTTTTGCATGGGAAAATCTAGGAACTTGTTGAGTACCATGGTCTGTGGTTTGCTGGGGAACAACTCACATCATTTATAGATAAATATTACTTTAGCCTTTAGCTATGCTACAGCAAAGAGAGCTGGGCAGCACAAGAAGAATCCGTTGCTAACTTTATTGTACCATAAAAACTATTCCTTTTTTCAGCTATTATTTATAATACCAAACTCATTTTACTTCAAGATAGTTGATTATTAAGACATAGCTGAATATGCTTTTTTCTTGGTCTAGAAAATATATTGCATCCTAAGTCATAAATTTATCTATGCCAAAACAAAGACCCTAATGGATTATTAAAAAAGACCTGTACACATCCATTTTAAAATATTAATACTTCAAGGGCAGTGCACAAGCTGCTTTCATGGTGTTAAACAGACTAGTGAAAGAGATTGACCAATATCTATTTTTGTGTCGAACAAATGCATGGTTTCAAGCCAAGGAAGTTCCTTTAGGACAAACTGAGACAGTTGCTGCTGATTCCAAGGTCAAGATATGGCTCAGTAAACCATCTATCAGAATGAGTGTTGAACAGGGGACTTAGTTCTGTAAGCAGGAGCTGGATGTCCATCTGAAATACATCTGAACCTTCCTCTTGTGGATGTAACTGCCTTAAATCAGATATATAGACTCCAGTAAGATGCAGAGAAAACATCTGACACTTATGAAAGGAATCTTCAAAAAACATTGTATAAACAATTGTATAAACTAGCTGAGAGACCAAAAAAACCAAAAGATTTAGATTAGATTCCTAAAGTAAGGCACCATGAATAACTACTAATTTTCTTCTGCCATTAACTTTACTATACTTGTGTGTTCTTCAGTTCTTATATGCATATCACTGTTTCTTCCTGAGCATGTGTACACACAAGCACATATGCATAAGAACACACACACATGCGCACACTTAGAGACTTTTTTTAAAATGTCTTTTATAAAGCTCATATGGGTCTTTTCCTCTGTTTGACTCTTTCCTAGTGCAGCCTTCCATATTCCCTTCTCAAAAGAAAGTTAACAATAATTACTTTTCTCTGTGAAGATAATTTTTCATTTAATTTTTCATTGTTGTTATTTCTCTGTAACGTCACCAGTGTTCAAGACATTTCCACAAGTTGGGAATAGATTAGTGTACTGTCTTGAAGCCTTTCTAATTGTTATAACTAGGATTCTTTGCAAGGAGCTATTAGCACTAAACACCGACCTTTTGGGTGTTTGTCTAATGCTAGATGAATGCCAGTCCCAGCTTTGTTGCAAAGGTGAGCAAAGGACTGGTTAGCATTTATGAAACACTGCCCTCTTGTGCCTCAGTAAAATGAGACTGCCAAGAGAAATTTGTGTGGATTTTCTTCCATCTTTTTTTTTTTTTTTTTTTGGCTTGTCTTGTTTTGTTTGATTTTGTTTTGGTTTTGTTCTGTAGTTACAAGTAAATAGTATGATCACATACTCAGCTCACATTTTGCTGGACTGGAGCAGCTTGCTTCTTCCTTTGACAATTTCATCTCTTTTTTTCTTTTTGTAGGCAAAAGACTAAGAGATGTTTTATTACTAGTGGATGAGTAGGAGAAGAAAAATTTCAGAACAGAAGTGGCAAGATGCAAAATTATATAGCTGGGAGATGTGCTTAAAACTACAAATAAAATAAATATATGCAAATACACTAAAATAAAGAGAACACAAAAGGGAAAATAATGTGATGATTAATAAAAAAACCCAAACGATATTTTATTAAGTGGTTAACAGTGTCCCAGTGGCACATTAGAGATCATATAAATACATCTGTCTGATAAGTAAATTAAGAAATAATTCCATTAAGAAGAAAATAATAATTAGCATTTATATATAACTAAGTTTTCTTTCTGAGTATAGTAAGAAGGTGGCTACAAAACTGGAAACAAGAGAGACACTTGTGCTTCCTACCTAAGAGGAGATCTGCCACATTCCAAACTTGCTTCCAACATACCTTCATTTCAGACCTTACTAAGAGCTATGACTGAAGTGAGACCAAAGATTGAAGCCTCTTCAGGACCAAAAATTTCAACAAGGTTTTGTAAGGTCATCCTTACGCTGGGTTTGGTCTGTATTTAGAAGACTTTAGAATGCCTATCCAAGCCTTACAGTCAGCCTGCTTGTAGAAAACGCCTTGTAAATCATATGAAGACATTAAACTTAAAAGCTGATGCTTCGGTATTAATATTGTTGGGAGAAGCCTCCTGACACCAAAACTCTTACAAGGTTGCTACTGCTGCTGCCCTTAGGATGATTCATCCAGTCAGATTTGAGGACAGAAAAGAATATAAAACAGAAAGGGAATCAATAGCATTTTTCTAGTTTTCAAAAGCTCATGTGAACAATTTGCAGCCATAGCTGTTCTTCACAGGTTGGTTTGTCACACATGGATAGTGAAATTAAAAACTGAAGAAAAAGATCTCAGCATTTACAAGACAGTCAGATAAGATATAATTGCTTACTGCATAAGAAATGTGTAACATTGCAATCAGTGTGTCATCTGCGTTTCATCACAGCCTGTTTCCTTGTGCTATCCCTCACAGCAAAGAACTTCCATTAAACACTTCATTGCTGTGTTAAACTGAAACCCATGATCCCACATGAAATCACAGCTTTTCACATAATGCACCTAATCTTTTGAATTTGAGAACTCTCCATTGGAAATCCAGCAGCAAAAGCAATATAGCACTTTCTGTGGCATTTGTGAACTTCTGTCTCCATTCTCAGACCTATTCAGAAGCTGTTTGGCTAAGACTTGTTCCATATATTTGGAACAAGTCTTAGCCAAAGATATATAATCTCTGGACTCTGACATGAGGTTTCCATACCACAGAGAGTATAATCCCCTTCCTTGGGTTATGTTTGGCCATTATTACAAACACAGTTTTTCAGTGGCTTGCACATCTGAAATTCTACCTCTTCTAAATCTAAAGAGGGGGTGGGGAATGACTGGACTGAAGCCTGTGTTCAAGGTTTCTCACTATCGACAAGAGGAAAAAAAACCAATAATTTTTCAATAATATTGTCCCTAACTCAAGGGAAGTAGTGCAATCTGAGTACAAACTCTGCCAAAAGGTGAAGGCAACATAAGATAAAAGTTTCTCCTGGAAGTAAAAACCCAACAAAATATCATGTGCATTTGAAGCTGCCACAAACTTCTTCAAATACAATCTTCAGAATTACCATGAGCCATCAAATTCAAAATCTTACTTAAAATTATAATTTAAAACCAATCATGGCAAATTAACAGCAATCAAGAAAAATACATCTGAGTGGTTTTTGATTACTGAAAGTCAAAATTTCCTATAACAACTATACAAAGGGAAATTCTAAGACTACATCAGATTCTGGAAACTTCACAAAGTATCTGTAATTTACCAAGGTGAAAGCCTAACATTTCTGATCCAAGATGCACAGTAGAAAAGTATAAATAATACATATAAATTAAAAAAAACCAAACCAACAACCCAAATGGACTAAATGGACCAACAAACCAAAACCCCAAACACACAAACAAAAACCCCAAGCCAAAAAACAAACAAAAAACAAAACAAAGCAAAAAAAAAAAAAACCAAACAAAACCCACAAAAGCCCCAAACCCAAGTACAGTTCTGTTAAGGAATCTAGCAGGTTATCTGCAAATGTGTCTACTTAGAGAGTCCTCAATTCTTGCTGCCCCAATTCCTTGATCAGCCAATTGGAGTGTTTTAGGAATTCTGCTCCTCCTATGTAATTAGAAATGCTTCCAAGGAAGAGCCAAGCATATGAGAAAATGACAAGGTACGAGTTCTTATTCTGATACAGAGTTGGGGTATGTGCTGTCTTGTGTATAAGCTGCAACATAAGTTAGACTCACTCTACTGTGTTAATACAACTGCTAATTTTTAGCAAGTGATGAGGAAGAAAAAAACTGCTGCAATTTTCACTTGAAAGATTTTTGTCTTTCTGCCAGAGTTTTGTGGATGTCTCCCAAAGAAAAAGGGGTTCTAGTACAGTCAGATAAGTATCACTTTCCTCATTCATTTGCTGTAAATGTGAAAGATTTTTAATTGTTTATAGGAAGAAAACAGCTTCATGAATTAGCATAAAATATTTCTGAAAAGATTCAATTTGGAAATGTATACCACTCCAGTGCTGTTTTACAGAAACGCACTTTTCAAAATTTTCTGCTGATAAGTGTTTGTGAGGGAGAATGTTGCTGAGTTGAGAGACAGTCAGTTTCTGAGTGAGTCATTAGTTGTCCTGTCACAGTTAAGACAGGGGCATTGTTTTATCCCCAAAATACAGTAGTGACAGCAGTGCAGTAAAAATATTTTTACTAGAATGAACTGATCCTGATTTTAGGTGATTTTTAATAGAAAAGGCTAAAAATCAAAGTCAGTAAAATTCAAATGGAGAAGAAGCATGGAGACAAGGGCTATGAATGAAATTAATTATCAGTGCTTTCTTCCAAGAAGCTGGGGAAATCCTCCTTTGCTTGGCATGGCTATAATACCGTTGGATAGAATTACAATGCTTGGATTTAGATGATAGATCTGTGCTCATCTCTGCAAGTAGCTGTCAAGGAAGAAGGAACAAAAAAAGTCTGTGTTTTCATCAGATGTCTCAGTCAAATCACACAGATGTTAGCAAAACTGTGGATGGAATCCTTCCACAATCAACAGATACATAAGGCAAAATACTAGAAAGCTGTACTTTCTAAAAAAGCATCTGGGCTGTTTGAAAAGTTGATCATGACATGAATTTACAGTGTGGGGATATGAGGATTCTAATCACTCCCAGAAATTACTGAAGGGGATGGGGACTTCTCAGCTATGTCATCCCACAGCAGGAACCTGCTAGTCATAGGCTCTGACCCAGGGATCTGGCCCTATCACACACAATTCTGCATCAGGACACTCAAATAGTCCTATATCATAAGGGTTTTCCTCTGCTAAACACTCTGTATGACATATATGTGGCCCACTTCAGAACTACAACTTCAACTGAAGCATGCTTAATTTTGTGAGACACATATATTGGAAAAAGATGATACCTGATATACAGAAAGACTCCTCATCTCATTTAAATAAAAAGAGAAAGTTTCAATTTCAGTGATGAAAAGGCTCTACTGTCGACTGCTGTTCATCCTGTATCCTAAAATCAATTGGTTATAAGGGTTCTCCACGGACTTACAAATAAAATCAATGCTTTATTGATCAAGTCTTTCTTTCCTAATGAAATAATTTCCCTAATGACACTCTTGAGTGACTGAGTAACAAGACTTCCCAAGTGAGTCACTGGCTTCAGACCCACACTATGTGGTAGCCATAGGGAAAACAGGCAGTAGGAAGAGAGGAGAGGGGGTGTGTATACTGAGACACACCTGTTAACATCTTTGTTTTCTACAGCTGTTAACAGAGCATTTCAATCTCATGCTAAGTGTCTGTGTTACCTGTGGTGTGAACCATAAATCACATGTGTGTGACTCTACTTCAGTAATTCCCAGATACTCATGTCTATCTGATACCTTATATGTCATATGACACTAAAGGCTTTTCCTGTAAGTTAAAAGCATTTTGAGATTCTTCAGACTGGGGAAAAAAATTAGAATCACCACTTGAACTTTGTGTAAGAAGTGAAGCATCTCCTCAGGTACAAAACTACTTGTTAGTAAAGATCCAGGAAAAACTTTTGAATGAGCAGGAATACCACTTCTGTTATTTGTTTTCCTGGAGAAACTCACTCCACTATTACACACTGGTACACTAGCTTGATCCACTATTTTCAGGTACATTGCCTTTTTTAGAATAGTCATTGCCTCCAGTCCTTCCTATCTGAACTGAGACATCCATATTCAATGAACTCTTCCTTCTCTTGTTCATGCTCTGGAAGAAAATGGCTGAGCTTTAGAAAAGCTCTGCATTTATTCAGAAAAAGTATTGAGCTTCTAAGTTTCCCTACTTCAAACTTACCATATTTGAAGAAGGTTCGTAAACAGGCTACACCTCCAGCAATTATAATGTTGTTTTGAGATTTTGTTTTTAGAGCTTTGGGGCATTCATTGCTTCCTTAATAGGGACTGGACATATGCTACTATAAGGAAATAAGAGGAATGCAAGGTATGTTTCTTGTAATACATGTCTCCTAACACCTGAAGGAAATAGTTCTCCTTTCAGAGAAAAAATTCATTTTTCCCTCTAAGAATACTAAAAAACCTAGAAAGGGATGTGCAAGGACTAGCTACTGATATGCCCCAGATTCGTTCACTATAAATTTGCAGGATATTATATGTCCCAGATCATCATCTAATCAATCATGCTATACAAGTTCTATTTTGTATCAGATGAGAAATATGAGAAAACTTATTACTTTGAGTTAATTGTGAGCAAAAAGTTCAGCTCTGTTGAGAAAAATCTAAAAAACATATATGAATTTTATACGGGTCCTTAAGCATTTTGACTGCTCATTAATCAAACCTATTTAATGGAAGGCCAGAGGCAAGGAGACAGTAAGAAATTTGTTGATGTGCAGGAGAAATACAGAATGTATTCCATGTTTCTGAAATGCACAGAATGTATCAAGTGCTAATAGAGTGGAGCAATGAAGGTAGCTCCTAATCTTGGAATCCTAGAATGGTTTGGGTTGGAAGGGACCTTAAAGATCATCTAGTTCCACCCTCTCTGCTGTGGGTGGGAGCATCTTCCACTAGACCAGATTGCTCAGAGACCCATCCAGCCTGGCCTTGATCACCTCCAGGGATGGGAAGTCCACAATCTCTCTTGGCTAAAGTTGTAGCCCCATTGCCCAGCAAGTACGCTATTGTCATTGCCAGTGAGATGACACAGTTTTTGTACAACAGAGGTTTGTTGGTTTTGTCACCAGTCTCAAATTGTTGTGAGAATGTGTTGTTCTTTGGTAGCAAATGTCTCCTGTTATGATGTGGAGTACAAGCCTGGAATAATAGCAGGAAAAATATAACGAGTGCACATTTTTGGATTATATAATAGTCACTTTTTTAAAGACCACCTGTCATATCATCTGACTTACATTTGACTGAGGCATAGTATTGTTACTGCTGTAGAACCAGCAGGTGCACAAAGAATTCCACTAACCATTAAAATTACTTGTGATAATACCCTCACTAAAAAAAAAAAAAAAAAAAAAAAGTGACAGCAATAAATTAAAAGCTGCTCTAGAAAGAGAAATGTTTTATTCTTAGTATCATTTACTTCAGAACTTCAGATTTTTCAGCTACAAAAGCTCTTTATAACTGTGAAGTTGGTTGTCAGACATCCATCTGTGCAGCATGAATGGGTAACAGCATATTGCATGCTCAATGCAATGAAACTAGGAAGGAAAAAAATCTATGTAAGGTAATTGATGTAATGCAGAACACTTGATCACCAACAAATGCATAAAAGGAAACGGAGACAATAAGAAAGGAACTAAATTATTCCAAAATGAGGATTTTCAGATTTAAAAGCTCGTAGCCTTGAAACAGCGCCCAAATATGAAAATTATCCAGGATATTCACATAAAGAAATCAGTCTTGAGATGTACAAAACACAAATTGAACACAACTCCAGAATTTTTAATCAAGGTTTCCCTCTCTCTTTTATTTTGTGTGCGTCATGCCCTATAAAAAATAATTTCTGAAGAAACATTTCATGAAAGACATCAAACATATAAGCAATCAGACCTGCCAGGAAAGGAAATGAAGATGAGACTCGGACAAGTTTGAATCTCATTAGAATTCCTGCCTGGAAGGTTATTGTTAACCTATTTTCCTTCTCCTTTCCGAAGCTATTATTTGTGTCAGATAGAAGAATGGAAAGAAGTAAAAGAGGGAAACACAATGAAAGTCTTCTTAACCTTTGAATCACACCTAACCTAAGTAAGTGGTTTGGCTAGTGGGAGATACTGATGCTACTGATGCTATAATCATCTTTATCTGGAAACACAAGTGCAAAATTTACATGACAAGAAAATGATGTAAAATTAGGCATATTTTTACTATATCTAAAACTGCTAAGATTTATGTGAAGCATATAAATAGAGCTGCTTCAACAAAGGGTTTTATACATTCTGATCTCATCCACGGACTAGGGTTTTGCCTTTCACTGTGTGATAACTGAAATAATGTAAGTCAGTGAAAGCACAGCTCATGGAAAATGTGAGAAATGCAGTTATTGCTAGAGATTACAAAACTTCTCCCTTACTCACAACCCTATAACTTATTTTTTTAGCACAACTTTTGAAACTAATAAGTCAATTGAGCAAATATGACATAATATTAGGCTGTGTTACTACATTTTTCAGTACTTTCTTCAGTTATGTTTTGCCACCTGTCTTGGGGTGACTCTATGATGTGTATTCCCTACCACAGCTCTATGCCAAAAAATTAATTTTGTGCCTTTTCTGTGCCTTTAAACTGAGCTTGAGAGGGGAGAGAAAAAGAACCAAACAAACTTTTCAAAGCAGCTTCTCAAGGACACAGAGATATACACTTCTCTGCGCTCTCTGGCTGCAGTATCACGGAGGAAGCACCCTTCTTGCTTCTTCAGTCAGATTTTAGGTTTTTTTTCCTTTTTCTCTGGCGTGAGATGGAGAGAAGAGCTTTGTTTCCTGGGACTTTGGTTTTTTTCCTTTTTTCTCCTCTGGACTGTTTCAACAGCATCAGAATACATCCGGAGAGTTTTTCCCTGAGGCCTGGAGGTGAGCCCATGCCCTCACTAACCCAGCTCTGGGGAGGAGAGAGATCACACCTACAGAAGGACTCTGAAATCTTCCATGTTTCTCTCCACAGCGAGAGATTTTATTATTTAGCATTATTATTCTTTTCCTGTGTGTTTGTTAAATAAACAGTTTTTATCTCTTTAACTTTCCTCCGAGGAAAATTTCTTTTTTTTTTCCTGAACCTGGTGGTGGGGAAGGGTGGTTGTAACCTGTTTTTCTCTCAGAGGAGACATTGCTAGATTTTGGCCAACCTGGCACACCACCTCAACATCTATTCCAACGTAAGAAATATCAAAATAAATCCTATAAAGCAAGTTTTGTCCAGTATGTGATAATTTCCTCTTGATAAAAAACATAGGAAAAGATAGCAACTTTATTTTTATTCAATAGATGCCCAGAAGAGATATAATAAAAAGATGTGTCTCAGCTATCCTAAATAGCTCTTCCTCAGGCCCATATATTTGTTTTAGAGTCAAGATTCTTGCTTTCATTGGTCAAGAAGGAAAGAGGTAGAAAATGTGGCTTTATTTCTCTGAAAAGCTACAAAACTATTGGGATTTAGACAGTCTAGGTTAGATTGCTCAATATTGACTTTATGTGCTGTTATACACATCTTTTAGTCCCATCAGTAGATGTACTCTCGGCAAATTATTGCTGTAGCAGACAAGGCAGTGGGAGCAAAGGCACTAGGTCGAGAGAAATATTAATAGAAATATAAACCTTCTTTATACAATTATACCTAATTCTTTTTGAATGAGGGGAATTTGTTCTTAAAGGAGTGACAACTTCCTTCTTGGACCACTTCTCACCATCTGAGTGATAGAAAACTTAAGGAACAATATAAATGAAAGCATTTAAGAATTACAAGGTCTTTATTCAGGTGTAGAAAACAGAAGGCTGGTTATACAGTAAAGTATTTCTAATTCAGCAAATCTCCAAAGATGCAGATTCTAACAACTGATCTGCCAATTTTCACAGCATTTTGGCTGTTCACTGTAATGCACATGCAACATTTGCATTTGCTGCTGCCAGTTCTTGATGTCTAATAAACACAGCTTAAGTGACATTATCATTACATTGTCATCTTCATAAAAGCAATCTTCATTATATTTACCTGCTATGAAAAAGTACAATTTGAGGATAATAAGCACTTGAAATTGAAGGAAACAGTGACAGTTTTCTATTCTAAGGTTGCTGAACCCATAGCCCACGGGCACTCTCAGTGAGGCTTTGTTTCCTCTCTGTGGTGTTCATGACTATACATTTTTCTCATTTAAGTTTTCTTTCTGAAGAATTATGCTTCTGAAAAACTTATTTTCGTGCCATCGTGGCCCTCAGACACAATGTGTTATTCATCTGGAGTAGCTAAAGAGAATACTCACTGCCTTGCAAATTTTAAGGAGAAGTCTAGGATGTCAACAGAGGTGACATGGGATTACTCCACTCAATATTCTTCTTTGCTCTCATAATTCTTCACTTTTAGAAGGAAAATTAATTACCTATTGATCTATGTGAAACATAATCAAATCTGGAAAAAGTAGAACATATCTGCTGTTCTCCTGATATGCAGTAAACTTGGAGATAGTGCTCAAAAAGAAAGGAGAAAAAATTGCTGAACTTTCAGGCTTGTCACGATTAATTATAATCCATTATCTATTCACATTACTTAGTTCACATAAGTTAATATTTGCAAAAATCAAATCTTCTAATCTCTGATTTAGCATTATGGCCAGAAAATATACTTAAAGATTTGATGATGATTGCTGTAGATAGAGTGTTCTGTAGTCAGCCTGGTGTTTGTCTGTCCTTTGAGTGAGTCTACACCAAGTGAATACAGTGTAAATGTACTGGCAATAAATGGGTCAGCTCATATGTTGACATCACTGTAATTATGACATCATGAATCTTAATAAAATCTAACGGCCTGAGTATTTACTCAGGTTCTCGGGAGGTAATGGCAGCTACAAAATCTAACAAAATTCAGTAGGTCTAGAGTTAATACAGCTACATTATGACCATCTGGTCTTGGCTACTCTATTTTATCACTTGTTTTGGAATCCACATACATTGCTGATGCATACCAAATGCTAAATTGAAATTTCTATGTGATTTGTTAATGGGAAATAACCACTGATCACCTTTAAGATTGCTGAGATCTTCAGAATTGTTCTAGGTTACAATATAGATGTATTCTATTACCACCAGCTGTGGGCCATTAGCTGTTATCTCCTGCTATGACCCACCCCTGATAACAGACAATGGGCCAGCAAGGAACCACTGCATGACTCATGGACTCATCTCATCCTATTGTGAGATGCTCCGCCCAGGAGGGAGGAGCCAAGAATTCCCACCTGGATATAACCTGGCCTTGGAACTGCCTAAAGGAGCTCTGTCTACTGGAATCCCGGAGGACAAGACCTACCATGGGACCTTCAGCTGGAGACCAGACCTTCCATAGGATCACCACTTCAACTGAACTACTTCATCTGGACTGCTACCACCACCCTAACAGAGTGTCAGGTTGTATCTGACTTTGTCTGTGTTTTTTTTCTTCTCTCTCTTGTATTATTTAACTTATTTTTAATTTTTTTTCCTATTAAATTTTAACCCTGACTTGCCATCTCCCACTGGTTTGTTTTCAAACCAGCACAAGAATCAAGGTCAGTCAACTCCTAGATTAATGTGGGCATTCACATGAATCTTTTGAAAGGAACAGTTCACAACTCATGTACAGTGTCACTTGATTTTAAGTGCTTTCCCCTTTACTGTCTTTGGCAACAGCTTAGTCAAAATAGAACCATGAAGATACAGATTGCTGATTGGAAGGGAACATGCCATACAAAATGAATTTTCTGTGTTAAAGCACTCAGTACATGTCCCTCTTTGGACTAACTGGGAATGTAACTACTACTGGCTTCACCAAGGGCAAGTCCTGCCTGACCAAATTAGTAGCCTTCTATAATGGAGTGACTATATCACTGGACAAGGAAAAAGCTACAGATGTCATTTGCTTGCACATCCGTAAGGCCTTTTTAACACAGGTGGTTACAACATCCTTCTCACTAAATTGGAGAGGGGTGGATTTGATGGATATTTGGTGGAAAATTAATTGACTGGCTGGTCACATTCAGAGTGTAGTGGCCAATGATTCAATGCGCAGATAGAGATCAGTGAGGGGTGGTGCCCCTCGGGGGTCCGTACCAGGACTGGAATTGTTTAGTGTCGTCATCAATGACATAGGTAGTGGGATTGAGCGCACCGTCAGCCACTTCGTAGGTGACACCAAGCTGAGTGGTGTAGTTGACAAATACAGATAGATAGGTTCAGACTAGATATAAGGAAGAAGTATTTTCCAGCGTGGATATCAAACCGCAGGAACAGGTTGGCCACTGTGGTGGTAGATGCTCAATCCCTGTAAACATTCAAGGCCAGGTTAGATGGATCTCTGAGCAATCTGGTCATGACTGTGCTCTCTACAGATGGCTTGGACTGGATGATCTTTAAAAGTCCCTTCTAACTCAAACTACTACATGAGAATATGAATAATCAACTTGGACAATCAAGTTGGCCTTAGGCTGAAGGAGGGTGTGTTTAGATATTAGGATAAAACTCTTTACTGTAAGGGTGGTGAGACTATGGAACAAGTTGTCCAGAGAGGATGCATATGCCCCATCCCTGGAGGTGATCCCTGGAGATCAGGCTGGATGGGACTCTGAGAAACCTGGTCTAGTGGGATATGACCCTGCCCACGGCAGAGAGATTGGAACCAGATCTTTTAAGGTTCCTTTGTACACAAGCCGTTCTATGGTTCTATTCTATGACTCCATAATCAGAATTGTAGTTGAAAATCCTACAGTGGATGTTGAGATGGTGAAAAAGGAGAGATTTACAATTCTTAATGCAACTGCCTCAGTTAAAATTTATGAATTTAGCTGTGTTGTCACTTATTTTTCTTTCCCTTTCTCTTATGTTGAAAGTCATATATGAAGACCCTGATTTTCTTAGAAAAGACAGTAAAAAAAAACCAAAACCAAAGATCACACAGACCAGAAAAAAAATAGGAAATTACTGAGAGAATCCTGTTGTGTCAAATACATTTAAAGATATTGAGAGCAATATATGTATTACAAATGAACCAATTCTTGCAGGTCCATGATTTTTTTGAAGAGAGTCTAAATCTAGCTCAAAGAATTTAGTTCAAGTTCCTAAATGTTTTGGTTACTTATTGTTCCATTGGTATACAAGATGGATCCATGTCATGCTACTTGCTAAATAAAGAAAAATTACTCATTTCCTTAACTAGAGGGGTTTCTAACAAAGCTAAATCCTGAAACTACCATAGTTCAATAAGCAAAAAATAGCTTAATAGCATTTTTTAAGCTATACATCACTGAGGAATAAAATTCCATGCAGAAGTATAATTACTCTTGGTGGAAGGAAAAATGAAAACTGTGAAGGCTTTCAGTGAAGGCTTTGATTAAAATAAAAAACAGCTTTGATTTGAGAGGCATTTTTTTCCTTTTGTTTATTAATGGCAATACCAATTTGTTATGTAATTCCAGTACACATTTCTTAATTGATGTGGAACCCACACACAGTATCTTTGCCGTTGCCCATATACAGTTAAAAAGCAAAAGCAATTTGACCATATTAGGCTAATTTCGCTAGACAGATTTAGTTCATGCTTCAGCTGTCAGAACAACTGCTGCCTTCATACTGTTAGTGATTTTGACATTCCTTTGAGCGACTGAAATATCACAGATTCAAGGAAGGCTAGATAATGGTGATGCTTTATTCAGAGTGATTTTCAAGAGGGATGTTAGTTTAACAAAATATTTGTATGGAAGAATTTTCAGTTTTTCCCAAGCATCAATATTTTTTGACTACTGTTGCACAACACAGGAAATAAATTATTAAATAAAATTATTCTGCAGGTACTTATATGAATATAAACTAATGCATGTAAACTGTACATCTTTGAATAACCTGCACTATTCCATTCTTGTCATCAAGACAAAGAGCATTGCCTTCTGCTTTGACACTAACACAATGAATTATCTTAGCCAGATCCCATCTCCCCAGAGAAGACCAAGCTACAGAACATAGTAGATAGTTGATATGCTGTTGCAGTACACAGCAGGTTTACTGCCTGTGAAACAGACATGAGCAAAGAATTTATGCTTCCTAACTGCACTACTTCAGTTCACAAAAATGAATGAGTCTTCTATGGAAGCAGTATTACTAAGAAAACTTGCCTTGTAGGAGTCACAGTTAGTCTGTGTCAGAATTTGTAAACTGTATAATGAATGAGACAAGTCATGTGACAGCTATTTTTCAAACCCTTCCCCCAGTATATTTGTTCGTAACTGTGCCGAAGTTGTCTTTCCTTTTTTTCCAGTCTTATAGTGGCCTTTAAATTATATCTCTGACCTTCAAAGTTTTTACTCTGATGCTGCTGTTCACCCATTCTTTACCTTAAATAGACAGTAGCTGCTCTGGTGACACTGCTGTAATCTGCCTGAAAAGATGTTATCATTTTGGATGAAATTGCCTCAGATGGAGAATGCACATGTAGTCGTGTTGAGGGCATGTGAATTTGGACTTTAAACATGCCCAATATTATTATGCATTTTTACACATAAGTCTAGCAACTACCTTTTCATCAAACAAAAATTAGGTTTTAAAAAAAATTAAAAAAGGTTATTGTCGAGTTTGGTCTACAAATTGTCAAGGAATTAGCCAAAATGGGATTAGAAAAATTTCCTGTATTTCACTGGTTTGTTTATATAATAGATTTGGGGTTAACTGCTGTGAGTTTTCTCTGCAAAAAGTGAGGTGGACTTTGGTGTAAAAACTTATAAAACTTGTTTTCAAGTTTGAGTCTTGACTGGTGTCCACGTAGAATGTCCAAATATCATAACTACTGTACCTTCAATGTACCTACTAGTCTCTGATGTCTTTGTTGCCTTTAGGCAAGTGGTTTGGTTATATTTTTTTTTTTACTTTATATTTATATGGCTATGTAATAAAGTGGAAAGCCTTCCAGATGATGAAACCTTACTTTTTTGACATATGCCTATCAGCAAGGGCAGGCATAGCTTTGCATGTTACATGAAAAAAAAGAACTTTCATGCCTTGTTTTTATCTTTCCTTCAAGAATTTCAAGAAGTCAGTATTAACTTCAATACTAGCTTCCAAATAAATAACAGCCACTTCATGTGGCTGCAGTAAATCTGCAGTAAATATCAGATTACACAAATAATTGTTAAATGATAACTTGTCTGGTAAATATCTAATTTTTTATTATTTTCTAGAAATGAAAATTTGAATAATCTTTCAGAAATTTTACATCTACTAGAATTTACCAAAATGAGAGTCAGTTTAGGTTTCATTCAATTGTGCTTGAAACATAGGAAGGTGAAGCCCTAGTTATTAATTTTACATTCATGCTGCTCACACTCAGTTGTTCCCAGGGGACATGTGCCACATGTCAGACCCAGTTCATAAAAGGAAAATTATCTCTGCAATTGTTGTCACATGCATACAGGTCCTAGGTTTCTGCCTGAGAAAAATATCAGCTTCTGGTGTTGTAACAGCAGTATTCCCTTAGATCCTGGTCCTTCAGTTGGCCAAAAAATCCAAAGCATTTTCCACAGACACCTGGGCAAATGTCAGACAAGAAGGAAGGTGTGTGAGACAAGGCAAAACCAGAACTCCCTTCAGACTTACAGAGACATTCCTGATCTTAGAAAGAGTTTGAGATCCATATTTTCAAAAATAAGAAATATTCACCACTGCAAATTAGATTAGTGAAGACACCTTTGACCATACGTAAAGCTGTAAGATTTGGTACACCTTGAAAAACATAATTTTCTTGTTTTATTAAAATGCCAGATAATTTGACAATTTTCTGAATTTACCACTAATCTTTAGAATTATATGTTTTCTTAATTATGTATGTTTTCTTAATATACATATATAAAGAAAAATTTTTGCAGGACATAATTTTGAAAAAATATCATATCCATTTTATTTTGCTTAAGCATACAATTACTTTAGAAACTAAATTAAAATTTTTGCAACAGAGTCACAAACTCATAAATGAGAGAGATTAGAAATTGAAAATTCAATGAGAACTCTCAAAACATTTTAAGTATGGGAGTAATTCCAGTGCCTTAAGGAAAATTCCACTTTCCTTAAATATATGCTAATATCCAAGGCCATGCTGGCACCTGTGTTGCTGTGAGCTTACAAGGTCTGGTTGTTCATACTCACATACTGTCAGTCACCATAGTAATTTTTACTGATTTCTTAAACCCTTAAGCAAAACCAAATAGAAGTTGAATATATTCCAATTTCCTGTTCTCAAATTCAAGTTTCTTAGTACAAGGGGAGAATTTTGAAACACTAGATCTGTTTGAATGATTTTACATATTGAATAAGCCTCCTACCAGGTCTCCAGTCAGGAAAAATGTCTTTTCCACAGGTAACAGAGCGACCATTTAATATATCTTTTTCCGTCCCTTTGTAGGAAAGGTCATATTTGACATGATCCATGTACTCCATCATGCAGATTCCGTGACACAAATTTGCCTTAAACATTATGTCCTTATCCCCATGCTCCGGTTTCCTGTCACATATCCTATTTTTCAGTGTCAATTTCTCTATCATATTGTTCTCAATTTTTTGTTCAATAATCTTATCAAATGGTGTGGCAGCTTGTGGTTTATTGTGGGTGAGGTGGAATGGGCAATGGCTGGTGAGGCCTTTCTGCTGTCCAGGGATACCAATTTGCCAGGGAGGAGCCATCTGCACTATGCCCTGACAGTGGACTTCAGAAGCCAAGCTGTTCTTTACATCTGTGTATCCATACGAATATGTATATTAATACTTACATAACACTGCAAATAAATATTTATAGGTCTATAGGTTGTGTTTAAAGACTGATAAATCACAACAGTTTCAAACTTCAAAACATGACAACTGGATTTGATGTTAATTAAGAAAACACATTGCCAAGTGCCTAGTTCTAAATCACTTTCAGTCACGATTTGCACATGCACAGAAAAATTAGTACTTAAAGCTTATGTCCTGAACTAGCACTGATGGCTATTTTATAGATAAGTGTGATTTTTATTACATTTGAATTTTTCTGTGTGTCAAACAAATTCCATATAGAATAAATATCTACTATGCAGTTTAAATTATAAAGTATAACAATTTCAAGTCCTTTTAGGTATTTTTCATTTAGCACAGCTTATTTTCTAAAGAGCAAATGGATTTCTTCATTTCGGCATTTGATTTCCTTTGTTGCCCATACTTAATAAAGATACAATGTAATTCCATTTAACCAAAGAATAAATTATGTTCCTAGTCAAAGTAATTGTCATAATTAAAAAAAAACCTTTAAATTTCCATGATGATGAGTTTGCACTATCAAATTTTCTTCTGTTAAAATAATTTTAGAAATCAGTTTTAGACCAGAAGGGTTTTGTTACATTAATGCGAAAAACGTGGAATTGTTTACAGGAACCTCCTCTTTGGCTACTAAAGTAAAAACTAGTGAATTATTTAAGGAGTATGTCTTTTATATCTAAAGGCTACACTGTGAAGATAAGCCTTAAAAATATTTATATTTATCCTTCTCCAGAGCTGTAATATAATCTAATTTCTTTGCTATCCCCTCTTCAAAAACTGCAAAAGTATTGGGATTAACAAGGAAAAAGTCATCACCTAAGCCTAAGTCCAGGGTTTCCTGAAAACAAAATTTTATTTCCAAATATAATACAACATTTCTCTGTAAGAAATATTTTATACATATATGTAAGAAGTGTTAGGGTGTAAAGAAAGATGAAGGATTACTGCCAATTTGGAACAAGGCACAAAAGGCTGACTCATGAAAAATTGTTCCCTGGGAACTCTTGAAATCTACTGTAGAAACTCCTGCATGACTTCCCTTCACTGTCATTCACGTCCTCCAAAGAGATTTCATAAAGATGGAGAACCTTTTCTAATATTGCCCAAAGACAATGATAAAGAAAAAAGCCTTACATTGTGCTTCTGAAAGCAATAACTTCAATTTGTGTAATAGAAATACCAGTACTAGATGTGTAGAAATTAATTTGACAAATGTTAATAATGCATTCATGGAAGCCTGGATTTGGGTAGAAGACTAAACTGAGAAACAAAGTGCTCAAGTGCAGTCTATTCCAAAAGTATTAACATGTCTGCCTTATTTCATGTTGAGTATCAGTAGCACCATTTTCACTGTTCAAAATCTGTGTATGATTCTTCACTTTTCTCAGCAACCCAGGGAAGAGGATGGATAGGATGATGACACATTTTCTCAGGATAATAGCTTTACAGACATAGAATTAACAAGTAATTTAGATGGGAATTAAATACACCTGGTGATTAAAAATAATACCTTTTTTTCCAATGAAAGAAGAGCTGACAAATAATATCCAATCTACAATTAGTGGTGAGATATTTTTATTTTACAATGCAAGAAGAATGTTTTATTTTCATCTGAATTTGCATGTGGAACAGGCAAAAAAATTAATTCTTCCAAATATTATAAAGAAATTATCACATTTCCCAGTCAACTTTTAAAAAAATTAGTTTTCCTCCTTCTAAATGTACCTAACTTGATACATTTTATTCCCAAATGTTGGAATGCAAATACACTTTTACTGCCAAAGTGTTGGACTTTCTGATTCTTCACATTTGCTTCTGGCTACAAGAGATGGACATAAAGGAAAAAGGGAGAATAATCAGGTCTCACCAGCAGCACTCTAGCTCTTAATCAGAAAATAGAGTACATGGGAAAAAAAATGACTGGGTAAAATTAGGGTGTCCTTAGAACCAGGTAAATATTGTACAAAATGATGAATGAAACAGCTTGCTTGGTTGATTCCCTAGCAAGTTATAAAAGGGGATAAAGGTCCAGAGGTGTACCATCGGTGCATAGAAGAACTTGCACCTTGAGCTAGGAAAAGTCTACCCCAGGAGATGTGGGAGCTACAATAGCTGAGGAGATATGGCTGAATGCATGAGGGGTTATAAAAAGTCTGAGGGTTTGTGCCTGTGGAAATCCTTGTGGGTATATAATTTATCTTTAGACTACGACAGACTAAGATATGTGGACAAAAGATACTCTGAAGGTGAGCAACTGGCTGAGAAGATATAGGTCCTGTTCCCACAGTATATATTCACGATTACCAAGGGATATTGAAGATGTTTCCTATGAAAGTATTATCTTTGCATGTCAGTTCATGAGTGAATTAAATACAGCAGCAAAGGACTGATCTCCATAGCCCCTTAAACTATTATTTCTCTGGATAGATTACTGGTTTCTAGACTCCCACCTTCTTCAAGAAGGAAGGTCCTGAGTGAGCTGAGGAGATGCAAGGAGTAGACACAAACCTCTATAAAAGTCTGGAAAAATACTGGCAAACAACAAGCACATTAAATACCCTTGAAAAATGTAGAAAATAAAAATTTTATTTAATGTGACTATTTCTTCATTCAAATTCCTCAAGTTCTGTAGCTCATATATTGCACTTTTTATTTGTTTTGCAACTCTACCTTTTACAATCATCAACTTCATAGAATAAGTTCAAACCATGAAGAGCAAGCATATAGGAGGAAAATGAATGACTTATGAAAAGGAACACCAAAGCTCCTGAACTGTCCTAAAAGCCTGTACAAAAAAGCAGACGACTTTCCTACCTACCTCCCTGATTTGGTGGAAGGCTCTTTTTTTATTGAATTCAAGGAAAATTCTGTTCAAGAAGAAGCCCAAATATGGAGTACTTAAGGAAGAATGACATTCTGGTGATCCTGCAATCTAGAATCCAATAAGATGTCAGAACTATAATTACAAATATGAGGAATTAGTAAATATTTGATTAATGTTCTGAAGAAGTGAAATGAAGTGGTATAACAAATGTAAAGAAGTTACAAATGTTCTTGTGAAAATAACCACCACAACATCATCATGTTTTTTTCAGAGAATTGTAGTGGCAATACTACTATGATTATGTTAGGCAAGTGTATAAATTCTGTTCATAAATACCTTGGAAATTTCAGTTAATTTAAACATCTTAAACAGAGAAAGTGTATCTCATTGCAATACTGACACAAATATATGTATGAAACTCTTAATAACTGCAATAGGGTTTAGAACAGGTCCTGCAAGACACATATATTGTGAAATCATCAATGTATTATGGAAAATTCCAAAGTTCCTTTAGAGAAAAGAAAGATCTTACTTCTCACAGAAGGTGCTTCATTTCTAAAATGCCTACTGTGACCGAGACCTTTCATCAGAAAAGTCTGAAAGCAGATCTTTACATATGTTATTTACATACAGTATACTTTTCAGATTAGAATATTTTAAACTAGAATGAGAACAAATTCTGTTTCTAACCATGGGACCTACACTGGTATCAAGTCAAGCAGACAATAGCTTTACTTTAGGCAATACTCAAGAGCTTATTTTTTTTCTTGCAGCCTACTTCTGTCTGTTTAGACACACCAGGAAGGATTGTATAGGGTGACAAAGAACTGCTCTGTTTCCTCACACTGTTGAGGCTCTTTCCAGAGCAGAAATTTAGGTCATGTGGAAGAGACGCTCACTGTGCTGAGTGTCAACAGCCTTTTCTTGTACCCATTACAGTGGTTAGTACACAATGTCAGCATTTACTGCTGAGTAATTGCAGCTTCCATGGAAGAAGAGAGAACCCCATAATCAGACACTATGATTCTGTGATACTTTGGGATTATGTAGGTGTTTGAGAAGGCATATGATGGCTTGAGTGTGTGTGACCATGACCACCATGTGATATGGGAAAAAGTACCAATTGTGCCTGTTTCCAGTTTATTTTATCCACAGTTTTGTTTTATTCATAATTTTGTTCAATTTTATCTCAAAATATTTTGCAGTTTATTTGCTTGTTTGTTCCGGTGTTTTCTGTGCAAATTAAAACAAAGGCTAAAGATGGGATTTAGAATCACCAAATTCAACCTTTCATGGTTTAGAATTTAGAAAGAAGAATGCATTTTTTCATCAAGAAATGTACACAACTAGTGACAATTTCATGCTGTTTTTAAAGCGGTACACATTCTGTTAAAACAGGTATCACAGACACACAGCATCTGGGTTGATCTCAGGTTATTTGGCATGAAAGCTCTCTGAGAAGTTTGCTTCTGAATTGTGATGTTTCTTACAATGAAGTGGTGTTTTTAGGTGATCTGGTAATACAGTTTCTGTTGCAAAGCAGGTATTAATGCCTCTAGAGGGTGGTGGCTAACTTATTTCCCCTGGAAAACAAAGAAAGGTAACCTTCATCTCCCAGCATAGCCTATTATACATTTCAACTTGGAAACAAAAATAGTTGACATGCTTTACAGATCTGAACTGGAAGAAGAGATTAAATATACCACACCTATATAACTAAAAACACTAAGCAAAAGCAAACATTTTGTCTCCTTCATTCCACCATATGTGCTATTGGAGAACAGATGCTTTTCTAAGTATAGCAGTCATTAAACTGAATTCTGATTTACTGGACTGACCTTCATTTGAATTTATTTTTGAAGATAATTTTCTTGTTTGGCATAATTTTTAATTTACTCTAGAGATACCAGTTGATTATGACATTTCTCTTTGTAGCAAAGCCTAAACTTATCCTTGAGCTCTACAGTAATTCAGGTGATATTAAAATGAACCTCATGTTTGTGCTTCAGCTGCTGTATATATATCTTTTACAACTCTGTGTATATAAAGATTGATAGTCTCCTTAGAGTAAGGATTAACGATCTTCCCATTTTACTGAATAATGCAAAAATCAGCCATTTGGAAATAGCTACAAATTGTTTTTCAGGCATATTTTAAAATAATTGTCACAGCCTCATGGGTTATAGCTATAATTAAAGATTGAATGTAATTTTTTAAAGGCACATTCTATTATGAACAATGTCAATATTTTTACTCAGAGGCAAAACTCCACCTTTGTAGGAAAGCATATATTCTACCACGATCTTTTGGATGCTAAAACTGCTTCTTGGTGTATATTAATACAGATTTTACCTTTACATTTGGGGAAGTAATTGGTTGTCATTCTTCTGCCTGCGGGGAAGGGCATAAATAACACCATATATTCTGGTGCAGAAATATGTGGCACAAGAAAGATAAGGAGCGGGAGAGGAGGCCTTATGTTGTCTCTTACTTTCTTGTAAGACCTTTTACTGACTTTCAGAACAGATGTGGTAAGGAATAGTGAAGTCCAATATGTTATGACAGGATAGCAGACATTGATCTGCTAGGTATATGTGTGCCACTTTTTCATTTCTGCAGTAAGTTGTGTGCATTCTTTTCTATAAATCTCTCAAAGGCTAGTTGCTTTTTACTTGGAAATGGCTACAGTCTTCAATCATTTTGTAGAAATGAAAATCTCTGGTAGAATATGTTCTACTCCAGCTACAATTACAAGAATGAAATATAAGTTGTTCGGCAGAGACAAAAAAACGCCAACTAACCATCAACAGAGAAATATCGCTTACTATGATTACTGTCAATAACATAGCAGGAAATCAGAAATAAAGAAACAAGAGAAAACTGAAATGCAAGAGAAGCAAAAATTTCACCATAGACTAAAATTTTAAGGAGCTGATATATGATCAGGAATAATATTTATATGATTGATCTAGGAAAGCCCACATAACTTTAAATCTTGTTGCTGGTGAATTTCGATTTCTTAATAATCTCCCCTGCTTGCTGGTTCTTGGAGAAGATTTTAGACACTAAGCCATTCTTAATGAAAAAGTATACATCAGGTTCAGTGAGATGGAGCCAGAGGAAAAAAAACATGTGAACTGTGACATTAGCTGGTAAAGTAACATTTTTATGGAAGAGAAATATCCAAAGGAACAATAACTGGCATCAGATGTGCTCTGTTCCTGTGAAGGTCTTCTGATAAAATACCTTTGCCCATGTAGTCTGTATAAAACGTCATGTCTGAGCTTCTGGTCCCTGGGCCAAAATAGTAGGGCTTCTTTCAGAGAGCACTATTTCTTTTACAGTTGTAAATCTTCAGACATGGTACCACAGGTAACAAGAAATATGTCCTGTACAATTCCTTTGTAGTTTACTTCTCCAATTATTGGGTAATTAATTTCAAACAGAGAATGATCATATTTTGAGAGTTGTAAGGGCATAAAAGTGTGATACTTACGACCTGGATCACTATGTCTCATCCTGTAGTGTTTTTAGCAGATTTCAATATTCTTGATACAGAAAGATGTAACTACAAACCCATCTTTTGAGAGGGAAGATACTGGTTTGGTATTTGAACACAAGCTAAACTCCTTCCTTGAAAACATGTAGAAGATTTCTGAGTTTATTCTAAGATTTTTGCTGCTCAGACAGCCTCTGCTTATTAGCAATAGCTGGAAGACAAAAAGATGGTGGGTAATTCTTTTTGCCACTATAGATTTAGATATTTTAAGTAATCTTTTATTCAAATGAGGCCTATGCTGCTTTTTCTTTTTGAAGAGGGGAGGGCTATGGTGTGGAAGGATGGTGTTCTGGAAACGTTTTTTCCTTTTCCCTAAGTTCCAGTGTTTGCCTGAATACTGGTGTACACCATTCATAAACGGCTCACTTTAATCCCAGAATGATGGCCCCCACAAGTTTTCCCCCTTGCTGGTGTAATGAGGGTAAATAAGCCTTTAGAGGTGATCTCATCATTAACTCCAGGGTGAGCGTAGCTTGCTGCAGCCCTTGTGAATACCTCAGAACAGACGCTTTAAGCATTGACCTAAGAGGGTATTAGGAGTAACTATTTATAATATCTCACAGCTCAGTTGGTTAGAGCAGGGTGGTAATAACGCCAAGACTGTGGGCACAACCCCTCTATGGGCCATTCACTTAGGAGTTGGACTCAATGATCCTTGTGGGTCCCTTGTAACTCAGAATATCATGAGATTTTGTGATTCTGTAAACATCTACTTTCATAGCACTTCCAGTGTATTATGTTTACTTTTCTGTTTAATCTAATGAAGTAATGAATCTGAAACGCATGGAGTAGAAAACACATAAACATCAGTTACTGTTCTGATTCATATTGAGCAAACCTCTGACATGCCATAAACCCCAAACATTTAAGATTACTTCCACTATTCTGATTCATATGCACTCTAATTTATTAAAGCTGAAAGGGAAAAAGAGAGGACATTAAAAATGTATTGTTCTCTCCCAAGCTTGAATTTCAGGTTCAAATCAAAATTTATTTCTCATGAATCAACAACAAAATGCTAATGCAAAGTACATGTCTCAGTCCTTGATCTAAAGAATAAAATTTATCACAAAGCATTTCTAAATTTAATAATTTCCAGGTGAAAAAGTACTACTTTCCATCAGTAACCAATCAGTAGGAAAATATTCAGGTACTTCAGAAATATTTTAGAATGTTCTCCTTTATTTTGTCCCCAAACAATAAGCACTAGCCTGTTTGCAAAGCAATATCAAAACCTACAAAAATGTAACAAGAAGTTGTGGTGTCCTACTTTGTTTAAGTAAGTTACTAGCAGTCAAATAAATAAACTTTAATTCCAATTCAGAGAGTTTGGAGCAAGACTGGATTGAATCCTTTCAGTTAGATAACAAATATGCATCGTTATTACAGAGGACTTCTGGGGTTAAATTGCACTAAATACATATTTGAAATTTGGAACATACTAATGGCTCTGCCTCAACATCCCCTGCATACATCTAATAGAACCTTTTTCTGCAAGAAAGCTGAAGTGACGTTCAAGTAGAAGACCTGGGGTCTGCCCACTTTCTCTGTGCAAACTAGCCCTTTTTTTTTTTTTTTTTGAAATGTCATTCAGACGCTGGGTTTTTTTTTTACCTGTAAAGATCTTTCTATGTGCATATATTCATGATGTATCATGTGTGCAGAAACAAGTTGTTTGTCTGTTTGTTTCCCCAGAGGATCTTTGGTTTGTTACCGCTTACAAAAAATATTTAATTTTCAGGAGAAATATCTAATTTTCCTTTTTCAGTGTTCATACAACACAGAAACTTTTTTGACTCAAAATAAATTTATGATTTTCTGGAACACATTATTGAAAACTGTTCTCGGGAATATTATGAGCCAATGCTCCATACAGAGCAGCAATGACTTCTAGTGTGTATTACATTCAGAAAAATAGGCTACAAGGAACAGCAGTAATCCAGCAGCCAAAGTCTATTGCAGAGTGAATAAAATGAAAGCAGATAGTTACAGAATACTTCAGAAACAGAACTAAGCTTGTATATACCTTGTTAACTTGTTTAATAGGTATTAGCACTGAACAATACTAGATTTTTCAGTTTGCTTTAGGGTTTTTTATTGGGAAAAAAAGAATTTTTCCTTGACAGTGTTCAAATCAATTTTGAACATTTTAAAAATAAAATAAATAGACTAGATGATTTATTTTAAAAGTTTGTTCTAAAATTCTTGTGATTCTCTAAACCTCTACTATTCCAAGCTGATTTGATGATACAATATAGTCTCCATCTTCTTTTCTTTTCCTCTCCACTGCCTCTTAATTTCTTTTTGTTCCACAGAGACTTATATTAGCAGCAGTACTTTTTCACCTGGAAATTATTAAATTTATCTCTTCCTGCTAACATTCCCTCCCTTTCACAATTTGAAAATACGTTTGCTGTAATTTACAGTGAAATATAGTTAAACTGAACAAATTTCCTCAGCATTAAAATCCGTTACTTCTGCTTTGGAGAAGACCCTGTGCTACAGAGACCTTGCTGATTTTTTCCATCCCTGTTATTTTTTTCATCTTCTGCACAGGAAAAAAAACTCTCCTATATATCAATATCATTCTTCATTTAAAACCTTATTACTCATCTATTTACAGTTTAAGCATCTGCTGAATCGTTAATTAATGAAGAATAGACTATGTTGTGTTTATTCAATAAGGAATGCAATCCTTCTTGACATTTAACCAAATAAAATTTTACTTTGCAGAGTAGTTTTATCTCTAGTTGTACCAAAATAACAGAAAGAATTTTACAAGATATTTCTGAGCATATTATCTTGGCAAACCTATTGTAATTTTGATCAAATATAGTCTATACCTTAAATTCACTATGCAACCCTGAAAGTTCCCAAGTAGTTTTTCAGAAAAGCTGTCACCAAAAGTGAAATATCAGCTCTATTATTTTATGTAAACTATGTGAATAAAAACAATTCTTTAATAAAAATAATTAATTTCTTACTCTTATTGTTTTAATGTTACTAGATCTGCATTTTTAGCATAAAACTGCTCAATAGGAAATCATACTTTATATGAGACAAATATTTCTGTTTTACTAGCATTAAACTGAGGAAAAAAACAAAGATTACAGCACCAAACATTACAGCACCAAACCCAGAATGATGCTTACAAATACAATAGTGCACGATTGAGTCACAGAAAAAAGGTTTCTTACAAAGGGTTATTTTTCTGAGCTAATATATATATATAGAAACACAGATACGAACTTTCAATATATTTTCAGGGTTACTGTACTATTTCTTAGCACTTGGATACAAAGAAACCTAATGTGCAAATTTCTCAAGATGCTGAAACCTTATTTTTATTGCATGGATAAAAAAGCCCCAGATGATGCAGTGAAAGTCAAGAAGCAGTATCCACATATTATCTTGGAAGAATCATGCCTTCTTTAGACTAACACAGACTTCAAGGAAGCGAACAAAATTTTATTCCCTCTGAGATATTCTTAGGTTTTTATGATGTTTTTTCTCTTTCTGCACGAAACATTGCATTTAGGACCTATCATATGAGTTTGACTAATTTTCTTGGACTATTCATTGCGAACTCACACATCTTTTTCATAGACAGAGTCCACTTGTTCCATTTATTCTGAATGAAAGCACATTTCTTAAACAATAACCAAACTTCAGTTCGTAACTCTTGAACTGATACTATCTAATAACTTTACATTGGCTTAAAAAGAAAATATTTTGTTTATTTTAATGTAACAAAACAAATTTCATGGCAGGTGTTCTACTTACTAATGAAAACACAACGTATGATGCTGTAAGGTCATTCATCCATTCATTGAAGAGACTTTCAAAGACCATCTAGCCCAGCCCCCCTGCCATGATCAGGGGCATCTTGCACTGGACCAAGTTGCTTAAAAGTTCATCTAACCTCACACTGAATGCTTCCAGTTCTGGGGCATCCACAGCTTCTCTTGGAAACCTGTATAAGACAATACAAAAATTCCCATATCAAAAGCCAAATCACGGTGAGCCATATCCCAAGGGGCACTGTGTTAACCTTTAGAAATAAAAATACTGTGCAGACATTTAACCTCATCCTTTTGTATGAGTCATGAACTAAAAGTTTGCTTAGCATTTTCCCAGTTTATCCACCAGCACATTTTTCAGTTCATGAAAGTGTCCTCAACAAAAGCAAGGTGGGAAATAAAGGAACAGGATTAGCATGAGTGTTGTATCCACCTCCAATACATATTCTATTTCTCATTTTTGGGTGAAAGTATTAAGACTCTTTTTTAATATTTAAATATGAACTATGTGGAGACAGGGTTAACTGAGACATGTGACTACATTTTATGACTTAGATTATACCTAGATGGTAACAAGAAATCTTAACCTGAACTAAATCTCTGATAGAACATAAGACAACTTTAACATTACTTACTCGGGGAAGTTTGTGCAGAGATAGAGTATCCTGAAAAACAAGGTGGTGTGAAGACTCAGCACTTTTCTCTAACAGTTCCTGTGGGCTGAGTTTCCAGGTCAGTGTATCTGCGGAAGTTAGCACCATCCAGTCTGGTAACTGAAAGATGTAATTTATATCTATGCCAGCTTCAAAAATCTCTAATCTACTGCCTCAGGTGAAACTACCAGATTTGCCTCCAGTTTCCATTATAATTACATTCCATGCAATGTTTCTCCTATAACAGAACAACCCCCTCCCAAAATATCCTTTTTTCCTGTTCCCTCCAAGTCACCACAAATGCGCACAACCTACCTGATTAAGCACAAGAAAGCAAATCAGATCCTGGACTTTGAAACTCTTCAACTTATTTATGGTACAGTTCTCGGCATTTTAACTAGTCTTAGACTGCCAGCTGCATAGGATAGCAACATGAAAAGATACTTGGACTTAGATAAACATTTATTTCTGCACTGATCTATTGCATAGTCATTCCAATTCATATACTTAAATTAAAATCTGTATTAGCGAAGTTCTGTCTTAAAAAATAGTTACCTTCTCCTTGTAATAGCTCTTCCTGATGTATCTTAATGATCACTTCTAACATTCAGAATTACCACTGTGCCTTTACAGTTATTCACATTTAGTATATTTGCTGTATTATCTTCTATAATATACTAATTTTTTCCTCTAATATCAATAACAGCTCTTTCCAGGATTAAAAATGCAACGTTTTGCCATATTTCATATACTGTTAATACTAAGACATTCATTATTCCATTCTATTCATTTTTTTTAAGTTCAGGATTTTGATCACTGCTACTGGTGTTTATAAATCTCAGTGCTTATTTTCTTACAAATCTGCATTTAAAATTTGAGTCTGTTCAACTTTAATCTTTTATGTCTGCTATGTTAGCTATATCACATCTAGGCTATTATATCAGTACCTGCGCTGGTTTGAGACAAATTTGGAGGACTGTTTAGGAGGAACTGAGATGACACAGCAGAACTCCTGAGCCTTGTGCCTGCTCTCACACGGGAGAAGGCATTTTATTGACTCTCCACTCTCCTCTCCTCCTAAGTAATGCAGCAGCTGCCAGGATGCTCTGCGCTTCTTTTTGTCTGGAGCTTCAACAACCTCCGTGCCTGTCATATTACCACAGAAGCAGTGTTTATCCTCAAGGACAAGGAATTATTCTCTTTAGGAGATACAAAAGCTGCACAGATATTTTCTTATCTTACCATCTTAGTTTTTCTCAGGTAAAATACTAAATTTAGGGTTTCATCTACTGGATAGCACATTTCATTTAAGGTTGCGGTTCTACAACTTTATTTTTTTGGGGAGGAATATATAAGAACAGGGTCATCTATCTCCTTATAAAGTGACATAGGATGCCATGAGGGACATATGTTTCAGCAATTCTTGCAGGATCTGGTTTATGTTATGCTGAATGAGAACCATTCAGACATGTAAATTGCAGGTGCTGTTGATAACTTCATTAAATTACTGTAACACTTCAAATACATTTTCCAGGAGATTTTTTTTTTACATCCAGGGCAGTATACTCTAACTCTCTGTAACGTATTATCTATAATCAATCTGTCACATGATATTTAGCTGTGATACACTATTCTCTAGATATAAACAGTAAAAACCCCAACAACAAGTCCCAAACAACAATTTATTATTTACCTATAGATTGCTTCAAATTTGGAAGCAAAATTCTAAAAAATCACAGTAGCTTCTTCAGATTCTCATATAAATATCTATACTTGATATTAGCATTCATGCTTAAATATTAATACAAAAGGCTAAATTTTGATGATTCTACAGCAAGTAGTCCATTGCTACTCTGACAGCTTGTGGTTTCTTAATCAAAATCTGCCCAAATACAACGTTGTTGAATGTTAAAAATATTCATCTAAATCATTATTATTAAACATTTATGGAATCTTACTCTTTGGAGTTTCTTATATTTCACCGCTGAACTGAAAACCAACATTACTTGAACTGATGTTGTAGTCTATTGTCTTTCAAATTCAAAGTAATTTTATTTTTAATTTTATTTTTAATAAATAAATCAATTTTTCAGTTGATGACAACATTGAGTAAAGATCACCCAGATTTGCTGAGAATTAGTCTTGTCTTCTGTTTAGACTCTCATCTTGCTCACTCTTAGAATGAAAATTAGGAAACTAAGTTATATCAAACTATTTTCATTGATAATCAGTAACCATGTATTTCAAGTTGTAAATATACTGAAAAAGTATTGCAGTTTTTAAACTGTGTTTAATTACACAAATTCAAATAGGAAAGAATCAATTCTTCAATTTTATACATAGTTATATTTTTTTAGACAATCCCATGCAAATTACCTCTCTCTTCTGCATTTATAGAAGAAAATTTATCTAGTGAATAGTTTACTTGAAAGGAAAGAGAGCAACAGGTTCTCATCTAAAAGTAAAGTGTTAGAAGCTGTGTTGAAGGAAGTTCAAGTTTTAAATATAATTTAACCAACAATTCATAAAAATGAAATCCCAAACTGCCTGTTTCTTGAAGAAGAAAGTAACAATAACTATTCACGAGAATAATCTGCCAAGGAGCTTATAAATTCTGGCAAAGTTAGGTAGGAAAGAGAAGATAATTTTCAGAACCTGACAGTTATTACTGGACTTGTTAGCAATGTAATGTGCTTGTAGGTTAAGGTGCTGGCAGACATTCCTCAGTAACAAGGCTATAAAACAGTAGAAAATTGATGCTTTATTAAAAAAAAATGTAAATAAGAGTTTTCCATCACTGACTTTGGGAAGACTTTCATTATTCAGGTGTTATTAGCTACACTGCCTTGACACACTGCAGTACCTCTAACTATTGGAGAGGTTAATGTGATGCTTTTACTAAGTTTGCTGTTGGCAGATGAGCATTTCTTTTAGACACTATGAGCATAGCCAGAAATGATAGAGTTGATGCAAGCTGGTTAGAATAAGAAGCAGATTTTATACTTTTTTTTTTTTTTTACAAGCAGCCCTACCAAAGGTCGCCTGTGTATGCACAAAAGTTTTCAAATTTCATGGTTTTGTAGGTCTCTACATCTTTTCAGAGTTTTAGGTTTTTTTAAATTCTTTTTTCAGTGAAGGACAAGCCTTCATGTTTATAAATATTAGGATTTACATTAAAAAAAAACCTCTCATTAATTGCAAAGTTTCAAATAGCTCTCATGTTAAAATCCCCAAACTTAAGCACACTTTAGCCTACACATATGTCATGGTGAGTTTAATGTATCTTTTTGTCTTGTATCTTTGTTAGTCATGTATTCTGTTTTCATGCGCAGATTTTGTGATGCTAATGTATTTTCTGACTTCATATAACAAGATTTAGAAAAAAGTATTTTGCTTCCAGCTTTCTGTGCTTTCTCAAAAAATTTTTCCTTTTGTTTGTGTAAAATATCGTGGTGGTCCTACTGGGAAGGAGAAGAATTAAAACCAACATGGTCTCACACAGAACCTGTGGGAACTGCTCTCTGTCTGAAGTAGGAAGTGGGTTGGGAGGAAAGGATACTATAATACTTGAAAAAATAACAGAAGAGACAAGAAAAGGAAAGGAAAGAAAGGTTTGTAAGGAGAGGTACCTAGGAGCAGAAATAAGTTTTTTCTTCTTTTTTCTCTAAGGTTTTATTCTCAGTCCCCTTGACTCCTCTTTCTCTTCTTTCCTTTCTCCCTCACTTCCTGCCTCCCTCCGCTTCCTTTCCAAAGCAAAAGGCAATTGAGCTTTATCAGGAGACAAACTTTAGCAAAGTCATTCTCATGACTCAATGGACTTTGGTGTACTGGTGGTGGTGATTGAGTCACAGGAAGTGTGTTCAATTCCAGATATCAAAAACTGATTTTCTTAGGACAGAACTGTGAGGTGTTTAGGTTTGGTGGAGGTTAGGAGAGCAACAAGAGTAAGTCTAATTCCAGCTAAGTCATTGAAAAGCGAAGACACAAAAATAAAGTAGAAAACTAATGTAAAAAAATACAAGGTCAGAAGCTTTGGTTTCCCTGCAGTGACTGTTCATATTTTTACTTCAGCAACCTCTTTTCCTGTTGAGAAAATTACTGCGTATTCCAGAAATGTGCACACATTATCTAATACTGCAGTATAAAATATTAACTTGATAACTAGTGCACCATTTTCCTCCCAGTCATCCCTTTCACTTCACACCAGGTTTTTTAGGTTCTATTAACAGCAGGAAAAAGAAATAATTAGTGTAGTACTAAGCATCCTCTTTTTCCTTGAAGCTCCACAGCAGCTGAAGATACAAAGCCCCCTTACAGAACAAAATCCAAAGTGATTCTAGTCAATCAGCAGTTTCCCAGTTGCTCTCATTTTGTTTCTGTGGATTGTAAAGATAACAGCATGGAAGATAAAAATAATTTAGGAAATAACTATGTTGCGAGCAATTGCACTTATATTACTTACTGAGCTTTAAATTAAGAATTTTCTTTAGTCAGTCTTCATTTTGCACTTCATCTGTTCGAAGTTTCTTGTTCTGAGTTCATGTGTGAAGATTTCCCAGTCTTAAAATATTAATTGTTCTGTATATAAAGTCATTTTGACGCTGAAATACTTTGTTGGCCTTACTTCAAAACCTCTTGCCTGAGAACACACAAAACTGCTTTGGGCTTTTTGCCCTGAAACGGCTTCTTTCACCCAGTGTGAAAGAGAACAATCCACACAGAGAGTCAAGGTATTTGGTTTATTTAGAGTCCTGTGCAGAAAACATTTCTACTCGGCAAATCCACAAAGCTAGCACAGTGATTATCTGAACTTTACTATATATTTTAGCAAAGTCATTAATGTTCATTGGCTGTAACTTACATAGTTCTCTCATTAATAAGTATTCTATCTTCTATTGCTTAAATGATTCTCTCTTGTGCTAATTTGTCCATATGCTCAGTTTCTTCTTCTGAGTTGGTGGGTTTCTTGGGCCCATGGTTTTGGTCATCCACTGCTGGAATTACCCTTTACCTACACTCATGAGTTGGCCTTGTTTGTTCCTCATATACTGGCTTTACCTTGGTTATTTTGCCAAGTGTCCTTGATTATTTGGCTCAGCATTCCATTGGGTTTGTGTTCATTTGATATAGCATCTCAAGTTTCTACTTTTCTATTCTGTCTTTACAGATGCAGCTACTGAGGCTTATTAAAGCTGCAATTACTGAAACATATTAAATATAATTTATTTATTTGGAAACTGCATGTCAGTCTTATAAAATTCACACAGTAAAACATTTTAAATTTTGTATCAAAGTGTTCAGAAAATTAAGAAAAATAAGCACTTCTGGTATTTATAGAAAAGAGGAAAATGAGAAGAAGAAGGAATTCAATGTTAATTGACAATTTTTAGAGTTCTGTAATTGCCACAATTTTTCTTCTCAACAGTACTGAGATTCATGCTCAGCAAAAAATAGATGTTCAGTTAAGCTTTAATTGACTCAATATTGCCTCTGAATATGATGGATGAACTCTTGGGAAATCATATGTGTTCTATAGAAACCTTTTGGTCATAGAATTGCAAAATTTCATTTTAAAAAAATGTTTGACATTTACATCTTCTGGAAATCAGCATACAAGTAATGCTTGCTTCTTTTTCATTGAAAACATAAAAAGAATTGTGTCAGCATTTTATAGATACTAATATTCTGATAATATATATTGAAAGCATTTAAGACAGTATTTTAATAATATTATTTTTTCACTATTTTCGTCATGAATCTTTGTTCCTTCCACTTTTGGATATAACAGGGTCTTGCTTCAAATGTGAATGTAACACACAATAATGGCAAAACAGAATGTTTGTTCTCTTGCTACTCCTGAGTGTCTCCCAGTCCAGCTCTTAGTGCTACACACACACGTTTGTTATAACAAGTAGAGTTGTTTTCTCACAGCCTAAAGACCCTGCTTATCTGATGCCCAAAAATTCCCATTCACCTCCACCATCCAAGCTCATGCAATTTAATACTTACATTTTCTGAGTCAGGGCAGGTGAGTTATACTGTGGTCTATTGTTATCCTATTATCAAGAATGCTTAAAGTGACCTTTTTTTAGTTAAGAAGAAAAGTAGAAACATGACTTTTGCTACTATGCTGTTACATTGCTAGGTTTGAGATGCTTGTTAATCTGCGAAATATTAAGTTACAATTTCCTAATAGAATCATCTATGTTACACATTCTATGCTATCGATTCCTAACAAAAGGATTAATATATTATTGTCTAAAGTACGCCATAGAGTTAATAAACTTCTTAATCTGGTTAATATATTAAGCTATCTTTATCTGTTTGATATATTTTCTAACTATGTCATCATAATATGATTAAGAAATTGTTGCCTGGGAACTTTCACATTATGCTCGTGAAGGCTACTCTTCTGCAAGGTTATATTAAATAACTGCTTTACTGTCAGCAATCTGATAACTATAGCACACTCACTATTTTTCCTTTCAGAAATAACTCTAGCCTAACTGGGCAGGAAAAAACTTAGCAAGGTAACAAGTAGAACTAAATTTACATATCCTGAAGAAACAGGAAAGTAGTGGTTCATTTGGCTTTGAAAGGAGTTGGCTCTGTCTACATTTAGAGCCCAGCCTTTTAGTTCCCTGAGTGTTTCTAAGGATTCCTGAACTTGAGGACATCCACCATGTCTATGGCTACTTAACAAGTTGTGAAGAGAAGATTGGTTTTGTATCTCTTCCTGTATATGTGGTGACAGCAAAAATTACTGGGTTTCACCATGTGTTTAACAATATAAAAGCAGTTGTAGAGAGATACAGACAATATCTCTCAAAAATAAGTGCCTTGGCATAGTGAAATAAGTTTCAGTTTAACCTGACTACTGACTACTACAGCTCTCTGATGCAACAGCAGCCACAACAACAAAAAAAAAAAAAGCCACAAGAAAAAACAAAGAAACCCAAAACCCAACAAAACCTACCAACACCCCCAGTAAAATCCACATTTCAACATCAAAAGAACAGAAAAATTTTGTACTATGAGTAAAATTTTTATACAGAAATTATCAGTGCATACTCAAATTCATGCTAAAGTGATTTGTATGTTTCTTAAAACTGATTCTTGGGCTGCTCGAGGTCTGCATACAGTTTTCCTAGTTACTTTTCATTTTACTATCAGTCTAAGTGATTGATCAGACAACAGTTAAATACCTGTTGATCAGGTATGGATTTGGTTTACCCGAGAATATGTATGTTGAACCTAAGTGATAAGGTAGGGGTTTTTTAAATTCATTTTTCACCTGTGGGGCATCATAGAAAAGATCAGTAGATAATCTTTTGCAATTAAAATGGGAGAGAAGAATACTTTCTATAGTTCTATTTTTAATCATTCTATCCATTCAGCAATTCAGTGTGCTGATAAAAAGCATTTTTTTCTTTATGTCTGAGGAAATAATAGTTCAAATCTGAAAACAACAGAAGAATAATTTTTATCTCTCAAACTAATATTTCAGCTGTCTGTCTTCTATATTCTACAGAAGTTAGTACCTCAACAAGCAGGTAAATTAAATTATTTTCAGGGGTTTATATATCTTGTATGATACATTATTTCATTGTAGAGCAATTATTTCTGTTATCCTCTGTAACAGCTATAAGGTTTGGGTTCAAGTTGGTTTGTATACCACCGCCTTGATAGTTTTGTTTCTTTCATGCCCATCATCTATGGTTTAATCTCAATGGCCTTATCCACAAAGCTGAAGGAATATATTTTCTTTAAGAAATACTGTACCACATAAACAGAAATAATCTGACTTCACCATCCTTTCACTGTTAAAAGCTGTAATTTAAATACTGATGTGGACCACTTCTTTAACCACTGTAACACAAAAGACGCATGAAATAATAGTTTGATTATCCATATATACACACTGAAGAAAATCTGTATTTCCTTTTAGGCTGTTAATTTACTAGAAGATTTTTGTGGCTGCCGAATGTTCAACTTAAATGTCTAAATATCACTGTTTGCTGAAGGGAATTACTTTGAAGAATGATGCTGATCCCAACAAGTGCAGATGTCTATTTCTATGCTCCAAAAGCCTCAACTAAAATTCACTTCCAGGAATGAATACTTCTAATCAGCTGCTTGCAAATAATAAAAGGACCAAGAATTTTTAACAGAAAAAAGATCCAAATAACCTATGAAGTGGAGGTAAAAATTATAAGGTACTAACAAGTCACAGATTTTGAAAGACAAAGTTCTCAGTTTTATCCAGATGAATATTTCAGATAGCTTTTTTTTGAGTCTTCTTTCAGATGGAGATGGTTTGCGAATTAGCTACCAATTAATTGAAAAGAGTAATAAAAGAAGTATATCTATTTCATCAATGCTTTTGTGACCCTTTCTACTATATTTACAGCTTTCTCCCAACACTGCAAGCCAATTTTTGGATATTTCTATGATTCAGTGGGCCGCGATACAGACATCAGAATTGCCTATTGAGTATTTTCCACTACTTGTACAAAGACTGTCCAGCAGTCAAGACTGTCACTGTTGGGCCCCTGGTAAAAGGAGATGCTCAGCATTAACAAAAATCATTCAGTTTGTCTTAAAACACTTTTATTCCCTTTTATTTGTATCTCAATAGGCTCAATTCTGCATATTTTCCTTAAATTAATGTCAGGGCCCTGAGTCCATCCCCCTTCCTGGAGGTTTGGTGCATGGCTTCAAGCTTTATCATTACCCTTTACTTTCTGTAACTATAATTGGATGCAGCAAATACAAACAAATTGCTGCCAGGTTTTAGAAATACCAAGTCAGATTAATTAAAATATATGTAATCTAATTCCTTTCTGTTGCTTATATAACAAAAATCATAATTTTGTGATTTTAGTTCAGTTGCAACAAAAGATTTCTTGAAAGTATTTTCCTGCAATAGCACAAAATGAAATCACTTTTCCTTTTTGCTTCTATGGAGCGCAAACAGGAAACTTCCTCACTGCAAATGAAAGTCTTGGCTTTAACTTAGTCAATTATTTTTGAAATACCTGTTAGAGCAAGAATCACATCTCACTTCCTCTGTGAGCCAGAAAAGCAATTAACCTTGCAAAAAACTGTGCCCTTCTTCATCTGCTTGAAACACCAACCAAATTCTCTCCTTTGAAGTATCAACAGAGTTATTAAAGTATTCCAGAATCTTCAAACAAGGAAGTTTCCAGTGTGCTGTGTGGCATTCCTTGCTTTTTGCCTGAGATTTTTGAAATCTCCCTGAATTCCACTTGCATTCCAAGATGCAGAAAATAGCTCAGATGTAAGCTCCAAATCAACTCTCTGCTTCAGCCATGCTCACCCTGCATTCATCATGTCTTTTTGGTCATTTTGGAGCATACTTCTCCTATGCTGCGCTAGAGACCTCTCCTCTCTTGCACAAACCCACGATCACATTTGTCAAATTTCTGATAATGTCATGAAATTATCACCTTTGTCCGTCTCCAGTCCTCATGCTACATCACCAAGTGTTCTCAGACCTTTGCAGAATAAACAGGTGGCTTGTCTCCTGTGATTCCAGTTGGCTTATAAAAATTAAATAAATTCAGAGAAGCTTCAGTGCAGCACAAGAGTTACAGAGGCTCAAAGTAAGACAGAAGGGAACTACACCAGCAGAAACTTTGTACCAACCACAGTATTTTTCTTTTCTTGTCTTGTGAACTACTGTGGTGTAGTGCACAAATCAGTGCAGCTGATGAGGGAAATCTTATGTTTCTGAGGAAAATGAAGTGAAGAACGAAAGCCAGGTGTGATGGGAGATCAGTGTGACAGAAGGACAGGGAAAGACGTCCTGAAATGTGACAGATGACACTAGTATGTTTTTGCTAAATTACCCTTTTGAAGAAGTAATGTCTTCTTTTCAATTACTCTTCGTTTCTTCTTCTCTACCATTTTACTTTAAAAAAAGGTTTCAGAACAACTGCCTCAAAACAAAAATAAAAATTGAACGGTGAAATTTTTTATTGCTTGTTCAAACTGATTGAAAGTGGCATCGACTCCCCCTCAGGAGGAAGGACCTACCTGTTAAGAATCAGATTAAACTTTTTAAGAGAATAAGCATTCAGCAGTTTGAGCAACAATTTGACCCATCTGCCTTCCCCAGTGATGTTTCTCTTCCCCCTGCACATACAGATCTGACTGACAGGTTACTTTTTTTAATGCTCTATCTCCTGGGCTGTAAGGCTTCCAGCAACTGCAATCACATGAAAATTAGAGATCCTGTCCACTGCTTGCATTTTTCTTTCTCTCTTTTTTATCAAGGATTTGGACCATCAAGCCCTCTTTTTTAAGCAGTTTAGTCTCAAAAAAGATTTCAGAAAGTGAAATACTTGCACCTGTTCCACTGTTATTTTTCTATTGTCAGTTTGTTCTATCGCTGCATAAGGGTTTGCAGCCAATTCTGCAGAATATCTTCCAAGTAATACCTAAATAAAATTTTTCAAACTTTTTTTTTTTTAATTGTAAAGAAGAGGGGTGGCTGCAGTATGCATGTGTATCAAGAATTCTTGCTGTGGTAACTCTTTCTGCAACTGCGAAGCATAAAGCTAAAAGAAAGTACTGGAGCCATTTTATTTTTAGGAGAAAGCAGAAATTCACCAGAATATAGTGGCAAGTGTAAAAATGTATGGAAGAAATTACTGCAAATCTCAACAGTCTTGAATCTTTCAAATTAATATTTCACTTAAGATTAATATAATACCAGATGTAGGGACCCTTCTCTGTTCAGAGTTTGAGCATTTGTCAGATGAAAGTTGGAGTATTGCCCTGAGTGCACAAACAGAGAACACCTGTCTTCCAAATAAAATTTGGGAATTTTGGTGCATGAGAATGAAGAGCATTTAGTTTTTCTTCTGGCATTTTTCTGTCCTTTGTCCTTTGGCTCAGCCTAGACATAGGGTTAAATTTTAAAGAATAAAATCCTGACTTGTAGTATGAATGGGTCTGAAGAGAACTATGCAAAAGAAACCAAGGGCAGTTGTAATTTCTCTCTGGAGGATTATTTTTATTTTAACCAATGGAAGGGATGGCTTGTCCATGTGACTGCCTAAAATTAAGGTTGGGACAAACAAAAAAATCTAGAATTTCAACTGGAAAAGGGCTGGATAAAGACTGACAAAGTATGGGTGTAAGGAAACATAGCACACATATGGAGTAAGGAATCCGTTGTTAGTCCAATTTATCTTTTAAAGATTGAATTGTCTAAATTGTCTAGCTAATACCTCATTAATAGTGAAGCTAATTCTTGAACACAATTTTCTAATATCTGTCTCTTTTCTCTGTCATCTATTCAATGTCCTTCTGGCTCCAAATGCTGTCAGTTACAATCCTCTTCAAGAAGACTCGGGGACAGGGAGGTAGTAACAGCTTTCCCCTTATTCTTTTGTATTGTAGCGATCACAAATCATATTCAAGACGAAGGCTGCTGGCTTTAATTTTCCTTAGGGGAAGAAAAACAACACACAGACAGTTTTAATATGATCACTCTGACTGTTTCCCACTACACTAATCTAACTTGTCAAAATGTGGAGACATATTTAAACATTTTGTTGGTTTCCTCTTATCTTTCCCATTAAGATTATCTCTGCAACATCTACTGTATTGATCACTCAGTACACATAAGCACCATAAATACAAAACTAGCCTTAGGATTTATTGCAGCAGAAAGACAGAAATTCATATTCACATTTGAAAAGGCTATTTCCAAGGGTAGCCTTATGCAAAATTGTCCCTCAGGAGAGCAGTAATTGGAAGCTCAGGTCTATGATCTTTCCTTGTATTTCTTTGTACATATTTCCTTATTTCCCATGTTCACTGTAAGAAGTGGTATCTAAGAAATCGCATGGGAAGAGAGTTTTGAGAAACATCATACCACGTGCTGAGCCCTTTGTCTTATGCTCAGTCATCTTCCTTGAAAAACATACAGAACAAAATATGCAATTCTAATTCCATGCCTCAGGATACAAAATCACCTTGGGCACTCTAACTCTGGGGGACTTTATGAAAATAATCATAGAGAATATTTTGATGTGCATTCTGAAAACATCCTAACAGCTTGCATTGTGTTTGTGTGGCAAAGTTTTGGTAGTGGGGTGCTGCAGGGATGTATTATGGGAGAAGATGCCAGAGTTGCCCCCATGTAGAACACAGAGAGTTCTAGCCAGCTACAGGATGGAGCTGCTTCTGGCCAAGGCAAGTCCATCAGCAGCAATGGTAGTGCCTCTGCAATAAGATACTTAACAAGAGGTAAAAACCACTGAGTAGCAGTGGCTGGGAGAAAAGAGTGAGAATGTGTGAGAGCAACAGCTCTGCAGACATCAAGGTCAGTCCAGAAGTGGGGTGGAGGAGGTGCTCCATGTGCTGGAGCTGAGATTCCTCTGCAGCCTGAGATGAAGGCCATGGTGAGGCAGGCTGTGCCACTGCGGCCCACCAAATTCCATGATGGAACAGATATCCACTGGAGCAGTTAGTTCCTTAAAGACCGTACGCTAGGGAAAGGACCCATGATGAAAGTTCATGTAGAAATGTGGGCTATGGGAAGGATTCTCTCTGGAGAAGTCAATGAAAGATGGTGTCTTGTGGGTGGAATCCCACACTGGAACAGGGGAAGATCATGGGGAGGAAGGAATGGCAGAGACACAGCATTATGAAATGACCACACTTCCCATTCCCCATCCCTCTGTGCCACTGGGTCAGGGGAGGAGGTAGAGAAATTGTGAGTTGTGAAAAGTTGAACCCAGGAAGAAGAGAGGAGTGGGAAGCAGTGGCGTTTAGATTAATTCTTATTTCTTATTATCCTACTCTGATTTTGATTTGCCATAAACTAAATTAAGTTTTTGCATCACCTCAACCTTGAGAATGGTATTAACTTTCATTATGAAAGATGTATTAAGGCATTTAAATTCCTCATGCATTTTACATATGCTTTTGTATGCAAATCCAGCCTTTCCTAGATATTTCTGGAAAATAAATTTTAGCATTTGAGAGCTGAAAATTCAATGATTTTTAGACCGTTCTGTCAAGTAGAGGAGAGTGTACGTGGCCCTACATCCCTCAAATGACATCAAACTCTTCAGCACCAAAATGTACACCCCAATACCAAACAAGAAACCTTTGACTATCCATAAGAGATCAAAAGTAACAACTAGAGGATATCTAAGGAAAACAGGTGAGTTCAAAAGCAATACTCCTGGTTTGTCTCCTTGCAGCTACAAGGATTTTGAAGACACACCAGTGGAACTGCACATTTCTTATTTCATATAGACAAGTGAATAACACTATTTCTGTAACGTGGTGGAAAGGCTTATTTTTTCAGTAGCATTTCTGAATGAGAAAAGCTGATTTCAGCTGCAACAGGATGTATCTAGCTACCTCTTTTATTTTTACAATAAGAGAAATGAACTAGATACAATAAAAGTTCTCAGGATTAAAATTCAGCCATTTTTCGTTCAACTATTCAGCTGGAAAATGTAATAAATTACACAGTAATTTTCATATGTAACTTGTTGGAGGGAACACAGGCAGAGACTAGTTAAGAAATAACTTTCCAAGGCTAGGTAGCAATGTGCTTAAAACAGAGAAAGTACCTTGAGAACAAATTAAAACATGCATCAAGTAAGCAAAATATTTCTATACTGAATTTAGAAAGAAAAAAAAATATTCTCATGGTCCAAGGCGTTTTTCTTGGCAGATATTTTCTTTAAGAGTGATTCTGCTTTCAATACAGAAAATAGCACAAAATGCAAAAACATGCTGTCTTTTTCCTTTCTTTCTTTCTTTTCCCCCATCCTTTGTTATTCTCTATGCCTAAAATTAACTTTAATTATTATTATTATCTCAATGTAATTTTGAAGATTTGCTTTGTCTTCAACTTTTGACCTGCAGGTGACATTATTGTTGGAATTTTTTTCACATTTTTAAGCAGTGAAATCTTATACAGTTACATTCTAGACTTCTCTTTCTACCGAAAATTTTTCTTTTTTCTCAGGCTGGAATGAGAGACACTAATTTTCATCCCTTATTTTCAGAACGCTGAATCATGCCACTGGGTACAAAATTATGTCGTAATGTTGGAACTACTTTTTGCTTATTTAATACCTAACATATAATACCAAATAGTTCACATTGCTACACATTAAGATTAAATATGTGGAGATTTGTGATCCTTTGTTCAGCTCAACATGCAGAGCTCGTGACTTTCCTGAATGCTACTCTTTAATTTACATGACCTAGACAGTCAGGTAGTACTTAAAAAGCCATGGAATAAATACTTATATACAGTGGATTTATAGAAGATTTGTCCTTATGTGTTCCAGGTCATATGACGGATAAAATTTTGCTGTGCAACTGTGCAAGATATGGTTGCCATAACCACCTTGAGCATGTAATTTTTCTAGATGTAATCGTCTGCCATCAATTACTGCAACACTTCTTTTCTCCCAAGGGAGTGTACAGCAAACCCAACAAGAGTCAATAGAATATAGTATTTTAAAAGAGTTGTGCATATGGTGGTAAACTGTAACGAAGAAAGCTCTGTACATGTGAAAAACATCACTGATATACTAAGGACTGCTCTAAGAAATGCAAAGTTCACTGCTCTTTTTAATTATAAATCCCAAAAGTTACAGATTACCACTTTGACTGTGGACTGCCCTTTTATTTAGACACTTAACCATTAGGCCTAGTGTCCTCTGTCTTTACAGGTAAAAACTCAAGTGATTGCAGAGCTTTGTTTCTTACAGACTGGAGGTGAAAATTATATAGAGAATTACCAGCTGTAGCTCAAAAAGCAACAGACCTGCTAGTGTTTGGTGGGCTGGAGGAAGCAGTGAAAGGATGTAGTGAAAGTAGATGTGAAAGTATGAGAGTGTCATAACAGAGGCTCTAACAAACTGGCTACCAGGAGCTGTAATACAGACACAGACTAGAAGGAATTCTTTGCTCATTCCCATTGAGATTAACTCCATGGAGCAATATCCTCATGTATTCCTTGAAAATTTATGCCACCAGTCTTCCTGTTTGCTAGTCCATCTCATTACTCATGAGGTAACACTGGACTAAAAGCTAAGAAGCAGCTGAGCTAACAGACTCAGCAGCAGGCTTATTAGCAGTCAAAAACTAAAGACAGAAAGTAGAAAGTGGTGAATGCCAGGTGAGTGTCCTGGGTTGGAGAATCTTAAAGATGATCTAATTTCAGCACTCTCTGTCAAGAGCAGGGACACCTTCCACTCCACCTCAAAGTAAACATATTTTTCCTAATATCTAAACAAAACATACACTCTCTCAGTTTGAAGCCCCCTCCAAATTCCCCCTTATCCTGTCTCACGTACTCTTTTAAAAAGTCCCTCTCCAGCTTTCTTGTACGCTCCCTTCAGGTACTAGAAGGCCACAATCAGGTCTCACCGAAACCTTCTTCTCTTCTCCAGGCTGAAAAATCCCAATGGTCTTAACCTTTCCTCACAGGAGAAGAGATCCATCCCTCAAATCATCTTGGTGTTCCTCCTCTGGACTCAGTCCAACAGGTCCTTCCTGTGCTGGGGACCCCAGAGCTGGAGGTAGTCCAAGTGGAGGTCTTACAATCACACATATAAATTGCTTAGTGGAAGATGAAGTCTTGCACAGAGCCCTGTAGTGGGGCACAGAGAGTAAGAAAAAGGATAACATTTTAACATCTTTGGGGTTTTAACATTTGAGAAAAATATTGTATCTGTATTAATATAATGAAAAAATTCAAAATATTGAAGTTTCAAAGAAAGTGATCAAATGAAGTGGGGTTTAATTTTCTAAGTGGCCAGTATGTTCCCCATCGTTTGTTGGTTTTCATGCTAAGCGCACAGGGCATCAACAAGCTGCCTGGAAAGATAAGCCTTGGAACTGAGACCACAAACTAAAATGACCTGTATCTTCAGAAGTGTCTCTATAACAGAATTAATATTCATTTGAACTTCATGTTTATGAGTTTATGATAATTTTGTTATAAATATTTCAGTTATGAAATTGTTTGGAGTTATTACTCTTTGGATGCAATTAAGTATGATACATCTAATTCTAAGAATTTTTTTTCCTTTGCTTGTAAAAGTTATTTTGTCCAGCTTAGTCTTTTGTGTTCTCTCAAAGGGCTGCTTTCTGAACAGAGCAGTTTGCTGTCTCCGAGACTTGCCTCACCTCATGGGAACTGGGGCAGTTTTGCCTCCATCCTCTGGCCAGCTCAGGGTCCCCTTGCAAAGGGCTTGATCCACTCAGATGTTTTCAGCAGTGTATGCTGGGCATGAAATACTCACATACTTTGATTAAATCATCTGTGATTCCTGTATTTAACATCGGTATATAGTTTTCTAAGTAGTTTTCTTCCCTTCTGAAATGTATTTCCAGCAGCAGATTTGGGTACATGTTGTATCTATTATCTGGGAGTAGAAAGGAATCAGGTCTCTGCACCACAAACTTGCCATAGACTTACAAATACTCTTTTTCATTGAAAATGTGTTTCCTTGCTCAGTAGGTATATTTTTTATTAATAGAAATAAGACAATTGCTGCATGAAGTCACTCTCCCACACACTGTCTGCAAATAACCATTGTGGCAGCCCTGCTTGCAACAGCAATCACTGGCTTTAAGGGCTCCAAGGAGCTGCAAAAATATTTTCTGTGTCTTGAAATGTTGTAGAAATATGATGGGGGTTTTCATGTACCTAAAATAGATCCATACAAATTCTCAATGAGTCCCTGGTATGAGTATTTCAGGGAAAAGCAGCAGTACACCCACAGCAGCATGTGTGGGTAGGTACCTCTGGATTGACAGCAAATCTCAAGTCATTTGAGACTTTTACTCCAGTTTATGGGTGAGAGATATGGTGACCAAAGCTAAAGGTGGTCTTGTGTCAGCAGTTCAGACATGGGAACTGTGCGACTTTTCCAAACCCTGATATCAAACGTGTCACAGAGTAGATGTTTTGCCAGATTCAGTTCTAGTCTCAGGCTGATACAATCAGACCTATTGGCCTCTTTGTCCCCCTCACTCACTAATATGGTTGTACAGATATTCATCAACTTCTCTTCATAAATAGAGGTAACAAAACCTTTATACATGTATCTATTTAGCAAACTTGAGCCTAAAAATGTAAGAAAAAGATACACCTTCAATTTCACTTTCTTTAGATACCTGAGAAATAACGACTGTTTCAGGTGATTTTCTGGATTTATATGGGATAATGACTAGAAGGCCTATGTTTGTGTGCTATTGGTAAAGAGGAAAAAATGAAGGAGCAGCTGATAAACAGTGTTTAGGAACTGGCTGTTTTTCTAAACTGAGGTCCCAAGGAAGATCATTAAAAAACATGTAGGATATTAGAAGTTCAAACTTTGGCTAAAACTCAGTAATCTCTAATTAATGAGTGGTATGAGATCTGTTCCAGCATTTGGAATGCCAGCAGCTATAGACCGTCCAAGCTTGAAGTAATTATTGAACAATATTTGGTTAAGACATAAATTAAAATAGGTAGCTTTCAAGAGAAAGGAGATAGCAATTCGTTACGATTTCCTATCCTTCCTGTACACAATGTCATATAGATACACTTTTTCTGTCACAGATAGAGAGGCATTAATTATGGGTGCTGACCATCTATGCTAATCTGCACTTTTTGTTTCACATAATAATTTGTGTAACTTTCTACAACCAACTGAATACTATTTTATTTGCAAGGAACACTATTCTGAAAGGTCACCTCTCTAAACTTAATTATACCGAACAATCAGAAGGCAAACACCTCTCCCTTACTAAACTTGTGCTCTGCAAGATACAAGATTATCCTCCAGCACTTTTTCCTTCCAAATTTGAATTATCTTGAAGTAAGTGTGTATTCGTAATAAAAATAATCCATTATTGATAGGGGAAAAAAATGAGAGAAATGTATCTCATTATTTTTGAGAGAAAGTCTTTATAGATTTGTTTATTATAGAATCCTTAAATCTTTCTGTAGAAGAAAAATCTTTCTGTAGAAGACACAGAATGACCCCATAACACAACAGAATATTGTCAGTATCATCAATTAAAAAAAAAAAAATCATTCATTATATTCTTATTTTCATTCAGAAAAATATTTTTAAATTATTTATGTAAAACATAAATTAAAAATAAATTATGTAAAACAGTATTTATGTGGGGGTGGTAATCAAATTTTCACCACATTATGAATTAAAAATTAAGACTACAGATAAAGTGATTCAACCTGCAAAGCAAAGGAAGGCCAAGATGACAGCACCACAAGCAAAATTCAAGAAAACATATTTGATCAAGTTCTTCTGAAGCCTGTATAAATTACTTTGGTTCTCTATCCCCATATTTGTATAACTGAGAAGCAGCCATGAAGAAACTGAGTTGTGGTGATTTCAATGTGGTTAGAATGAGCCCACAGAAAACATAATATGAACAAGAGAATTATAACATGACTCCTCTATGGTGATACAGGTCGACTTTTGTTTTCTGTCGTCACTTACTCATCTTTCATTGCCTTACATTTCAGGTTAAAAAGAGGGCTTTTATTTCAGGCCTGCTTAAACTTTGCTTTAGTAATACCTTTAAGATATTTGAGAGCAAAACTGTAGAAAGTCTAAGTAGGATTAAAAACATTTGGGGTTTTATGGTATGCCTACATACCATATATTCAGACTAGAGTTTGGCAACACTACTTAGTCTTCCAAATGCATTGATTGTTTAGTAAGATGAGATAAGTAAGAACAGTAAAACTTCTGGTTTTACAGATACTATTTTCCATCCTCGTTAATGTGAACACATATCAATTATCATCTGAAGAGGTTAATGTCTGTGTCACTGAGGGACTGGTTGTGTAGAGCAATCTGGTAAAATGGGCCTTCTTTCATATTTTTGAGTGCTTGAAAGCCCAGAGAGACTAAATCTGCAGCTTAACTACGGGCTAGATTGTAGGGTTTCTTGTTAAGATAGCTGAACTTTTTTATGTGGGTAACCACTCTGCATGTTCCACAAAAATGGTGCAAATACAATTTTGGAGTTGATGTGGAGTGGACAGTAGTGTTCACTAGAAATGAAGAAAGTAAGGAGCCTTGTCATGCTGCACTCAAATACTGTCAAATAAAAAGTAGGGGGAAGAGAGAGAGTTGTACTTGGAAAACACTGGTAACCTCATTACTATTATTTGCTAAGTGTAATTGCTCTCAATAAACCAAAACTCATGTAACAAACACACATCATTGACACAACAATAGCAGCTGGAGAGAAAGGAGGATGAGAAAGACATGAACTTGTTTTGTGTTCTGAAAGGTAATTTCTTCCACCTAGAACAAACAGAGAAAGAAAAGGAGAAGCTTATTCTACCACTGTCAAGTTGCAACAAGAAATTCATGGAATGAACTAATCTTGTATTCCATCTCAATGTGACATGTCTCTTAGGGAGAAAAAAACCCATACACAATTCCACCCCCCCCCCCCCCCCCGCCCCAGCTAAACAAAAAACCCCAAATCAAAACAAAAACCAACCCCCTACAGGCCACACTTTTCTCAGAATTCCACTGATTTGTCATTGGTTTATTATGAGATGAAATAGGCACTGACTCAATGTGTTACAAATATGTGTCTGAGTCTTTAAAACCAATGTAAAGCGAGTCAACCAATAATCCTGAATAGTCTGTACAGTCATATAGACTTAACATGTTTACAGCTGTCAGGGTTTATGGGTGGATTTGGTATTCACTCAGACATAATTACCTCAGTCTAAATCCTCATGCCTTTTAGATACAAGATGTAACATTGAAGCTAGAAAATAATTTCTTGCCAAAATAAATTATGAGTGGCATCTTACCGAGCACCTATGAGCCTCAGATGGTCAAAAAGAAATTGTTTTACTACAACTCTAATTCGTTCTACTTATTCCCCCATCTGCACCCACAGTTAATTAATGCTTTACCACAAGCCACACTTCTCTTTCCATTTCTCTGAGTGCATACACTGCTGCTGAGAGGAAAAAAAATTTAAAAATAGTGCAATTCCTGAATGAGAGAACAGTGTTAAAAAGCATCTCTCTGAGCCTTTAGTCTCTGTTCTGAACAATGTGACACAAACTACACCGTGTGGAAAGAAGACACTGGGTTTCTTTGAATGCTGTTTTTGTTTCCTGAAGGAGCCATGGAGAACTTGGCACCAAGTTCGTGCAGTGTAGATGTAATGGTTCTCACTTCCACCAAGTTAATTACTTGGGCGGCAATATATCATCTAAGCTCAGGTTCTGCTACCAGGTAATTACCACCTTATAATTAACTAACTCTTCAAAATGGTTTAGTCTCTGGCTTTGCATCATTTGTAATTGAATCCACACCACAGAAATAAGTCATTTTCCGTAGGTCTTAGAGTCAAAGGGACAAAGAACTTGTATATCTAAAGCTGAAAATAAGAATACAACTACATGAGCTTATCTTTCAGCTGGTTTCCAGCCTTTCTGGATTGTGACCAGTGTTGCTACTTACAACTTTTCATAGAATCATAGAATGGTTTGAGTTAGAAGAGACCTTAAAGTTCATCTCGTTTCAACCCTGCTACTATGGGCAGGCACATCTTCCACTACCACCTTGCTCAGAGCTCCAGCCAGCCTGCTCTTGAACACTCCCAGGGATGTGGTATCCACAACTTCTCTGGGAAACCTGTTCCAGTGCCTCACCTCCCTCACAGTAAAGATTTATTTCCTAATATCTGATCTAAACCTACTGTCTTTCAGTTTGAAGCCATTCCACCTTTATTGTGTCACTGCATGCTCCTTTAAAAAGTCTCTGTCTGTCTTTCTTACAGTCTCCTTTCAGGCACTGGAAGGCTGAAATTAGGTCTCATCAAAGCCTTCTCTTCTCTAGGCTGAACAATCCCAATTCTCTCAGCCTTTCCTTGTAGGAGGTGTGCTTCATCCCTCTAATCATCTTGGTGTCCTCCTCTGGACTTGGTACAATAGGTAGATGTCTTTCCTGTGCTGGGGACCCCAGAGCTGGATGCAGCATTCCAGGTGGGATCTCACCAGAGAAGAGCACAGAGGCAGAATACCCTCCCTTGCCCTGCTGGCCATGCTGCTTTGGATCCAGCCCAGGACACAATTGGCTTTCTGGGCTGCAAGTGCACATTGTCAGCTCATACCCAGCTTCTCATCCATCAACATTCCCAAGTCCTCCTCAGCAGGTCTGGCATCAATCTGTTCATCCTCAGCTGATGTTGATACTGGGAGCTGCTCTGATCCACGTGCAGCACCTTGTACCTGGTCTTATTAAACCTCATGAAATTCCCATGGCCCCAGTTCTTGAGCTTGTCCTTGATCCCTTCATCTATGTCATTAATGAAGATATTAAATAGCACTGGACCCAGTATGGACCCCAAAGGGACACGACTTGTCTGTGTCCATGCCATTGCCCAGGTACTTAGTTTGCCAGGTAATGACTGAATGAGTGAAATGCTTGCAAGCAGTTGAACTTGCCGAGGATTAAACTATCCATTAAGGACATTGGTGGACTGTTGAGCTCATTCTTCCTCTTCATCAATGTGCTTAAAATAAGTACGTATTCTGTTACCGATCAAGAGTACAATCTGATGGTGTCTGATCAGCATGGGCTCTGTCTTGAAGAACAGAAGAAGTGTTTCCATCATGGCTAAAGAAGAGTCTCCTCAATCTCATGAGCTGCTGCGACCTCTCTATGTCTAACCTATGTCTAACCAAGGGAAAAGAGCAATCACGACATGTTAAATGCCAAAGCTTCTTAGGTCTTGAAGCCCTAAATTCCTGCATAACAGGTAAGAAAGGAAACCCAAATAAATAAATAAAAAACCCACCCGTATTTTAGGGCATTTTAGTGGCATTAGGTGTCAGAAGGACTGATTTTCTTCTGCACACTGAGAGCTCCATTTTCAGCATGAAATTAGAGTTATAAATTTTGACTGACGTGGGGGGACCCACAGTAGAGAAAACAATTGAGAGAAGAGTCTTAACAGACATCTCTCAACTCAGCATTTGCCAAGGAAATGTTAACCTTTTTTATGGCATACAAAATTATTTTGAAGATCCCTGTCTCAGATTCTGTGCTCTGCCTTGTCCTTTTATTCATGAGTATGGACTATATTAAGCAGCAGATCATCTACAAGAGAGGTATTGCAGCATTCAGGTTGTATCCAATTTGCTCAGGAAGAACCTGTTAGAAGGAGTCATAGCTTTCAACTGCTCCAAAAAGCTGTTTTTCCTTGCTGGAGTATTGTAGCAATAGAAAGACCAGCCCTTGCTTGGTTTTCAGCCAGTATAGAATTACAAAAAATCAGACCGAGCATGCAAAACTGTTGGGAGACTGGCACCGGAATCAAGAGACTATTCGATACGAGTTAGCAGCTTGTTCTGTTTATTGCTTGATTCGTATTCCTTATATATGATCCTAAAGTCAGTTTTCTTATATACCATTCTAATTATAACACATGCGGTCAGTGATACTATAATTGGTTACAAAGCCTTATAAAGCCAAATAACTATTAGGTATAATCACTAAATCATGCGCTTCATGCTAATTATTTGTGGTTTAGCTACATCTTGTTGTTACATAACATCTGCCATGGCCCAGCGCCCAATTGCTTCCACTATCAGCTCACAGATAGTTCAAGGACTCTCGGCTTGGTTTGAGCTCAGCGTTCATGCTAGCTCAGAGTCCAAGTTAGGGTTGTGCAGGCCTTTCAGGGACCCATGTCCCAGCGATGCGAGACACCCCTCTACACAAAACTGCTACAAATTCACTGTTTTCATGTACAGCACATGGAGCTGGCCTCAGGCAGTCTGGCAAATCTGGCCCTGTCCAACAGTCAGTCTCTAAAGGCTGGCACATGGTGTTGAGTTTGGCTCCTGGGGAGCTTTTTCTCCATGGTGAGGCAGTAGAGAAAAAGGTAGGGAGAAAGGAGGCAGATTCATCTATACATGGAGACTGAAACTTATGAAGACAATGGAACGAATTGTAGTTTCTACATTAAAAGGTGCCGCAATAACACCCCAGACAAGAGCAAAAAGATTGATCACTAGCCCTACCACTTGAGAATAATCTGGGGCATGGGATTTTGTCATGTGCTTTTGTATTATTTCTGCAAACAAGAAACACACATCTGGGATTCTACTGCTCTTGAGGCAGAAACTGTTCAAAGTACCGTGACCCCCATACGCTAGGGAGTATCTCTTCATGCTAGATGTCTAACTTAGCAACAGGAAAACTGGGAACAGAAGAATTTAGTAAGAATATCATCTTTAACTTCTCTTCATATCTGATGTCCAGGATATAAACATTTTAATTAATTAATTAACTTTTTCTTTTAGTCAGATGCCCTGCTTTGGCTTGTACTTTGGAAAAACCCCTCACTGAAATGAACAGTAAAATGCAACAATATCCCTACCTGCCTGTTCTACTCTTTTTTAAACTAGGTGGAAAACAGCTTTCACAATGCCTGAGCAAAATCTAATACAGATCATATCTAGTAGCCATGATAAGAAGAAAGAGATCTTGATTCATTGAAGCATCAATATTTCCAACTATACTGAAAACTGAAATAGGATTTCAGGCAAAGGACAGCATTTCCCACAGTTGGATGCTTTGAAAATTTATCTCTGAATAGTTCTTCCAGCTGCTAGTAGTAAAGATTGAGTATCTCAGGTTATATAATCACACTTTCACCTATATTGTCCTTTATTCGGTCGTTCTAAATGGAAAAGATTGCTTATCAGTGTGCAGGAGTTTTCCTATGTAAAAACCATTAGGCAGTAGTCTCAGCAGTTATTAATCACTCAAACTCCAATGTTTCACTGCTGATTTAAATTAGCTGAGGATATGCTTCATCCTGTTTCTTACTCTATCTATGCATAAATCCCAGTGCACACATATTATCTATTCCACTGAGCCTATCAAAGTGTCAGAGACTTCAAATGATACAGAAAAAAAATCTTCAAACAGAGAAGGTAACAGTCTGCTGAACTTCTGCAAAGGAGTTTCAGACAGTAGAAGAGTGCATTTGGAGAGAGAAAAAAAGCTGGATGCCAAGAATACCAAATTTAACTTTGATCTGCTTCATATCAAAGAGCACACATATTTTAATTAGATCTTAGGCTCAAAAATATTATTGCGCTGCCAGACAGAATTAGAAACATTTAGTGTTATCTTGCAGGAACTTGGGGATTTCCACACTGACAGAAGAGCATTAATTACAGTAAGTAGTGCACCATAGATAGCTATATTTTTGAAAAATTTTCAATGTGCTTAGTGTTCATGCCTTTCACCAGATTGAGAGCACTACAGAATGCATTTTTATTTACTGACAAAACAAATCATGGCATGACCATTAGCTATGTAGGTTTTCTTATGCTGCAAAATACTCACAACTGCAGAGTAAACATGTATTTATATAAGTAAGTTTTGCAATCCTTGAGTTTGGATAAGAGAGGAAAAGTTTGTATAGAGATGTGATATCTTTTATGAGATTAGCTGAAAGAGCTAATAAGAAGTAAGACATACTATGAGAGTGAACTACCTTCATCACTGTACTGAACCATTGAGTGTCACATACTACTAATAGTCGTAAACTTCAGTCTACGTAAACTTCAGTCTACGTAAACATCATAAATCTATTGAATAAGACTGGAAGGAATAACCTTAGAAGGTAAACAAATTCATGCAGTCAACATATTAGGCACAGGCTAAGTGAGAAGCCATTTGGGGAAACCTCAAGCCAGCCTTCTTACCATATCATACCTCAAACCGTGCTCAAGTTGTCTTAAAAATAACTTTGATGTTCTGTTGAAACCTTGATGTTGACATTCTATTAGAAAGCTGCTTCAAATCTTTCTTTATATAACATTTCAGTCATTCTACTAATCATAGCCATCCCATACCAGTATGCTTCCATGCTGTCATGACTGAGGTTTTTTTCTGGTTAAATACCTCTCCCTTCTCCTCTAAGTACACAATGAGTACTTAGAGAATCTCTTCCAGCTTGATTTTGTTGAACTAAGGAAGTCAAGCTCTTGTAGTTTCCATTTGTATGTAACACTCCCTCTGTAACCTGATTACCTTTAAATGTCTTCAGGTGAGAACCTGTTCTGAGTTTGTCTTTCTTCAAGTCAGCAGAACAGTATTATCCAGAGAATCTCATAACATTTTCACCATCCTGCCTACAATAGCATTAATACCCTGTTACTGCAAACAGATCAGATACCAATCCCTAAAATTCATTTAGTAATTTAGTTCAGAACTATAACATGACCCACTGTTGCTTCGACTTTGCCCATTCTCTCATCCTTCTAACTTTATTTTTTCCTGAATGAACCTGTTCCATACTTATCATCAGTTTCCCTCTGCAATGAATCAAAAATGCTATTGCATTTTTAGGGAAATCAATTATTTCTGGTTGATACAAGTTAGCCTCAGTAATCCCTTTTTTTTTTTTCATTGAACCCCATCTTATTTTGTTAGCTTCTGTATAGCTCCAACTTTTCATCACACTGTAGTCTAAACCATTAAAAAAGTCTGAAATTAAAGCAATGAGTTTTTAGTTGTTTGTATGGGGGTTTTTTTTCCCCTTAAATATAAGCTGTATTCTGAGGTCTCCCATAACAGTAAATGACCTGTCTCCTAACTTGAAGTTGCCTCTCTCCCTCTTTTTTCTTATCAAAGCTACTGACACAAATATATTACAGGTGCACATAAAAATTCTGAGTTACTGGTGGGTTTATAACTGGTTTTAGCTACTTAACGTCCCTTATAAGTTATACAGCTGTCGGTTCTATCCTGGTTTCAGCTAGGGTAGAATTAGTTTCCTCTCAGTAGCTGTTACAGTGCTGTGTTTTGGAATTGGAATGAGAATGGTGTTTTGGATTCAGAATGAGAAGGGTGTTGATAACACTCTGATGTTTTGGTTTTTTTTAAGTCATATTTATCCTAAGTCTCATGCTCTGCCAGTGAAGAGGTACATAAAGAAAACTGGGAGGGACCATAGCTGGGACAGGTGACCTAAACTGACCAAAAGGATATTCCACACCATAGAACATCCTGCCCAGTATATAAACTGGGGGGATTTACCCAGAAGGGGAGCTGACCTGGGTTCAGGAAAGGGGTCTGGCATCGGTCAGTGGGTGGAGAGCAACCGCATGGTGCATCGCTTAATTTTTCCTTTTCATTTTTATTAATATTATAATTTACCATTATTACCATATTTTACTTTATTTTCATTTATTATGTATCTCAACATACAAATTTTACTCTGATTCTCCTCTCCATTCCACCAGGGTGGGTGTAGAGAAAGGGGGTGGAGTGAGGGGTGCATGGTGCTTGATTTCCAACTGGGCTCAAACCACAACAGTCCAATATAGAGATCTGTTTCAAAACCCACTCTGGAAAGTCAGAATAACTTAGTCCCTGCAAACAGTATCTAAATAGCAGCACTCTGTGTGCCAAATATGGGAAGGTTACTTAGAACACAAAGAGCTATACAGCAACAGGGGTAGCTAAACCTGTTTGGAAAACTCAGGTGATTTCCTAATCACAAGTGAATTCTGGTCAATAACAGCCTTGAATACCACATTATTTCATATTTATAAGCTATGGTTTTTTATATAATAATTTTATTATGTAAGATTGGCTAAGTATCTGATTATGCCATCTTTCTTCTATTACTTAAGGTGGAAAAACATTATTCAAAAGCTGTTTAGGAGACTGCAAAGTGGATGGAATACCTCACAAGCAACTCATAATAGCTTAAAATTGTTGTTAGCAAAGCAGCAAACACATTAAGCAATTCCTAAATTAATTCCTTCAAAGTAGATACTTGTTTCCTTCATTTGTCCCTCAACTTTTGATCCCAGTGAAACAGTATCTGAAAGTAGTAGCTGGACAACCACAGCAATTTTATGAAGCAGATATTTAAAATATCAATTCTGATTTGATAAACTATTGCTATTATCTATAGTTCGGACATCTATCAATCTGTCAGTACTTGTATTCAGTTACATATCACGCAAAAAATTCACAGCAGAATGTGACTGCTGACTGAAAGATAAAAATATTAATATCTACACATTACACTGTGAATTAATACATAGCATTTTAGGTGATTCAGCAAACCATTAGTAGTAACACTTATTTTTAGCATGCTTTCATTTTCTGCATGCTTTCATTTTCTTCTTGGATCTATATTGGGCATAATTCATTTGAAAGAAATTATATGTTTCCTCATTAAAAGAATAATTAAGGACCACAAATATGTTTCTGTTTATGGCAGAGATGATGTTTTGATTATGTGTCCCAAAATAGAGTGAAAGCATCTTGCTGGGAGTCTCAGTACTGCTGAAGTAAAAACAATATATTTTTAATGGATGGTTAAATAGAAGATACTCAAACTGCAAATCTGAATAACTTTAAAATATACCAGAGTATTACAGAATTGCCTGATTACCTGTTTCCCATATCAAATTGGTAGATTTCAAAGAGTCTTAAAGGATCATTACTCTTTCCAATAGAAGCACAGCACCATGGTCCATCCTGTGCATGGACTGACTCTCTTACTGTATCTTGACTGCTGAAAATGCACAAATGTAGACAAAGAGACAGGTGCATGAGAGTCACATCAACATTTGAAGACTTAAGAGTGATACAATTTTAAAAGCTCATTCTACCTTGAGAAGTTTTTTGTGGTAGGATGCTCTTTAAGACTGGTAATATTATCCATAAATAAGCCAATCTGTCAGCAAACTGATCTATTGTAACATTAAACTTTGGCAAACCAAGTCTGACAGTTGATATTTCAAGCAGACCAATTCACATGTTTAAAGCCCAATTCATTCTGCAGTGCAGTTTTTCACAATCTGTGCAGCATACACAAGATTCAAGTATTTATATCCTTATGGGACACACATTTTCTGCAAGCTCATAGATACACAATGACTGAGTAGCTGACCTATATGATGATGAGCAATACAACTAGTCACTATATACTGTAGAAAATATAGTTTTGTGAAGATTCAGTCTTTTTTTCAAAGTCTGTGTTCAGAAGTGTTCTAAATATTCTAAAATTACTGAAGTTTTTTTATTATCATTTTTCTTTGAACAGTTGGTCCCCCAAAATTAATTAAAATGCTGGCTTTTAGCTTTGGCCTGTTAAAACTTCTTTTATGATTAGAACATAGTGTCAACACTTCTGACCATCAGAAGAAAAATCACCTACTTTAAAAAAATCATCTAAACTGGGTGGTTACCCATGAAGACTCAGCATAAATGTTAAACAGCGCTATTCTGAGAGTGAGCTATGAATAACTGAAAAAAGATTAAAATATTACCATATTACATTAATCTCTCTTTCTATTTCTGAAAACTCCTGAGAAATAGTTTCAAGTCTTATCACATCAATTGCTAAACGCTGAAATATAACAGGTCAGCTAAAGAAATCAGTTTCCTGCTGCATAATTTCTTCCCTCCCTTTAGATTCTCCCCTGATTCCAGCAATCAGTGTGACAAAATCTCCTTTCACCAAAATAGTCTGAGAGCTTGACAAATAGATCATTAATCAGGACTGGAAGGCTGCAATTAACCTGAGTAGAACGAATTTGGTATTTTATGTACAAAATTAAACAATTGCTGGTATAAAAAATTACTGCCATAAAATATACCAGTACAAAAATATTTAAAAATTATAAATTATATTCGATTTTTATACATATGAGTCTCATAATGATGATATTACAAAGAATTCTTTCAATATTTTACAGCTAAATGAGACGGCTATGAAGTTTTATGCTACCAGATTGAAAGAAAACTCTATCTTGGACCAAGAAATATTGGCCTAATTTACACTAGAAAGAAAACAAACCACTGTCAGGATCAGAGTGTTTTGTTGGGTGAAAGGAAATGTTGAAAACTGCAAATTGCCGAATTAATACATAAAGTAATTCCTAGTTTAAATAGTGAAATCTCCACAATAAGGTGCATATGTGCTCTTCTTTTGCCAAAAAATTCTAATGGTGTAGGACCAAAGTAGGGCTTTTCACTCACCACGAAGCAAACCAACACAACTAATCCTCAAAACAATAAATAATTGCTGGTATCAGGTTTTTAATCCAGAGCAACAAGTCTGCAGTAACTCAAATGAGAAATCCAAACTGAAATTCAAAATAGTGACAGTCACTGTTGATATAATTCAATGAGGAAGAGACATTGAAAAAAACAGCCCCAAAGTCAAAATTTGGAGTGTGCTTCTGTGGCCTGAAGCCAAAAACTTCTTGTCACAAATCCTGGTGAAATAAAATTTAAAAATTTAAATAGGAATGAATGCTGTTTATGAAACTGATTACAGAAAGGGTTACGAAAAGTTGGTTTTGGTGACAGAAACTCCATTTATCTAACAGTGCAACCCTTACCTTTTCGAAAAGAGTGAAGTAATTTCATATGATCTTTTTCAGAAACTATTAAGAAATGCTGACTTCATTCGTGCCATATGCAAAATTAAAACTGAGGTGGGGCTTTAACCTGTGAGAAAAAAAAAGAGCTACTATAAGAAAATAGGATAACATTCCAGTGATTTTTAATGTCTTGAAAACTGGAGACAAACACAGTATTCTACCCATTGGGATTTGAGTAAAGCAAGCTGTAAACAATGCTAGTGTTCTCCTCTTCAAAATACAAGTCAACAAAACATGCCAAAAGTTTAGGATTCTTAAACATTTTAATGAGTAATAATAATACAAACATTTTAATAAGGTTTCCGACAGTTGCATTTTATATTTTCTTTCTTGGCCATATACCTCATTTATGTTTCTCAGACTGGGGCCTTTATTTTTGTTTTCTCCCTGTGAATAAAGAGAAAGATCACTACCATTGACTTGCCTCCCAGAACTCAGGATGTAAGGAGAAAGTGGCAGCCAGAATTAGGCTCCTGACAAAGCTCTGGGAGATCTGACATGACAGCTTGAGGCTAATTTCCAAACAATTCTTTGGTTTGGGTCAGAGCACATAACAGTCTCCCCCCGGGTGCCTGAAAACTGGATTTACAGTTTTCACTCTGAATGATGCACCAACATACTTTCCCTGCTGCAAGGCAGCAAAAGGGAAGGCAGATAAAATAAAAGCTGTGTTTTGCAACAGTCCCCCAGTTTTATTTCACATAGAATACTATAGTGGTTACAAGTCTGGGGTACTGAAAAACTACAGATCCTTAAAGTGCTGCAAACCCTCAAGATTTCATCAACTGTCACTTTATTTGGCGGTGGGAAGGGTTGAGTTAAACCATTTAAAAACAAAAAAAGAAATATATAATTCTTATTCTTTTACTTACGGAGAAAAGTTTAAAATGTAATCTCTGATGGCTCAAGAGCATAAGGCAACGAAAATATACCCTTTGAAGTTCATGGTATTTATAAAGACCTGAGTCACGATTTTTGTATGCTTGAAGTTGACGGTAATTTATTTAGTCCAGCATAAGTATGAGAAATGGTAGAATAAATAGAATACAGTTGTTTCACTGCTATCATATACTCTTTTAAAGGTATAATAAGTGACAGACAGTCTTGCATTCTGTCTTTACATATCAAAGACTTTTTTTCACTCAGCAAAAAACCTTTAATCAAGTCTGTATCTGGAGAAGTAAGAGTGCATAGATGTGTGTGTTTCACAATCTGTATATCAAATAAAAGTATTGTGATCTCACAAAGTGCTGTGACACCATCAGGATTTTGGACAAGGCTGAGTAGAGTCTGTGCCCCTTTTTAAATCAAGTTCTTTTTTGTTGCCTGTCCCCATCTCATGGAACCAGAAGAAACCCCCATGTCTTCAGGGGACCACACCCCAGGATACAGGATGAAAATGCAAGGTATCTCTGGGACTTATTTTTTCTCCTGCTCCTGTAGGAATATGTTGTCCTACCCAGCATATTACCAGTCCACCAGTGACCCTGCAGCATTTTTCTGGGGAATAGATTGCTACAAGTGGTGGGTGGGGGAGGGCGATGTAAGGTGGGCTTTGCTTTGAACTTCTCTGCTTCCATGAAAATTGCAGAAATTATATACTCATTCTAACTCAAGAATACATAGGGACAGTGTGTTGTAGATGATCCAGATTGGAGGGAAGCAGTCAGCACAAAACATGAAACAGCTATCAGAACAAGTTTGTAGCACCAAACTGGACAATGCATTTACGGCTTCTTTACCGTCCATCTGTAAATAGTCTATTTATTTGCATTGTCCCCAGTCTCAGTCAAATTTCCACAAATATTTGAGCTCTTGGATGGCATTTCCCAAGGAAATTATCATTACCTGATCTCAAAAACACATTTACTGATCTTGGGGTTTTATAGAGTTGTGATGTTTTTCAGCTGATTTCACTTCTGTCCATTAGGAAAAGTAGTGGCCACAGCTGGTCCCCTGCCCAAATGTTCTTTATGCTTCTGAGGGAAGAGAGCAGTTACAATTCCACCCCTTATGGGACATTCAACATTTATTTATTTGTTTGTTTGTTTATTTATTTATTTTACTATAACATGGTCAAAAAACACATGAAAGCTGCAGAAATAGAAGCAGTATTAAAAGATTACAGTTTAAAAACAGTTCAAAGCCTATCTACGTAACTTCACAAACATTTTTAATGAATGAGATTGTGATCAATAAAGGTTAGGATTATGCTCAAACCTGAACCTGAAAAGGCCATGCCTATTTGTACAACTGGAAGTAACAAGTGCAATTCCCTGAATTATATCCATATCCATATAAAACTGAAAAACCCTAGGCCGAAATTTCTTATTGAGCTGGGATTTTGTGCAAACAACTTAGTCATGTAAAGGGCTGCAAAAAATGCTTCAAATTCATTGCTCAAAATACTGGAATGTGTCTTGGATTCTAAAGAAAAGCCATTAGGTTAATTCAGAAAAGTGTCCTCATTTTCATGCACACAGGACTACATGATTTAGAATTTGGGAGAATGCAGGAGGATTTTTGAAAACTAAGAAAAACAATTTCAGGAACGGAAATATTGGGATTTTTTTTCCACATAAAATGCAACTTTTAGCAACTAGGAACTTCTAAAATCAGCTCATAATCAAGGCCCTCTCGAGCCATGCCTATAATCTGCCACAAGTGCATCTCTATGAGCACTTCATTTCAAAAATACTACCCCATACAAATTGAATTTCCCAGTTGTTGCTGTTTACGATATTTTGGTTTACATTGCAGAGCAGACAAATTACAAGGAAGTAAATACTTCCCAGATGAAAGTAAAACTGGAAGGGCACTCCAGAAGCAAACCAAATGCTCTCCACCCACTAAGGGGCATTCACTTCATAGGAGAAGAGCTAGACAGAAGTAGACCTACCTGTAAAAAAAAATTTGGGTTTATCAGAACAGTGTCCTTCTGAAAAATTATGCTTATTGTGTTGTATCATCTATTAATGTGAAAATAAGCCTATGAACCGCAGAGTCACTATACGAGTTGAGGACAGTCCTCTAGACTCATTCCTGGCTGGAGAACTCTCCAGTACTGAAATCAGACATGATTATCATGAGATGGAACAAGTATCTTCTGTGTTTGAAGGACTGGGGACATTATGTTTGTAATTAAATAAATTATAAATAAGAAATAGTTTTAAAAGGAAAAAATCTTTTCAAATTCTATCAAAAAGAAGCAACATTAAATACCTCTTTCTGAGTAGAAAAATAGGATTCCCATGAATATGTTTCACTGAAAATCAGTTAGAGGTTACCTGGAAGGAGATGTAACAGACATGTTTTCTTCTGTAGCAGAAATGAAGGTGAGAATAAGAACATTTGTCTTGTCAAATTATTTATTAACAAAGTACAAATTGGGGCATTAAGAAAATCACAGCCTGCTTTTTTTTGTAAGACCTGTAAATATTTTTTGATTTTCATGTGCCTTCTGCCGTTGAGTCTTTAGGTAGTATTTACTTAGCATTTTCAACTCTTCTATGTTTAGACTCTTTATTAAATCATTTGTTTATTTTTAAATGACAGTGGATATCATGTAATTAACCAGTACTAGGAGCTATAATTTTACAAAATGGAAGCAAAAGTACAAATTTAAGTACTGTTAGTGAGTCTCATTATACAGTACCAAAGTGCAGTCCCATGCTGTGACAGCCCAAAGCAGCCCAAGTGGAAATCTCGAAAACATAAGATGGATGTGTTGGCTCCTGGAAAAGTTTATGACACCCACTCATTTCATTCTAAGATGAAATTAGAACCTTATGTGAGGTGTTTGTTTTCAGGACATATTCTAAAAAAGAAGCAGACTCATGGGTATCATAAAACAGAATACCGTCAACTGAACAGCATTTCACAGAATAAGTGCATAATTTTAGTTACAGTATGCAAAAGCAAATATTTAGCAAATGATTGCTTTGATGGCTCACTCACAACTTGGAAATATGCAGCCTAGATCTGCATTTGACATCTCTATGGGCAGCAGTAGGAATTCTAAAGGCTGTGTCATTTTCAGCTGTTTTCAAAGAGCAAGAACCAACATTAAAAGCTACAGCCAGCCAAATTTAGTGCAATAACCCATCATTGGTTTTATTTTAAATAATTTCATTCCAGAATGGGTGCTTGATCTAATGCAAATCGCAAAGTCATAATATTCCCATGAACCAGGAAATCTCATCCTTCTTACACTCTATTCAACAAACTCGAGTGAACTCTGGAAATCAAATATTTCCTAGTTAATATAAAGAAATGTTTGTTCCATAAGCAGGAAATATAAGCTGAATATGGGAGCATTACTGCAAGGTATTCCAACCATGAGTTCCACACCAACACAGTACCACCCCAGGATTGTAACTGCATCCTGAGTTGAGAGAGGTTGGTCTTATAACTGAGCAAGAAATAAGACTGAAAAAATAACCAAAATAAAACCCTTTGAGAATAGGACTGTATAAATAGAGCTCATAGGAGATCAATCACAAAAACAGTGCAAAGAGTGACTCTCCTGAAGAAAGAGCATCACTTTGGTTCAGGCATGTTAGAGCTACCAAAGTTTCAAAACTGGTATTACAGAAGTGTTTCTTAAATTTTTTGAAATACATCATCTGCGCCTAAAAAGGAGATTTCTTTGAGAAAATATGAGAAAGACATTTCTTGTTGCCTTGGATGTCAACCTATTCTTGATATAACAGACGTTTGCATTCTTAAAAAAACGGTACAGGATATTTTTGGTAGCATAAGAAATTTTTTTTTTAAATTCTGGTAAACATGTTGAGTAATAGTTCAGTGGTCAGGCAGTTACTGAAAGAGGTAAGCCAGACTTAAAAGATTTAACTTTTCTGACAAGTGTATTTCTTTTTAAAGTTGAAATCAATTTAAAATCTTTTAAAATGACTGCTTAAGCACCCCAGGATAATACAAGGATGTTCTTTTCAAAGTCTGATAAGGCAACTTCTAATGGTCTACTGTTTTTAATAGGTAAGAAAACAAACTGCACATCCCAGAGACAATTCATGCAACTATTCTCTGTCTATTTCAGATAAATTATTTTGTTCCACTTTTCACTATGTACAGATTTCATCTTAGATTTCTATCTCCTACTCAAGCATCTTCTACAGGATTCCAATATGGCCTTTCAGTTTTAAAACTTCATTTTCTTGTAAAACTTTATGTCTCCATGTGGAACATATTAAATTTGCTGCCTGTGTAGTCTGCAAATAATTTCTTACTGTTTATTTTAATTGATCTTTAAAAATAATCAGTGAACAAAAAAGTTGTGAGTTCAACATGTCTAATACCCTAGCAATTGGGTTAATGAACTTCAGAGAGCTGCATCAGTCTCTTTTGGCCCCTGCTGCCAGACCAAGTGGGCTCTGTTCTCTCCTACCCAGACGCACTGAGCACTTCTCTGTACCAAAACCAAGCTTTGAAATGGCTTGTCTTGTTCTCTAAGTTAGGAATAAAAGCAAACCCCAGTAAAACAATTAGCTTGGAACACATCTTGTGTATGTTTAAAAATACTGTTTGTCAACAAATTCCAAAATGAAACTGTTGCTATGTATCTTGGTCAAGTAGTGTTAAGAGGCACATAAACCAGACAATTTGGTAAATTATGTTCAGCTGTAAAAGAAAAGTTGTCGTATGTGAGTGATGATGTGCTACTACCAGAAATATTATCATACTTTACTTTCAAGAAAAGTAATTACTGACTTTGAAAATGGCAAGATGTAATGGTCTTTTAACATTTTGAAGAAGTAGCAATGAGTGATACAAAATTAGAGCTGACCCAATAGAAAATATTAAAATTACTAGAAAACTAGCTTAAATTATCATTAAAGAAGTAAATTAAAATAGATAATTTTCAAAGTGACAAAATTATATTAAAATGCAGAATAGAAGTATCGATATGCAAATCTTCAGCTACAGAGAGTAGAGCTTGTTAACAGTTTTGCCACGAACCCTTTCTAGTCCATCAGAAAGACCACAGTAAAAACTATGTTTTCTATAAAAAAATGCTTCTCAAATTGAAGTTCAGATTGGAAAGAAACATATGCAAAGGCCAAGAAATGTTTATGAGATATCGAAAGCTCAAGATTATTGTGCTTCTCTAAATTGGAAAAAGTAGCTGGATCTGGACTTCATAATGTAGGCAAGCGCCCCTGGTCATAGGTGATGACAGCTGTCCAGAAATATACTCAAAGCTCTACGCTTTCCACAAAAAGCTGAACAGCAACAAATGCCTGTCTCTAAACACAGTGGTTAAAATCCCATCCTGTGATATGAGAACTCCTGTTCCAAATCATATCGAGTCAGCCTACCTTCACCACCTTTCTCTTCTAAAAACAGGCTGGCTCAGTCCTTTCCTTATTTAATGAGCTTAACTTCGTAAAGAACTCCTTAGCTAGAATAGAAAATAGATAAAAGATGTAAAGGACAGTGTCAGGTATTTGATCCTTACTATAATGCATGTTTGTTGATAAATTCCCCAAAGTAAACTGCGAAACACTTGTTTAAAAATCATCAGATTCATAAAAGGATAACTACAGTCTTTGTAATAATTTAAGGGTCAGGGAAAGCCTTGTATGCCTTTTGGAATCCTGACACTTGTTCAAGTACATTAGCAGCATGACATTAAAAAGCCATGTATGACAGTACTGTCATCTTTAACATTTCAAAACACATATTTCAGAGACTTCTACAATTATTCACAAATGTTAGATGACAGGATTTCTCAAACGATTTTCCATAATTAGCTATTTTCCTCCACCATCAGGGAAGGAGAATCAACTGGATAATTATAAAAAACTGTACAGTCCTTGGTCCTGTCACATGGATACTTATCAAATATTCCACACATATCGCTTCGCTGAAACCTGTTTCAGGAGGCTTCAGTGTCCTGGACATCAGTGTGCTTCAGTTAACAAAGCAGGAATACTTGGAAATGCATTCAGTTCATGAATTCTGGAATTATATATATTGTCACCAGATGTTAAACACAAAGGCACAAATGTTCTAACATGTTTTGTAACCAAATTAGAGGGTTATTCTAGGTTTCAGGCACTGGTCTATTCACTTAATATCATGTTTATCTCTTGAAAGTTTCTTTTATTTCATGCTCTAAACAGTAGATGATGAAAACATTGATCGTACCCAAATTGAACCACTATGTGATGGAAAGAGAAATAATAAATTTTAAGTTTCATGACATACCATCTTACCCATCATTTCTAGGAAGTTTCCTCTCCTAACACTTGAAAACTTTTGCTGTAAGAGTCTTTTCATTGAATATAGGCTTCAGTTTGCAGGGATGTGTTTGCAAACTGGCCACTCGAGAAAGGCACTGGCAAGGTAAAAAGTTTGGAGAGAAAACACAGTGTTCTACTGAGTAGCCCTGGGCTTAATTAAAAATATATTTAGAGCTTTGTTGGAAGCTATTGCAGCCAACAGTTTTTTGGAGTTTGTACAACAGGGATTTGGTTGTTCCAAAACAAATTGAGAGAGGCATTTCTTCATGTTCAACACTTACCATATAAACACTGGATACAGTCAATATTTAACAGGAGCAATGCACCTAACACTTCCCAAAGTCTTTGTGTGCTAAGTTAGGCCTCCAGGAAGGCCTATTTTAGACATTAGGTCATCTGTATAATGATGGAAGTGGAGCAATCTTAACTTGGAGCATTTAATTTTCAAATTCATCTACTTGGGTGATGGCTTGGAAGACATAATGTGCTACTGCAAGTTTTCTGAATAGAGACTTGTTTCAATTCTTCTCTTTCACTTCTAGTGAAATCCCTTATTGCAATCATTTTCAAAAGAAGCTGGGCAGGGAACAGTACCACAGAAACCAACCTGCTCATCAACCTTGCCAGTTGGTCGCAGTTCCAAAGCAACATGGTTCACACCTTCAATACTAATCAGCCTGTTTCCTAAGCCAAAATCATGTGGCAGTTGAAAAGAAGATGTTGAGTTTAAGTGTAGTATTGTTTTAGTTATGTAATTTAAGATTATAAAACTAAGTTTATATGGAGAGAGAGCATTTTTCATAGATTAGCTGGTCTGCCCTCTGGTCTTTGGGCCTTTATGATTGCATATCTTCAACATTTCTCTGTAATCATGAGTGAAACAGAGATTGTTTCGTGTTTTCAAAGAAAGCCGAAATTATCAAGTAATCAAAATCTAAGGAAAAACATGACATTTAAGTTCAAAAAGAAATAATTGATTTGTAAGGGTTTTAAGGTGATTTATTTTGTTTTGATCTTTTTGTCTTGGTGCACTTGCATGTATTTTGCTCCTCTTAATTTCTTCAGCTACAAAACTCATGCACCATCTCGAAGTTTCCACTCTTACTCCGTCCTTTGATCATACCAACAACAAGTTGGACCAAGCTTGAAATTAGAGCTGAGTCAGTCCCTTGGAGACGACCAGGTAATTGGTGAACATGAATTAAATTCTTCACCAGTCTCCATTCTACTACTGTTGAGGTTTTGGCAGCTTTTTATATGAAAATAAGTTTATGTACTTCAAAGAATGCATAACATTTCGGGTCAATACATCTTCCTTCTCTCAGGCCTGGGAATCAATTAAAAGAAGAATTTGTTCCAGTCTAAGCAGTAAAATTCAACTATTAACAACATATACCCAAAATTATTTTCTAAGTTTCCAATGAAACTTATAAATCGGAATTTTTTTTATATTATTTTTAAAAAATTCAAAAGATAAAAACTTGTCCCTAAATTAACTGACAAGCATGATTAGGATTGCAGTTTCCTAGGAGAAAAGTGCTACTTAAAGTAGCACAGTTCTATAAGTGACACTAAATTACTGAAGTGACAATTGAACAAGAGACCCTTGGGCCGAAAGTATATAAAAATGAAGATAAAATATTACCAAAAAATAAGGTTTAACACCTCTTGGGTTTGAGGAAGCTGGGGTTGTTTAACCTGGAGAAAAGGAGGTTGAGGGAGGACCTTATTGCTCCCTACAACTACCTGAAAGGATGTTTTAGCAAGGTGGGAGGCGGTCTCATCTCCCAGGTAACAATCATTAAGACAGGAAGAAATGGCCTCAACTGTACCAGTGGAGCTTTAGATTGGATATTAGGAAAAGGTTCTTCACTGAAAAGGTTTGCAGGCATGGCAAGTGGTGGGATCACCAGTCCTGGAAGTGTTCAAAAAATGTGTAAGTGTGGTGCTTAAGGACATGATTTGGTGTTGCATGTATCAGTATTAGGTTAATGGTTGTACTCAAGGATCTTAGAGATCTATTCTGACCTTAATGATCCCATGATTCCATATTATTTTCAAATGCAATGTAAGATCTAGGAAAATAATGAAAAAGGACCAAATTATTTAGCTAATATGACATAAGTATTGTCAGGATAGAATTAGCAGGAGTATTACCAGGTATAAAATTCTGAAGTAGTTTAGAATTTTTTTTAAATATGTTCTTGTCAAAAGAAAGGACATTTTTTGAATGAGTGTGCAATATTTTTTCCTAACCAAACAAAATTGCACCTGTTGCAAGGAAAGAATTTTAAACTATTACATCACATTGGATTTACAGAATATTTTTGATACCCTCTCTCAAGCAGTCACCATCTCCAGGAATTTATTTCCTTCTGGTGCTCCTTTTTTCATTTGAAACACACATACAGAGATGGATAAAAACTAAACCGTGTACATTAGCTCTGTGTATGAAACCTAGTACTACGAAGGAATTTCTATCACTCTGCATTGCATGGTTTTTGACAACTTCTGCACTGAAAATTGGGGTTCAACCCCTCCATGGACTCTTGAACTGATTGTTCAAATATTAATCAGAGGCTAACCTTTCACAGACCTCCAAGTCTCTGACCAGCCAAGGGGTATGCAGAGGGCATCTAAATCAATATTTCCCAATGGCCTTTCCTTGTTCCATAAAAGTAAGCATATTCATATGTGACTAGGAAGTTTTCTCTGTCAAATTGGCTTTCCCAATTCTACCTTGGCCCTGACTAGACTATCCTCCTTTCCTTTTCCAACTTCATTTGTTCTTTTTACTGCTGTCAGGATTTCCTGACTCTCCATGATCCTCTGCAAAATGCAGCTGCTTCCTTCTCTCCTCCACACCAGTAAAATTTTCTGTCCTTTAATTTTATCAGCCAGATACCTTACTAAAATTAATGTGAAGAAAGTGAGCAAATTTTGAGAAAAGACTGATCTGAAACTACCTCAGGCATATGACAGGAATTTTAATATGTGCTGAACATCTATGAACATAATGCTGATTCTGTGCTCCTGCTCCATCTTGATTTCGCATTACATTTACCGCATCAGATTTCATGGAATTACTTGACTCTGTAGGAAAATGTCCATATTTGAATGATAACTCCAAAGACAAGAATCTAGGTAGATTATCTATATATTGCTGAATTTGTGACTGTGAATGGTTTCATGGAAAATTAATATTTTTTTTACAACTTTTGCATGAATAGAGAACTGAAGGTTTTCTAAATGTTTTGTAAATACATAGGTTTTTCACATTGCCTTTACAGGTACACAGTGTTACAGGTACTTGTACTAGGACTGGCTGAAATGGTGCTAGCTGATGTATTTAGAGGGACTTGTATCAAATTGTTTTGAATAACTTAAATTCAGGTTTACATATTTAGAGCTATTTTGACTACTTTTCTGACTTTGCAGCTCCAAGCATCTGCTGCATTGCATGACCTTTTCACATTACCTGAAGCAGATTGAAATGTCAGCTTCAGTAATAAGACGTGTAGAGTTTGTTGAGGAGCTGCAAAGTTTGGTTTCGCTCAATTTCTGACTGAGCAATATCTTCAACTGCTCAAGACACTCTCTAGTTAGCCATGAAGTTGTGTCTCCTCTAACATCTCATGCTGTTGTGCACAGCCTGTATATCTTGCCAATGCTTCTTTTCCTAAGCTATATATGCAAATTATTATCCCTGAAATCCAGAATATTTTTCTGCAGTCATAAGTGTGCATTTAATAAAAGCAACAGGTCCTCTTCGTTGTAGACTCTAATCTTTGTGTTCTGATTAATAGTCCACTCTAATCCATTGATCTCTACCAGGAGGAAGTGGAATGAAGCCCCTTGTATTTTATTAGACAGTTAGAAGTAGAGGGAAAAAAAATAAACCCTTAATTGTATAGACGAAAATTTTATTTTGCAAAAGGCTACTAATTGCCAATTATAAAACTATAAGTATTCCTTGACACCACTTTTAGAGTGTACTTCTTGGAAAAGCTGATTTTACCTCAAATGCATGGCAACATGTAGGGAGATTTGCAACATGGAATTGGTTAAACATTTGTTCTTTTGAGAATAGAAAGCAACTATCTTTAGACACTTCAAAAACTCATTATACTCTTTGTTCTAGTGCACATCTATTGCATATTTATTTTAGTGCACATTAAGTATTGGGTTTTTCCCTCAGTTCCTCATCACATTTTATTGGAATATTTTGTTGGCTTTGTTCTTTTCCCAAAATCTCCTTTGAATCTAGCTATTAGTAATTGTTTCAGTCAAAAATAGAATTGAAAGAAAATTATCTTCAGACTTCAGTGCATGCACAATTTTAAGTAGAAGAGTAGGTGCATTCTTTTTTCAAAATCTGATACCATCTACTATGGAAACATTTAAATTATATGAATATTACCCACAGAGGCAGATGGAAAAGCAAATAAAATTTTACAAATTTAAATTCAGAAGGCTTTTTTTGGTAGAAAAAACTTAAAGAATATCTCACAATATTGTAGCTGGGAAGAGGATATCTTACAATATTGTGTCTTAGATATGTAATCTAAGTGCTAGGTTCCTGTGAAGTTGGGATTTTACCCTATAATTTTAGAGCTGAATTACTCTTTTTAGTTGTTCTGTATGGCAAGATGGTGAGTTTGGCTCTCATTCAGACTGGTTTTAGAGGGAAAACTAGTTACTACTAAATAATATATCAAAATATTTGAGAGTTGGGAAGTGTATTCATCAAACAACTACTGAAATAGAGTATCATCATAGCAACATACAAAATATCTGATCTTTCTGCAAGCTCAAGTGTGCTTCTTAGAGCCCATAAAAGACCTGTTAAATTTTAAAATATGCTACTTTATATTAATACACTTATTTAAAATTACTCTGCCTCTTGTCTCTGAAATTCAACAAATTATAGCATTTTTGAAATACAGTTGCAGTTTATGTTTGTAGATTACATTTTTACAGTGATATTTCCATCTATGTTATCCTTGAACAACATTCGCTCAAAAGCAAAGACCAAAGCAGATATCATAGTATGCCTTAATATTTAATAAAGTATACATCAGGAAAAAACCTAAAAACCCCAAAACCAACAACAACAAACCAACACAATGGGTCATAATTCCACAAAGTATGAGTGGTCCCTTATCTGTCAGTGACTGTATTTTCAGCAAACTGTTCAGAACAGCAATATTCTAAATGGTGTTTCTGGGTGTAGTTCCAGACCAAATTTGTAAACCCTATCTACAAAAATGCTCCTTGGTCTTCTTGATCTACTGTCTAACAATATTTTAAAGACAGCGACTTCTGCTCAATATCTCACTGTCAATATTTTCTAATAGTGCACTCACACTTGTATTTAAAAGCAAGCTGTGCATTATTGCAGCCTAACCAGCTAAGTTTAATATCTCAGAGAAATGTACAGATCAGACAGATAAGGAGTTCTACTAAGGTGTATTTAGATCAGTGATTACAAGCAGCAAAGAAAATAATCCATGCAATGACCATAAGTGTGGTCATGCAGCAGACTAGGCAAGAATATGATCTCACTGCAGGTCAACAGGCCTATCTGTACTTATCCACGTGTCGTGAATCTGGAGTACAGGTCTCTCCATGGGACAACATGCTTTTATTTCTGCTTAGGTTGACATACACAAGCTTAACCTCAGAACTTTAGATGACATTTCACAATCAGGATTGGGATCATCTAAAAATAATTTTGTTCTTCTGCCTTGTTCCTGTATTGTGATATGAATTTTCTGCAAGAACACAATATAGTTGCCCCCGAATAAAGCTCCAGTATCTTAAGATGTTATATATTTACTTCTTCGTTCAAATAAAAAAAAATCTACCTTCAAAACTAATTTTTTATTATTTTATCAGTGCTGGTTTATTCAAGATATCAGACCCTACAAGTAGAGAATAGCCTGATTTGAACATACAGTAAATTTATGGGGTTGTGAATTTCCTTCCTGGAAATAGTAGCTCATATTTCTCTGGCTGTATGACCTCCCTGAAAAGTCAGGGAGCTCTGTCTACTTTTTTCATTCAGTTAACATTTATTACACTGAGGAGTATGACTATAAACTTTTAAATGTAAGCTGATTGTCTGCTTAGGCTAAGTACATGCATAAATTTGTTCTTGATGTTTTCACTTAGGTTTTTAAATAATGTCAAGTTTAAATAAATAAGAGATGAAGATATAAATCTGTGAAATACAATAAACTTAATCCTATAATATTTCATACACCATCTATAGCCAAATTTTCAAAAAAGAAGAGAAAGTATGTTTTGTTCTCATATGCTCCTTTAGAACCATATTCTCTGAAGATCTGTAAAAATTAACCTTGAAGCAGAAAACAAACGTCAGGGCTTTTTTATCTAGTGGAATGTATCCACATATGAAGATGCAGGGTATAGAATGGCTTGTCAGAGGACAGCTGTAGCTGGAACATCACTAGGACAAAGAGATTCTAGAAAGTATGGTATTTGGTTAGAAGCAGTCTTCTGACTGTTTCAACCTGACCTATCTATTCACTAATCAAATTGTCAGAAATCCTTCTCTTCCCCCATTCCATCAAGCAATGTTTAGGAGCTGATGTGCAGCCTTAGCAGATAAGGAAACAGTGATTACTTGGGTGGGTATCTTGTTACAAAAGTTCCTCCAATTTTTTAACTAACGTCCTTTTCCAAGTCAGAGATGTGAACTTTCAACAGAAGTGAGAATTAAGTTAAATGAATGAGTATATATTATCTCAATTACAGTGCCAACACATTATTTCTTCTTTGAACTCAGCACTTTTCAGCAACATTAGTGGAAACTGGCTTCTGGAACTGAATTGGTTTTTAGCACCAATGGACCACTCCTTGGTTTCTCAGACTGAAAAAAATTAAGTCAGGGAAAATACTGCAGCCTGCTCAAGTTCAGGCTGAGGGAGCTGGGGTTGTTTAGCCTGAATAAGAGTAGGCTCAGGAGTGATCATCTATTGCTCTCTACAGCTATCTGAAAGGAGGTTGTAGGAAGGTGAGGGTCGGTCTCTTCTTCCAGGCAACCACTGACATGACAAGAAGATAAAGCCTCAAGCTGCACCAGGAGGTGTGCAGACTGAACACAAACTCAGGAGGAATTTCTTCATGGAAACATTTGTTAACCATTGGATTGGACTGGCCAGAGATATGGTGGAGCTATCCTTTGGAGGTGTTAAAGAAATGACTGGATGTGGCCACTTAGTGCTGTGGTCTATTTGACAAGGTGGTGATCAGTTGAAGGTTGGACTTGATGACCTCAGAGGTCTTTCCCAACCCAAATGTTTCTGTGAATCTGAAATGCTTCATAGTCTGGAAATCAAATGTCATAGATCAAGAATTTTCAATTAGGTTGTCTCTTGGGAATATTATGCTTTATAGATACTAGCACAGAAGTTAATATAGGCAGCTAAGAAGTAGGTTGAAAAATTAAAACAGTTCCAGAAGATAATTATATTTGTTTCTCCTGATCAAGAATGCACAGATTGCACTCTGGAAGGCACTTCATGCCAGACTAGCTAGATTAAAAGAGGCTTCTGCTGTTATAAAATTAATTACCTATTTACTTAAAACAAAAACTGATTCCAGAATGACAGCTTGTTTTTTAACCTTGTTTTATAACCAATTATTCAGTGAACAATTACGTACACTGAACTATGAAATATTGCTTGAAAGAGGGAAGCTCAACGATTGAGTTACTACACAGCATAAAGTTATACGGAGCTTTAATGTTAAGTTGAGTTTACCTAACATTCACCCAAATATCTTCATTAACCCAAATCAGGATGACTGATTAAACTCTGCCATACGTATACTGGAGAATTTTTAGGGACAGAAATATAATTTATTTCAGTCTTCTGTTTAGTACAAGGTATATTTTCTAGCTGAGGCTTCCATATTTTGGAGAAATATAAATTATTAACTCTAGCAGAAGGCCAGGATAAGAAAAAAATCAAAGTAACTGTGTTACCTCCTCTTTAATTTCCTTCTTAATTATATGGAGAGCTTTTATCTTTTTCAACTATCCTTTAGCAGAAATTCCAAGATCATCTCTGGTGGAAACTTGTGAAAGATGGAATATGCTTTGGTCGCCCTCACCTACTGCAGTTACTAGATAAGCCACCCTGTCAGATGTCATAAACTCAATGTATCTTAAAATACCACTACGGACATTATTAGAACAATAGTCACCCCAGGCTACTTTAAAGAAAACCCTGTGGTAAGCCACAAATATGCTACATAGTCCCATGAAAACAGAAGCCAAGGAACACACAAAGGAAAGAAAAAGATGGTTTTATTTTCACAGTTGTAGTGCAACCACTGCAGAAATAATTGGCTCTTTGCATGTCTGTGTGTGTATACATTTTACATACCTTTATATACAAAGCGCATTTCAATTCTTCATCAAACAGAGATGTTTAGTGAGGAATATGAATGGAACTGGAAGCAGAGAAGTGATGCAATAGGTCTTCTTATAGAAAACAGAATCTTGTATACATTTTGTTTTTATAGATATGCCATATGCCAGCATCAGTACAATATCTGGGTGTCACACAAGTGTTCTTATGATTAAATTAGCTCCAAAACTGAAAAATTCCTTCATTAGGAAAGCAAGTCTTAAAAGTATATTTAGTACATTATTTTGAATTTAGAAATTGCATGACTGCTTTTCCCACGTCACTGAGAAAATCATCTGCGTCCTTTGACATATATTTCTATTCATTTTTTGGGTCATATCTTCAATGACTTTTGCCTGTCATTTCATCAGTCAGAACTTCCCCAGATTTTTTCATGTTCCTCCAGATGTCAGGAATGCTGCTTAAAAATTGGTGCCACATTTCAGCTTAATTTCAAGCTTTTGATACTGAAGAAAAATTAAAAGATTGCATTAGCAAAATGAGCAGTCTGACTGCTCAATCCTTGATATCCTGTAGATTTCTTTGTGTGCTCCAGCTCAGCTTGCCAGTTGGTTCCTATTCCTATGGCCCATTTGCTCTGTCATTGCTTGTGCTACCTGTGCTCTAGGTGTGAGGGGCAACCACCCATGGCTCCAGCAAACTCAACATCCTCCACAGATGGATGGAAAAAAAAATCTAATATCATTGTTATAGCCTTATCTTCTCTGAACTTTTCTTTTGGTCCTTAGAGGCCTTATTGAAAGCACCATGTTCTGCTGCATCTGTAAAAGGGATTTATTACTAGTTTTTAATGCTTTTACTAAGTGACTCTTCAAACTCTTTCTGTCACACTTTATATATTTGCATTTAATCTGTAATGGTTCATGATATTTTCTGCTTTTTTCATTTGGATTTAAATTTAGATTTTTGAAGAGTTCTTTTAATTCTTTAACTCTGTAATCCTGTACTTTCTGTTTAGCCGTGGTGGCTCATTTTGGTCCCTCTAAAGGCCCCCCCTTTCTCACCAATCACTACAGTATGACTGTAACAAATTTTTAGGAACTAAATGTTAGTGAGTGATAATATACTGTGCTATACATTTAACATAAACATGTTCTATTTCCTTGGATTTACACTTTCAAACATTTGAAATTAAATTCTAACAAGTAATGTTTTACTGTCAAAGAGGGGTCCCAGCGTATTCACGCTACACGAACATGCTCAATAAGAAATTTGCTTATGAGCCACAAGCATTTATAAAAATAAAAACTTAATCCAAGTAATGAACTGTTGTTAAATTAATTTTCATCTTTTTCTTCATAGCATAGGGAGCCCAAGTAAGCATGGCCTAAAATACAACCAAGGTAAAAATACTGTAACAGCATAAAGATATGGAGGTATAGGTTGTCAGACAGGTAGATATGAGATAGTCAAGAGAACAAGTCTCCTAATTCATTCTAATGTGTTAGAAAAATCTTGGGTCTAATAGCCTAAGAAGTTGTAACCACACTGGGTCAGATGATTCAGACTACTCCAAAAGTGACCAGCAAGGGAGCTAAGAGCCTCTCTAATAAAAAGCCTTACAGTTACTATAAATGCAAAGTAATTCTTTCATCATGGAAGCAGATCTTTTTTCAAGCTGATGCTTCAAGCCACTGCACAGTGGCATTTAGTCTGCCAAGATCTAGTTTCCAATCAAAGTCCGAATTTCTCTGCTTAGTATGTACATATATATCCTCGGTATATTCCAGATATAACCAAGTATTAAACTAATCCTACATAGTATTGCAGAAACTGACAAGGAGTATATACATGTGGACGCTTCATAGAATGGCTTGGGTCAGAAGGGACCTTAAAGACCATCTAGTTCTAGCCCTGCTGCCATGGGCAGGGACACCCTCTACTACACCAGGTTGCACAGAGCCCTGTCCAGTCTGATAGGCTTGACCGAAGGTCACCATTCAGTCGCCCCAAGGTTTTCTCTTTTCCAGGTTGAACAAACCCGATTCTCTCAGCCTTTCCTCATAAGAGTAGTGTTCCATCTCCAATCAACTTGGTGGCCCTCCTCTGACATTGCTTCAATAGGTTTATGTTCTTTTTGTGTTGAGGACCCCAGAGCTGGATGAAGCTCTGCAGGTGGGGTCTCACCAGAGCAGAGCAGAGGGGCAGAATCCTCTCCCATGACCTGCTGGTCACACCACTTCTGAGGCAGCCCAGGATACAATTGGCTTTCTGGGCTGTGAGTGCAAATTGCTGGGTCAGGTCCAGCCTCTCATCCGCCAACACCCCCAAGTCCTTCTCCTCAGGGCTCCTCCCGATCAGTTCATCCCCCCAACTTGTATTGATATCAGGGGTTGTCCCAATTTAGGTGTGGCATTTGTACATCATGACTTAGTTACAAGCTTGCATTATGCTCCACAAATTATCAGAGCATTTTTTGAAAGGATTTGGTTTTGGACTACCCAGTAGACAGACTACAGAGGCGCAATCTGGATGCTACAGCTTTTATCATAAAAAAAATCTTAAAAGAAATCACATTTATTTTGTTAAAGAAGGGGCAAGCAGGAATTTAAGTTTTTCCTTCAAACTAAAAAATTCTAAATTGAAAAGTAAAAAGTTTAACCTAAAATAATAGCAACTAAAATGTAATTTAAAGTCAAATTACAATAACAGAGAAAAAAAAAGTAATTCTACTGACAAAGTAATGATTTTTGGTTACTTACTGCAGTGCAATCTCTTTGCATTCCTTTTATTTTTCATTAAATAGGGACTGCAGAAATTACACACAGATTTTAAAAATAATAATGCTTAATGTCATCAAAACTTGTAACAAGGATCTGATTTATTACCATTCGTCTTAGATATGCAAAACTATGTTGATCTGAAAACAGCTACCTATTTGAAGATGGGGCTATTATTCTAGGACGGAGCTTCAGTGATAAGGCAGATCTACTGAACATGGTCACTGCGTGCTGCGCCTGTTGCCCCTCCAGCTGATTGGAAGTTCTCCCTGTTGACATACTAGTCTGTCTTCCTCCATCTTCCTCCCTGAGGAGAGGATACGGCCTCCAAAATCCAGACAGTCTCTTGACATAGCCTCTTTGGCACACCCAAACCGCTAAAGGATGATACACAGCATTTAGTCTCCGAGGGCTTAACCCACCTCTCCTCAGAAGCGTGTCACTGTTATGCAAGCAACATGTGAGAACCTGAACACTGCTAACTTTGGTCATTCCCAGGAAAGATTCTATGCTAGCACATTTGTTAAAGAAATATGTAAAAGTCTTTCCCTGTTTCTTCTTTCACTTTAACATGATTTTAATTTGTGTAATTTTATGATAATGAACAGGGAAAAATTAAGTCCATCGGATGGCTTCATGCTGGCAAATTTATTAGTCAAATGCAGAGTCAAAGCTTTTAGAAGGCCAGCTGCTTTAAAAGACTACACAGAGCTACTCAACTGATGATGGGCAATTATGGGATAATCTTCAAGTTGCTCATAGCTAAAAATTAAATTAAACCCTAGAAGCATAAAAGAAGAAATGAAAATCTGACACAGGTTATTACTGTATTCCATCTCACGGTTTTTTAAGAACTTCATCTAATGACTATTTAATGTGTGAGGATGGCTCAAAGTTATTTCAAAGGGATTGCTGTCATATGGGGGCAGATGTTGGATCTTTGGCACAGTTGTAACAAAAAGATGTGTATTTCCCTTTGTGCCCTGGAGACACAGTGCCTCAGTCTTGATGCATCTCTATATCCGTGCCTAAGCACTTCAGCTTTTTATGTGCATTGTTCAAGACTGCTTGCTGAAGCAAAACTTCATATTTCATAGGCACATTTGTGGGTAAGCAAACCTTTTTACTGATATGGAGCTCCAAAGATTTGGATAGTCAAAACTGTATTTCTCTCTAGCCTTTTTCCCTCCCAAGCACATTAAAGTACCAACATATTAGAAGCTCCTAAAATTTCTTAGGTATAAATGTAGCCACCTTTTCAATTTTACTATAAACATAAAGATAGGCAGGTGGCCTTCTTCTGAAATTACTTAATTTTATGGAAATCATCTGCTACAATCAAAGACTTGTGACTGGATTTTCAAAACTGTCATACAGTTTAAAAACACAGTGTTCACAAAATGTCTTTTGTAACCACTTAAACTAGAGGTATTCATACACTTGTTGTTTAAAAGAACATCCAACCACTTCAAGTAACTATTCAAATACCTTTAGAAGTTTGGCCTTTAGATATTTCTCATGTTGGGAACTAACTTCTCATTTATAGACTTAAGATGTGTCTCTAAAGTAAGCTACCCCAAAACTGATGCATCTTGGATGAAATTAATTTTGTTTTAAATCTCAGTCCTTGGTCACACCTCTGACCAGCAACAAAATGATCTACAATCCAGGTGTAAGGAAATCTAGATCTCAGATCCTGCTGAGTTTATAAAATTGTATCTTTTTCCCCTCAATTTTATTACCAAAAAGACAAGCACCACAAAATGTAGAGTCACTTCTATCTTTGACAAAGACTTCTTATGATTCTGTCTACAATGATACATATACATTCAGTTTATATCGTTTGCATAAAGTTCGAATAGTAATTATTTTAGCTATATTGCTTATAACATTGTCATTGACAAGGTGGTGTTAGGTCATAGGTTGAACTTGATGATCTCAAAGGTCTTTTCCAGTCTAGTTAATTCTGAGATATTAAAATGTAAGCATATCTAAAGTTCAACAACACTAGAAATCTACCAAATTAATATTAGACATTACTTATACAGAAACACTATTTCTGCAAATTGGTGGGATGTGAATTGCACAGCGTCTCTATACCTTTTAAATACCAAGGAAATGAACAACTGAAAGATCAGAGGTAGACAGCCTGCTCAAAGATTCCCCTTCCTGGAAGCATAAAGATAAAGGACAACTGTAGCCACAGGCAAAGCTTCTTTCACTGAAGTAATGTAGGTGGGAGATGTTAGGCTACATTTCTATAGACACACTAATTATCACCAGCTAATGATGTCTTCCTTGGAGATACTCATCAGTGTCTTTTTCTACTTAATTACTCTAAATTATTTAAGGTAAACTTGATTCAGCACTATCTCCTGATAACTGATTTCTTAATTTATTCACAGCTAAATGATGATTTAAAACTTGTTAATAATTACTAATTTTTAATAACTTGACTTTATTGAAAAACATATTCAAGTTTCAGAATTCGCCCACTAGAACACTTAATAATTTTTTCAGATGACATTCCCACTATATTCTTGATTATCAAAATTGGGAAGGGAGAAATGGTCATTAAAGTTTTTATTATGGCATTGTTATACACATTCCTTACTACACATTCCTTAACTAACCAAACTATTATATGCCTTTAACAGAAGCTTCAGTATCTTTATTTAAGGCACTACTTTGTCTTATGTTTTTCAACACATGCAGAAAATTTAATTTAAATGTGAATGTTTCTCATTTTTCAGTTTCAACTTGTAGAACAATGTCACAAATCTTTTTAGGTCAGGTGCTCAGGAAAGAAATACTTTGACATGGGTAAACACAAAAAGTAAGTAGAACTGCAAATTTCTGTAGTGAAGATGTTTGAGCTACTTTTACATATATAGAAAATGCTGGAAAATGGGAGGACGCCGACTACTTAGTAAGCATATCCATAATTTTAATCAAATATGAATGAAGCTTTAGATAAAAGTACCTATTTCTGGTTGCATCTGTGTTTTAGAAATATTAATTCCTGTGCCCTTTGATTTCTCATGAATATACAATATATAAGGAAATGAATGCGTAAGGCAACTCTTTTGATATTTTGGACTATCTCTACTTACATTAATGCTAGTGTGTAGTGGATGGAGAACCAGGATTCCAAAGAAAATAGTCTATGACCTTCAGATCTGAGTGAGTGTTGCAGACGCCCATTATTCTCCCAGATATAAGCAATGAAAACAAACTAATACTCAACTAAGATAAGCCCTTTGACTTATCAGTCCCACAAGCCTACAAGATAAAACCTTTAAGACTGTGTCTTATAAACTTTTTCAAATAATTTTTAATCAATTCCATTTGAAGATTTGCCTGAATCAACACCAGAGGAAAAACAGTATCATTATACCTAAGTATTACACAGACCTCATTAAGCAAAGATCCTGAGCAGGGACCTGACAGAAAAACTATGGAATCTATCTGAAGAGCTGTGCTGCAGGTTGAAAGCTGAATAAAGTTCATAATTTGTGATTTACAATTTCAGTGTTTAGACTGGAGCAGAAAGAACAACTTAATTAGTCAATAAATTACTCTTCCTCACTTTCTGAAATCTGAAGATAACCATCGGGGGAAATGCCAAATCCTGAGCTTCAAATTAGTGCAAAATAATATATTTTTAAGTCTTCCAAGCTATATTTATAGTGGGTTTTTTTCCTATTTGCTGCCCTCAGTCTCAATTTATTTACTTTTTCATTAGGTCACTATCTGACAAAAGACCAGATCTATGAAGTCTGTGTAATTCTTTGTCCTACTTTGACCTCCTGAAGTCCAAACTTGGAATGATTCCGTGCACAATGAAATAATAGTGTTCATGGAAACTTGTCTTTCAACCATTTCCAGATAAAGAAAACTGCTTTCCTGTCCTTTTCCTCCTTAATCTTCAACTCTTACCTTCTTTTAATTTAGTCTTTCTTCTCAGCTTCTAGGAGAGTCCTACATGAAACAATTATTATTCACCCTCTTCAGAGAATGTACAGTATACCTGGCAAAAAAACTGAAAAAGGATGGGAAAAACTGTAATATATGCAAGAAATATTCAACAGTAGGTTAGCATTTATACTTTTGAGCAGATTTATACAGTCAAAGGAAAAGAAAACTCAAGATTTTGTTTTTGCACCATTTTATTTTACCATGGAAAAAAATCATGCCCAATTAATTTTTGTCATTAAGGACTATTTGGGTTTTCTGTTATGTGTGTTAATGGAAATAAATACTTCCCCAAATCATAACAATTTATTGTTATGAAAAGTAGTTCTTCCAAACAAGCCTCATTTAAACATTTTTTTTCCTAAATAATTTGATATAGGATAATAGGATTTAGTTGTTTCTCCTGAAAATATAGCTGAAGAAATATAAGAAAAGTTAACTTGTAAGTTTGACAACCAGCAGACATATTTGCACAATGATCCTTCTGAACTAATTGACTATATAAGCAGTTAAAGTGCCAAAGGGTATATTCTTGCACTTGTTGTCATAACAACAAAAAAGATAATGTGGAATGTGTGTAAACACAATTTCAAAATATTTGAAAGAAAAATTTGTCTGCAGCTTAGAAGAATAAGTGAGCTCCCTCCTTATGCACTTGGTCTCAGATGCAGGCAAAACATTTTAAAGTTAAAAGCAGCACAATATTTTTCGAATGGCAATTGGTTTGACTGATTATAAATTTGTCAAGAAACCTTACTTCCCTCTCTGTAAAAGACAATGATTCAACTTTCCAGATTGTCCTCAAGTCAGCTGTCAAGCACTGACTGCAGAACTCACGTACAGAGTAGCTATCTATATTGATCAAGGTCTGGACAAACAAAGGAACTTCCTGAAAACTTCAGCATGTTGTAAAATGTGGTGACGTTGAGGCAACTCTGCAGCACCTTTGCTGGAAGTGAGTTCCACTGAGGAGAAACTTTCATACCCAACCCACTGTTTTACAACTTGTCTTTGAAAGAGAAGGAAGCAATTTGCAGAGAAATGAGCAGAGGCTGCAGTCATTTTACTCTCACCAAGTATATCTTTTTAAGATGTCAGTGATAATCTTGAAGTGCCACAATATGATTAGGATACAATCAGGAACACAAGAAAAAACAAAATATCCCTAACATGCCTACACATGCCAATGCAACAAAACATGGTTGGAAGAAAGATATATTGTTGATCAACATTTTTTATTATATATCATATTGTGAAATAGATTATATTTTAATGTAGTTTTCAGTACATGGACATCTATATATCCATATCCAGTAAATATATCTGTGTATGTATATGGTATAGGTATGGCTGATCATATGGAATTTTGAATTAGTGCAGTTCCACTGTCATTTTCTAACTAAATAAAACAAAAATAAATGAAAACATACATGACTTCATTAAATAAAGTAGCTGTCTCTAATGTCTTCTCTAGCTGTCAACACAGTTTTCATCCATAAGTAACAGCATCTCTGTACAACTGAGCTAGTCAGGTATGCAGTGCTGGGTGGATTGCTTTGAGATCAAAGCTGCAGGTCTAGAGAGCAAAGTACTGACTTCAGAGTTTTTCCAGTTATTATGACAAATTGCTCATAAGCTAATAGATGTAGATTTAGGATGTGTGGTACAAAAAATCCCCTGCAACAGCTAAAAGGACACTCAGATTTCTAACACATCTACCTGCCTAAGGTCACCCTCTGGCTAGTTTTTGAAGGTTAAAAAAAAGACAAAATATACCATTGATTTGCGCACTGATTAAAAAAATGCTGTTGAGGAAATGATCAAGTTACACTTTTGAACACATCATTTTCCTAAAAGAGCTAAGAAGACCTCTGTGTCAAAATAGCAACATGAAAGTTCTGCCTGAGGCTGGATATATCTTTCCAGGATGAACATCTTATGCTCAATGAAACAAGGGATGTACAGAGGAAATAAAAGTTGAATATCAGAATTGCTATTAGACATGATCACTAAGGTTACTAGCAGAAACAAAAAAATGAAAGACAGAAACCTAATGCATTCTGGAAACTCTTTTCCCTATTTATTTTCAAAAGAAAAAAGAAAAAGAAACAATGAAATAGTCACAGTTGTATTTTTATTATACCAACACATAGGAAAATGCACATAAAGAACACTCCTTCCTGTAACTGCCAATGAAATGCTGTTTCTGAGCAATAATGCCACCCATAACTTCAGGTGTTGATTTAAGACAACATGAATATCCCTTTAAAGTCACTACATGTTTTGAAAAATGTCACTGTATATCTGTGCCTCACTGAGCATTATATCAGTCCTGTCCCTGAAGGTGTACTGTAGGGGCAACATAACTGGAAACATTCAGAATCTGCCACTTTTTCTCAAAGTCTCCAAGGAAAGGATAGCTCTGACTTTTTTTTTGCACAGAAGGAGGGAAAAAAGTTCCAAATTTCAATCATTTATTTGGAAGATATTACCGTATTTAAGGAAAAAAATAGAATATTCGCGATTGGAAAAATTTCCTGTCTAAAGTTTATCTACCTAATTTGGCAACAGCTGCAACACAGTGAAAGGAAAGCCAGCCTTCTGCAATTTCTATAAATGCTTTAATCAGCAAAGTGTTAAGTAGTTACTTACAGAAACAAATACTGAGTCAAATTACACAAAGCAATATTACAGCTAAGTATCAAAAAATTAATGAATTTTAACCTTGTACACATTGTAAAAGGTGCTTTAATTGTTCATGTGAAAAGCCCTGCATGCCTAATTGCCCTTTCTATAAGCATTTACACTGACAGGAGAAAAAAAATATGCTTTATGGGACCTATCACAAGTAAGTCCTGCAGATTCAATCAGCCTCTGCAACCTGATTAGAGATGTCCTGAAGGATATCTGTAAACTCTTTATTTGCTTTGATAAACAATAGGATGTATCAAAACACCTACAACACAATTAATTGCTTGGCTTAGTTTCTGAAGAAATCTTGAGCTTGAAAAAAAAATAATAAAGATCACTTTTAAAAACATAACATCATTAAGCAAATCCTTACAACTAATTGTTTTCTCCAGTACAGAAGCAGAATAAGGTGTTCCGGTCTTTACCTTCATATTAGAATGTAGTTAAGGTCATACTCCTGTTCAAGCACTGCAACATATGAACTGACAGTGGCACTAGAAACTACCTTCCACCTAATTAGGATAAGATTTGCAAATACAAGGTTTAAGAGGTTAGCCTACATCTAATTACCAGTTTTATAATTCTCACTGAAAAAAAGGAACATTTCTTAAGTGTGCTGGAATGGCATTTTCCCTGTAAAATGGTGGAAGACATTTGAGAATGAATGGAACCATTAAATAAACCTCTTTTTCACCTGCAATTTAAACAAAAGTAAAAATAAATTAGGTTATCTGGAGAGGTGAGAGTTGATGTTCAAGCTGACTCTTCAGTGGCACCAGTGGAGGAGTGGTTGCACATAAGATAGAAAGGTGAGTCAGGGAAAAGACATTCAATGCAAGTTTATAATATTTTATTTTAGAACAGGTTCCTGTAATAAACTCTAAAAGGAGTATGAGAACATATTTGTTGCTAACTTTATGCCTCTTGCATATCATTTTCTGCTTAGCAACAATTGCTGCAGATATTGTCAGGTTTTGTCCAAAAAAACCCATCATAACTATTTTAAGTATGAAACTTTCATAATAAAGGGATGAAATCTCAAATTCAAAGTATTTCCATGTAGGCACAATTTTCATGATGAAAAACATTAATTCTGAAGAATTTATCCTTAGATTTTGCTGGCCACAAAGTTCTCTATTCAACATATCCTGGAGCCCTTTCTCAATATAAATAGATAATAGCTGGACACAGGGCATTTTTCTCCAGCTAATAGAGAGCTCACACAATAAAGCAGTTTGTAAATTATTCTTGGAAATGGGCAGCTTTGTAGCTTTTGTCAGAACAGGGCAGGAAAAATAAAACTATGTGCATTTTCACAGAGAAACAGTAAAAGGAGTGGGTGTGGAACATTCAGTATATGCTTCTGACACTGTTTAATTGCAGGAGAGAGTTCTGGAGTCTGGTCATGAGAATGTCATGAAAAAATTAATTCCATTAATCAATTGTTAAGAATTGGTATGTAAATTACTATGCAAACTTAATTAGCTGCTTCTCTATTTTTAGTATTTAAAACTCCCCACTTTAATAATATATATCCTCTCTTCTTTTTTTTTTTTTTTTTTTGTACAGCAAATTAAAGGAATTATCTTTGTTAATATTTGATTTGGCATGAAAATATTAAGGTAACCATGACAACAGTGTCAGTGGCAATAAATCAGCTGAATTATAATAATGGCAATATGTAGCCAATGGAATGTGAGCCTTTAAGGGAGCAGCATGTTCTGACCCAGTATAACTACTATGAGCACTCCCTGGCTTATGCTTTCTTTCATTTCTGATAAAGGCCCTTATTCCCAGAGGTGCTGCATGTAATCGAGCTTTTAACGAAGTGGGATGGGTCAGATATGTATAACAGCTATTCAAATTCATGTAGATAAGAAAGAACACACTGCTATAAGGCAAAGTTTTTTACTTACGTTTTTGATATAAGCTGTTATGGACTGAAGAATTCTATGCTGTAATAGCAGTAGTATTTGAGTAAATTCAGATTGGTCAGGACTTTTATTAAAGTATACTGTGCTCTATCAGAAATACACTTAATAGTCAAACTTCCAAGTCTCAGGAAAGCAAACATTTAAAAGAGGTTCCTAACACTGGAAACATAACAGGCAGTGAGTCCCAGGATTTTTGGTCTGTGTCCCACTCTTCCCCAATCCATAAATTCCCTGATCACTTGTCTTGTTCACCTCGGAGAAGATTGAGGGGGTCTGCAACACCTTGGATGGGGGCAGTGGAGGAGAGGTGGTAATCTCTTCTCTCTGGTGACCAGAAATAGGACACAAGGGAGAAGAGTGAAGCTGCATCAGATGAAGTTCAGACTGGAATCTAGGAACAGGTTGTTCACTAGATGGGTAGTCACAGCATGAAGCCTTCAGAGTTCAAGCAGCATCTGGATGATGCTGCCAGTCATATGGTTTAGTTCTAGGTAGGTCTGAGAGCAGCAGGGCTCAATGATCTTTATGGGTCCCTCCCAGCTTGAGAGATCTGCTATGATTCCATGATTATTGCTTGCACAGGCTCAAGTGGGAAAGGACACAACAAAGAGCCTTTTGTGGATTTTAGAATTTTTATTTTTGACTGCTTTTAATACAAGGTTTCAGTATCAGCACAGGGTAATTAAATACAATTTATTAAATTTCAAAGAAATTTCTCTTTTTTTTTTCTTTTTTTTTAATGAGATATGGGGAAAATGTGTCCAGCTTAATATTGTCTTCAAATTTTTACAGCCATGAGTTACAACTCATCACCGAAGTCTGACTGTTCATTAATGTGGTAATAGCTTGCAAAACGCATGATTCTTCTAAAGTTAGGGAATAATTGAGGAAAAAAAGTAAACAATATTTTTTTCGTCATCTATCAAACTGCCCATAGAGGAAGAGTGGCTTTGTCCTGCCAAGGTAACGGAACTGAATAGCCTGGTAGACAAGAAGACACTATTCTGCAGGGGAGCAGAAAGCCCTAAATTGACTTCATCCCACGCTCTGACTGTCCTTGTTGTCAGTCACACAAACACACATATCCATACCCATCCCTACTGAGCACAACCTCTTTGACTCTCAGACAAACAGAGTCTTCTCCCTTTTCTGCACAGACGAAGAGGGCAACACACAGACACCTGCACAGACTGACACTAGATTCTACTTTTCAGCTGCCCTGAAACAACTTGAAATTACTGTGATAACTGCTAATTAGAAGGTCAGTTAAGTATTTAATATATGTCCAGCTTTTGATCTACAACAAAACAAAATAAGAATGAAGGCATACCTAAGAATTGTATTATGGTTACTTGCCAGCCTGTTCAAGGCACTTGCTGAACAAAATACACAATATTACCTAAAAAATAATCCCATGTCAAATGAAAATTTCTTACTTTTCATAAGGGAAACCCAAAGCTTTAGAATGTAAGAATGATATTTCTGGGTTAGAAAAAATTTATGGCCTTGCTTTTTATAAATATTTTCTCATCATGCTTTACTAGCTTATATTTGGGTTACATGACTTTTAGTATGTTTATAGGACGGACAGAGATTAACCGAATTAATTTGTTTTGTATTATGAAAATAATTTGTATATAAAAATAGAAAATTTGATAAGAACAAGCTAGTCGCATTCTGAAAGAAAATCATGGAACTTCAGCTGCAGCTTGTATACAGAAGATTAGACACAGGGCTGAACTTTCTCTCATATTTTAAGGAAATTTCTGAAGTTATTTCCAGATTTCTTTTTGCTACCTTGCAATTGAAGGCCATTTCTTCAGAGGAAGTCTCTGGAGTTTAGATTACAGTTCCTTCATACAATAAAAGAAAAAACCCACCACCAACACGAACAAAATAAAACCCTATGACTCCAGTCAAAGGAGTTTCTCCAGCTTTTATTTGACCATTTTTCAACGCTTTCTTTCACCTTAAATGACATTAGTGCTAGACTAATTTGAAGACCACCCCCTCTTCCATCTTCTACTTTCACCTCATATAGGGACTTAGGCCAATAAACAAGATGACTCAGAGCAGTTTTCTGCTTTCTTGGTGCAGGAGTGATTGTCTGTGGGAGTGTGCATTTATGCATGAGAAAGGGAAAAATGATCCCAGAAAAGGAGGAGGAGGAGGATAAAGAGGAGTAGGATGCATCACAATGTCTTTACAGAATTTCAGCTCTAAGAGAGTTTGCTGGTGACTGAAATGTGGGCAATGGTATCCAGGCTCATCTATATGTAACAAAGCTCATAAATACAAGGTTCAAATCTTGTATTTAGTTACAAAACACAGAATTTCCATGTCAATCCAATAAAACAGGATGGCTAAAAGGCCAAATCCTCCCAAAGAGGAAGACACACAGGTTTTAATTCTCTAATGAGCTCCAGTAAAGTATAATACGCACAACAAGAGTGCCTACCAATATTCCTGGCTCTGCATTTTTAGGCAGCGAAGACAGTCGACATTCCACGCAGCAGAGCAGAGGATAAAGTTCCCTCAGCAAATAGAGCTATGATAACTGGAACTAAAAGAATACAGACATGGAGAAGCAACACAATACAGGTCAGAGCAAGGCTGTATTTGGTTTATTAGCCCTCCAAAAATGGATATTCTTTGGTGCATGCTTCAGTGAGACACTTTTTTTCTTTTCCTTCACCTTACACAGCTGTCTAAGACTCATAATTACTTTCTCACACTTAGTTCAAAGCACAGGTCAAAAGACTCACCATTTTAGTTTAGCATGTCCAAACAGACCAGAAAAGTTAGCACATGGGTAAAGAAGAGCTCTTTTTATCTAAGTTAATTGATTTTTGCTGAAGGTAGCAGGGACGAAAGAAAGGGTGGGGATTTAAAAACACATGACCATTAAAAAAGCCAAAACAGAAACAAAAAACCAGAAAATTTTCATTAATTGGATGAACACATCCAGGTGCTTTAAAGTGCTTGCGAATAGCTCTTAGCCCTTCCCCCAGTCAGAGGTTTTTTAATGTTTAAGAGCATTAAGCACCTTTTTTCTGGTAAGATATTTTAAGATTCCTTTATACCATGTATCCATATGCTTTGTAACGTGATAAGCTTGCTTGTAATTTTTAGCATTGAATTCATATCTTGCTTATATCAGTAACAATTTCTCAATTTCTTACAAATTGTTTCCACTCAATTGGATCCACTGTGAGCTCTCTAGTTTTGTTCTTTCTATAATTTTTTATATTTGCTCTTTTAGCTTCACAGAATTTCACCTTCTCTTTCTACTCTATTTAAAAGGTCGGTTCTTATAAGAGCATAGCACTCTTCCTTGTTTTGTTTTGGGTTTTTCTTTCACAAGAAATATCCAAAATATATACTTGCATCAATATAAAAAGATTGAAATAACTGTTACCAAGGAAAGGTTTTTTGGGGTTGTTTTACATGATTCACAGAGAAGAAATAATGTTGAACTATGGAAAATGGACGTGATATTTTGAGACAGTGTCACCCTGTTCCGTCGTCCTCTAGACAGAACGACAAACTTTGTCTGGGATAAAGCGAGGTCAGTTGGAGAGAAAAAGAAAGGGGACATCTACTTTGTTCCAAATGTATCATCATGTTCCACCTCATCTTTAATATCTACTTGCCCTTACGTGCAAAACGGGAGTATTTCACAGAGTGCTCATTTAAGGTTTTCTCGTTTATCAGGAATACTGGACAAACTCTCAGTCAGAGCTACTATTGTGAGTAAGATGAGCAGAAGTTATCTCACACTGCAGTTCAAATGGGAATTAAGATAATTCATCAAAAACTGGATATCCGGTATCTGGATGAAAAAAAACAAAGTATTTCTTTTTCACGACATTTCATAATGTCTAGTTGAACCAAACAATCATGTTTCTTGAGGTCCTTGGTACTTCATATTTAGCACTTATTATAATTTGATGTTTAAGAAATAAGGTATACCAGGGTGGAATAGGTTTATTTAGAATTTTGCCTGAATGTATATTTTTTACAGGATAAATATTAGCATTCATACATCCTTATTCACATATATTGACTGATTGTTTAAGTCTTGATTTGGTATGGAGTCAAGACCAATACAACAATATTCTTCTTGGGTATTTCTTTTCCTTCAAGTTGAAATATTTAATATTTCCTAATCTGGTCTTTATTTGGAGAAATCTAGAAGCAGGGGAAAAAATTATCAAATCTATGGTACAGATATATATATATACATATGTATACAAAACTTAGATGAAATCTTTCTGATTGAAGATGAATTTTTGCACATAGAAAAGTTTATGAACTGAATGAGCTCTACAAAACTGCAACTCTAAACTGCAGAGGAACCAAGAGTTTTTTTAGCTACAGGAAACATTTGACATTCATTATTTCTGGCATATCCCGCCATTCTTGTCCTTTTCAAAGAGCTCAGAAGAATTTGTATTCATAATGATAGTCTGAATGACCCTACTTGTAAAAATAAAATCATTGAAGAAACAAGAAAGCAAATATCATGTTTTCTAGGCATGAGTCTTCTGCAATACAGGAAGGAAAAAATATCAACATGATGCAAGAAATGTCTCTGTGGTAAGATGGGCTACAAAAAAAGCTTTTGTCCTCTCTTTTTTTGTAGTCATTCAGCAGTGTATAGGCATAGAATTAACTGCTTTGGTTTATATTTGTTTGGGTTTTTTTTTTAATCCAGTGATCATGAAAATGTGCATGTCATTAGGGCTATCTTTCAAATTATAGGGCCATTTTATTTTAAGGGGAACTGGGTTTTAATAATAAAATTGTCAACATTTTTCTAATGCAACTCCAAAAAAGGTCTTCCAATGGAGCATATTTCTACAGAATTAGGTTTGTACTCATTTATTTCATAAAACTATATTTTTATGTTATTTTCGGAGTACTAGTTGTCCCAATTAATGAATTGTACTTATTAGGAAGTGCATGAATTACAGCCATTTATTTTAAAATTCTGTTTTAAACAGTATTTCCAGCCCTCTAACTAGGTTAGGAAATGAGTGAATTTATTCCCCTTTAGGGTCTGAAACTTTATAGCAGACTTCAAATGGAAAATATAAAGAAGTCTCAAAAAACAGGACTTTACTGAAATAAAACTACTCATATAAGAAGCATTGTGTATGTTGAAATGTTACCTGGACTGAGTTTGGTTCTTCCACCTTACTCACTAAAAAAAAAAAAAAACCACCAACAAAAACAAACAAAACCCCCCAATGTGTATATATCTTTCTTTCACTTGTATTTTTGTCTGTTGCAATTACTATATCATTAAACCTGGAACATTTTACCTCTTTGCATTAGAATGACCTTGGCTATATAAGAGACATTATAATGTTCTGATTAACTAATATTATATGCAGTTTCCAGACCACTGTAGCAACATTTACTTCAATGAAAATATTATTACATATAGCAGCTACAAATCAGACTCGGATCATGACTCAGTGACTTATTTTATAAGCAAAACAAAAGTCAATATCTTTTCCATTTTGTCAATGCGTAAATTATTCCTTCCCAAGGAAGGCTACATACTAAACTAGGTAATGCACTGTTCAGAAAATATGCCATTCAAGAATGTGGTTTCTCTAGATCAGCAGGAAAAAGTTTGCAGCTCTGCATATCACAAGCTTTATTTCAAAACAAGCTTTGGGTAGTCAAGTGATTCCACTGAATGGGAGGAAATTTGCAAGGAACCATCTTGGCCATTGATTGAAGCCCCCCCATCGCACTGGTCACAATCAGTAGAAATTGAGTGAAGGTAGTCCTTTTAAATCCCTACCGTTAAACACAAGCCCCCCAGTAGCTCCTGTATACCACTGGAAGAAACCACAGGTATTAGCCACAACTTAGGGAATTTGCTGGATGTGAATGCCATGTTGATAGCTGAGAGGTAGTTTTATTTTATTTCTCATTTCACCACGGAGACAAAAGCAGTAACCTCTAAGAGCTTCCTAAACGCAATTCAGAATTCAACACATCAATAATAAAGCTTAGGTAAAACTTAGATTCTGAAGAAATATTCAGAAACAGAAACTTTTTTTAAATGCCTTGTTAAAGGCTGAATTATCCGTTATTAGTCATTGCTTCCATACTGAGACAGGGGGAAGGTTTCTCCTTTTAATCTGTGAAGTTATCAAAGACAGTCTGGATAAACAGAATCCCTTTACAGTGAGTTAAGGACTAGTTATCTTTTCATCCTTGTTTCCCACTTGCACTGTCTGCCTGACCATCCATCATTATCCCAGAATAAAAATTTGGTTTTGGTAGTCACTTTCAAACCCAATTAAACCCAAACAATTCATACAGTTTCATGAAAAACTATCAGAGTGGGGAATAGGGTTCCAAATTAGTGATTCTTCCCCAAGTTAAGCAAAAGGCTACTGTGTTATTTCGTCTGTATCGGACATCACAAAACCAGCTCGGGAAAGAGCAGACATATGAAGCAGGGAGATGCACTTTATGATATCCCAGCCCCAGTAAACAGTCCAGTCATGACATAAAAGACCTTGGGAAATAGGGTGTTATAAATTCCATTAGTCATGAAGCTCTTTGGAGATTAATTCTTTTCAATGACCCTTAGTTTTACCAGGTCTTATCACTTAGCCCTGCTGATAAATGTGATATAAATACTAAGTTAGCTTAGACTTGAATGCCTTAAGCGTTTCAGTGGCATTATACAAGGTAGCTTCCTGATTTAATGACATAAGAAAACTGCTTCAGCAGGCACTATGGTTTCCATTTATGCTGGAGAACTACACACACTTTTATAACTGCACGAAGTAGAGCACATTTTAGCCACAGATAAAAATGTATATATTATAAGTTGGCCCACAGAGCAACCACTGGGAAAATGAACACAGCTATATTTCCATCAGGAAGACCTTCTTCATGAAAGTGTATTGTTTCAAGGGAAGGGCAAAGCGAATAGTTACTCAGGCTAGATTTAGCATGGGACCTCTGTACCGTCCACTGCAGTCAGTTCAAACAGCTTCATCACAATTTCTTTCGACCCAGCCTACTACTCTCCATTGTGTATCAAGTTTCAGACTTTCATTCACTAAAAATGCCACCCTAAATGTTGCCCACAGACACTTCTGTGCTCTCGCTGCAACTGCCACGCAAGGAGAAAACAATCTCTGGGCCTCCACAACATCTCTACTTTCTTTTCTATCAAAATTCATGTGTACCTTGTCACCTACAAGCACACCCAGTCTATTCCATAATCATAGCTGTCTTGCTGTTAATTTGCATTAGTAATCATCTTTCACCACTGAAAAAAGTATCCTTGGATTCATTAATCCTTTAGCTCCCCATGAATACAACTTTTAGTATAATGAGGTCAGGGATGAGTTGATGAGGGTAAAATAAAGGTTAAAAAAACCCCAGTGCTCTACTTGTTTTCACACCCAAATTACTGGCAGATTGTATATATCCATAGTCAGATTCTTACATTGTTTAATGCATGTGAACAATTCCACTCAAGGCAAAAATATCACTTACTATCTCAGAAATAAATGTCTGCATAGTGGCAAGCATTTTTGCTTGGCATATAAGGTGCTATATTTTCCCAAAGACCTTTTTCCAATGTCCATTCTTATTTGTTTTTACCCTTTCCTGTTCCTTCATTTATGAACCACCATCCACAGCCAAAATAATGGTAGTTTTTATCTGAGAACAAAGGAAGGGAAGGAAGGGAAGAAGGGAGGAAGGAAGGAAGGAAGGAAGGAAGGAAGGAAGGAAGGAAGGAAGGAAGGAAGGAAGGAAGGAAGGAAGGAAGGAAGGAAGGAAGGAAGGAAGGAAGGAAGGAAGGAAGGAAGGAAGGAAGGAAGAATCAGTCTTCTCTCTGGATTGTCTAAGTCTCTCAGCTGCTGAGTATTTTACAGCAGCTACACCAGAACAGGTCCATGACTATAGCACGGACCTTTCCTTTAGGAGCAAGAGCTCAGTTCTGCCGGGTTCTCTGTATTCACTTTTCCCACTGAAATCGGTGACAATTAATAAGCCTCTTAAAAGTTGCAAGCAAAACTGATAAGACAATTAGGCAGTAACACACATCCAGCTATTGCCTATTCCCATACAATATCAAATTTTTGTAATCAGTAAACATTTTAAACATAGTCTTTACCCAAAACCCAGTAAATGACCTTTCAGCCCTACAAAATTACCAAAAGAGGAATTTTTCTGATAGGGCCTCTCTGCTTCAGTTCGTAGAACACATTTTTACACTTACTGTTATGAATTACCTAGATATAGATATATTATTGTAATTATATAAATATATATATGTAAACACACACTAGAAAAACACATCCTAAATTTTTTGAACACCTAAAACATAAATGGGTTATTCTTCTTTCTTCTCCCAAAAAAAGTCATACTTCTAGACAATAATCACAACTTTTTTTTTCTCTGAGGGGGTCTTTAGTGAATATTCAGCTGTTCATTCATGTTCACAGATTATACTGATATAGAAAGTTTTCTACCAGATCTAATCCATAATTACTTAGAAGATTTATATTTCTAGGGTTGTGGACTGCCTTAAAGAAAGTAAATTTATTGGAAACATGTCCTGAAGTTTATGTGGCCTCATCCACCTTGAACAGGGAGGTTGGACCAGATGAGTCACTGTAATCGCTTCCAACCTCACCCATTCTGTGATTCCACTTCTCCTTTTGTTGTTAATCTGTGCACAGTGACCACAAACTACCAGAACAGGCATTTTACACAAGAAAATACATCCTGACAGTGTTTCCTGAGAGACACAATTCTTAACAATAGGCATAACAAAACCCTCAAGAAATTGTCATTAAAAAAACAAAACCTGTGATTCACCACCACTGAGACTAATACAGGTAAAGCAGACAGAGAAGGATTGGAAACATTTTTATATTTCTCCATTGCTATTCTTCATTAACCAGAGTATAAACAGCCTAGATATGGAAAGAGAAGAGCAGTTCAGAAAATATTCAGTCACCAACATATGACGTTCAAATCCATATATTTACAATGGGAGAGACTGGTTGTAATGGCAGCAATTTTTATACATGTTTATTTCTGCAATAATATCAAGGTTTTTACAAAAGTTTTCTACTCTTATCAACTAGACAAAAATGTCTGTACTGGCAACACCTCCTCCTCTAATCCTTGGTTTCACCCTAACTTATGAAAGCAACGATTTCAGGATGCAAACATAATTGAAAAAGGTAAGAAACTGAAAAGAGACAAATTATTTGTTTACTTGATTTGTTATCTGAAATCTTTAATGCTGTTAATATCCAACAATTATTTATGTCATTAAATTCCAAGACATGGCTACAACCTCCATTTCAGGAAGTCCCTAAAATGTGAATTATTAGTCTGGGCACATCGTTTCTGGTGCTCTTAAATATCTGTTGCTGTTCACTCCCAGACACGTGAAATGTGCTGCATGTCCTTGTAATGTGATTCATTAGAGATTTTATTACGAACTCAGCACACAGAGATTTCAACAATGACCTTGCTGTTTTACTTTCCCAATTCCCTCTGTCCCTATTCCTCACTGGCAGCACCTTCAGTTTTGTGTCAGCTTTCAGGAAGTACTAGAGGATGTTTTTTCTCTCCATGGCTCATTGCTGTTTGCTTAAAGCCCGCGTGACTAGTGCCATCTCTACAATAAGGCAAATATATCTAACAAGACCTGGCAATGAGTTAAGACAGAGTCTTGTATGAAAATTCTTCTTTATAAAGCTTTCCAAAAAACTTTATAAAATTCTCTCTGATACGTGCTCATTCTTTCTTTGACACCAGAATTAACAGTTGTACAAATAAAAACAAGTTGTGGGGAAATTAATTGGAAAACTTGACATTTAAGTGGCTAAATATTATGACTTCCCTTGACATCATATTTTTCATTTATGTTTTCTTTCCATGAAACCTGAAGGGAGTATTCTTTATTCTTTTGCATTAATTATTTTCATTTCAACTCTAGGAGGTTTGGGTTTTGCATATTTAAATCTCTGCATTCTTTAAGAAAGCCTTTAGCTATTGTTATGTTGCCATAACACAATTTAACTTCAATGATATTTTGAAAAAGAATCTCTGAAATTTAGGAAGCTAAAAGGCACACAGTCATTTTAGCATAAGATTGTAATAAAAAATAATCCTGTCAAAGTACGTTTTTACAAAAATTGCATTGGTTCCTATTTATTATATTAATTCACAGTAATTTTGAGGCAACAAAAAGATGCAAACTCAATTAATCAAAACAAGACCTCCCCCCACCCCCCCCCAAAAAAAAAAAAATTGCTGGAGTTTACTATGAGTCAGATCAGGACACTCTGGGATCTTTAGATAATTATTTAATCAGAAACATACACACACACAAAAAAACTCAAGCAACCAACCAAAAAGCTTGTTAAATTCACCCTAAAAATTAGCTGTGGTGCTCACCTTTTTTTCATGTGGACATTAATATTTCTTAGACATTTTTCAAACTTCACACAGATTTATTTAACAAGGAAAATAAAACAGCGATAGGCTGGGAATCAACACGATTTATTTAACAAGGAAAATAAAACAGCGATAGGCTGGGAATCAACACGAACAAGCAATATTTTTTCAGTAAATTTGGCACATTATAAGGATTTTAAATTAAATTATTAATCTTAATCTCAGAATGGGCAAGGTTAGAAGAGACCTCTCCTAAAGCTGTTTGCCCTGGGCCATAACCAATAACACGCCTCAGGAAAATGTCTATCCAACTTCATCTTGTAGCTGGCAGCCAGAAAGCATGGCCTACTGAGAACTGGGTTTAAAACCATGGAGAAAAGGATGGATTCCATGGACCATATACACCTGCAATTGTAAAGAAATATAGTTTGATTTTACTTGTTTAAAAATGGTCAAGCAACTAACATGTAGAAAAGTATTACATTTAAAGAATACTATTTAATATGGCCTTACCATCCATTTATTGAAGAAACCCTAGCTTTATGTTTGTTTCAACATTCCCAACTATGCTTGCTCATGGCACAAGCAGTTTATATGATTACATATTTTGTCAACAGGACCTTGTGTCATTCACTGCACTCAGTGGACATAAAGGCAAAATCAAAATTAAAAGCACGATCAAAAATCAACTGTCTTAGTCGTCAAGTACTTAATTTTAGAAGCCAAATAATGTTACTTAACAGAGCTTTCAGAGATAGAATGGATTTGCACAATCTAAGAAGAATTAGAGATTAGGGCGCCTGATATTTAAAATTCTACTCTGTCTAATCTCTGTAGCTATTTAGTCTTGAATAGAGCTTGAACTGAATATTCTTAGAGTATGGTCCAGCAGGATGTTGTTCAGCATTTTTTGGTTGTTTTGTTGTACTCCAGTGAGCTCCCTCACACATCAGTAGCAAGATTTACACTCAGAGAACTATCATGTGTCCTAATGATGCTTTCACCCTAGCATGACCATTAACACATGGTTAGATCTGGTATGCTGAATTTGAAATGTCTTGACCCACAGTAAATATGCAAACTAAGCACTGCAAAGAAAAAATATATGCATGCAGTCACACAACGCCAAGAGAAAATCCTATTACATTGTTTTAGAAGCTCATTTGCCTTCAGAAAAGAAAATTGAAATAATTTCCCAAAAATAATAGATACCATTTAAAATTATGAGAATATAAAAATTCCTATGGGATCTATTCAAAAGAGTTGAAGTCTCAGTTTGGGTTTACACAAACTACTCCACGTTGTGGCTTGAATTTAAGATGCCCTTAGGCTGAAGTGCCTAGAGCAGACACAAAGGCCTGATGGGTTTGTGATAGCCAAGCCAGAATGTACTTGTAATCCTGTAGGTTTGGGAGCTGCTGTTTTATTCTTTATTGTTTTTCTCATATACCTAGGGGACAATCGTGCTCTAATAGAAAAGTCTTCTCTTGACCATTGTTTTAAAAGTTGTCAGAGTATGCCTGAAAACCTTGTTTTGCAGAGACAAGGTGCATGACAGTGTAGAATTATTTGCAACCATGTACAAATAAATAGTCAATTGGTTATATTAGATGCTGTGAACCAATTACACAAGTGGTTTCAAAAAGTTCTGCCAACTGGAGACATTAATTCCTTCATAACTACCGAAGACTTGTCTCAAAGCATAAAAGCCCCTGGCCAAAATATTTTCCACAAGTCTCACAAATCTACCTAAGGTTATAATTTAATAATATATATTCATGAAAGGTCCTTAGACAAACTACTCTTTGACTTCTATGTCATACAGCCACAGACCTTCCCTATGTGACAGTGCTTTGACATTAACTAGTTCTTACGTGTAAATCTTCTTGTTACTGATGTGCAAAATACTCCAAGTATTAATTATTTTGCGAAGAAGGATAGACTTCCAATTTTTTATAATCAAGGAATGTTAAAATCTCATCTTTTGGGGTCTGTAACACCAGACACAAGTACAAGTCAGTCTTTGAATTCTTAGTAAAATGAATTATTTATCTGAATTTTATCTCTCAATGTTTTCAGTGTTTATCAGTAGATAAAAGCCTGAAGTATTTGAAAATATGTGCTGCAGGGCATGAGACATCCTCAACATTTGGAAAACATTTTTCCTCTCGTTGTTTTGACTTGGTATAGTTCTTCTTTCTGCAGTTCTGGAGTTTTAAAACATTAAAGTCCTGGAGAATGAATTGGTTGGTTCACTATTCTCCTTTGGCTCAGATGCACATCTGTCTCATTGCCCTTCTCTGTAAAATTTTATGCATAGATAGATTGTGGTGGGGCAGAAATTCTCCTTCTATTTTCTCTTGTAAATCCTGGTGTTGTTAATGATGTTTTTTGTGGGAGGCAACCCCTTGATTCATTATGAGTGCTGCAATCCAAGCAGATTTCAAACTTAAGCTGATGAAATTATATATGTTACAAAAAATTTTAATAATATAAACTGGAAATAAAAAAAAAATCTAGTTCTACAATTTTGCCATTGTAACAACTCAGGTTTAACAGTTGTTGCATTTATTCAACCAAAATAAACCTACCTCACTAGTGATTTGAAATTTTACAGCTACTGTTGAATTGGAGACATCAATTTAGTATTCTTCTGTTATACTTATCTAAGTAGGTAACTTTTAAGGTGGGGAAAAAAATCAAGTTCAGCATGAAATGTTTTTTCTAATGGGCTTTGGAAGGTTGAATGCCACACAAATAGATTTTAATTGACCTATTGATGAAATAGCCTTCCTCTATTTAAATACTTTAATTTATTAAACATACCACAGAACTCAATATTATGTCCAGGCAAAATTGAAGATTTCCATTAAAATATATTTGCTTTCCATAGCTTTAGCTAAAAATTATCTTTATTAATTTTCTACAATTATTATTGGACTGCGTTATAAATTTCTTTGAGGCTTCTTGAATCTGAGGTTAATTTGAATAATTTCAGTTTTACCACCCTTGCAGGTCACAAATAATTTATCCTGGAAATTTTATACAAAGTATCTATGCTTTTCTGTGTCCTAACTCTTTGTATTTTGAAAGAGTAATTTCCCCCTTAAATTATCTGATGATGGATAACCAAGGTACAAAATAATTAGAACATTTAATTAATAAGACATGAGTCTACATCAGCCTTTATGCTTTATGAGAAGCACAATAATTCAGATGCAAACGTGAATTTCAGTGTCAGATAAAACATAGTCGTACAAAGATGTTTAATGTAGTATTTAAACCGGCAATTGATGAACTGTTTAGTTAAGAAATTTAGACAGGAAAATATTTAATAAAGATATGTATCAAATATCTCTTCAACATTTCTGCACAAGTGCAGGAAAAATTCCCACCCAGGCTGATTCACACAAATTTATCAGAAAATAAGAAGTTCACCTCTGGTCTTTGTCTGCATTATAAGCATTGAAAAAACAGAAGTCAGAAGTCTCACTTTCTAATTCAAATTTGCAGGCCCAGTTTGTCCAATGCTCTAGACAACTCTTCAGGTTATCTGTGGCATTTAAAATCAGCAGACTCAGTGAGAATGTTGCTTCCAAACTTGAACACAATCTCACCTGTGAACAGCCTGGAGATGCAGCAAAACATGGCCAGCATTTAACAAGTAGTTCCAAGAGGAAGCACAAAGTTCTTAAGAGTCTGAAGTATTTCATTTAGATTCTGCAAACATACAAAAGTCCCCAACCATAGGTACTTTCTATACAGTCTACTTCTGTTATTAATTCTGAGATGACCAGGCATTTTTAGGGAGGCCTAAGCATTTATTCTTTTCATAGTGGGATCCACTATGAAAAAACAAAAAACAAAAACATCAACTCCAGACCTGCTGGGAGGCACTTTGTACCTCTCACACCACTGAGAGCTGCAGGGACCTACAGTAGCTACCCATTGAAAGCACAGGAGAGTGATGAGAAATTTCCTACAGAAATGCCAGAAATGTATTGCCTCTATGACTTGGTCAAATCTTGCAAAATTCTGTTTGTAGTTCATACCTGGATGAGACTAAGCATTGAGGTGAGTGGTTGTACTGGAAGGAAATTAAAACAGTCCAAAGATTTTCATGTTTTTAAGATATTAACATTTAACCAGATGCATACAGAACGTTCTTTTAAGACATGGAAAATAATGCTGCCTGACAGTAGCAGAAGTTCTTGTGTCTAGTTTTGTTCTTCAGCGTTTTCTCTTTGATCTTCATTTTGTCTTTGTAGTTTCTTTCTGAACTGTAGTCCACGCTCCAGTTAAACCTGTTATGCTCAAGCATGATCTGCAATTTTAGCAAATGTTATTGTCTCTAATGAATTCTTGTCCTCTTCATTACCTCTTCACTGCTTATAAGGCACACAAGTCTCCTGCTCCTTTAATTAGACTCTCTTGGGAAAAAAAACAAAAAAACAAAAAAAAAACACCATCACAAATTAAAACCACCACAAAACAGCTTGCAGTTTTTTCTAAATATTTTCCTTTGTCATTTTCTGCTGGTTTTTTATTCATTTTGCAGAAGTCTGCCCAGATTTTCGCTGCATGCCACTGCTGAAAGAGACACAGCCAGCTATTACCAGGCACTATCAGCTGAAGATATGAATATATATGTTCTCTTAATCTAGAGGTGGCCATCCTTTGGTATTCAAAAAGGCTGAAGATATGACTACACCACTGTATGTGTGTACTCTGCTTTTTAACAGACTATGGAATGTGCCTCAGATTTTTCAGTCTAGTTTTTGCTGTTTTTTGCTGATTATCATCATCCATTACAATACACTCTGCACTGCAAAAGAAATGTATATTAAATGTGTTAGAGAAGCCCCCAAAATGCAGAAGGAGAGGATGAAAGATTGCATTAATAATTTTAAAGACTGTACTTTTAAAGAAACTAGTGCCAGAGAAAATATGGTTTCTGGTGCTACTGTTAACCTGTGGCATTCCTACAAAACCCTGCACAACTCCAGTTCATCTCCTGGAGCCATCTCTGTTTGCACTGTACTGTCCCTGCAAGGCCTGCGTGGATAAAGGGATCATGCTATCAAATATGTTGCATAAAATCAGATTTTATTAGGACATAAAGAAATCCAAGCAGTATTCCCAGAAGACTTTGTAATTCTGAGATGTGTCATAGTGTCTTAGCAAGATGAGAAAGGAACTTCTGCTGTTCACTTCTCTTCCTGAAAAAGAGGCAACATGGAGAGACTAGATGCTTTACTTTTAGGGAAATCTAAAATAGAACTAGAAAATGAACCTCCAGTTTCCAAATCATAGTTTTATGCTTTTTGATCAAATTAGAGTATTTTCTTAAAATGCTTCTTCAAAGTCTATTTACATGAATACAACTATATTTGCAATGTTAATCAAAACCATACGCCCTTTCCCCAGAAAACACTGCAATCCCTGAGGCAGCTGTAAAGACACTGTCAGAGTGTATATTTCAATTACTCCTAAGGGTGGCAATAACAGCAATAGACATAACAAGAGATTATTTCACTTTTTGATATTTCATCTGTGTATCCAAGAGGTAGGCATGTCAATTAAACCTCATTACTTTGTCCATGAATATTTCCACATAACTCACTGTAAACAAATACTTTAGTGGTTATATCACTCAGGTTGAAGTACCTTATATTATTGTAGAGACAACACAAAGCTTCATTAAAAGCATATTTAATATCAAAACCCACATATCTTTGTTTGATCTACAGAAAAAAATATTTACACTTAAACTATTTCCAAGCTTTTACTCAGCTATTTATTTCCTGCAATGTGTGATGCTTTGCCCTATAGATATTGTGTGTATAGGCTATAGTCTTATTTTTTCTTTTATTTTAATTTGCTAAATCTAAGATGTTTTAGAACAGGAAGAAAGGTCTTTGAACACATACATACCTATTTTGCAGAGGTTCTTGTTTTGAAAGATATGATTCATAAAACAGTAAGAAATATACTTTGCTAAATTACTGTTCTTGAATAGCTCACCTACTGAGCGCTGAAAAAGGCAAGGTGTAAATTAAAGAGATCAAGGCAATGTAGAGAACAAATTGGATTTTCAATTTTCACAGAGGATTGAAAAAAAATGGAGGACATAAGATCCAAAGTTAAAAATGTTATTAAAAATATAGAAACCTCCTATTGTAGACAGCATCTGAGGAGACCACACTAACCATTTTGTTCTGCTCCCAAAGACTGTGCTAAGAGTCCCCAGCACATAACTCTGGCATTTCAGAGTATCCATTCTGCTCCTTCCAACAGGTCTAAAAGAGTTGTCCCTTACTTTCTTCCCACAAGAAAAAGAAACACAGCTGAAATGTTTACATACAAGGGTGTTTTGCTAATACAATTACTTAAGTCATATATTGTTATAAATAATTCATACATTTGCTAGTGAACTTGTGTAGCACCATATGAGCATTAGGCTGCATCTACGTGAACAGTTATAGGTCAGTTTGCCAAAAGCAAACTCATTAATACCTACTTTCAGGACACATCTATTACACTACATGCCTAGCAGAAAAAAATACATCAGCAAATATTAAGTATTTTTGTAATGTTGAAAATGCTTTTGCTAGTTAGATAGTGGATATGCAATCTTTCAAAGTGCTAAGGACATGCCTGCATATATGTGCACTAAAACCAGTTGTAAGATGTGAGTTTGGTCAGTGGAAAACCTAGTAATATTTGTTTCATCTTCTAATACTTGGGTTTAGTTATGTGCTAGTTACCCTCAATGCAGTGGTTCCAGAACTGCCTTTTCCACAGTAGGGTACATGACATTGATCTTTCCTACTCAGCTGGCGGAGCTGGCTCAGCTGGACAAAATGTCAGTACTGGCTTTGTACATCTTTGTTATAAAAACCTATGCTGCCTCTAAAGAAGACCAAACAGCATGGATATAAGGCAGGGATTCAGCAAGAGCCGGCTTATGCTGTGGTAGACTGGGGGTTCCCAAAATATTGGCATGAGTCCTTGCAGATATGCCTGTTAAAGTTAATGCCACAGAAGTTCACACAGTAGATGAGAGAGGTCACATGAACTTGGGGGCATTAAAAAGAGAAAAAGTTATCATTTTAGCATAACATTTTTCCTTCCAGGACTCTAGGGAATAGGAATGGGATAATTCTACAGGCACAGAGAAACAGGTCTTCAGTTGAATATTTTATCATGAGTGAGGAATAAGGACGCTATTCCAGAATGAAAGAAGATAGGAGTGTGTGTGTTAAATCTAAACCAGAAATGGTCTTTGAGAACCTGAAGTGAGAACCTAAACTTGTGTTGGATAAGTTTAGCAGCTAGAACAACATGATGAAAGTGTAAGACCTGGAGAGGTAGTACCCACACTCAGGAGTCTACTGGACACTGAGAAGACAGCTTTGAAATTACCCTAGTAGTTTCCTGCTTGAAAAGGTCACTGAGATGAAGGACCACGTCAGGGATGGTGTCAAAGTTTAATAGCAGGACTTTAATGGCACTGAATCTGCTATTAAGCACAGCTGCAGTGAGAAGCTTCACACAGGAGAGTTCAAAGTTTCTAATTTGCAAAAGCTCTTAAAGCCATTTTTCTTCTAACCTGATTAGCACCCGTTATGCTATTCATTAAGCCTGCAATTCATGTCCTAAATATAATCTGTTAAGTCTTAGGTGCAGTTTAGGTCTATATTCTCAGCACAATTAGATAACAATGGCAAAGCTGCAAACTGGGGACTGCTTGTTATTTATTAATTCAGAGTTAGCAATTCTCTTTATAGCCCAGTGATGGTAGGAAGACCAAGTATTTTGTTTGTTAACTCATTTGTTGAGAGAATGGTATGAAACAAAGAGAGAGGTAAGAGCCTGCTCATCAATAAGTGACAGATATTTTATAAAAGCAGTTGTAAGAATGGCAAATACAGAACAGAAGTGTAGAAGTACATACCTCAACAATAGCACTCCATTTTGAAACTTCCAAGTGGCTTTAGGTGTAAAAATAAGGTCTGGTGTTGTGGGCACTGTCAAATTGTCAGTATAGCCTAGAGCTCAAAACATGAATTCTTTGTGAATTAACAATGTCACTTTCTTTCCAAGAGAGGTGTGGGTGGACTTTCAATGACTTGGAAAGTGAGAACAGTCAGTTGCATGGAGTGCAGCATTTGATCTATTTCTAAACTGTTAAAAATACTCCTTTTTTCCATGGACATTGCAAAATTTCTAAGTAGGTCTTTTCCTCAAAGGAACTGCAAGATCAGAACAAAGAGAGCACAAACCATTCTAGAAATTCTACCTTCTTGGCTATGCATTTGGGCACCATGTGAATAAATTAAAAGTGGAAATGTCATTTTGAAAGAGATAATACAAATTTATGCCACCTTTAAAGACAGAATCAGTTTTGAAACACTATTTGTTTCAGAGCACTGACTTGTTTCTCTACTATTTTTATGCAAGTCCTTCTATTTAGTTGACCTCAGTCTATATTTTATAAGATCACTAATCCTTCAAAAATGTAATAATTGCTTACTATAAGAATTCTTGTAAGACTTACTTAAACAAACTTGTTCTACTTTTAAACAAAGGATTGGAAACCAATTACAGTATACAGATTCTTAGTTCTATAAGAACTAAAAGAACCAGCTCAGGCAGGTGACTTTCTGTCTGTATGGTTTGTTATAAAACTATGAGTGTCAGATTAAAATTTGATATTGCCCTTTCTCCCATGTTTCTATTTTATAATAAAAGCAGTAGTCAAAACCAGCTGATTGTCAGTGAAGGCCCTGATGGCAGTATCAGGAATATTTGGTTGCATTTGGTAATTCCAATGAGATAGGTTTGCCCAAGGGATGTTGAACAGCAACATTGGATAAATTTACCTAATAAATAGTTTTTGTTATAAACAGCAGAAAGAATATCAAATTAACAAGTAACCACCAAATAAATTAGGAATAGTCAGTGAACTAAAATGCCAAGATTAAATTCAGATGAATTTAATTCCAAAGGAAAATTCAAATTTCCAAAGGACAACCCTTTGGAAACTGAATAGAAATTATACAAGGGCTAGAAAAAGCAAAAAAATTCTAGTAAATGCTGCCTTAATTCTGGGTGTTAGATCTGCCTCTCCATAGTGTCTGCCTCTCTGTATGTCTCGGAGTTCAGATTCAGACTTTGATATCTCACTTCTTGTGGAGCATAATGCAGTCCAATAGACTGATTACTGGAAGAGGGCAAAGAGTAGGACTCCTGCAGCACCACCTTATACTGACTTTGCACCTGGCCTATCTGCCTGTAAGTGACAGTAACCTAGTAAATGGCCTCTGCTATCAGCTTATACAAGTGAAGAAACAAGTTTGTCCTCCAAGGATTCATCATGATCACGGAGCAACGGGATCAGCCCAAAGCAGTAGTGAGAGTTTATCTTACTGACTTGTCTTTTCTCATTTCTCTTCTGAAATTGAGGCAATAATAGCAATAACTATACCGGATAAGTCAGAAAAACTCAGATTTTGATAATAGTACATTCATGTGAGACCAACCGCTTTGATTTTTTTTTTTTAAATCAGTATCTCTCTGCAAATAAAATCCCAATACCCCTTAAAATTTCTGTGAGTTTGGAATAGACAGGCTGGAATCTCAAGACAGAAGAATATTTTCAGTTTTTTGGTTGAGATGGCTATTCTCTCTAGCATTGATAATAATCTATCAAATTTCAGAAACACAGCTCTGGTATTAACCTACCAGTATAAAAACAATTCAGCATGCGCTTCTGTAGTCTCAGAACAATCTGAGAACACACTAGAAAATATGAATCTCCTTTGAAATTCCATTCCTCTTCAGTCATTCTGGAGATGGAACAACATGGGGACAAATTTTGCAGACCCTTGGGGGACAGTTTTACAAATTCACTTCCTAAAGATGAAGTAAATATTTGTGGGCACAGTGCTTCAGGAACCTGTGCCCAGAGCATAAATAACATAATGAGAATATGCAGCTGTACATGCAAATAATTTCAATCACAAAACTCACCCTAAAATTTTGGATAAGCCTGACAAAAGCTGTTTAACTGGCAATCTAGTTTAATCATTGACCGCAACATAAATATATAGGGATTAAAAAAAAAAAGGATTTTCTACCATTATGTGTGCTAAATCCCATTTTCTTGGAAAATTTAATATTTTTAAAGGGTTTGTTAAAGAAAACAGCAAGGCTGAACCAATTGATGGGAGTGTTCTTTCCGAATGAAGGTAGACAGAAAGATAGAGCAACTGTGTTAAAATCATACTTATTTCTCAATAAAACCCTGCTCCTTGAGCAATGCAAGATGTAACAGAATCCCTCTCCTAGGCCTGATGTTACGAAATGTTTACTCCTATGAAAAAAATGAGTGTGTTTAAAAATGTGTACTTACACATTTTTTTGCTGTGCGGAGTTGAAGTTACTGAGGAGCTTCGGGCAAATTGTTTTGATTTTGAGAACCTCAATGACCCATCCATGCAGAAAGCACCAGTCTGAGCCCCTAGACTAAAACCTAACCTTGTGTCCTACCTCTGAAAAACAGGAACAGCAGAAGACGTCCCAAAATAGTATTAGTAGCAGGAGATGCACTGAGATTTCTTCCATATTTTCCACCTTCCCTCTGTTATGGCAATCACACTTCAGGTACTTTTTGAGCCATACTCCCTGCTGACACTTCTATTTATTCTCTTTTTTATAATTTTGACCCATATGAACTGGGAAACTACTAAACAGAAGGCTTTCATTTCTACATTGTATGAAAAAGTGCTGCACCTTTTACTTTTTGCCAACTCCAAGATCCTGTGCTACAAGCAGACAAATTCCCCACAGATTTTCTTCACATGATACAAAACTATGTAAACTTCTATTGTGCTCCTTCTGCATGCATCCCCTTTGAAAGCTGTGTCTTAGTCAGTCCAGCTTTCCTGATGGGGAAAATTTTTCTGTTTCTGGCCATCCTTCTTAAAAACCTCTGTACCTCACAGTCCTTCTGCATCTTTTTTGAGAAACTATGTCCTACAGCTCATTCAGCATTTAAGCTTCAAAAGCATTATGAATTCACAGCATCATACTGATTCCCTGTTTTGTATTCTGTTCTTTCCAGATAATTCCCATGTGCTCTTTGGATGGCTGCTACACGCCAAGTTGATATCCTCAGACAGCTACCCACAGTGACTCCAAGGTCTTGTTCAACCCAACCTCCTGGGCATTTGCCATTTTTAAATTTCAGCTGAAATTTCTAATTCATTCTATTGAGCTTTTTGAGATTTTTTTGCAACTGCTTGCACCCTGAATAATTTTCTGTTCTCCAGGTATGATGCAATCTTACCTGAAATTATGCAATTTATTGATATCAAGATTATTGCATGATGCAGACCTCACCCTAGATCTGTGTGCCATTCCACAGGTAATACCCCTCCATTGTGAAAACTGGACATTCAATCCTTGTCTTTACTTCTGGTAGCCAGAGAGAAATCAAACTCTCTTATTTCTTGACAGCTTTAATTTCTTTGAAAGTTGGTTTTATCATCTTTGCCAAAGCTCTTTGGAAGGACTTATAAAATGGATCACCCTTAATCACGTGTTTATATGCCTAGTGTCTCCATTGCATTTCTCCTTTCAATAGCTTAAGTTAGGATTGTTAATTGCCCCTTACACATGACAAAATGAGTTCCTGGCAGCCTGTACAAGACGTTTTTGCAGTCAGTCATTACTATACCTTCTGAAAGTATACTTGCACTTTCTTTTGGTCCAAAGGAAGCACTGAGGACAATAGATATTTCAATCTTACGTGTAGATATCTCTGACACTTGTACCCAGATGTCATCTTTGAAGCTGAATCAATAGTCATATGAGTTTCACTTCATAATGGACCTTTTGAACTCAGCATTTATATATGAATGCTAGTCTTTCTTTATGTTTTGGAAAAGAAGCAGTGGCTGCCCACCAGTATCCTGCCTTTTAGAGCAAGAAACATAACTGACATATAATGTCTGCAAAAACAAAAGTAATTATAGAGAATTTTAAAATGAAACATTTTGGTATTTTCTATATACGAATGATAAGTTCTCAATACATCTATTTTAATTAAATTGTGTTAAACAAACAACAAATGTTATCCAGACTGAAAATAGCACAGCTGGTGATATGATAAAGCATTTCAACGTATCATTATTACAGAAGGAACAGTGATATAATGACATAAAATGCATAATAAAGAGCAAGAGAGAACAGTAAGCAGTGGATGCTTTAAAGTTAAAATTTCCTGAGATCCTGAGCTAATGAAAGAAAGCAACCCTTTGAATTTCTGCACCAATGGACCCTTCCTATTCACAGACCATATCACAGTTACCTCCAGCAGAGATTTTAGTCCACTGTTCAACAGTGTCTATTGATTTTTTACAGTTAACAAAAATTGAAAGAAAGAAAGAACTATTAACTAATTCCATTCTTTCCTTTTTGTTAGTGACTTTTCATCACTTGCACTTTGCATTTAGTAGGTATGGGATACTGGCATTTTGTTTAATAAGAGTACACATGAGATACAGGCATAGCTCCTGACAATGCATACTGTCACATAGGCTTGTCAAGACTAGAGTATATGGCCCTTCACACCAGAGAATAAAGTTTATGATACAATATAAAAAATGTTGATTGAATATGCAGAACTATGAGCACCATCTGTTTGCCTTGTCTGTCTAACCTCATGGGTTTGTCACTACAGCTGCTAATTGCATTATGATATTTTCATGATAGGCCACTTCTGCTTCAGAGTTCATAAGGGCATATTCCAGTTTACATCTACTTAAGCTTCAGAATTACAACTGACTTAATTTTTTCTATTTCTACATTGTTTTTTGTAGTGTTCCCAGAACTGTCCTTTTTTTCTTTTTTTTTTTCTCGGCAGCTATTACCTACTCAAAAACACTTTTTAATTGAAAATCTGGGGATAGCTTAATTAAAATATGTTCTGTCATGCATGCCAGAAGCACTATGGGCTTTAAGTAAAAACAGTTGTAAGTAGAGACTTGGTTCTCATTCACATGAATAAAAGTTAATCAAGTGAGTTGAAACCCTCATTCACACACTATACCAACACAAAGAAGAATCTCATGTCACTTTCTTTGGTGAGCTGTTTTCTTATTCCTCCCCATTTTTGGCAGACCATTATTGGTGTTGGTAGGATGTAAAGTGAACTATGCAATTTATTTTCAACAATCAAATGCCTAGATGCAGATGTTTAACTCTACTCCCAGAACAGCAGGCTGTCATGGCAAAGAGGAAATGACAATGTGAACTGACCATTATTTTTCCAACCAAACTATATGAATGTATTGTATTAAAATGACAGAAAGACTCCGAAACTCTCATGGAGGAATCTCAGAAACCAGGTTAAAAGAACTACCAAAAATAAAAATTTTAAAATGACACTAGTAAAAAGACACTGACCATCCTCCCATGAGTAGATTCACATAACATGTAGTCTCTTTCCAAAAAGTACACAGCCAATGATCTAAGCTGCAAGGAGCAAATAGGAGAATAAGGTTCTTTGTCATTCATAAGGGACTAATTCAACCTCTGTTAACATGGATAACAGAAAGAAGAGCCTCAGCTCCACATTCTTTTCCTTTATAAGCATAATTGAATATTCTATCTATTTCCACTGTGTCAAAGTGTGGAGCTAAAAAACAGCACTGCCTCTGCATAAAGAAAAGCTCCTGGGTGTATTAGTAGTTCCTCTAGATCAAGTGCTGCATATCACTGCACTTGAACTCTTTATTATGCAGAAAAAATACATTGTCTGCATCAGGCAAGAATTATTTTGTTTTTAATTTGTTTCAAATTAATATTCATTTACTCCACCAGAGATCTAAAACCAGGAGAAAATAGCATTCACTTTCCTTCTAAAACTTAGTCATTTACAAATGAGTAATACATTGACCATTCTGAAGATATTCTTCATCTTCATAAGTACGTAACTCTGGTCACCTTTGGAGTCATCCAGGAAGAAATGACACTTAATCAGACCAGATAACTCAACTGATTTGTCCAACAAACAATTGCTATTATTTACTACACATCATCTTTTGCTTTGAATGTGAGTTCTCTGATTTGCAGAAGCCCAGATCACAAAGGGTCTGTGACACCTGCACATGTTCAGACCATTTTGCTCTCTTGTGCAATGAATGCCACTGCAAAAGCAAATGCTGGAAGTGATATGCTGGCAGCTGAAACTATCAGTAAATACACACCATCCTGAGTCGGACCTACTGGGCTTCCATAACTGACTGACATATGCATCCAACAACTCCTATTGGTGTAGGGATGTCTGCTTTGAATAGAATACTTTTTTTCACTGTAAGGGATCAAGAATTTTCCTACATATCCAAGGCACCATTAACACAGTTGTCTTCAGTTTCCAGGTTTGGATTTCTAATAAGCACGAATGTGAAATAAATTTTTAAGAGAAGTAGTTCAATAGGCAGCAAGGAACTTAGTGATTTGGGACTTGGACACTTTTGAATCTACTGCGTCTATCTGAATGGATGTTTGCAGGAGCTTTGTATCACACTGACTTCAGTGGCTCCAGGCCAGAGCCTGTTACAGTTAGTTCTTTTCAAAGCTCCCTACATGCTTCTAGATGGAAAAGAAAAACAAAGAGTGACCAAAAAATATCAAATGTGATAAATCAAACTTAAATTTGTTCATCTTTTTTAAACATAAAAGAGGTTGCCATTATTGCTCATTAATCCAAGACCAGAGGAATTGAAGCCCAAATATTTTATAAAGTAAACAAAGTGCTAAAAATAAAATAAGTTACTTTAGACTTTATCAGCATGAGCAGGAATATTTTCCATTTAATTATCACTTCTGCAGAGCTTTCACCAGAGACCAGAGCTTTCACAGGAAGGTTATCAAGCTGTATACTAGAAGTGAAACATCTGCAGAAGCTCAGGAGCATATGATGTGCCTGAAATTGGTGACAGAAGAATTCTTCAAGCCACAAATATTCTTTTTTTGAGTTAAATATACTCATATAACCAGACCTGATGTTCTGATGGGGAGGTGTGTGGGGACTATGAGAGACAATTCCAGGAAAAGGATTGACTTTTACCTCACAATGTAGAGCACTAAGCCCAGAGTTTTTTATGCAGATATTTATTTTAGGCTAAGTTATTATTTCTACAGAAATAAATTCTAAATTCAGCTATTTTTAAAGAGCGTAAGAAAAAATAGTTATTCTGAGGGAAACAAAAGAATTTGATAATATTGTGTTCTTGACAATTCACATAATCATTTGGGTTGGAAGGGACCTCTGGAGATCATCTGGTCCAACCCCTCTGCTACAGCAGGGTCCCTTAAAGCAGGTGACACCTGAATGCATCTAGGTGTGTTTTCAGTTTCTCCAGAGAGGTAGACTCTGCAACCTTCATTGGCAACCTGTTCCAGTGCTCTGCCATCCTCAACATAAAGATCTTTCTCATGCTGAGGTGAAACTTCTGCTGTTTTAGTTTATGGCCATTGCTCCTCATCCTGAAAATAGCAAAAAAGACTTTGGGCAGACCTGAAAAAGAAACATATTTTAAAATGGACTGTAATTAAGGATAGGGAATTTTTATTTCTTCCTTTTCATCTCTGAGTTTTGGAGAACAATACAATCTTGCTTCCTGTTCCTCCACCATCTAAACAGCAGAGCAAATGTCTGTAGTCTCAAAACGTTTGACTCTCTATGCCATCAATGCAGACCAGAAGCACTCATTGTTAAAATTAAATGTAATAACAAGGAATCAAAATTTCAGATGCATTAAAAAGCAAACTATCATGGACCAGCTAGAAAATAAGCATGAGAAGCATGCATTTCCTGAGACATTTCAATATCATGACCTTCTCTTAGATAATTGCCCCTTTCCCAGGACCAGAATCTTTCATAGGAAAATTCTAACATTCATTAACCTTTCATTAAGTCCCCTGATTTCAGTAAGGAATTTCTGCTTGACTATCAAAACCAGGATGCCAATGGGAGCAGCTTTTCTCCAAAAGAAGGGTTACTTACTTCTTGGTAAGAGCCTTGGTCAGGGTAGCTCACAGGTACACTCCTTACTATTCTCACCTGATACAGAATCAAAACATTTCACCTCATGAGACAACACATCCACTAATAGGAACAGATACAGTTGCAGGACAGAAAACAACCTGTCAGAAAGTACAATTCAAACCACATTCACCATATTCCCCTATTGAAAAAATTGCTTTTAAAAGGGATTTAGTGTAAAAATCTACTTTTAAAAATCTTTTTACAGGGGTTCCCAAACTGAACGGTGAACACAGCTAACTACAGTTTGGAAAACAAGTAATATGGCTTATTTATCAAATTAATTATTTTTCAGAACCAAAGAGAAAATAAAAATATTTTAAGCTAAAGGTTCTAGAGCATAAAGAAGATCGTATCTAAGGATGTCAGCCAAATTTTCCTCAGTGATATCATCTCCATGACACAGTCCAGAACACCAGAGTCAAAAGAAGTTCAGTCTGGTACAAATTAGACTCCCTCTTGTTATCCAGCCCTTCAAATTCTGTTCCTCAGGCATTCTTTCATCATTGAGGGAAAGGGCAGGAAGAAGGTCAAAAGATTTCCAAGTTTTTCCTTTACAGTTTCACAGAGAAGCAGCCATTGTTTACATCTAAACAGTCTCTGATCGCTGCAGAATGGTGAATACCATGTGTGGGTCAAGGAATGTCATAGGCAAGTTCTTGACTCACATACCAGTGAAATCCTATTGACTTCAGCCAAGGTACTGCATTTGAAGCAGAGGGATTTTTCAAGTCATTCGATAGGCACACAGCATATGTTGGTATTTCTGCTCACCTCCAGAAGGAATATTTTCCCTTTTTAGATTAGCTGCACAGCACGAAGTAAGCTTTCTCTGGACTGCTCTGCAGAGGTGCACCACTTCCAGCTTACATAAACTGGGACTTCTTGTACTCTTGACTGTGTGCCCTAACAGCCTTTCATGTCTAAGGTTGAAGTACTGAAAGAGCAAGGTAGGCATGGTTGTTTGAAAATGAAAGGATGTTCAGTTATGTAAAAATTACAGACTTTGTACTTCTGTTTAAAAAAAAAATAAACAAGTAAATAAATAAATAAGATTTATGGCACTTCTGCTTGCAGTATAGGTAAAAGTCCTTACCATTTTTCCCCAAAACACCCTATATTTTCCCTCATTCTTCTATTCTTAAATTTACATGAAAGAACCTTTTCTCTTTTTCTCCTCCCATTGAAAAACAAAAGAAAAAAATGTGAGAGGATGAAAGACAAAGAACACTGCAACTACTTTGCTTCTACATTCATAAAAGTGATCCTTTTTTAAGAAATCGGCTTTGAAGTTTTCACCCTAAGAATTGATATCTGTTCTAGTTGCTGCCCAGAAGTTATGTCACACAATTTTTAAAGTGACATTGGGGTGTCCTCATAGATGGAAACTTTACCTTGCCATTCCACTATTTAAAAAGATTACAGTCCATCATATTATATAATTATTTGAATAATAACCAAACTGTCTGGACATTTTGGACACTTGAAGATCAGGTGGGTTTATCCACATTCAATTTATGATGCTTGTGTGAAGGAGCTACCACCTTTTCACAGGATTCCATAAGTTACAAATATTTCCAGATCACCCAGTTCACTATAGAAAATCAGTTCGGCAAATAAGTATTTCTTCCTGTTCTCACAAGTCTTTTTGGTTTTAAATTAAAAAAAAAAAAATTGTTAAAAGCTTTAATTAACACAAAGCCAAAGCCTTAATACCTGAAGTAGTCAATAATCTAAGAACCTATGGTACTTATGGCAGTGGTATTATGACACCAGATAAAGTATAACTACTAATTCAATCCCCATCATATTCACAAAATTATACAGTTCTCAACATCAAAGATTTAGAAAAATGCATTAAGCTTTGTATAAATCTGTTCACATTCATAAACATCCCTACCATTCTGTAAAGTACTGGTCCATATTCTTTGCTTATTTGAAGTTTAACAAGTCTATCAGAGGATACAGGTATTGCTTGTTTTTGTGTTTTCTACTATCTTTTTCTACCAGGAATAAAATAGAAAAGAAGAAAAAAGCACACCAAAACCAATCAAACAAAGGGCTTGTAACATTTTGAGAATAAGCAAAACTACTGGATAACACTATATTTTATACAACAGGATTCCTTGAGGCTTTTCAACATTAACAAAGAATCAGAACTCTTCCAGTCAAATGACTGAATATTCATCCTGGTAACAACTGCAGTCTATTACACTGAGAGAAGCATATGGTCAGTATTTATACAAGATATTCAGACAGATGCACACCAACATTCACTAATAAAAGCTAAATTAACACAGCATCTGCTGAGAATTTTGCCCAGCATGCCAGGATTGTGCCAGGCAGGATCTGAAGTAGTATTGTAGGATTGGAGCTAATCTACAATCTACTCACCAATACATTGGTCCCAGCTTTCAAAACAGCAGTAAGTTGAAACTGCAAATACAATCGAGGATCAGAGAGCAGCTTTAAAGGTGCTGGAGTCTGATATCATAGACAAAAACATGCTTAAGATGCAAATTTGCACTAGCAATGCAGCTAGAAACAGGGCATGGCCTAGCTCACTGTAAAAGTTATTTTCCTCCTAAGAAGAAGATGTTGGTAATTAGTGCTTGACTAGGTATATCAAAATTTCTACCACAAAAACATAACAAAAATATAAAAACATTAAAAGAAGGTTGATGAGCATTTTTTTTTAATGGAAGACAGGAAGAATGAGCTTTAGATGACAACAGCCTCATAATAAAATCACTTAATTAAAAATAGTGAACATAGTGCTTTGTCTTATAATGACTTTTTACCAATAGTTTTGTGTAAAAATTTAAGCCTTAACTGATTTTTTATTTCATAAATATTCCTACAACACCATCTCTGCTGGTGAGATAAGTGTATCCATCCCTCTGTTTTAATATTCAGGAGTTGTACAAATTTGTATTTACAATTAAGAATTGTGACTAAAACATTTCTTGCCCTTCACTGTTGCTCTGCTCTTCATTTGTTCTGTTCTGACTTAAAGGAAAACCATATAATCATGGGATATCACAGGCTATCACCACAAGTGATCTGTAGCTCAACAACTTGTTTAAGGCAGGGACACCTATGGGATTGACTCAGGGCCTTATCTAGTCTGGTCTTGAAAATCACCATGAATGGAGACTGCACAAACTCTCTGGGCACCTGATTCACTAAGGGAAGACCCTAACTCCATCTTCTTGACAACCTCTCCATGAGTACTTTGGGGCTGCTGTTAGGTAGCCCCACATGCGTCTCCTCTCTGAGCAAAGGTTCCCCATTGCTCAGCCTTTCTTCATTGGGCAAACGCTCTTATCCCCATCTGTTCCAGGGGCCCTTTGCTGAACTTACTCCCATTTTACATCTCTTATACTGTAGAGCCCCAAACTGGATTCAGTATGTTGCAGGAGCACCACACAAGAGAGGGTAATCCCTTCCCTTTGGATGCTGGCCATGCCCCTTCCGATGCAGCCCAGGAGGCTGCTGGCTTTCTCTGCAGCCAGAGCAGGTGCAGACTCACATTCAGCTCCCTGCACACCAGGGCCACAGCACCTTCTGCACACTGCAGCTCCCCAGCATGGCAGGTCTCAAGCTGTACCACTGCAAGGAGCTTTTCCTTACCAGACATCAGACTTTTGCATCTGCCCCTGAAGAATTTCATGAGGTTAACGTCGGGCTGCTCTTACAGCCTGTCTAGGTCCTTCTGGATGATAGCATTGCCCATGGTTACATCAACTACAGGCCCCAGATCACTGCTATTGCAGAGAAGGGCTTTGAAGTTTGCAAGAGCAGTCTTAGTAGATGTCACCATTGACATCACAGAAACACTGTTTTGGATTTTCTGCACGTAGATCAGCTTGACATTGTAAAACTGCATCCATGCAAAATGAAATCTAAAAGAAAAGAAGTGTCTGAACCTTTCTATTTCTTGTGTTTGAACACTGTAGATTACTTTTTGAGAAGGGGTCAAGAGAAATCCTGTAAATGGCCCGTACCTATCTAGTTATCTGTCCAAGGTTATAACAATGGGTACAGCTTGCAACCCTTTGCCAAATTCAGTTGAGTAACAAAAACAAGTAATTTAAGGCTGTTACCACAATCTTGAATATCTTGTAGTCTGAGCATCTCTTGCTGTCCCACTGCTGGCTCTTGAAAACTACTTCCTCAGGAAGGTACCTTCATGCTCTGTGCTTTTGAGGAGATATGCAAGTTTTGTTTCCATTAACTAGCTACCTACATTTCCCAAAACACACACATTCCTCTTCCAAACACTCCTCTATTTTTCTGACTATTAATCCTCTATGGCTTCTCTCAAAGAGAGTAGTAACAAACTCAGCACCGTATCTCACTAAAGTCCCAGTTTGCATGCTGATTTTGCATATAGATACCATAGAGCCCTGTTCTGCACACAATTTTTTTTTTTTTCTTGTGGTTTCCATCCATCTGAATTCCTGTTAACAAAATAAATAAACAACAGATATATGATGTTCAGGAACTTCAAGTATCACAAAAAAATGACAGGATTTTTCCTCAGGGAAAGAGACAATAGTGTTAAAAGAGGAATAATGTGAAAAATATATTAGATGTTTTATGTTAAGAAATTACGTAGAGGTAAGAGAAAGTGATTGAAGAATGAAAGACTTGAAATTTGAATTTGAATTTCAATTGCTGACTTCTACTGTATGCATTATAATTTTAGTTAAACAAAGAAGGCATATGAAGCCATGAGAATACACGGGAACAGTTTGAGCAGACACACCAGTTCAATTATTGCAACCTCATTTCATACTATAGAAGCTAAACTTTATACAACTTACTGGAATTTCAGCTATTTGACAACAGTGGTAAATGGCAGATCAAACTCATGCTGATAAACTCAATGCTTCGGGACGTGATCTAATTTACAACAAATTGGTTAATTCGACAGAAATTCCAATAGATATTCAGCTAGAAGAAATAATAATTATGAAGTATCAGGGCAATCTGTCTTAGAAAGTTTAGATTCTGCTTCTGATAAAAATACACAAAACTATACTTTGATCAGGAATGTAAATGCAGAATAGTCTTGTTTGAATCAACAACAGAAATAATAAATTGAGAAAAACTCCCAAAGTCTGCAAGGAACTCTCTATTGAGTTATCCCCAAAGCAGAAAAAAAAAAAATCCATTATTGACAGTGCTTGCTGGGAATAATGTCTCTTGGCTCTACAAAATGCCTGAGAAATTCTTTGCCAGGAAGCACACAGGTTTCCATAATCTCTCTGGGGTTCTGCTGCTGGAAAAAGAGTACCTTAAAGGGACCTTTCTGTTTGAAAAAGAACAGTTTTTATTAGATTCTGAAGGAAAAGATTTGGGTCATTCCTGAGAGACTTGTTGTCTGGGGAAAGCAAGTGAACTATTTAAGGCTTCTCTGGTAAGAAAAACAAAAACTTATTTCCTGAGGACTCCATCTCTCTCAACTTAATAAATACCCTGTAATACTAAGCCTTATACTAGCCTTTCATGCAATTCAGAAATGAAAGAAAACACAATCATAAGCTGAACAACGTATGTTGGGGTATTTTATATTAAACTTTCAGTTATTTTAATCTCTTTAACAGCTTTTAGAAATTTTCTGGTTAACATTACATTTACTCTATGCTCTGATGTCAATGCAAACTACTTACGTGACTTTAAATGCTGTACTGGTTTACACTGTAAAATTTTGGGGAAAAATAATAATTAAAGAAAATATCTGAATGTTTTTAAAGCAATTACTGAATTTTTTACTTTATATTACCAAACAGAAAGTAAATCAGTTTGATGGAATTAATGCAGTAACTACAGATGCAGATCAATTCTTACTTCCATCTTTATGCACTTTATATCTACCATCCAGATTACTATAGCAAAAATGCAGTATTTCTTTACAATGGTTATTATCACATTAGAAGAGCCACAACCTTTACATGATTGCATATGAAATAATAGTAGAAGTAGAAAAATAAACAATTTCTAACTCAAATATCCTTGACAATTATTTCTATGTAACAATCTCCTCAGTGGAAGTTTCTGAGTTGACAAGAAACAGTGGAACACATCAGACACACGTCTGTGACTCTTCTCAGGATGAGGATAGCCAGACAACAGAAAGACAATCAAGCTGGCTGGTCGGTGCTGCATGGAAACAGGTGGGAACCTGCACATACACTATGCAGTTTAGTCATGCAGGACTCTTCTCCCAGCATTTTCAACCCCTTCTCTAAAAATAATCTGTCCAAAGTTTCGCTCTTTTTCCAGCATAGAATTGAGAACTGAACAATATCCTACTTTCACATATAAAGATGTAATTTAATTTCTTTTGGCCATTCATATGTCTCACTGACACAAAGTAAGAAAAAACACAGTCTGAATGTTGAAGAAGCTCAGTTCCAAAAACCATGGCTTCTTTTCTTTCGTAGTGTTCAAGATCAAAAATAAACCCAGGCTCTCACCTCACAGTAAAATTAATACAAGAATATACTGTACTTGGTCTGGCTCAGATGGAGACGATTTTCTTAATATTATTTTTTGTGATTCTATGGTTTGGATTTGTAACTGATAATACTCTTTCAAAAAGGCATTTTGACTGTTGCTGAGCAGTGTTTATGCCCATGACACATACACAAAATCCTCAGGCTCTGACAGAAGCCTTTAGGCTCATGGCTCAAAACATCTTGGAATCTCTCACTACAACTAGCATGCTTTTGTAAAATATAATGATATCTGTTACAAATATTCTGCTTCAGACACATCCTGAAATCATTCAGATAGAATGCTGGTTCCACTACCAGTTCATTCTTCAGATGACAAAATGATACTGTCTTCAGATCATTAAAGCAGGAGCAAGGGAAAAGAAAACCTGAACAGATTGCATATTGATTTAGGATCTCTCTTTTTACAACGCAGCAAAGATTAATCAGCTTCTTTCTGCATTTCTATTTTCATGAATAATTATTAAATATTTTATATTGTGAATCACACATAAAAAGAGGATGTAAAAATTACTGGAGTATTTTTAAACTTTGAAAATTTATCAAGTGATTATATGTCTTTCACAAAATTATGCTAGATCAGAAATTTTTTTCAAGTTGTTTGAAACATCATAGCTTTATAGAAACAAGAGATTTACTTCTCTCCTTTTAAAATAACCTCATTAGGGAAATTGTGAGCAGGTCAGTATTATCTGACCTAATGAATTCACAAACTTGACTAACACAATAAATTACATAGAAGGAAGAACCTCAGAAGTTATAAATAAAATTTCAATTCCCACAAGAAAATGTTCTCTTTGAATTTACCTAAGAACCCTTACCCATCTTTTTCCTACCCAGTTCAAATAATTATGTACTTTGCAGTGCATTATCTAACAGAGGTTTTCAGAATTTTTGCTGTTTCTATTGTCTAACCCATAAAATTTATCATACTGCGCATTTGGAGTATTGATTTCTGGGCTGTTTGAGACATGAAACAGAATAGAAGATGCAACTTATATCAACTGAAATACAAGTACCAAAATGCTTCTCTTGTCAGCTACATTAAGAAAATTATCAAGAAAAAATAGGGGGTTTAGAAAATTTATCTCTGTCACATTCATTGACTTAACTATTAAAAGTTAGTCCTGATTAAATTAAATATCCCCTTCTGTGCCTAAGCACTCAGGAAATACGTGAGAGAATAAAAACTAAAGAGCAAAAATTGGTAACAAAATCCATCACCATTTACATGTGTAATTCTCATTTCTCGTGTACCCTGCTAAACAAATACTTAACCTACAAATCCATGGGGTTTTTGGAGTTGCTATCAGGTAACTCATGTTCCAATTTCAGAATTTATATGGAAAACAACATTTAGAGTTGTTTTGGAGTCTTTCTTTTCTGCAGTATATTCTTGTGTTCATATTGCAGCAGAGAGGAGAGGACATGAAGGTGGCACAACCAAAGCTTGTGTGATCCTGAAAACAATAAAATTAACCAAAATACATTTTTCATGCTTGGATATATCACACATCAAAATCAAATTACTTGAATAAAACAAAACATTCCTCTATCAGCTGCACCTAAACCAATGATTTTGGCAGTTTTGCTACAATTACATTGGCCAAAAAATCTGATGTTTAGGTCTTTTGGTGAAGTTTAGCTTAGTTTTAGGGAAAAATTTTGCAGCATTTCTTAAGTTAAACTATTCATAGTTCAGTGATCTGCCTTATATGTTCACTTCAGTTTCTTGTAATTATAACACAATCTTCAGGGATTTTTTTTTCTCAGAAGAAATAACAGCACCTTTTTATTCTTGACTTTGACCCAGCTAGAATTTTGCTTAGTGTGTCAGTTCTAAAAATTACATAAATATACCTTAGCTGCATACTGTACAGGAGCTGCTGAAATGGTGCACTATTTCTTATACACCTAGATGAAAAGTAAATGATGCAATTTTAATGACAGCCCAGGGAGCTTTGTTACTTGCCTGAACATCCAGACATCTGCTAACTGTTGCTATCAAGACTCTGGCTGGCTCTAAGGAAGGTGTTACTGGATGAAATTTTATGACTCTTGCTCTAAAGAAGGTTAGAATCAGAGAATCAGGAAGGTCAGTTCCCAACTTAAACATTTATGAAGACAGAAACAATTCCTTCATTTCATGCACTTTTATGTGCATCTGCTGAAGAGAGCAGATTAGATGCAAAAGGATAAGGACATCTCTACTCTGTCAGTAGAGCAGAGAAGTCATTCTTATGCACCAATAATACCCTTTAAATTGGCATCATGATAAGTAGATGAGACCCTATTGCAAGACCAAAAAAATAGTCACATACGAAAAAAACCCTGTCCCGGTCATGTTTTTCCTCCTAGATCATAATAAAAAGCCCACGATACACACCCTTGGGCCAAAATACGTGTAATACAGCAGGTTCATGAAATGTGTAGAACTTTAAACAAGTGTGAGGCAGAGTGGTGTCTATGAAATATTAAAATCATTTTCTTAGGAGAATGGTTCTACAGAGGATGATCCTATAGAACATAGTCTTCCAAGTTTGTCTAAAATTAAGTAGAAAAGTACTGAAATACTTCAAACTTTTCTTATTAGGTAACAGCTATGTCTCTGACAAATCTTAAAATGCAACTCAGCATACTAAACATGAGACCAATTATTTTTATATTTCAATTAATCCCATTCAATACAATTTTCTGTCATGAAAGCAGAATGTGTAGCATTCACTCAACTAATTTGCCTGCAAGTCAGCTTTTATTCAAAGGAAATGAGGGAGTAGAGAATGGAGGTGATTGTTAAATGCAATGTTCAAAAAGTAATGTACTTAGATCTCAGATGATGTCTTCATCCTTCTAGAAAAATTTCTCTTCCTTTAAAAAAAATGTGGTAATCTAATAAATGATCTAATGAATGATCTTATCAAATATAAGGATCAGTACCAAAATTTTTTAGGAATCCTTCTCTTTTCATGGCATTTCCACATTTTCAGAGTCATCAGAGTAATTCAGTGTTTTCCACTCAAATACATCCAGGAGTAATTAATTAAAATCCAGCTGTAATAACTAGGCACTTTATCAGTTAATCTAATATGATTTTTTATATCCAAGTATTGTCCTTTTTTTCAGAGGAAATACTGAACGGCCTTGATTTATTTTTATGAAGTAGAGGAATTCTGATCATCACATTTGAATTTCTTCCTATAAAAGATTCCTAAATCGTCACTCCTGTTTTGATCTAAAGATAGCATTTCCAAAGTTAGCAAAGATAAACACAAATAACAGTGAAAAAAGTAATGAAGCCGTTTAATTTAATTAAAGATTTAAAGAATATGAAACCAACAAGGATAATGAAAAATCCTTTTAATAATTTTAAGTGGTTATTGGAATCTTAAATAAATACCAAACTCAGTGTGAGATGGCTCTGTGAACTTGCAAGAAGACTGCTGTTCTAAAGCAAAAAAAAAATAATGTTTTTATTTTAGAATTCTTCCAAGGTAATACTTTTCTGAGGCACAATACTTTGCCATGAAAATCTGGATGCAGCTTGATTTCTGCCTCAGTTAAAATCCAGATTTTGCAAGCAGAAAATGCATAGTTATATATATCATAAAGGAAGACATTGATTACTAAAGTCTATAATTCTAAAATATTTTTCTATTTCATATAAATTTACTTCCAACTATCATCATGCTACAGAAGCTTAATATAACAACACTAAAATTACATCACAACACAGAAATATGTAGATTACATCAGCAGCTGCTAACTCCTCAAAATATTACATACGCATCCTAGAAGTATCTCTTAGCAATGGATTTGAATGAAAATATAATATCAAAAAAAAATTTCAGCTGACAAATGTGTCCACCCACAAAATCATATAAAAACCTATTGAAATATAAGACAAAAAGAAGTACAAAGAGAGAATGTAGGACTTATAATGAGTTTAACTGCCAGCTAAGTTGTAGAGCTGCAAAGCACAGAAATACCAAACTGCCTTTCAAGCAATGATTTGGGGGGTTTGTTGCATGATCTTCCAATAAGAAATGTTGAAAACTTTCCATTTGGATGTAGTTTCATGTATAATTAATATCACCTACTTGTTTAGCAAAAGAGATATCCAAATTTATTTTACAAAGAGAAAAACTAAACAAAATAAAGGGAAAGAAAGTCGAAGACACAATATAAGCCATGACTGGCCCAAAATTCAGAACCTAAGGGACATTTGCATTAACTCAACAGGGCTCAGATTAACTGGATTGGCTCAGGATAAAAGTCTATTTTTATTAAAATTACAAAAGCTGTAAGTGAATGATGTGTAAGGGAAGAAACATGGGTTAGTTCACCAGATTTCATCTATCAAAAAGTTTTGGTTTACATAAAGCTAATCTAGTTGCTAGGATTCTCTCTGCTTCCATAAGGGAAGGCAGGCACTTCCAAAGTAAAATCCACCTCATCTGTCCAGTTGCTACAAGGTCTGTTAAGGCATGAACACAGCTGTTAAATTATAAAGTGACTTAAGATGAATGTTGCCTTATGAGCTAGCAGTAGAAAATTTTTAAATATTGATTAAAAAGTAATAAATTTGTGCTTGCATAATTCAATTTCTTGCTATATGCACCTAAAGAACCAATACAAAATAAACACTACAAAGCCAGAACACTAAGTAGTCATGCAGGGACACATTTCAAGAATGGCCAGTATGTCTTGAACTCTGCTTCACAAAATCCTATGCTGCACTTCAAAGCAGGGATCTAAAGCACTGGGATTACTCTTGTCTGAATTGTGATAGGGTGTGAGGCTGAGCAAAAAACAAAATCTACGTCTATGTCGTATTTACAGAGAAAAAGAAGTAAGTTTCCATCTCTTTGTTGTGGTAACATGGGATTTGTTAGGCATTTCAGCAAGAAAAAAGTTTATCTCTGGGGTTCAGAAAGAGAAATTAGAACTAGAATAATTTACCTATTTTTTTTGTCCTCCTTAACTAGAGGCAAGTTGTTGACTAAAGTCCCAGAGGCTAGGAGCAACTTCAAACATTAGTTACTTAATTAAAGAAAGTCTGATGCAAAGACATTTGAAAAATATAAAGGCATATAAAAGTGCACTTTATAAAGTATTTTGACTACTGAGTGGTAATATATTACAAAGCTCATGAGTTGACATACTGGGCATTTTTTGGTGTTCCATTACTATATCAAAACTATGACGAGACACAGACGTTGCAATTGGAAATTGAAATGCAATGTCCAGGGCACTTTATTTACAGCAGTGATGTTATTTTTTCCTTTGAAATTTGTCTGGTCACATCATTCATCCCATTAATCACTTAGAGCATTTTCAAGAATGGTTGTTCGCATTTTTTAAATTTCCTTTCTGTGATATTACTGTTTAAATTGATCGAATGACAAGACTATTTGCCCAAAACATTAAAGAAAATCATAGGGCGCTGTGAAAACAACAAAATGTTCATATGCAAAGCAGTCAGATTTGAGAATAATTCACTGTCAGTAGTCATTTAAACTAATATGATATTTGTCATTTAAACTAATATGATATTTCATCTTTGAAATATCATGAAAATCAGGGAGGCATTCCAGAAGACTGGAAGAAGGTTAATATCACCCCTATCCACACGGAATTCAAGGAAATTATAGTCCTATCAGTCAAATGAAGCCCATGTTTAGGAAAAGCTGGGACAGATTGACCAAGGACAAATTGTGCTTGACAAACCTGACTGCCTCTCATGACAAAGGAACCTGCTTGGTTGATATGGGGCAAGCAGTGAACATTGTCTACATGGATATCTCCAAGGCTTTTGATGTGGTTTCCCACGGCCTCCTCCTGCAGAAACGTGTATGTGATGGTGTGGATGTGTGATCCATGCAGGGGGAGGGGAATGGGCTGGCCAGCCACACATGCAGGGCGGTGGTAAATTGCTCCCTTTCCCACTGGCAACTGTCACAAGTGGAGTCCCCCAGGGAATGATTCTGGGCCCAACTCTGTTTAGTACCTTCATCAAGGGTTTGGATTATGGGATCCAGTGTACCCAGATGGAGTTTGTCAGTGATGCCAAACTGAGTGGGGCAGAGGACACTTTGGAAGGGAGAGACACCCTGCAGGAACACCTGGACAGGCTGAAATATTAGGCCAACAAGAACCTTATGAAGTTCAGTAAGGACAAGTGTAAAGTCTTGCGCATGGAAAAACATAATCCAGGAGAGCAGCACAGGCTGGGGATCTACCTGGCTAGGGAACAGCTCTATGGAAAGGGACCTGGGGGTCCTGGTGGACAAGCAGCCCAGTGTGAGTGAACAGCTTGTTGTTGCAGCAAAGAAAGCCGACACAAATGCTGGGTTGCATCAACAAGGGTGTCACCAACAGAGATAAAGAAGTCACTATTGCACTCTGCACAGAGCTGTTCAAGCCATACCTTGAATGCTGTGTTCAGTTTTGGTGCTATACAAGAAAGATGTGGACAGGGTGCAGTAAAGGGCAACAAAGATGACCAAAGGACTGGGAAGCCTGTCATGTGAGGAAAGAATGAGAGAAGTGAGTTTGCCCAGCTTGGAGAAAAGAAGCTTGGAAGACGCATTACCATGTTCCAGTTTGTAAAGGGTGTCTGCAAAGGAGATGGAGACTTGCTTTTTTCAAGAAGTCATATGGAAAAGGCAATGGGTGATGGGCACAAGTTCCTCCTGAGGAGATTCTGATTGAACAGAATTAAAATTTTCACAGTGAGAACAATCAGTCATTGGAATAATCTTTCCATTGTGTGGGAAGTGGATTCCTCAAAGTTGGCCACTTTTTAAGATTCAGCTGGACATGGTGCTGGGCCATCTTGTCTATACTGTGTTTTTGCCAACAAAGGTTGGACCAGATGATAAATGAGGTCTCTTCAACCTGGGGATTCTATGATAGTATAATTCTATGATTCATTGAAACCAATCAAAAATACAGTTTGGGTCTTTTGTGTGTAGGGGCAAAAACAATCACTATTTCATACTGTGGACTGCAGCTGACAATTATATAGGTAAAGCAACAAGAATACATCTATTGCCACATCAGAACACATTCATGTGGAGTCTTCCACATTGTTCCCCAAATTTCATTCTATAGTTGAAGAAATTAATTTAAAAATTTATTGGCTTGTTGAGTTTTACAAAACGCTATTAGTGTATGAAATACACGTAAGCTTAAAAACTGTAATGTGGGATGTTCTTTGCAACAGAAAGGCAAATCTAGGTTCCCTTTTCCCATGTAGGTTTAACAAGTCTGCACACTGTAAAAAAATAAGCTGAACGAGAAAGATTTGACATCTGTGATCCCCAGCAATGCTGCCTAGCCTATGTCTCTCTGCTCTTTAAAAACTCTATGTTTGTCAGTTCTGTCATGAGCATGACAGTTTTCTGCTAGATATAATCCATTTCTTCCTCTCCGTAGTCTTTTCTATGATCAGTTTGTAAAATTGAAGAAGACTGTTTTGATGAGACCTTTTCCTGAGCTGGCAAAATTCAAATAATTAGGCTTAAGATGAGGAAGAAGTCATTCATGAGGGAACAGGTATCTGATATAAATATGAAAAGAAACTATATTTCACTCTAACAAGGTATTTGATTTGAAAGCATCATATTTTGTGAAATATTGGCATAATCCTGGCATCTGGAGAATCAGATTTTCCATCTGTGACAGCACTGGGCTTACAAAAAATGTAAGGCCTTGTTCAAGCAGGGAATAACAACTCTTTACAGGCATCACCAAATCTAGAAAGCCTAAAAGGAGACTGATCCATTAATTAGACTGCTGGGAAAAGAGAAGAGGAGAGAGAAAAGAAGGTAGAAGTAAACCCTTGGCTGCTTCTAGCCCTAGCACCAAAGGAGATTTAAAATATTTGTTCCCAATCTTGCCTGACTTGCCTCACCTCTTCCTGATGGACATGGATGGAAACAAAAGACGTAATTTCCCAGGTCCAATTCTTTCATGTATTTCTGGCATTTCTTTCTCATTCCCTGTCCATTTGGATGGCTGCCTCCTCCTTCAAGCATTTTCTTGAATGAGGCCAGGTTTCATTTCTCCTCAGGGTTCATCTCATGTCTTTTCATCTAGTCTCAGTTGCCCAACCATGAGATGGTTTTCTGCTTCAAACTAAAGTAAAATCTTTTGGAGTCCCCACCTGTGATACATTTTTTTCCAGCCTGTCCCAGCCTTCCCTTTATTGCTGTTCCTAATTCTAGTCAGGGATTTTTTGGGTTAGTACCTCCCTACACCCCCATTGCACATCCTTCTTTCCTACACGGGCAACCCTAGACCACGGGACTGATTTCTCCTTTTTTTTCCGTGTTCTTTTACTGACAAATTTCCTGCCCATTTCTGTTCCAAAGAACTTCACACCAGTGTAGCTTTGGTCTCCTCTGACCTACAGTCAGGCAGTTTCTCTCTGCCTTCTCTGTGCCTGTTTTCTATCCTATTGTGAGGTTCCACTGCAGCACGGCCCTTGGATTGAAGCATGTTCAGTCTCTCTTCAAAGCTGGCCCATGTCTGATGTTCAAGAGACATCCAGGATAGAGGTGAACCAGCACAGACACTGAGGAATGGCTCTTCAGAGATACCAGCTACTAAGCCCACTGCAGATTGTATACAAACCATGGTAATTTGAAAGCCAGTTTTTTAAATGCTTGCACAGGAAGAGGTAAATGCCTTTCCCTGACACAAAAGGCTGTTTGAAGAAATTCAGTCCACATACTTGAAGTCTGACAGTATTAAAAGCTTGTTAAATAGGGCCATAAAATGGGAAGTTTCAGATGTTCCTATTTACAAGGTACGACAGGGGAGAAAGGGGGAAAGGAACGGAGCAGTGTCAGCCCTGTCTGTGATATCCAGAGCTTTAACTTCAGTGTCTATTAACTGTGAACTTACAAGGAAATATCATTGTATAAAACACAATAAGCCTGTGAAGCAGTCATGAGGTTTCAGGTTTCCCTACTGCTTTCAACTAGGCTTACTCTGACTCTCCTCTGAGCCCAGAGAAGTCTTTGTAGTGTGTGTCTGCTTCAGCAGGGAAGGCAGTAAGTTATTCCAGTTGCTCCAGTTTCAAGTAGCATTGGATGTTCTGCAGAGAAGGACAGTGGTTTAAGTCTCCTCAGGTGGAGAAAGCAGAGCAGAGACCTCACCCATTTAGGAGGAGTGTGCCTTTAAAGAAAAGCATGCCTGCATGCTGCTCCTTTGCACACAGTCTGAAAAACATTCATTTTCTCTGAAGGAAGAGATCTGGTTATACTGTGCCAGACACCAAACCCTGCATGCATGAGCCAACCATGTGAATTTTCCTAACAATTCTTTTGCCCTCAAATTCCCCACCAGATTAGTCCAGGTGATTCCTCTACTGTACCAATCATTCTGGTAGACAGAAATAAGTTTTGGGTTTTGTTCTTCTAAGAGGACAATAAAATATCAGATATTGCAAATGTTCTTCAGTCTTGCTGAGTAACATGCAGCAGTGAAGATAGGACTGAAATAAATTTGCTTAGTTATTGCCTGAAGATTGTGTTCACCTAACCTACATTACACATGCATGCCTGTGCCAAGAGACAGGCTCTAAGCATCAGGCATATTTATCCATTAAATAAAACTGCTCTAAAAGATTTAGCAGGAATGACATAAACATGGCTTTCAGCAGTTTTGGTCAAAAGGAGCATGGTATAATCATCACAGTTTTCAAATAAAACAACAAAAAAGTAGGTATTTTAAAGACCTGCTGTAAGTCATTTCTATGAAATCTAACTCCTATTTATACAACAGAGAGTTTCTGTTGCTTATTCCACCTTTGCCCTGGTTATATTCCCTTTGAAAATTAAAAAGTATATTTTATCTGACCCAGTAGATCAGCTAAACTTTCTATCTATTCTTTTTACCTTATTTTCATAGACCAGCCTTGAATTTACATTTTCCTTTTTTGCAATATTAACACATAGAGAATATGAAGTCATCTAACATGCCATTAATGTATTTCAATACCGTACCGATACACTCCCTCCGGATTAATTAAGAAAGAAATATGAATTTTCCATTGTATAGGAATTATCCACAACCTTGGCTTTATAAAAAAGACAGACAAAACTGTTGATGCAATAATTTTGCAATTCTTTGATAAAGTTAAATATAACTGTGGCAAGATGGCGTTGTTTTCCTACAAAATCTATATTAAGATATGAGCCTGCAAGGAACTAATAAAATAAACACCAGGGACTTCACCAGACTGAATCCCACTAGTCAACTGCAGTTAAGAAAGAAAAAGATAAAGACTTCCTCTAAAATCAAATGTGATTTGATTAGAAGCATGTAAATCACAGCATAGCCACATCTGAATACTGAAGGGTTTAATGAATACTAATTCAGGTCATTTGTTCTTCTCTTCCATGACACAGTGTTCGTCTTTTTGAATAGTCCACATAGAATCATAGAAATACTGAAACACAGAATCACAGAATATTCTGAGCTGGAAGGGATCCACAAGGATCATCTAGTTCAACTCCTGGTTCTGCAGAGCACTATTCCCTGTGTCCAAGAATGTGTTCAAACACTTCTTGAGCTCTGTCAGGCTTGGGGTTGTGACCACCTCACCGAGGAGCCTGTTCCAGTGCCCAACCACCCTCTGGGTGAAGAACATTTTCCTAATATCCAACCTACATCTCCCCTGACACAGCTTCAGGCCATTCCCTCAGGTCCTATCACTGGTCACCGCAAGGAAGAGATCAGTGCCTGTCCCTCCTCTTCCCCTCATGACAAAGCTGAGACCACAATGAGGTCTCCCCTCAGTCTTTTCTTTGCCAGTTGAGCAGACCAACTGACCTCATGCAGCTTCCCCTCAAGGCCTGTCACCATCCTCATAGCCCTCCTTTGGACACTCTCCAATAGACAAATGTCTTCTTTATATTGCAGTGACCAAAACTGCACACAGGAGTCAAGGTGAGGCCGCCCCAGTGCGGAGTGGGACAATCCCCTCCCTTGCCTGGCTGGTGATGCTGTGCCTGATGCCCCCCAGGACAGGGTTGGCCCTCCTGGCTGCCAGGGCACTGCTGATTCATATTCAACTTGCCACTGACCAGGAGCCCCAGATCCCTTTTCAAAGTGCTGCTCTCCCTCATCTCATTCCCCAGTCTGTCCATACATCCAGGATTGCCCTATCCCAAGTGCAGAATCTGGCACTTCCCCTTGTTAAACTTAATTTGGTTGGTGACTACCCAACCCTCTATTTATCAAGGTCTCTCTGCAGAGCCTCCCTGCCTTCAAGGGAGTCAATAGCTCCTCCCAGTTTTGTAACATCTTTGAATTTGCTTAGTACCCCTTCCAGTCCTGTGTCCAAGTCATTAATGAAGATGCTGAAGAGAACTGGGCCTAAGATGGATCCCTGAGGAACCCCAGTAGTGACAGGTCTGATGACCCCATCTGATGTCACCCCATTCACTGTAACCCTTTGTGCTTTGTCATCGCCTTATCCAAGAGATGGAACGATCACGATTATCACGATTTATTACTTAAAAATCAACAAGGAATCAGTCTCAAAGGCCGTGATTTAGTAACAATTCACCATAACCAAGAAAGTCACGGGTTTCAGAGTTACATGGCAATTTATAACTTTTTGGTCCAATAAGCAATTAACACGAAACTTTGTTTTGACTTTATAACCTATCACCTTCGGTATTTTTTACTGCATTGTGTCCGTTTCACAACCAATACATATTCATACTTATAACTACAGAAACCTAGGTTTATAATTCTTCTGCTTAAAGTCTGTATAGCTTTGCCATTATATCAATCCAAGCTCTTTCCAGACATGTAAGTCAAACTCATTAATGCCTGTGGAAGTTTCTGCTTCTCTGTTTCCCACAATGCATGACCTGTGAGCCAGTTCCTCACCCATTGCATGTTGTGTTTACCCAGCTGTGTGATGGACATTTTCTCCAGAAGAATCCTGTGAGAAACAGTATGAAAAGCTTTACTGAAATCCAGGAGGATGACATCAACTGGCTTCCCTCGATCAACTGGTGGGTTACCCTGTCATAGAAGGAAACCGGTTTTGATAAGAAGGACTTTGCCCTCATGAAGCTGTGCTGGTTGTCACCAATCACTGCATTGTTGTTCAGGTGTTTTTCAATACCTCCCAGAATGATCCTCTCCATAATTTTACCAGGCACTGGAGTGAGACAGACAGGCCTATAGTTTCCAGGGTTCTCCTTCTTGTCCTCCTTGAAAATCAGGAAAATGTTAGCCGGCTCCCGCTCAGCTGGGTCTTTGCTGGATTCCCAAAACCACTCAAAAATCAAGAGAGGCTTTGCAATGACATCAGCCAGCTCCTTGAGTCTTGGATGAATCCCATCAGGCCCCATAGATTTTTAGGGATCCAGCTGGAGCAGCAGATCCCACACAATTTCAGGGTCAACTGGGAGCTGAAAATTCTCACAGTCATGGTCCTCCAGCTCAGGGCACTGAAACCCCCTTGGTCCATCATCCGTGTTGAAGAGAGAGGCAAAGAATGTGTTAAACACCTGTGCCTTGTCCCTGTCCCTGTTTGTGAGGGGACCATCCTCAACCTGTAAAAGGCCAGTGTTATTTTTACACTGCCTATTGCCATTAATATATTTGAAAAAACTCTTTTTATTGTTCCCCACATTTCTGGTTAACTTTATCTCCAATTGAGCTTTGGCTGTACAAATTTTCTCCCTACAGTGGCAAGAAGCATCTCTGTATTCCTCCCATGCCACCTGACCTTGCTTCCACTGGGCATACACCTTCCCTTTTTCACCTAATTTCCAAGACAAGATCCCTGCTCGGCCTAGATGGCCTTCTCCCTCATCTGCTTGACTTCCGACATTTGGGAATTGTTGCTCCTGTGCCCTTAGGAGGTGATGTTTAAAATGTGACCAGCACTGGTGGACCCCACCACCTATAAAAACACTACTTACTAATTTCCTGAGCAGGCTGATGATGTATGCTCTCCTCATGTCCAGAGTTGAGGTTTTGCTGGCACTTTTCCTCCTGTCAACAGAGATTTTAAACTTGATCACCTCGTGGTCGCTATGGCAAAGACGGCCGCCAGTGTCCACTTCATTCACGAGATCCTCTCTGTTGACAAGCAGTAAAGCAAGGAGGGCATCTTTCCATGTTGGCTCCCACAGAACCTGCTCCATAAAGTTGTCATCCAGGTTTTTTAGGAATTTGCTGGCCCAGGCTGTAGCAGGGATGCTCACAGCTAATCTTTTGGCAAGCTGAAGTACCCCATAAAGACCAGAGTAGCTGTCCCTTAGTTCCTCAAAGAATAATTTGTCGGCGTCACCGTCCTGGCTAGGAGGGCTATAGTAGTCTCCCACAGTGACACACTCACTATTTATTTGCCCCTTGATTCTTATCCAGAGGCCCTCAGCTGTGCCATTGCCAACTGTGAGCTCCATACATACTAGAAAATATCAGTAGAAACAAGGATCTCAAAAACTTTTTTTAAATGAAGCATTCTCCAAGCAAAATAGATAATGTGTTAGAAGAATGACTTAAGCATCATTAAAAGCACCAATCAACTAAACTCCACACACAATCTTCCATCACAGATGTTCAGAACAGATTCAAGGAGGTGACATATGTGGTCTTTGTACAAATAGACTAACAGAACAGAAACTTAAGTTCCATCTTCAATGACCAGTTTTGATAGATCTCTAGTCTTAATATCTTTCCCCTATTTATTGTTCCACTAAAAAAAATACTATACTATTTGACTATAATCAAAAACTAAATAAAGAGCATCTAAGCACAGATTTTTTTTTATAAAATGGTCAAAGCATAAAAGATCTTGCCTTTTCAATTTAGGACGTATGCTTCATAGGGGATTTGAAAAAAAGCAGAACTAATTCATGCTTGCAGGTGGTAGCACAACTTGTATCGTAAATATACATGGGCTCAATACAAGAAAATCAGCAGCACACAGATAATTTCAAAACCCAATATAAGATCCTGGATATTATCTTATAGTTTAGTTCATTTCTAATTTGTATATAGACTGTTACTTAAAGCACAAATGAAAAGTTTGTTTTCAACAAAAAAATTATTCTTGACCTGCTGCACTCATATCAGAAATAATTTGTTATTAAATTGAACAGTGTTCCAAAGATACTTGGCTGCATTGCTCATATTTTGCCCCCTTAACAATATTACTCTGTGCAGTAAAAGATTGAATCCTAATGCATACGTGTAATCAGATTGAAATGCAGTTCATATGCCTAGTCAGGTCTTGGTTTTCTTGATCTTGCTTATGAGTACAATCTTAGCATCATGTTAATACAATCACCACATAAAAACTGTAGTTGCATTACACATAAATGTTAAAAATTCTAGGGTTGCAAAGTCTAAGTTTAAAATCCTGGGAGAAAACAGAGAGAGAGCTACCTGTGTAAGAAAACACGTTATGGAATTGTGCTACACTATTTTTAAAAAGTTATCCATATTCAATACAATGCATTTAAATGAAAATGAAAGGAAAAAAGGAAGTTAAAAAAAAGTCCATACAAGGAAGTTAAGAGTTACACTGAAATTTCAAATTTGTCACTTGGACATGCTGATGAATATGACTGAGTGAATTTGCATTAAAATATAAAAGCCATAGCTCAAATCAAGGGCACACATTCTAATTAACTACACTACATTAGGGAGAAGAAATTAGTAGTTACATTGTGCCCAGCTGTTAAGAGGAATGCATGAAGTTCAAAATCGGCTTCCGCCATTCATACAATTATCGAGAAATACCACTGACTCCTGTGCCCAGGGGAATGAAGAAACTGCTTGGTTCAATTACTCACTTTTCTGAAGAGCAGAGGCACAGAAAGTATTACAGCCTCTGATGCTGATATGAGAGCTCAGTAACCTGGGAAGCTCTGAGGTACAAGGATGTAACACAGGAACATACTGAAAAGAATAATGTCTGCTAAGCTTCAAATTAGTTCTAGGGAGAACCTAGCTGTTCCTGCAAAAGAATGGTATTTAAATGTATGGATCTGTGTCAGGAATTTATTAGCTAATAAGACAAGGTCTATTATGGGAAAGGGGGTGGAGTCAAGTAATAAAGGAAAACAAGAGAAAGATTATTTGGTGGCAGAGAAATAATTGAAAATGTGAAAGAAACTTGGAGGAAGTCTGCGGAGGAGAAAAGACTTTTCAGAGAGAAGAATCTAAAACCTAGTTTGGTATTACCCCTTGAGTCTAAAAGATCTCTGTCTGAATTGCCTCAGGTCCTGAGTGGCTCGGCTGTGAAAAAAGAGAACAGGTGTCCTTCTATCTGCAGAACTCTCACCTCTCCTATCTTTTTGGAAATCCACCACTTTTGGAGGGTGCCCACAACCTTCTGCAGCCCTACACAAAGCAGAAAATTCCCAGGAAGTTTTAAGGTTATGATGTTAGCACAGAGAGGTTCCATAACTGTTCTTTCAATGCAAGCATATTAGGGCCACTCAGAAAAATTTAGAGCATGACACTTATCTAAGTTTGTTCCCAGGAGGAAAAACATAGAGTGCAGATAATCTTATGTTAGAAGACCAAGCAAACCAAAATTCACATATTGGATTCATCTTCTTGTCATATATGCCTAGATATGTATATTACAGAAATTCATTAATAATGTTGCCAGGATGCGGGACAAGGATTAAAGACAAAAATACATACAAGTACAGTTAAAACCACTTTAAAAAAACCCTAAAATATGCTGAAGTATTTTTTGTCCAGTATTTTAGTAGTTTTTTAGCTAAAAACTTTGTGAAGAGAAAGAAGCAGGGAGAGTGAGGGAATTTGCACATTCACAAGGAAAGACCTCAGCTTCCTCCATGTCTTCAACATCAGGCTGTCCAGGAAACTTGTCTATCACTGCTGACTCAAGGATGAAGACACGTTTAGACAGAACAGCTAAAATTGATGCTGCCTTCAATTTCAGGTTCTAGCCTTCCCCTCCCTCTAGTGGGGAAGGTTCCCACTCCCAAAGAAGATACAGAAGAAAGAGCAAGGTGTCTGCTTTTGAGCTGCCACAGCCAACATCAAACATATGAATATAATCTGAAATTAGTCATCCAACCAATTTCATCTTGGCTGAAGAAACTAAGTAGATTAAGCAGATTTCAATCCTCATTGATAATAGACCATCCGCCCTCAGATTCCAATTATCTGGCATGTCTGCCTGTACCACCTCCTGTAAATCAGTCCAAGACACAGTCCTTCCATGGTTTGAACACAAATATGAGCATACAGCACCCCAGCTTTCTAGACAAGGTTTTTTTTCTGAAAGCTCTTCCTGTAGACTGAATCCCACTCTTTAACTTTTCATCTAGCCCAGGTCAGAGGCAGCTGCACATGAAATTCTTTTAGTAACAGCTGCATGGCTGGACATTGCCTTGGAGCCTGTCAATAGTGAGAGATGAAATCCTTACTGGAGCCTTTCTCAGAGTATGCTTTGACCCAGTTTTCCTTCCCACACAGAACTGGGCTCGGGAGATCACTGGTGGGTCAAAGTGATCTTCATCCCAGCATAGGATTAGGATATAAACAAGGCATGCACTCAGGTCCTGGGTCCTCCCATATTTCTGGCATATCCTTAAGCATCCTGTTTGCTCTTTCAGTGAAACAGAAATATAAAGCTACTTTAAAAGTTACAGAAGAATGCAAAATTCGGCTCAAATTCCAGTGTGGGAGAACACTATTTTTTTATTCTTGATACATCACCAGAGCTTCCATTGGATGTCGAGTAAGAGTATAAGTCATATTTCATTTTGGTTTGTTGAATTGTTAGTAAATAAGGAAAAATACATGCTGGAAATATTAAATATTTTTCACTGTTAGAAAATAAAATGTATTTTTTAAATAATCAAGCTTATTTTAATTGAAATAAATGTTGATTTTTCTTATCTTAGTACAGTATTGCCAAGATAATAAAATTCAATCTTTTTACTTTAATGAGTTTTATTTGTCATGCTAGCAAACATTAGTTAACCAAGAAATTGATTTTCTACAGTGGAATTAGGTCGTAGTCAAACATTCCCAGTGTATTTAATTTTCTACCCCTATTGAAATCCAGCTATGAATTTTTTAAAAATACATGCACTGAGTTTGTACCCTCTGTAAGCAAGACAGATACAATAATAATTGCCCTTCCCCAATTTGCTCTGTGCAACAAAAAAGTGATGACTTTTTTGCTCTGTTTTTATAAGGTGAACTTGCTATGTTCTCTATGGTCTTAGAAACTAGCTTTTCCCCACATTGTTCTAAATAAAGGCCACATATGTGGGTGACCAGAACTATAAAAAGTAGTCTAGTGTTCTTCTACTCCTTGTTGTGGTTTAACTCCAGCTGGCAACTAAGTCTCACACATCTGCTCACTGATCCTACCCTAATTCTGGTAGGATGGGGAGAAGAATTGAAAAAAAAAGAGGAAAAACCTTAACTCTGGATAAAGATAAGAATGGTTTAATAATGGAAATAAAATATTAATTATAATTAAAATAATAATAATTTATAATTTATAATTTAATAATAATTTATCATTATAATAACAGCAATAATGAAAATAAATGAGAGACAACAAAAAGAGAGAGAGAGGAATAAAACCCAAGAAAGACAAGTAATGCACAATACGATTGCTCCCCACCCACTGACCAATACCCAGTCAGTTCTGAGCCACCACCAGCATCTCCCAGTCAATTCCCCTCAGTTTATGTCCTGAGCATGATGTTCCATGGTATGGAATATCCCCTTGGACAGTTCAGGTCAGCTGTCCTGGCCATGCTCCCTCACAGCTTCTTGTGCACTTCCTCACTGGCATAACACTAAAAAACAGATTTATTGTGTGTCTAGCCCATAAGAGGACTGATAAAAGCCTGGCTGACAAAACTGTCTCAAAATGCTTTTTGAATCCATGCTTACAAATTTATGTGTTACAGAAAAAGCCTTAAAGTACCTACAAAGCACACGTAGTTTCTCCATGTGTAAACCAATAAAGGGCATCAATTTCTGTGTCTGAAAATAAAGTTAAAAAACATTGTTCCAAGCCAGATTTTAATAATTTATTCAAAGAGAAATTTATATTTGTATTCCACTAAGTCCCTGTGTGAATCATTTGTGGTAAGGAAGGAGCTTCAGAAATTTATGTTTGATGCTAAATCTCAATGACCAGCTCTGCAAAGTGCAAGAATTGCAAAAGACAACAGACACTCTGTCTGAAATTCCCTCTGTTGTGTCTTTTCTCCCCTCTCAAACACTGACAATTGCAGGGCTCTGGAGAGAAGCTTAATCCCTGGAGCAAAAAGAAGTGCTTCCCATCACTTCCATGACTACACAGGCTTGTGTACATGCACAGACTCAAACAGAAAAGATGAAGCATCATTCTCAAAACTAAAACCTGAAATTAAATGGGACACTTTTTACCTTTGAAAAATTATGAATAATGTAACAGACAATGACATTATTCAATCTGAGGTTTTATCACCCCTTTAGAAACTATTTTATTAAAGATCAAATAAAGAAATGAGCTAATATTGGTTATAATATTGATTATGGTGTTCAGACAAAAGTTCTCCAATGGCCATTTGTTTTATTGAACCAGCAAAGTAATGTTTTATCTTTTGACTTTTTATGAAGGGGTTTTGTATTTTATGAATAGCTGAGAGGTCATAAGTATAAAATGACTCATAAGGAGAATTATTAATGCTGGTAAATTGGATAGCATTCCATAAGATATGACAAAGAAATTACTTTCTCAAGAACTCCCTACTCTTCTCAATATACACTGATAATATGCTCTGTCCATTTATTTATGAAGTCTATGCTATAATGTATAGATGCTTCAGATTTTTCAAATGAAGGTACCATCCTGTATAAACACCCCATTTTCTTTCCTATGTAGAAATGTATTTTTCCTACTGCATGCACTTCAAAGATCTATAAATAAATAAGAAGATGAAACAACATTTACAAATGAGTGTGGAGATCTCTCCTCTGCATGCCAATAAACATGAAACCAGGCATTTCTCAGTGGAAGCAGTGGATTTTTTGGCAGCTGGCTGCCAAGGATGAAAATGGTGCAGGCTGTAAACACTGCTGGCTTATCTATTGCATACTCTTTGTTTACCTCTTCTCCTTTATTGCTTATTATTATCTTAAATTGCATTGTCTTTCTAATTTTATCTATTTTTTCCTTGAAGACTGGTTCTCCCCTTAACTGTGAAGTGTCCTTAAAGGCTCAACAAGCTTTATGTTCTGTGTTTAATGTTTTACTGACAAAAAAATACATCTAATAATGCCAGAATTTCCTAGGTCCTATTGGAATATACAACCCAGGATATATTATAATTCTTAATTAAACTGCAGATAGAAAAGAACTTCAATTTGGTGAACAAAAAATTAATTTTTTCAGCTTTTTTTTTTTTTCTAATTTCTCCTTCTTCCATGTTGGCCATAGCTTACATTACAAGGAAAAATCATGCAAACTTAAAAAATTATGCAACAGTATTTTTGATTGTTAGCATTTTTGAAGGTAGATTAGCTGCACAGAAGCAATAAAATGGAATTAAAGTGAGAAAAATTTCCTGGTTTTGAAGTCTGACCATGCTCAAGTTCCTAATATATACAAGGTGTTTCAAACCCCAAACAGCAATGAAAAGAAATAAAAATCAGTGCAAGGGTGACTAGAGTCCATGCATTCCAGAGAGTAAGTGCTTATTGTGGGAAAAAAGGACTTACAAAACACATGAAAAAAAATGGTTTTCTATGGCTAAGAAAATGGTACTAGTTTAGAATATTTTCTGAAGATATTGGATATTGTATACCAATGGGAACAGTAGCTCCTTTGCCCAAATTTTGCACATAGAGGAACTGAGGCAGAGAGAAAAAAAAAGTATCTGTCTTAGCTGATCTATTTTTTCAGCAGAAAATAAAGAATCTGGAGTTCAAGAGCTCTGAGCTCTAATGCAGACACAAGACCCTGCTCTAGGTACATACAGTGAGCCATCATTAAAGTTCATTTTGAATTTAGAGTATAAGACTTCTGTTTTAGGGACCAACCAGGTCTCTAATGCTTTCAGATATGTTAAAAAAAAAAAAGGAAAATGAAATGGTATAAAACAAGAAATAGATGTGGCAATATTCATAGGCTAACCTATAGTTCAACAAAAAATGTTAATTGGGCCCTAAAGGAAGCACATGTGCCCTCAAAGGAGAAGAAATACCCACACATAAATATCAAAAGATAAACAGTAAGTCAAGTTTTACAGAAAATACAAAAAGCAAAACAAAAATATATCCAAACAGACACAAATAAGATCACAGCTGCTTGTGTGAGGACTGATTCTTGCTGTTTGGTAAAAGCATCAGACAATTAGGAAAAAAAATAAAATTGCAGGTGTTGGCATTTAATGCACCACTTCAAAAATGTTTTAACCTCCCTATCTAAGAAAATACCTATAACATTGAAGAAACAGCAAACCCCGTAACAAAATATTCTTAAATATTCTAAGTCTGATATAAAAAATACACACAGTGCTAAACACAAAAGTCGCAAAGTGGTCTGAATAGGTCAGAGAGCCCTTTGATACTTCAAGCACAGGTGCAACTGAAATCCTAATATGTAGGCAAACTGCCAGCCAGAAATGACTAGGAATAACTACTGAGATACAAAGAAAAGCAGCAGGAGAAGAGGTTGGAACTGAAGTAATTTGGATGGAGAGTGCTGGGTCTTGGCAAGAGAGAAATGCTCCAGTAAATCAGCAATGGCTCAGTAAGGCAAAAAGGCTATTTAGAATTTAATTTAAATAGAATTTAATTTTAAACATTTGCAAGTGGAAGCTTTTAATTGATTTTTTTTTTCTCCTCACATACTGTTTCAATAGAAAGCATGGGGGTTTTTTTTCAATTTTTAAAGTTTTCTCTCTCCTCAAAATTTTCCATGGTCTCCCTTTATCTAAGATACACTCTTTGGGTAACAAACTAGGGGACAGGAAAAGAAAAAAAAGGAAAGGAGAAAAAATCAGAACTACTGACAACATAAATGGATTTTTTTTTTAAGTGGCATATTCTAACTTTTTAAAGATACACTTAATTCATAATAAGACAGAGAAAAATTAACACTTACAAAAACAAATTAAAATGTGTGAAAATTGTTCATTAAACTATGTGTCAATTTTTCAGTTCTTAACCTAAAACTCAGGTTAAAAAACTGACTCTTCAGGCAAACAGAGTAGCCTGTTGGGTAAGTAGGAAGGAGTGTGCAGGTTACATGCTGGTATTAGCTATGTTTTTACATAATTCCAGATTAGAGTTTCTTTATTAACTTAAAAAATACAGTGAACAAAAAGCATCATAAGGTAAATTCACAGCTGAACAAAAAAAATTTTGGAGGACCAGTTAAACATAATTTACTGTCAGAGTGGATTAAGTTTTTCAAAAGGAGTCCTAAGTTCTATCCTGGTTTGACTCTGCTCAATATTTTTTTAGAGTTTTGAATGATGGAACGGCAGAAGGCTTGCAAATATTTTGTCACAGATTTCAAGACAATAAGGAAGGATATATGACAGCAGCAAATCAAACCCCAACAACCATTGTAGAAGGTGCTAAAGATTGCAGTATTTTAGCCAAACCAAGCCAATTCTGTTTCAAAACATTGTTACAGCATATTTAAAAGAGAAGTTTTCTGACTGTTCCAACATTGAAGAAGTCCAGAACAACAAAACAACCAAGGCATCCTAAATGAAAAGTCCTCTAGAAGCTGCGGGTAAGAAGTTTCAGTAGATGATGAGAACTGCAACTTCAGCACAGGAGGGTAACTGCTGCCACCTGCCCCTTGCAGGGACTGGCTCAAACCTGAAGCCCTGGCTACCACACACACTGGCCTCAGCATGAAACGGCTGAACGCTGGAAAATGGGATATTGCCCACAGAGCAGGAGTAAAGGCTGTCCTTTCAAGAAAAGCAGGTCAGAGGGGTCTTTGACCCAGTCAGGTTGTTACTTTATTTAAGAATACAGAATGAAAGCGTGGTATTTAAGAGGACGAGTTAAAGGTGGAAACTACACATTGTCGCAGCCTGAGTTGCACTCTGTGACATCCCAGCTCCTGGCTCACATACATACACACAGACTCACAGGAGCAAACAGCAGACTTGGGGACTCACAGCTGAGGGAAGTGCCACCAACACTGCACAACTTCTATCTTACTTAAGCAAAATACCCCTACCATTTCAATACTGAAACTGAAAAGGCAAGAGGGTCTGCACCATACAAATGGACCACACAAGGATCACAAGGGCAGAATTTCAAAGAGATCCTAACAGCACACTGATATGTTATTTACACTGCTTCTCTAATCCAACGCTGGTTTGGAACAAGAAGGGCCAGCCTTGCTACAAAGTCTTCACAAGCTCACTGAAATCAACAAGGACACACACAGCTGACTTCTGCTGACGTTTAAGCCCCCTCAGGTAAAGCCTCCAAAGACTTTCCTCTTTGAAGTCCTTTCTTGCATTAGTCTAGAAGCCATAGGTAGCAACAAAAACGCTTTCTGACAGAGAGTCTTCAAGCATACATAATTCACTAGATACACTTCACAGGTTCTAACAGCTTTTTGCAGGACTTTTCTGTGAGCCAGTCAGGCCGTCAGCTAGCTCTGCAGAGGGGGACTGGGTTAATTAAAGCAATTATGGAATGCAGTCTACTTATACTCTCGTAATGGCTACTTTTGTCATTAAAACTTAAATCCAAAGCTCACAGCGATTAATGATGAGCTCATTTCCATTTCAATAGAGTTATCATGACTGTAGCTGTTGACAATTTGTAGTGTTACTCTCTTCACAGAAAACAGAGTCCTATTGAAAATGTCCTATCCTTCCTCTTACTTGCAAGAAAAACTTTCTTCTCAATCTTAAAAAAAAATGTCTATGTTTTCAAGTTATACCTGGTTAGTTAAACTAGACAAACATGTATTGTTCCAGTAAAATTTGTATTGTTTCAGTGTTGTGAATGAGGTCTTGTACATACATTGTAATTAGTAAAACACCTGAAAGTCAAATTCCCTGGAACTGCCTTTTGCACCAAGTATCCTCACTCCCTCCCCTCACAGCCCCTACAGTGCAATGGCCCTCCTAGCAGAATGAACACAATTTTGCTGTGTCCCAGCGTTGCTCTTATCAAACAGGAGCTTCTGCAACACCAGGCTGAAGAGACATGATCCCTATGTGCACGTGCTTGGCTGTGGGCATGGAAATAACCCACCCCACTTACACGAGGGAAGGAAAGGCAGGGGTGCATACAGAACAGAAATGGAAAAACAGGAGTCAGAGAGAAGTCAAATAAAAGCTGGAGGAGAAAAGAAAGAAGCGAGCTCCTTATTATAACAACCCCTTGAGTAAAAGCTATTTAAGATACTCACTTTGAACCAGGACACCTGTGATTCCACATTTCTCCATATCCAAATAAAAATCAGTAACTTGGGTCTAACGCATACACTTGTGTGTGTTAGAATGAACGCACAGGTCTAGACCAAACAAAACAACAACAACAACAACAACAGCAGCAACAACAATTAAAGAAGAAACCCAAAGAGAAGAAAAATTTACAACCTCCAGTGCACCTCAAAAGACCTTAAGTGGATAGTGCTGGCTGCTGAGATAAATTCTTCAGATATCCTGCCAACAAGGAAGCAGAAGGAGGTGGTAAGTCTCATTCACTGCCATGTGAGTTCATGTTGCTGGCATTGCAGGTGGAAAATTTGGTAAGAAACATCTGTAGCTTTGTGAAACAAGGTTAGGCTTTGAACAGAGCAGCATGTGTAGGAGGAGGAGCAGGCAAGCCTTCTCTATAATAGTTCAGAAAAAATCTGTGCAGACTCTACTCTGCAGCAGCACCCCACAAGCCACTAAATATAGGACTCTGTCTTGGAAAAGAAAAACATTTCTTAACGATTTGAGCAGAATTATATCACTAATATCTGCAGAAACTGCCCAAATGCAGAGTATTCTATACCCATGAGAAGTCAGAAAGCAGCTTAATGTCCTTGAGAATGCAGAGTGAAAACTTCTACAATGGCCAACACATCTCAAGTGGCCAAGCAGAACGATTTCAATTTAATCTCTTTTCCAAAATTTATATGGGAACTCCACTGATGATGCCTTCTTCTCCATCTCTCTGCATTTCCTATATTCCAATCATCTCTAGTCCTCAGTCTCCAGAACCTTGCATATGCCATAAGACCAATATGATTGAGGCACATGAAATAATGAACAGTATGAAGGAGGTAAATGGAAAAAAAATTTAATATTTCTTACAATGTGAGAATGTGAGAATAATCAGATGAAAGCAGTATTTCTCCATACAACAACAAATAAACCATGGACCTCATTGCCACAGGATGCTGTGAAGGCTAAAAGAATTATTAAAAAGGCTCGAAAAAATCCACCCCAAACCCAATGCTTAAATTAAAGGAAGAGAAATCCACTAAGACCAAAACATACTTGGATAGAGCCTCACAATCATGACCCTCACAGATGGTCAGAGGATGGATCACGTTCAAGAGATGAACTGCTGCAATCTTGCCCAAAGGACCTGTTGTTACACACACATCCACATACAGAGCAGAGAAAAGGTACCTGGCTAAGCTGCTCAGAGTTTTCATGTAGTACAATAATCCTTTGTATGCCACTGTCTCCTCCCCTCTCCCATTTACCAACACACTTCCCTTCAGCCTCAGCTGCACCAGCCGGGTTTAACTCTTTGTGGAGAGAATCTTCCCGAGGTGGGAGCAGTCATTGGAGTGGTACAACATGAAAATACCAGCGTTGTATTTGAAAGCACTGATGATCAATTCATAAAACCCCATTCTAAATAATCTTGTAGCAAATGCACAGCCTTGCTTAACTCTGTAGAAAGCAGATGGTATATATATATATATGTATATATATACAGACCATATATATATAAAAATATATACCTGCTCTACCCGAGTTAATTCACCACTATTTCTGCAAGGTCAGGATGTTTATTAACTCATCATTTCAGCATGAAATAGAGGAGAGACACATATAAACTAGTTTCATCTACAAAATTAGAAAATTAAAATCTAGTAATTCCCAAGAAGCTCAGTATGCAGCAGTGTAGCTCTCCTGTGTCTGACAGGTAACATTAGATCAGCTCTGACACCAAGCTTTACTTCATTGTCACAGCTGTACACATCTTCACAGAACACTCTGAGGCTGAAAAACAGGTTTGTGGCTGTCTTCAGTAACTGAAGGAACAGAATTGTTCCTTCTCTCACTGTTTACAAACTGTCCCTATAAATTAATCATGTTTTAGAAACTAAGCAACAAGAAGCAGCAACTTAAGCTGTAAAGATTGAGATCTTATTGAACAGATCCCAAAACTTTAAGTGCCTATAAATGAGCAACATCTGAAATCTGTTACTGAAAAGGCTGTTTATATTTTTATTTCTTGTATGCTGGGAATACACAAACACGTTGTAAAACTTACAGCTTTGCATTTCATAATTGCTAATACAAGGACATACATAGTATATTATCTATTTAGTCCCAGGGTATAGTAGACATTAAATTAATATTATTAAGTTCCTCTTTTTGTCTTAGGTCACGCAGTAAAGTAATTTCTGCACACAAACACATCTATGCATGATCTAAATAATCTTCATGCTTATCTAAATTCAGAAGTGGATTACTGATAATAAAACACATCAGATTAAATTATACCCAGACAAGTTTTCATTTAAAACAGATTCCAGTGAAAAAGTTTGCTTTGATGGAAAGCTACAGATTGGCAAGTGCAAATGTCATCCTATCCTCAAGCAACCTTGTACCAGAATAGTATTTCTAATGATAAAATACACTCCCTGCTGTCCAAATCAGCACAGAATATATCGCTTTCCTTTCATAATACAAAACCTAGGGAAAGCGGCCCTCATTGTGGTTGCCTACCTCCATCTAGTGGCCAGAAGAAGTATATACATTAACTGCAATAATACTTAATCGTTTGCCACTGGGAATAAAATTTATAAATCTCAAAACTCTGTTCCTATTAATTTTCAAGCGGTGAAGGACGTTTATGTACTCCATAAAAAAACAGAACAGATTGTCTCCAGCGTGCTGAAAGATATCTTAGTGCATTTGTGCAAGACTTTTAGGATGTGCGTCTCATACGGAGACCCGGACAGGCTGGAAAGGTGGGATATCAAGAACAACATGAAATTTAACAACAAAAAGTGCAAGGGTCTGCCCCTGGAGTGAAATAATCAAAGAGCCCAGTATAGGCTGTGATCTGCGGGCTGAGGAGCAGCCTTGCTGAAAGGGACCCAGGGATCCTGATGGAACATGGGTCAACAGAGCACCACAGCAGCAATGAAGGCAAATCAGATCCTGGATTGCAGCCACAGTGGGGTTACTAGCAGTGGTAGGGGCATGATCATTCCACTCTCCTCAGAGCTTGTCAGGCTGCACCTGGAGGACTGTGTCCTGTTCTGGTCCCTACAATTCAAAAAAGACACAGAGAGAATAGAGAATGTCTACAGAAGGGCCATGTAAATAACCAAAAGTCTGGAGAATTTGCCCAGTGAGGAAAGACTGAAGGAGTTAGGTCTTGTCTTCCTGGAGAAAAGAAAACTCAAGGAGGATCTCATCACAGTATTCCAGTACTTAATAGGTGGTTACAAAAAGCCAAATAGAGCCACACAAAGAGGTCAAGGGGCAAAGGGTGCAAGTTGCATCAGAAGCAGATTTACCTAGATATGAGGAAAAATCTTTTCATAATAAGAACAATTGATCACTGCAACAACCTCCCCAGGGACACAGTGGAATCCCTGCCACTGGAGGTTTTCAAGACATGACTGGACAGAATGCTAGGTAATATCATCTAGGCTCCCTTTTTCAGTGATGGTTGTACCAGATCCTTTCTGTAGAAACCAATGACACTGTGCCAAGGAGGCACTGGCAGAACTCAGGATTCTGCAGTTCTGCAGTCAGCAAAAAGAAGATGTAGGAGAGTGAGAAAAAAAAAAAAAAACAGAGTAGATGGATTGAATTAATAACATGAGTTCTATTTAAAAGAAGAAAAAGAACAGCTCCTTTGGAGTCAAGTATAGTATTCTAAAAACAGGCAATCATTTCAGAACCTAAAATGTTACAGGGAACTTCTGGGTTTAGACAGACTGTAGATGATCGTCAGAAATGTAATCAGGGGTTAGCAACAAGCCTTGCTGAAAAGGAATACCCCTCTCTTGTTGGGGACATGGACAAGGAATATTCAATATTCAGAGCAGCACCTACAATGCAACCTTTACTCACAGCAAAACATAAGCACAAGTACTACTCAAGACACAAAGCCTTTAAAATAGTGGGCTTTTATGCATATTTCTCATAAAGTGGGGGTTTTTTCCATCTATAACCAATAACACTAGAAGATTTTTTATTCACAGCTCAAACACAACATGCTCAGAAATCTATCTACTAATTCTTGTACAGCAAAATTTTATTTCAATGGAAGTTTTAATTTAATTCTCTGTAGATAATATTTAGAGATTTCTCTAAATTTATTCACACCTTTCTTTTTTATTCCCTTCTGTCCTCTAGAAATATTGATAAATTTGTTTAGCATCCACTCATCTCTTTAGCAGAGCTACAGAAAAGCCATTAGGGCACAGAGAAGTGTTTGAGAGAAGGGTTTCCTTGGGGAAAAAGAAACAGGAAAAGGAAAAGGAAGAAAGAAAAAAAAATAAAAAGAAAAAAATGAAGAGGAAGAGGAGGAAAAGAAAGGAAAAGGCAAAAGATGTGGAGAAAGAAATATATAATCAGCTCTTACTTTGTGTGTATCCATAAGCCCAAATCACCCTTTAAACATTCTGCCTGAGTGGGCAGGCAGGCAGTCTTTGAGAGAGAAAATTTGCTTCATTTGCACAGCATGGATTGGCAACAGACCCATTTCACTACTGCTGCAGCATCTGAGGGGTTAGAGTAGTTCCCTATGCGGGAGATATCAAAGGGAAAAGATCCCCCTACAGAAGATGCCCCAAAGCTTGCATAGGACGCATCATGCAAGAAAATGCCCAAGGCTAATAACTGTGTTCTATATTTATCCCTGTGGTCTTATGCTTTGCTCTGTCACCCTAAGAAAACCATGTGAAGCCCTGTGACTCAGATATAGCTGACTGATAAAGCTCCTTGTTGCTATCCCTCTCTTTTAGAAGCATGCTCTTTATTTGGTGTATAGGAGCCCTGACTACACAAGGCAGGCGTACACAAACAGAGCAAAATCTACAGGCTTCTACTCTTCTCCTTCATTTGCTATGACATTCAAAATCTGCTTCCAAAGCAGCATCTCTGCAATAAGGAGATGTAAGTAATTAAACACAGCTAAAAAGTTCATTTGGAAATCATTGCCTCTGGTGCCCATGTACAGTCACATAAATCTACTTTCAGACCTGGCCCTTAGGTAAAATCTTTGCCTGAAGGTCTTGACTGATTCCCTCATGAGAAGATATGGTTCGTTATTGGATTAAGGTTTTTTAACTCACAAGGAATTTAAGAACACACCTTATTCTCTATTTTCCTTACAGGAACTCAGATAAATGCCCCTCTCCATAAATTTCATTCAATCAAGAAAGCAAAAGTTGTGACAAACATGTGACAGTCACTCTGCCTTGCATGTAACAAAAACTTATTTATAGAAAGCTACTGCAATGAGATGGTTCTGCAAGTTTTAGTACCAAGGTGAATTCCTGGCCTGCTCCAGATACAGTGTAAATTCTTACCACCCTCACTTAACCAATGTAAGACCATCTCAAGGAAAGAGAGTGAGTATTTTTCTTTACCTATTCAATGTTCTCTGTAACACCTCAAAATGTGATTGAACGGGCACACGGACAGATAACAGATACCAGAACCACATCTCTTAACAGCAAGAACCTCTTTGAGAATGTCCATTCAGAGGGATTCTGCTGATGGATCAAACCTGCCCACAATACAGAAAAAGGACATCAACAAGCATCTAACCTCTGTTAACTACAGCAATTGCTTTTCATTTTTCTTTAGAACAACCAGACATTTGTCCCACGGTGCATCCTTTTTTTTCATCATATAGAAGTTCTTTTTAATCAACACTCTCAACAAAATTCTCAGTTACTTACTGCTCATTTATGGAACAAAAACAGCCATTTAATTCCACATGAAGCTGGTCCTTCTGCATGATTGGCTGGACTGTTCTGGTGAGGCTAGCTTCTGCCTACACAGACTTCTTCAGGTAGTTCTTCCGAAGTCCAGGCCACTGCTTACCTCCTCCGGGGTGATGGGATGATTGCCTAGACCCTAAATCCTCACAGCCACACTCCAGCTTTGGGCACCATGCACTGACTTTCTCCTTATCCCATACCTCATCATCATCTTCACAGGTAATTTTGTAGTACTGACGGTGCTTATGGCACCTTAGCCCACTGAACTCAGGAGTTTCCAGAATTCTGGCACCTTTTTTTTTGGAAGTATGGAAGTTCAGATCCAGATGTTGATCTCTGGAATTCTATGATACCAATTTCATGTTAAGATATATGAAGTTGTGTATTGGCACTGCAAATCAAGGCTCTAAGTACTGGTAGAGGTGAGACTGAACTGGCCAAATACCAGGTATCTCTGGAGTCTAAAGTTCAGCTTTGAAATGCCTGTGCTACCTTAGTAATATTGTAGCCCAGGGCTAGTGGTAATGTTCATAAGAAGAGGTGAAGCAGAGTGCCTTCAGTAGAATGAGTGCTATGAATAAAAACATTGATTTTTAAAACAAAATTTTCTAGGCATCTGTTTATACTTTTAGAGAGTATGACACCAGTTGAAGTACTGCATTCTTGGGTTAAATGTTACAATTTGATACAAAAAATGACAGTTTGCTGAAGCTGCTGCTTTGGCAATCAATTTCAAATTAACATATGTTTAATGCCAATGAATTGCAACACTTAAAGATTTACTTCTTATGGAGCCTTAAGTGAATTCATCACAGTTATATTGATCTAGTCAGTCATTGAATGATGCCAGTAAGGATAATCCTTACTTGATTTGTCTCTGTTACTGGAACAGGTTTATGTTTCAATCACGTATGACTCTCATGGAGGGAGTCTTTAACAATAGATTTTGAACTTTTCACCTTATTTGCATCGTTTTTCTATAAAATTTGTTGCTTGTAATTAATTTTCCTCCTATTTTTGCCGGTTTATCTTTTGTGCTATTAAAAATAGAGAATTATAAAAAGAATGAGAATTATGTATGTTCATCCTCTTCTTCTAACCAAGTGGTTTTTTATATTTGATTTCCCTGTCATATTAAAAAATCACAGGCAACTTAGATAAAAATTTTTTGGAGAAAAATGCAAGATTTAAACTATTTTATTAGTTTAAAAATATCAGAAATTAAAATCAGCTTATTCTACTCTTACCTATTCTACACTTTATTTCTCAGATTCCTCTTAAAATATCTGACAAAGATATTCTTATTAAATTAAATGTTAAACAATGGAATCATAGAAATTAATCCACTTGCATGGAAATTTTAAAAGTTAATCGAGATTTATGTTTCAAAATGGGAAAAATATTCATATGATTAATAGTCTTTAACTGCTGAAAAACACATCCTTTAGTATTCTGAATTGCAATGTACCTGTAAGCTTCCTTTCATGGAGGAAAAAAAACATAAAAGCAACTCAGAATACATTTGCAACCAAATTTCTGTTAGAACCATCCACTTTTAAAGAGTCAGTCATGCTCATGAAGACTTGCAGACATCCCAAAAAGGACAAACTGCAGGGTTGCAGGATTCTTAAGACATTTTAGCCACTAACCAAAAAATTATGTTAAGAGATCTGCTGAACAGGTTGGAGTTTGCAAAACCCATGGAGATCAATATCTGGAGACTCATCATCAACACAGCTCCAGACCTAATCCTCCAAACCAGCAAGTCACGTTGAACTCTTTCCATCGAGGTGCTAAGGTATTTCATCAAGCAGTCACAAACGTCACTCATTAAACCTGCATGTCAAATTACTTCAAAATAACCAATCTCACTTAGATTTCTCTATCAGCTGCATTTACAACAGCCACGTTCTGCCCCAGACAGGTTGCCACACTTCCCTTTCTTCTCCACAGCTCTCCGGGGCCTTGCCTTTCAGCTGCTATTTATAGCTACTTCTCTCTTTTCTCCATAAGGAAGCTGCAAGTTCTTCGATAGTTAATGAAAATCAATCAGACAATCAGACTGTTACCTCTTTCATGTACATAGAAAGCAGTTCTTCAGCTAAAAAAATAAAAAGAAATGGGGAAAACAATCTGCCAGCTCTTAAAACACATTTCCTAGAAAAATCAAATTCTAATTATAATTTAATCTCCATCCAAAGTATAAAAGTCACTGTTTCAAAGCACCAACCCCTTAATAAAGAGTTTCTACAAAAAACACAGTGCACACTGCAAATTGTTCTTGCTCTTAATGTCAAATTTAAAGCAGGATCAGGCCTGTGGTATAGTACTGAGGCTGATTATGGCAAGTTTTGACATCGCTTCTCATTCTGAGTAATTCCAAAAAATGAACATAGGAAATTTATATATTTTCCTATGTCTCCTTTGAGCTTTTGGACTTTAGGCATTCCCCTTCCTAAGGTTTGTTTGCCCTGCAAGGAATAACTGATTCAGGATCCCATACCTCCATCCAAAGCAGTAAACAGCTAGAGAAAGGACTTAGAAGAAGAATCCCAAAGTGAGTTAGCCACAAACACAAACCCAATGTATTAGTGGCTGGAGATTGCCTCATTCCATGTGTCTGTCTCACCCTCACCTAGACACTGAAATGACTGAGCATGGTTATGCCTTAAAAGCAAAAAATAAAATTGAGTTAGCCAAATAAAGTTTTCTGTACTTCTCCACACTACTGATTTCTCTGGAATTTTCTATATGGCAGCATTACCTATGAGGACAGAGCCTCTCTAGTTTTCTGACCATTTTTCGCCTAGTGCTGCATTTTAAGAAGGGAAAGAGGCGAGAGGATGTGTGATTAAAATCAAAATACTTTTCTTCACCTCAGAAATATTGCCATTTCTTTCTTTTGATGCCTCAGTTTAAAGGAAGGGAAAAGACAAGTGGGTGCCTGCTGTTGCACTGCTTTTGTTATCACCACAGTCACTGCCATAATTGCACTTTCAATGTCTGTGTCTGCCTCCACCGCTGAGACTGTTACTAAAATAATTACAGCAGCATTGACTCTTCTACCCTTTTTCTAAGCCTTGTCTGTGACATGCATTTAAAGTGTTTTATTCTACCTGCTTCCAGGCAAGACCAGACACTTTCCTTGCAGGGGAATAACAGGCTCAAGAGAGCTCTTGATTCCTACACAACATTTCCAGCTTGAGTGAGGAAGCAAGGCAGGGCACAGGCATTACCTGTGCACTTGTCTTCTTCCCTGCTTATGAACTGGGCAGGGCACAGCTGAGTCAAAGAGTTCAATCACTGGTTACTGCTGGTGGCATCACAGAAACTCCTCTGCTGAGCAAGGGAGAGCTGAGGGATTAGTCTTGGGTGCACCATTATGCAAGTGATGAATTCCCGGGTGGAGCTCAATGCTGTCACTTGTCACTTAGGTTTTGTAATGCCAAAGGTCTTTTTGGGCACCTAATGTGCAGAAATATTAATTTCAGTAATTAAGGACAAAGTGGGAAACTGAAACACTGCAAACATATCCAACTTTCTCTGGTTCCTCAGTACATGTATGACTACTTCTGTGTACCAGACTGCAGTAGCCTTGGGTATATGTCCTAACTAAAGTTTGAAGTTACATTTAACTCTGCAATAAGAGATCCCTAATCCTCTATTAGGAACCTTCATTAAATAAAGAGGCATAACTCACACTTAGAATATGTAAATATAAAGCTGTATTTGCTATTCCAAAGTTCACATGCCTTAGACTTCTACTTTGTCCAGCACATGTAAATGTGGAACTTTAAATACTTGGTTTAGTGGTGGACTTGCCTTGAATCAATGATATTAATGGCCTTTTCAAACCTTAATTATCCTATGATTCTATGGTCCTATGAATGAAATCATAGACAAGAGAGAGTAAACTGTCAAGCAATGTGATTTTTCTGCTTTGCCTTAATTGACCTAATAGTGAGAGACGCATGAAAGAGAACAGCTTTTTGAATATTATCCCATAAACAGATAACCATATTTTTGTGCCATTTTACTGTCCAGAGGTACCAGTCAATGAATTGTGAAAATTAAAGAAATTGACAGTTTGATCTGAAAACAAATTAAAAATCCTACTAATTTGTTAATGTTTGGATGCTTGCTTAGAATGAAAATAAAATTACCCAAGTAATTTGAAATGTTTTGAAAACTAAACCTTTTTCACTTGGTATTTGAAAAAATAACTGATAAATAACATGAATACACTTCAATATTTGTGTGCATCAGTTTATACCTCAGCCCACATAACTAATCATATAATTCTGAGATTGAGACACTAGTTTGACTATTATAGTGCAGAGACCACAGGGTTTTTGTTTGCCTGTTTGGCTGGTTTTTGCCAAATCTGGTCAAGCAGAGCAAAGAAAAGGGGCCTGGAAAATGGAAATGCAGAGCATGCCATGAAATGGATTATATATCAATGGTACACAAAAATTCTACCTACTGAGAGAGCAGTATATGTGTAGAGGTCATCATACACAGTTGACATGTGCTAAGAAGCCATAATCTTTGTAAGTGATGCTACTTTGGAGACCATTTACTCTATTTGACATAAGAACAGCTAATAGTAAAGACGTAACCAGTTTGCTGCTCTAACTCTTCAGGCATCAGCTCTTTCACTAACTGGCTCCCGTAGGGACTGCTTAATTGTTCACGTTGAGGGATTCACAAGTTATGGTGCATTTGGGCTTAGGAGCTAGGAATAGCATAATATTTGAATATATGAACATTTATAGCAAAGAACATAAAGTACAGTGGGAAATGACAACTTTTTCCAAACTTCTCTGTGCATTTTACTTCATTTTCTTTCTTGCCCAGACATTAAAAGTACCTCTTAATAACTTGATATGCATCATTTCTCTTAGTGCTACCCAGGATTTTTCAAAGATACCTCATTACTCATCGATTTCTGGGACATGAACACTCACTTGATCAATGTCAAATAATAAAGGTTGCCATAGTTCTGTCTTAGCTGACATGAAAATAACTAATGATTTCATTAACAAAATAGATTAAAAGCAGTGATAATCAGTGACAGCTCATTCTGTAGTGGCATCTGTATTGATGCATCTCTGGCGCCTGAAACACTAGACAATTTTCTTTTATTAAATGGAGTTAAAAGAGATTGGCACTATCCTGTTTCCTTTAGGCACCTTCCAGGGAGCTCTTTCTAACACTGTTAGTAGCGTATCAAGCCCAATACTGTTCTCATAATGAAATGTTATTAACACTATGTATTTCAGTGGTAGATTAACACGAGGTGTCTGAAGGGCTATTTATTTTAGGTTCAATTTCATTTTCTATTTATGTTAATAATATAAGACATATCTGGAAGCTTTTCTTTATCTTGAAGCTGATTACATCATTTGTACCTTCTAAGTATTGAAATCATACATTTTCACTTCTGAGTGAAGCACAGCTGTGTGTCAGGTGCAGGGCTTTGGGGTGTGACTAAGGGCCACACATATACTGGGACCAATGTGAAAATGAAATTCATCTGTGGAAATTAGTTCAAATGGTGCCTAGACATTTGGACTACCTAAGGTCAAGAGTAGTGAAAGCACAGGTTAAGATTCCAGCATACATTGAGATACTCACACAGATCACAATATCCCTAAATTCTGATTCTTGTATATTGCAGCCTCGGCTCTGACCTGCTTCAGCCATCATGAGCATGAGTCAGTGGATTGCCTGGGCACAAGCCAGGAGCTCTGCCATACAACTCTGCAATACTAAACAGATTTCTCTTGGCTGCTCTTCAGAAATAAATGAAAATTTGAGATGTAATATAACTTAAAAAAGAGTCAATTTAATAATGATAAGGACTGTTCCCTTATGTTAACTGAGTGATAGACTAAAAAAAGAAAGCAAGTCATCTTGCAATCAAATTTTAGATAAATTTTGCTATTTTAAAGATCTTGACATCCACAAGAACTCTTACAAAGGCACACAAATTTATAGAAATCATACACTACATAATACAATAATAGAGTCCAATCCCTAGCAATTTTACTAATTCAGGGTCATCTATTTAGGTATGGATGTTGACACACATTATTATAGTGATGTCCACTGGACCCAAAGCATCTTAAATTGTCATATGTTCCTTGGTAGAATACTATTTGGCAAGAAAAGTTCCAGTACTTGATGTTAAATATTCTGTGTTTTAAAAATGATCCAGTGTATCTAACAGATAAGTATGGCTAGTTACAGCAGACTTTGGTAGATATGCTCTTATGAATTGTTAGCAATGATCAGTTAAATGCAATTTAAAAAAATGTGAGTCTTTGAACGTTTGCCTTTTAACTTACTGCAAGTAACTCAAGACACATCCACTTAATTTTCATATGTGCCTGCTGTTATCACTGTAACAGAGCTATGCAGCAGGGGAAAGGCTAGCAGAGGGGCTAAGGGCAACCTACAACAGCCGAGAACATTTTCCAGTTTCTGATCAGAGCTGAAACTCAGGAGCAGCCCCAGGTCTGCGTCAGAACCATATAGACTGCAAACTTGATCTTTGACATTAGCAGGAGAAAGCACCCAGCACACTGTGACTCAGCCTGAGCTGGCTGAGGCTTGTTTTAACAGCTGTACAGGGGTCAGTGGCCACTGCCCGACCTGTTTTAGTTTGAATGACGGGAAACCATATGTGGTTAAGGCCTGAGAGCCCCAGGGAACCAGTGTGCAATGAACAACCGTCACCTGGGGCAACAACTGGGAGAGGCTGGGGGCAACTTTCAAACATCAGCTGGGAAGCAGCAAGAAAGAAGAAAACCGTGTTAAGAAAACATATAAAAATAACCCCAGGCAGGCCATATAGCCAGGAGAAAGAAGCTCCATGCCCATGGCCTCCATAGGCCCAGAGAAGACCCTGGAATGCCCTTGTTTTACTGAAGGAAAATCTAAGTACAATTCAGATGCAACTGTTTTCTCTCCAGAGATATCAGGCGAAATGAGGGTGAGCCATTCAGAGCATTGGGATTACAGGATGCAGCACTGCAGGATATGCTCATCAAGAGATAAGCCTAAAAACAGCCACACTGGCTGAAAGAAAGAATTCACTCCACATAAAGCTCTATCTGCCCTTATTAGATAACTGTTTTGGAAAACAGCTCCCTGTAATTAAATTGAAAGAGGTATGCAGGTAAGTCTCACATTCTCTACTATGCAACAGCATTAACAGCACGTCCAAGGTCACATAGAAAGGATGAACTACTCTTTCAAGCCCTGTATAACCATATACCATTTAATGAACTTACTAATCATGACACTACTATTAATCTTTCACTGATGCTACAACTGATGCTCAGAGGTGCTAGTTACCACATTTTGAAAATTTCCCACTTTGTTTCCTTTCTGCAGTTGAATATCACTCTGGCGGTAAAACTCATCAAGTCATGTAGTAACAGGACAAGTGGGAATATCTTCAAACTGAGTGTAAATTTAGATTAGATATTAGGAAGAAATTATTTACTGTGAGGGTGAGAGTGCACTGAAACTGGTTGCCCAGGAAAGCTGTGGATGCCCCATGTCCAGAAGTGTTCAAGGCCAGGCTGGATGGGGCTCTCAGAAACCTGGTCTAGTAGAAGGTGTCCCTGACAATGGAAGTGGGGCTGGAATGAGATGAGCTTCAAGGTCCCTTCCAACCCAAGCCATTCTATGATGCTTTGACAGGTTGGATCAACGTGATTTAATGGGGACTGTTTTCTCTTCATGTAACTGAAATAAATTTAGTTTTACTTAAGGCTTATATTGGAAATCTTTGATGTATATGGAGGAATCATGCTCATTTCAAAAAGTGACAGAAGACACAGCTTGAAGGATATTGAGGACAGGAAACAACTCAAAATTTGCATTGCTCTAGCTTGTTATCTCTGTTCCTTGTCAATCACTTTACAATACAGGAAGACACGAGAGTAACCTTGTAATGGATGCTGCCCCTGGTGTTATGCAGCTATATTGTATCACTTGCTTGCTTTTCCAAAAATGAGATATTCAGTACCAGCATCCTGAGTGGTGCTTTTTGGTGTGAGAGAAAGGTTTCCAAGCAGTTTAAACTTTAACACATCTCTAAGAGACAGCTGACTTCATCTCATCTTGTGAAGTCTGCACAGGTAATGGGTCCTGTTCCACAGGATAAGTCATCATTAGCTTTTATAAGCCAGGATGGGCTACAAGGTCTTCAAAAAAAAATTTGGACCGGCATTCTTCATTATCAAAACACCTTTTGCTCACATTTCTGGCAATAGCAATGGCGATTCCTGAAACAAGAGATCTTTTAAGCAAAAGTCACTGAGCAATGTGAGCTTTTGAAGTGTTCTGCAAGGCTCAGAAACTAATTTCCCCCTCTTCTGAGGAGTGGGTGTACTTGAACTCATTGTAGCCTTAGCATGTTCCTGACTCCTGGGTCTGCCCCCACTAAGGTGAAAATTCCCCCACCTAGCAAAGCTGTAGTGAACTGTACACATCAAGAACGCATGGCACACCAGCTAAGGTCAGGGGAGAGAGATGAGCAAAGACTCTAAAGTTTGACTGTCAGCATTAATGTATAAGTATAGGGCATACAGTGAGAAAGTGTCTGTGTATCACAAACTGTCTTTTATGTCTCTGGCTACTACAGCCACAGTCACAAGAAATCATAGCAACTGCAAACCTAATATAGGGTGAGAAGCTGACAACTTTCTGTGATTTCTCATTTATATGTATGAAACAAAGATTCATCCAAAATGCAAATAACTGAGAATACTAACGCTGAATTAACATTGGTATGAAAAGTTTTTTCAGATGGGTACATATCATCACATGGGGATTCTGGATGTGGTCAGGGCTTTAAAGTCATACAGCCTTTTTCTACTAAAGTAGAAACTGGATGTAGCTACACAGATACTTTTCACACTTACCCAGATAACAAGTTTCACATATTGTCTCCAGCACACATATAACCCCACTACGCATCAAGAATTAAAATAGAGTGAAGAGAATTAAATGAGAACATTGTGTCAAAAGGGGACTGCAGTAAAAGTAAGTAATTTCCTTTGGAATTCACACCTACTTGAATGTGTAATTTTACACAGATGGAAATTTGCTGAAGTTTAATAAAGAACAGCTCCACAGCAGTGATCTCATGAGGAACAAAAGAAACACAGTGTGATTTACATGTAGAGAAGTTAAATCACTAAAATAATGAGCAATAAAAAATTTGCATAAGAAGTGGGATAGTATAGATATTTTCCCATTCCTTAGTCTTTTGCATGCTATTTGCAGTCTTCTAATCTTTCTCATTTAATCAGCCTCACATGGACAGGAGATGCAACAATGAGAACAAGTGCACTGCAGAGCAGAGGACTTGCTTGTCTTTGTCCTTAGTTTGTGAAGTGACATCCCTGTATTCTTAAGTCCATAACTGATTCATTCTGATCAGCATTTAAGAATTCATTTAGCTTTAAGCATATGATTGAGTAATACTGAATTTGCAAAATTTAATTTGCACGGTCCCAAACAGAGATGATTTCCCAGCTCTAATCCCAAGTCTCTAAAATAACAAACAGCTCACAAAGGTCTGTCCATGACTAAGTCACGCACTGCTCACACCACAAAGCTCAAGTGCACAGTATTGCAGAAACACAAGTTCATATTCTGTCAGGGGCAATTTATTTTTTCTTGCTACTTTATCACCAGTACCTAAAACTGACTGAAGTTACCTAAGGCTTTGTAAAGTTAGCCTTCTATGGACTATTCCCCTCTCACATAGTTCTAGTTCAACATCCTGATCCTGCAGTTTGACTACTAGAAACAAGAAACCATAGATAAAACTACTCAAAACCTAGCTTGGCTATCATGTTTCAATTATTTTTCCACACTGTTCCTTTAGAAAGCATTCAGGAAATTTTACCTTTTGATGATGTACTTCCATCCTAGAAGGAAGAGGGGCAAGCAATGAATGACAGAAATAATTGCATTTCAAATTTGCAATTCCAACTAGGAATTCAATATAGAGGGTATTAACATAGAGAAAAGAAAAAAATCTATTCTCCCTGAAATAGTTCCAGAAAGAACAATATTCAGTTCTTGTTGATGCACAAAAAACATCTTTCCTTCAGACCTGATTCCCTCCACTTACTTATATATTTGTTTTAGATTCTTCAAAGCCATGCATGTTCACTTATGTTGCTATGCTACCAGTGTAATACATATGGTTACCAAGGCAACAGGTAATAGCACTGTGTGTATCTGTAACATGTTAATAATGTCAACACTCTGAGCACAGTATAAATATAAAAACTATCAGCTTACCTGCAAAAATTCTAGTTTTAGACTATTATTCAGTTTTTCAAGTTTCAAATATTTTATGTTTAAGTGTTTTGGCAATCCCTTGACACTGAATTATTTCATTCTACAACTTTGCCATTGCAAATTGTTGATGCCATTTTTGGGCTATGACTAGATATGTTTCAGTAAGTGCTGTTCTTAATACTAGAAAACCAAGACATCAGTTCACAGTGCAAAGTATTCATGGAAGTGCTGAGCTAGGAGCAGTTTATGTATCAACCATTTATTTATGGTGTCCCTTGAAGGATTCTTATTCCCTGTAATCCAGATTTTGGAGAGGAGAAAGCAAGTGGTGAGAGTTATTAGTTGCACTATTATGTCTTTTAGCCATTACAGCATTCTGAACAAAGCTCTGCTAAAAGAAACGTCAAACAGGGATGCAAGGTGCCCACCAAGGCTGCCTCTATTGCTTCCCTTCTCATCTGGGAAGAGAAAATAAAACGAAAGGTTCATGGGTCAGTATAAGGGCAGGGAGGGATCACACACTGATTATGGTCATGGGCAAAATAGACTATTACCAATCAAATCAGAGCAGAATAATGATAAACAAACCCAAATCTTAACAACCCTTCCCCCTACCTCTTCCTTCTTCCCAGGCCAAACATCAATCCTAAATTCTCTACCTCTCTCTATCAGTGACACAGAGGGTAGGGAAATTACTGCAGTTCCCTTTTGACATAATCTTGTCATCTTGATCATCTAGTCCATCTTCACTAAACACGTTTTTCCAGGTATATAAAAACATGTCATGTACAGCAACAACCAGGTCTTGTACAACTTTGGCTTGCATTCCTAGAAGTAAGCAGCTCAAAATAATAGCGAAGTTCTGAGCCTTGTACAAGTAGAAATATGGGAGTGACATAACACTGTGAACATGTGGATCTGTACACGTGTTCTTATCTCCTGTGAAATAATGAATACCTTTTCCATGGTTAAGAAAGAAAGGTCAACTGTCAGCTTTGTGCAACCACAAAATGACTGCCTGAGTCTCCAGGGAGATTCAGCAAATATGGGACAATCAGGGCCGAGAGAACAGTGTGAAAACACCTTCCTTCTCAAGGCAAACACATGAGGAGAGGCTTGTGAAGGCCCATCAATTTGGCAGGCTCTCACTACAAGAAGTTTTAAGGTAATGACTAGGGAATTATTGGCAGATCTTTCAGAATTGCAGAATGAAATGGGAATGGAGAAAGAATTTGATGGCAATATGAAAAAATCAAATCTATAAATGTTCCAAGCCAGATGTTCATGCATTTGCAGAAGGGTCACACTTCCCACTCCCTTAATGAAAGCTCATTTATTACAACAAGTCTCTTTAGTTGTATTTTTGAGAAGAGGCAAGGTATCTGACTCCATCACAAGTATCTCCAAGAAGTGACTTTTATTCGTCACTGCAGATTTGGGTCGTTTACACATTTCATTACATACTGACAATAAAGAATACACTAGCAGGGCAGAATTGTAGCAGAAATGGCTGTTTGGAAAAACAGCAATTCCAGGGAGAACTATAAATACCCCTGAATGATGAACTTTGTATTCAATTCTTAATTATACTGAAAGATGTGTGAAAACTCATCACACTTGTATCTATAAATTTCAGGATTGCCTAGAAAAAAATTTGCCCAGGTTCCAGAATATTCATTTTGAAATAGGTATTAAATAAATCACCATCTACAATTTGGTTCTTGATCCATCTGCTCCAGGAACATGGTTTGACACAGCTGCAAATTCTGCTCATGGATGATCTATGCCCTCTTATTTTTGAGACTGGTTTTCACGTACCTGAGAAATATACAGATGTCTAAAGGATGGCAAAAGGAGCAGATCAACAGAAAAAGGCTGTTGTCAGCTCTATCTGACAGAAATTACTCCAAATTTTGAAGATCTGAGACTCTGTCTGGCAGAAGCATAAGTGAATAATGTTTCACTCATTAGCACTACATTCATTAGGTAATTTAAATACCACAGGTGGGCTCAGTGCTTTCCAATGCGTATGTGAAAAATCAGTAAGTCTCCACAGAAACAAGCAAGCATCAGACTACGCAATTTTACCCTCTAGATCAATTTTTGGATGTTATATATAAATAGAACGAAAGGAAGCTCTTTACAATGGTGAAGTAAAGTGATTATTATAATCAACATATCCAGTGGATGTGACATTATAAAGAAGACTATCTTAGCGAGTTTGTTTATAATTTAAATAAATTCTGTGTTGCTTTAAATTAACCAGGTGGTAATCTTTAAGCTGTGCTGCAGACACCATAGAACTCACAACAAAAACAAGGATGTGTTTCCAATACAATTTCTCGGCTTTGGATCCCATTTCAGCTCAGCAAGCAGAGAATGATTTAAGAATGAATTAGCAGTGCCTGCACGCATTCTTTAGTTAAAATAGGAAATTACCAAGAGGACAGAGTTTGAACAGCTTTATGCAGGTTGACAGTCACCACTGAATTTCTGGAGCAAATTGCTACAATTTACATTTTGTTTTCTTGATGTGCTATTCCATGGCCTTCTGACTTTGACAAACTTTCTCTGCTAAAATGATACAGGTGTTTAACCACAGGTAGTGAGCCCCAAAATACTCTGCTTTATGAAAGAGATCATTAGCTTTTGATCAGTGAGTGAACAGACATATGACTGTAATTAAGTTAAAAACTCAACTAACTTATGGGATGAACCAGGTGTCAATATCTTAAACCTTCCACAGTTTAAATAATTTTAAAGTGACTGAATGAAACAACGTAGAACCAGTAAGTCCATTTTTGCATTAACAAAAGTGCACCAAGTTTCAAACTCCCCTTGCAATTTCAGAAACTCGTCTTGAAATAATAGCTATGCTTCCAGCTCTTCTAAGGTAATATTTGTCTATTCTCTACACCAAAGCATAAAATTTTAAAGTATTTTTATTTCAATTTATGTAGAAGCTGTCCTGTTGTTTTTGTTTTGTTTTGTTTTGTTTCCAAAAGCATTATTTTCTTCACAATACAGAGAACCTAAGCAGGAGCAATTAAATACCAGTTAAGTAGCTCAGTCACAAAGTCACACTGATATCACTAACTTTGTACTAGTATATTAAAGAGCATTAAGACATTTGGCCACAATTATCCACATTATTTAATTGTTAGCATATTCTTTAGTATCATTTTGGCCGGTGATAATGCTTGGTCATGGTTCAAGTAAAAGCAGATCTGGTGGTTCTTACCAACACCCAATTTGGACTTGGCTATCCTGCTTTGAAGAAGACAGAAAAAATAGTTCTAATTACCTGCAGGGCTAAGGAACAGTCTCTCCACAAAATTAGTTACAAAAGCATACATGACTAGATACAAAAAGCCAGTGTTCTCTACAGCAAAAGTCCCAGGGGACTGAGATTGTCTCTCAGGAGACAATCAAGACAAGGAAAAGAACTGCAAAACTCACAACAACCTATAGCATCCACCAATTCACTCAAAAAAATGAAACCAAAAACCAAATCCCTATCACCTAGTGACTAGAAAGTCAACTTGGGATGGTCTTTGCATCCTGGAGCAGCAGCCAGGAGATCCTGCAACCCTGGGAGGTAAAAGGACCAATGAGTACAAAGGGGTGCCTGGCCCTGGGTAGGATCTCTGATCCCCCTCAAATGTCCCCTTAGGAAAATAAGCAAATCCTTGCAGATTATTCAAGTAAAGGAGGTTTCCTTTAAGGCCGTTGTACCACACCAAAAAGAATCCCAAAAGGCCATTTGGAAAAGAAATGTGAATCGAACACAGAATTCTAGTTTTTAGGGCATTTGGCTGGGAGAAAGCAACCCCAAACTTGAGGCTTTGCTGCCTGGGCAGCTGATCGGTTACATTCAAGTTCTTCACTGATGCAAAACATTGAAGCAGTCCCTGTCCCAGGAAATTTTCTGTCACCCACCCCCCGAGAGACACTTGGGAAATCCCCTGACTTCCTCAATCTGGATGACTCAGGCACACAGGCTCTTTTCTTCCTTCTGGTTCTTTGATCTCAAACATTCAAAATACCACTTCAGGAAAGTGAGACAGACATCAGGTCCGTCAAGCAAAGGAGGAATTAGGCATGAGGTTCCTGTCTCCAAAAGCACCAACACACCAGCCCACCTTGGTGCCAGTTTCTAAGAGTACAAAGCTGACCCTCGCGAGAGTACTCCAGGCTGCACACACAGCCTTTCCTTCCCTGCCCTGACAGCCTAAGAGGGTAGGGAACAGAGGCACAGGAGAGGCACAGCTGAGCAAAGTGCTACAGCTGTTTATCTGCCTCATGGGGCTGCCTGTCACCAGGAGACAGCTCCCACGTGGCTCCATGAGCAAAATCCAGACTCGTTTCAAAGTCATCCCTTTCCTGCCTTCCTTCCCTCTTCTGCTCTTCAGGGATCTGTTAGCTGTTCACACGATCAATCCTTTGCATGGCTTTTGTTTTCCTTTGGGAACAGTATAACTGTCTTGCCTTGCAGCTCTCTCAGTACATCTGTTTTTCATCCCTCATTTGGGCTCCCAAAATTGTAGGAAATCAAAGTATTCCCATGAAGGAATGGAGTGGGATGGGATGGCAGCTGCCCTGGGGCACAGGCATGTTGGGTTGGACTACCTAGTGTAGTGAAACAGGGACAAAGCCCTTTGGTGCAGTGAGGACCCATGTTGTGCCTTCAAATCCTGAAAACTCGGCTGCCTCCATTTCACAGTCTTGCATAGGAACAGCATCATCAATAAGTAGCACCTGACCTTGCTGGCAGTGCAAACAAGGGAGGGAGCAGCTGAAACAGCTCCATATTTTCACCTCCTGAATGGTCTGTCGAGGTAGTGACAAAAGCTCCCTGGAGGAGAAAGCAAAAACACTTCAGTGCAGAACCATATTTTCAAGGTCATTGATGAAGTTTCAGAATATTATATTATGAAAACAAAGCGAAAATGAAAGATGTAGCAATATGCACAATTGATTCTGTGTCGACAAGGACAAAATTTTTTATTGAAATCTATGACAAGGGGGTTAATAAGCTCTACAAAATGCTAAGTACTTTTCAGCTGAATGCACCATTTGAAAGTTTCAGGGTGAAATAGCATCCTGGAAGATGTTCCTGAAAAACAAGCAAGTCCTCCCAAAGCACGGAGAAAAAAAATACTCTCTGATTAGTTACTGGTTGCATGGCTTGAACTGCTGAAAACACCATGTTTCCTTAAGAGTTACCCAAGAAGCAGCCAAGCACCTTGTGCTAGTCATTGCAGTTCTACATGGCATCTGGGCTCAACCTTATTTTGGATCCAGAGATCCAGAGAAAAAAATGAAGTAAGTCACTTCCACTGTGCTATAGATAAGCTTAGATTAGTTTGTCTCCAGGTAACCAGCACAAATAGCATAATACAAGCATGACAGTGATGAACTAGACAAATTATGCATGTTTACATCGTGATGCACAAACTGTTGGGGTTTTTTTATATTTTTTGTAGAGCATTTTTAAATATCCTAACTATGATGCTTAAGAGTACAGTATTTTTTTCTCAGTGACTTTTTATTGTTCAAAATCCAAGAATAATCAGAGATAGAACAAGCATTCAGAGATGTTAGAGAACTGCTCCCACCTTCTGAGCCAGAACTATGTCATTTGGTTTTCAAGGTGCTCTGATCAGATTTCTGAGTTCAGTTCACATGAAACAGTAACTGCCAACCAAATACTGTAACTCTTTGCTTTGCTGAAAGGGGTTTAACGTTGCATTGGAGGTTGTAAGAAACAACGAAGAAGAGAAAGAAAGTAATTTCTATTTTAAAATAAACCAAGAATGGTCAGAGAGCAATAAATGGCACAAAAAGCAGTAAGTCATAAAGGGGACTGAAAAAGAAATGCCAACAGAACCACAATTACACCAAATGTCCCCTTAGCACAAAGATTAAAAAGCAAAGGCTGAACTTGACAAGACTGAAAATAAGTTTGACAGCCTTAGACAAGAAACACAAGATGACCTTGGCTGCACTGATTTGAGTAAGCAGTTGTAGACAGATGGCCAAAAGAAAAATATCTGAGTACTTTCAAGTATAAAATATTCCTGGGACTGTAGAGACAATCTTGTTTTTTATAAATGAGGTCTGAAGAGTCAAACTAGATGTCACAATGTAAAAATGCCAAATATTATCTTCAGAAACAACCCAAAATATCACAGTGTAAACACAAAAATATCTGGCACTGGGTAGAAGATATCCAATCATAATAACCACAATTCAGATAAAACAAAATGTAATAGAGCTCTTGTTCCTTGCCCATCCTTGGTAGAATAGTAAAGAGGATATCTTTGGATGACAGCGGACTCTTTCTGCAGTTAAATGAATACAGAAAAATCACTTAATAGCATTGAAAGTCATTACATATTAAATTTTAGGGGAAAAAATTGATTCAGAATAAAGTAGATTAATTGCTAGCAATTTAGAGTGAAGCGGAAGGGTGTGACTCTTGGAGCTCTGTCCTAGGTATCCTCAGGTACAAGGTACATGAACTGTTTTGTCAAATCTCCTGATTTTCTTAGGCCTCACCTTTCAATGGTGTCACTCGACAGTTTTCTTAAGCAACACTATAAGCTGTGTTCTCTTTTGAAACTGCAGGTGCACTCAAGTGTTTCTTCAGTGCATGTTTCCTTGCTATGCCAGTGTAACACTCTCATCACCAAGTCTGTTTGGGTTTCAAAGACCTTCAGTGACAGAGCCTTTCATGTACCCCAGGTTTTCTGCAGATAGTTAGATCAGCTTCAAGATAGATGGGGGTACAAACATTATTATCACACTGCCCAGAGGTGTGCAGACTTCAAGTAAATTTGAAATCATGACTTCTGTTTTTCTCCTGTCTACCAAGAACTGCAAAGGTCTTTTTGTGCTGGAGAAATATTTCACTTATGACTTTCATTTATTAATTAGAAATCTAAAAAAATGAAAGGATCATTTTTAATATTTTGGTTTGCAGAACTTCCCTCCACAGCAGTGAGCCCTCACAATTAATCATTCATTATACTCTGCTCATTCAGAGTCTGTGGATGATGTGCCATTATAGTTAAGATTTTTTTTCCTCAGGAGTGACTTGCATTGCTAAAAATATGCAGGAGGGAAACAAAACAAATTGATATTTCATCCTGCATGTTGTGCTTGCTCTTTTGGAATAAAAAAAAAAAAAAAAAGGACCCCAGAAGTAGCCTAGTGTGCAATATTTTAAACTCAATGAAAGCTCAACAGCATCTCAGAAATAATTTTGCTTTTTCTTTCTTAAAAACACCTGAGAATTTGTTTCAGGTGCCCCCAAAAAATACCAAAGTACTTTTCAGCACAAGACCATATCTGACTTTTTAGGTCAAGCTTCCTTAGATTTACTTGCAAGCCAACTTTGCATTATTTATACATATCAAGTATATCATCAGTCCACTGTTTTATTTCTACAGTTCTGAAGTAAAACTACTTTCAATGTGATTTCCATTTAAAAAAGCTATTTGTCATGGTCTAAATAAGCCTTCAAATGTATTTTGCATTATAATTCTAGAACTATACATTAATCATAGTTGAAATTATTATGGACAACTATAGTTTTCTAATTGTAAGTGCTGTGAAAATTCATAGCCTTCATATGACTAAAAGAAAATAATGTCTTTAAATGGCAAACTGCTGAAGGGTTCTTGCCAACATTCTTCACAGCCCTACCAGATGGCATGTTTTAATTTCTGGTACAGAAAGATGCCATTAAGAACATTAAAGCACCTGCGTAAGATTTACTAGAATGTAGCAATGGTAACATGGTAAATGACCCTTACTTTTCACAGCTTTTCAGACTGTGGAAAATTAACTGGGGTACAAATGCATGCCTGCACCAGCAACGGTGAGGGTGAAGACTAGTGGTAGTCAGAACATAAACAGAGATGGACAAACACCAACCACAGAGCCTATTCCAAAAAATAAGTAAGTTAAAAGAAAAAATTCTGTAGTTTGCTGCAGTTTTGACATCTAATTCTGGTGACAAGATGTATGATGGTATGATATAAGCATTTTAACTGAAATATCCCAAACCCAAGTTTCTGCCTTATTTTTCTTTTCAGAGAAATGAGGAGAAAAAGAAGCAATGGAGAATGGGATGGGAAGGGGAGAAAACAGCTACAATTTCAGCTCCACATCTGGAGCACCAAAGCATAAAGGATATTCTATATTGACCTGAACATAACATTTGAGAGGAACGGTACCAGCAATAGAAGTCAAAATTAATGCCATGCATCTGTAAGTCATATTGAATATTATTGCTGTAAATGATGGATATGTATCTTGTATGTATGTTGAAAACTAAAAATAATAATCATATTTTTTCTGTTCTGGTAAACTCTCAAGCTTCTTAGAGCACAGGCTGTGGGGATTGGAAGGGGTCTGTTTCTTGACTCTTAACAAAAAATAAATACCCCTACTTCTTGGGTCCAAAAGCTCTCTCCAAAACTCTGTTTTCTATACATTTTACATTTACATATTGATGAAAATGTGTATTATAAGTGTAAAAATCTTGTAATTATTTTGGTATTTCTTTTTATTTGTTTCATCCAGGACCAGAACTTGCAAACAAATATACTTGTGCTTTGAATTCACAGGTTAGAATCTCGGTACTGCTCATTTTGAATTTCTGTTGCTAATACGTTTGAAATTGCTTCTGCTCTAGAGAGGAGCCCTTTCTACAGATCAAAAGCCTGAGGAAATTTGCAAGTTATTTCAGATGTAACAACCCCCTACCCAGCTGCCATTCTCACTCTTCTGCATTTCTGTTAGCAAACCAAGTTCTAAATACATCCAACAGTACCAATATCTCAAAACATATTGCTTTTCGTGAAGGCACCTGAACATAAAATGAATGCTGTAATCAATGGCAAAGGGTGACTGATGCTACAGTGAAACTCCCAACCTGTCTGTGACTTATATTTCTAATGGTTGGACCAATTTCTCTATGAAGAGAGGTATGAGCAATTACTGTCTGTTACACATTTTCATCTAAGAGAAAAAAAATTTCCTTGCAGCCCATAAAATAGATTTTCAAAGCATAAAAGTTATTTTGGTCACCCTTTGGTTTAAGGTCTGCTGTCAGACTTTGATACAGTGAATGGTTTTGTCTGGCATGAAAATTTTAGAAAAAAAAAAGAATGACCTGTTAAAACCAATTATTGTTATCTAATGCAAAACATCGCTCTTCAGGGCATGAGCCAACCAAGTCACTTTAAATAGGAATAAATGTTCACTATTAGATTTCTGTTTCCTTCAGCTAAAATCTTTGCTCAAAAGAGTGTATCAAATGGAGATATCACATGTAAATACCAGTCTCCTAGGCAAATGTGGGATAGGGTAGTCAAAATTCATATGCTTACTTTAGATTAACTTCTTTCTAGCATAACTTGAGGCAATGAAACCTGAAGTGGATTTAAGTTGTGTATTTATATGTTTTAAATTCTTTCCTAAATCGATGTTGCACTTTTTACTAGAACGAGATTAAGGTCACCTGACATATCTCCTTTATACAATTCATACTTTTGTAACAGTCCATATCTAAATTAGAAAACCACAGCTATGTTAATTTTCACCTGTTACATCAATGAACAAGTGAAAAGTTATGTTTGGCTGACCACATTAATTCCATTCTCTGTGATATTACCTGGAAGTGTTAATGCACCTCATCTCCTTGTAGGTCCTGCTGGGCCACTTGTCCCTAAGTGGATCCTCTTTTGATCTGCTTGAGATGAGAAACTGAATACTCTATGTAGATAATTATATATGGATCTCCTGGACAAAAAAGCACAAAGGTTACATAAACACATACATTAAAAAAAATGAATACATGTATTTATTTACATAGATCCAGATGTAGGCATACTTCCGAATATATTGTATGAATACATAGGTACTTAGAAAGCAGTAAGAATTTCATTATTGAAAGTCAATTAATTTTTAATAATTATTAAAAATCACAGTAAGTAAGTAAATGGTGCATACTTTAAACTACCTTTATTAGGACTCATCAGAATTTTGAGTTACAACTGTAGTGATACCCACAATGTACACTATCTCTTCCTACAGCATCTGAAAGGCAAAACACTGTAAAAATATGTAAAATAACACAGAAAATAGAACTCTAATGAAAAAATTGATCACCTAACAACATTTTTCAGATGGATACACAATGAAATAAACCACCTCATCTGCCAGATTTGGGAAACGTGGCAATTAAAATCTGTGCTAATCATGTGGGAGAAAACTGACTGCTTCAGACACGCACAGCCCTTACACATACACACAGGCTGCTCTCCATAATATTCCACTGAGAAAACTGAACTGTTGAAAAGATTCATTGTGTAGTGAATACTTACAACTCAAAATGGGGGCAGGGAAGTTGTCTTAAGAATTTGACTGACTCCATTTCCACCAGCAGAGGCTTTACAATCAATCTCCTGTTTCTTAGGGTTTCTTTTCACTTTGCAAACCTCTGAACAGCTTGGAATGTGACATTTACTTGAAACATCTAAGTGACTCTCCAATGAGTCATTCTGCAAATTACTTTTTCCTTCAGCCTCTCTAGGATACACAGCCCTAAGTCAGAGGTGAAATACAAGGGAATAATCAGCTGCATTTCCCATCATTACGATGCTGACCTTCATTGCACTTTCACAGAGAGGTCTGATTCAGTGATTCCAGCTCCGTTTTACTGAGCATTCACCCAGTGCAATACACTAAAATGTTTTTCCTCTCATAAGAAATTATTTTTTTGTTTTTCATTCCAAAGCTGTATAGTAATCAGTTGCTTTTTTAGCACTTAATACTAAAACAAAGGGAAAATTAACATTACAGTGCTACCAAGGACCAAAGTGTCTCCTTCCACTCAGGAAGTACAGTGGATGTATTCTATTGTCAACCTTTGCCTTGTAAGACATACCCTCACTTATTCATTCACAGGAATTAAAGGTTATCAATCTTTTTTTTTTCTTGCATCATCTGTATCTTACTGGATAAAAAATATTCCTTTGATCACAGAATAAAATTTCTTCTCTGTGGTCAGAACCATGCAATTATGTATATTTAATATCTAAATTCTTAGAGTCATGCCCACTTTTTAACTCTCCAGAAAAGAAGATAAACATCTGTAACATTAATATCTGTTATCCACCTTTAAAATAAAAATTCTCATTGATTATATCCATAGAAACACAGACTGCAAATTGAAGATTCATTAAAAAAAGAAAGAAAAATTTTAAAGAAACAGATTTTCTACTGATTTATTTCTAATACAATAGACTTCCCATTTCCCAAATGAGGAACTGCAAAACCCACCCCCATCTTTCTTCTCTCTTTTTATATTTATCTCTTCTCCTTCCCAGTCCTTTCTCTTTTCCTTTGTCTTCTACTATTTTTGGGATAATTTTTACTGATCAGATTTTGTTTTGATATAAACTTTGACACATTTTAATCAGGATAGAGAGCATAAGTATCACAACACCAAAAATTCTGCAGCGAACAGTCTGCATTGCAAAGTGACTTGCACTGAATAAAATACAGCTGCTGGAGAAGTGAAAGGCGTCACAAAAATCATCCCCCTTTTTTTTCTTCATGCAGCAATAGTAGATTTTACACTGAAAATCAGCAGCAAATATCTCCTTATGTTGTTTAGACTGGATGCAGCAATCATTCAGACATCTGCTTAACCTTAAGCACACAGTTATTCAACAGAGCACTTTACCTAAATTGATTCCTCACTGTCCTACTCTTGCATAAATATTCTTAGCTACTTGAGATGAATTCCAAGCACATGTATCAGTACTGCCTGCGATTCCATGTACTTAACTTTTTGGGAACCCTCATTACTTACCACGCTCTAACAGCAAAATTACAAAATGAAAGAACTTGCCATTTTATATTGCCACCTATGAATTAATACACATTAATTATAGTTGCTTTAGGGGTTTTAATCATTCAAGTCAACACATACAGTCTTAATTGTTACACACATTTTGAATATTTAATTTATTGATGGTTCAAATTAGCACTAAGAGAAAGTCTTCCTCAGTACTTTATGAATTTCAGAGTATTCATAGCAGAAATGACCTAAAGTGCTAAATGTGTCGGCGTTAAATCCTTTGTGCTTTCATGCATTGTGCCTGTAACTGATAAAACAGCATGATGCTTCCTCAGGAGGGAGGTTTCAGTCAATTCTCATGTAGGAAAAAGAGGCAGCACCATAACACTTTCCATTCTTTTTCTCTCTGATGTAGGGACAGAAAAAGTCCTGGCTAGAAAGTAATGCATTCTGCCCATTTTTGTCAGTGTTGGATTTTTACTGAAAATGCTTTTATCTTCACAGTAAAATATCACCTTTGGTTTCCTCCCTAATATCCAGCAAGTAGCACTCTGGCCACCTAGGGATCAAATCAAGAAGCTTCTTTTTCCAGAAAGTGAACTAAAGCTGGTTTTAGACCATGCAAGCCTTAAAAATAGCCAGATAAAACACGAATTTCAAAGCATCAAGCCTAAGGTTTCTCTTGATCCTGACTTTATGTCCACTTTTTCTCCACTTTAGACCCTGAACATTTTGTTGCAAATCCTTCCATTTCCTTTGATCCTCACCTCTCTCTGTCCAGCTGGAAGTCTGAGCTCTGTTTGACCTGGTGTTACAGTGAACAAGTCAACAAAGACAGCTCTGTTTCCCCAGGTGAAGTCCTGAGTCAAAATCCCAGCTCTGGTAGAAGGTAGGATTACACCTCTAGCATGATTATCTTTCCCTTATCACAGAAGAAATCCTGTAAATGCTAATATCTTCAAGTCCTCCCTAATGCTTCAAACTGTGTACAAACATATTTCCTTTATTACATTTCATGTAACGTTATTTCCTGTCAGTGACTAGCAATCAAGATGCAATCAATATGCAATTTTGCATTATTTAACATAAACTTTACTAACAGTAAAATTTATGTTAAATAATTTGTGCATAGTAGCACAAAGGCGTCCTCAAAGGTTAGGACTCTCTCCTCCCTATTTCAAAGCTGAGAGTGTAGTAGCAAGGAATAAAATAGAGCAGAAAACTCCTGAATCCAACATCTTAGAGAGTAGGTGAGAACAAGTGTCTGATGCAACAAGGAAAAGGTCAGAGACCTTTGTGCTTTGAGCTGTGCTTCTCTCAAAGGTCTAAGCTGCACTCACTTTGAAACTGAACTGTGTGGTCTGTCCTGAAACCAACTGGAATGAAAACTGTGAGGGTAGTCCAGACAATTTTAGATTTACTAGATTGAGTGGCTAAGATTCTTAAAATTTGTTTTTCCTAAAATCTCCAGGTTATGGCTTCTCAAGACTGCTAAAGTAAAAGCTGCGAGATTCACTCTGTCCTCTCTTTTGCTATGCCATGAGAAAAATCAAATATGCAATGAGACAGAATCTGGTACTCCATCTAAAATCCAATAAAAGAGACAATGTATGTTTTATCATTCACCTTTCCTCTCTAAAAAAACCTTTACTGTAAAACTAGTATTTTAATTCCCTCTCAAAAATAGAGCCATTCCTTATAAACACTACTACATTTGCTTGAGGACGTGTTATTTACCCAGTCCCAACACAGGCAGTTCAAGTAGCAGCCACTTTGCATTCCTGGTATAGCAGTTGAGACAGGCTGAGTACAGATGAGTAAGATGGTAGTTCCTCTGCTCTTAACATTTCATTTGTGCCTGTGAGGTATGAAATAAATCTGAAGCCTTTTCAGCAGACTATGAACAGAATCAGGATTTTCAGGCTTAACACAAGATTTTATTTTTTTTTTCCCAACAGAGCAAGTGAAAATTCTTATTAAAAAATGAAAAGCTTTCTTTCTGTTCAAATCTTAACTAAAGACTTCACAAATTACAAAACTTGCTGTTATACTGAGTGTATGATTCCCAGGGAGCTGAGACTGGTCATAAAAGAGATCTGAAGAAGATGACACAGTTTACGGTAAATGCATTTATAAAGCTGGAGAAAAATAGCACCATGTTTCACTTCAGGAAAACACTGAAAAATAATTATTTGAGACTGTTAGAACAAGATTCCCTCAGTTTCATCAGAAGACCTTGTAAATTCTGCAGATTTAGGTGTTTTAATGCCTGTAGGAATGCTTATAAGCTTATTAATACTGAACTTGAAAGCAAGTAGGAAGACCATAAGCCATATACACCCTAAGATGAAAAAAATATTACCCTAAATTCCTCCCCTGTTTATTTTCAATACCTCTCTAAGCTTAATTTATTAGAATAGAACACTTGCACAAAAGCCAATGGGGGATAATGACGTATCTGAGTGCAGTGTTGTTATCTATTCAAGCTCAGCAATAAGAAAATAAAATGCATAGAAGGTCAGGCCACAAGCAAGAGCCTTAATCAAGTTTTCCAACTCTTCCTTGATTTTTTTAGGTAGCATATGCTTGAGGTGACAGAGACAGCCCTACTCTGATGATTGCCTAATGATATGGGAGCACTTCCAAGAAGATCAGATCTCTGCTCCTCTCTGTTCTGTGAAAGGTCAGCAGCTTCTCTCAGCAACTTATCTTTTTGGCTCCCTTATTTGGTGAAAAATGGACAGCATGAAAATGAAACATATTTGATTCACCAAATAGACTTGCTTTGAAGTTTGACCTGAATAATCTTTTCGATTTGGTTCATCTGCCAAGGGATAAAAACAATTATTCATACAGCTTTACTGTTATCACCCTAATGCATGATTAACTTTCCAAAAATAAAAAACAAGTCCTTTTTCCCTCGGTTTTGAAGACCTGACATAACCTCCACATTTCACGAGAAACATGCGTGTCTTTGAATCCTGAATGGTTCCCAGGATAATAAGTTACATCTGTTTTACACAGTGACTAAGCCTTATAAATAACAGAGTTTCAGCCCAGTGAAGCCAGCAAGGTAACAGTCAGTTACCAGAACAATCTTCAGACAATAGTCACCACTAATGAGAAAAGCTCTTGGGCTGAGACAAACAACTCATAACACCACCGAAGAATGGAGAGAGACACTTTCCAAGTGAAGCTCCTGCTTACTTATGCAGGTAGTGGGGAATGTTCTGCTTTGTAGGCATCTGTACAGGGCAATTTAGCACCATGAATAAGGACCCCAGTGCCAAATAAGCACAAAAACAAAACAGAGAGCAAGAACACCATTGCATAACGACTATGCTGAATCCAGGCTAATTAGCTTAGCTATGAGCAGAGCTAATTCACTCTGGAAGAACACTAAATTGCTTCTGGACCCCGCTGGGGCTTTTGCAGCACACTGGGCAGCCCAAGGCACCACCTAGACATGCCAGCTCACACAGACCCTGGCTCAGGGATGGAGAATACAGAAAAGAGAAGACATAGGATGATATCCTGCAGAGAGAAGCTCTGGCCTCATGAAAGGGAGAAGTGAACTACTCTCCAACTTGAATGGGGCCAGAATTTCCCTTTCCTTGGTCTGAGTCCTGAGCTGTTCTACTAAGCATCAACTACTTTTATAATCATAAGACTTTACCTCTGAGTTCACTTCAGCTGGAATTTTTTGCTTAATGTGTATGGATTGTCTCAGCCACGTCTGAAGTGCTCTGACCCTCAGGGTCAAAAGTCCATGACATCCATTTTATTTTTGCAACATAGCAAGGCTGGGTTTGAGACAGGAAAGAAAAGGATAGTTCTTCAAAAGAAATTGCAAGTAAAAGGTAGATGAGGAGAATGTAAATGTTGCCCTGAAATATAGCTGGGACAGTTCAAGCTGGCATCTGTAGTTTTCAAAAAGAGCCAGAATAACCACAAATGGTGGTAATCCTTACTGTGCTTCCTCGGACTTTGAACACCCATCAGCAAACTGTAATTTGTACTGCTACTCTTTCATTTTCTTTCTGTATTATATATTCATATATATTACCTTATAGTGCTGATGGACAGAATGGCCCTTTGTATTTCCTCTCTCTTCCAATATTTTACTATTGGGGTGTTGTGTTTATGCAATAAAGTCCAAAAGCTAAGAATACTTCGTTTTCTTCTCGTTTGCTTTATTATATATTTGCATGCTTCAATTGCCTAAGTATATTTAGCTCTCCAAGTCCATCCCTTTTTTTTCTCATCAGTAATTTTTTTTTTCCATAAGGTCTTTCATTAGTCTTCCCCTGAGTCATAAATTTTAGTCTTTTTCTATGGTTTAAAATTGCCATGGAAGGTCCAGTCTTTGTATATGTACTGCTTAACACCAGCACATACTCCAGTTTCTTCTAACTCCTTCTCTGATGTCAATGAAGTCTGCTGAGCTCTCATTTTATCTTCAACAAACAATTATTCCAGCAGATAATTAATTACCTCACACAAAGACTTTTGCTATGATGTTTGCTTTCATAGTAAGCTTACACAGTAGGGGGGAAAGCAACTTAGCCCTTCTGCTATAAAGAACATTTTTGAAATCACAAGAAATGGTCTTTGAGGAGAGGGTGCTGGTGCCAGGAGAAGTAACAGCAAATAAAAGAGGACAAAATTGAAAGGTTATTTAATGTGGTTATTTAGGCTTGTATTCTTACAACTGCATGCAATATATGGTGAAGGGATTTCATTAGAGACCACAATGGCTTAAGAACCCTACTTACCAAATAAAAAGTTGAGACCTGATGGGCACACTGAGAATCTGACTTTCCACATATATCACCCAGGTGTGGTGTGAAGGTTTTTCCTTTTTGAGCAAGTCAGCTGCCAATACTCACCATCTGCACCTTGGGTGAGAGCTGTTCTCACGAGGGCTATGAGATAACCAGCAAGCCTAACCCCATCAGTGGCTAGCTGCTTCAAGGTATGGCCTCCAGAATCTTCTGGCATTTAAATCAGACATGTTGTGATAGAAAATTCAGTATTTCTTGTTACTGCTTAGAAGCCTCATATGTGTGCCAGATGTGCTCACCTGAGCTTGCTGCAAGAGTGACTTTTTACATGGGCAGAGAGTGAGAGCACAAGGAGGAACAGTTCTAAACTTACAGAGGAGAGATGTATACTAGATATTAGGAAGAAATTCTTTACAAAGAGGTAGTGAAGCACTGGCACAGGTTGCCCAGAGAAGTTGTGGATGCCTCATCCCTGGAAGGGTCCAAGGCCAGGTTGGATCAGGTTCTGAGCAATGTGAGCCCCTGCACATTGCAGGGGGATTGGACGAGATGATCTTTAAGGTCCCTTCCAACCCAAACCATTCTGTGGTTTTCTGATTACAGATGCAAACAGAAAAATAAACATTCAAGTGATCGTGGAAACTTGCCAATGTGGATTTGAAGCAAGATTTGGATGGCATTTTCAAAATGTCAAGTGTTTCCTACACTAGAAAGTACGCAATCAGGTGCTCTAGAAAATAAAGTCAGGTGTTCCTTTCTTTGAACTTAGAGTCTTTGCACAAGTACAATTGTATTTAATTATGATAAATGAATAAATGCCATAAAAATTTTCAAAAATACTTAATTTGTTCCAAAAATATCATAATGCTTTTTCAATGGTTTGATTTGCCCAGCAGCCTGAAAAAAATAAAACTGAGCTCAAATGTTAGGAAAACCAACTTCATGACATACCTAATGAAAACATCATAATATTCATGAGAAATGTTTTGAGTCTAAAAATAAAGAACATCTGAAAATCTACTTTGTTTTATGCTTTTTTACTTTCTGCCTTGCTAGTCTAATTGTAGAACACAGAAGCAAAAGCCCTTCAATACAATGTCCAGAAGAGATACCAGGTATCCTAATTTGACTAAAATCTCTCTGGATACTTAGTCTTGGAGATTTTTTTCTTTGAACTCTACATGAGCTTATAAATTTAATATGTACCCTCACAACAAAAAATTGATCTGTAGCTGTTTAAGTGTCTGAGATATGAGTCCCTTCTACAGACTGCCACAAGCCCTTTTTCTGTCTCTACCACACTTAAAAAAGCCTTCATAGGAAACTTTTCATGGACTGAACATTAGTGAAATGGAAAATAGAATTATCCAAACCAATCAAAAATGTCTGGTGACTGGACATTAGAAAGAAGATGCATAAGCAACACTGAACAAAAAAGCAGATCTATTATTTACAGAACTGATCATAGCATCTGAAACATATTTCAGTAAAGTGCCAGCAACTGATTTTAATATTGATAGTTTATTGCACATTCTTATCATACATTTTTATTTTTTCCTAAAAAAAAAGACTAGTTATTTCATTTGCTGAAAAAGAAAGCAATAAGTGTGTGCACATGAAAAACTTCTTCATTTATCCTCTATATTCATCTGTCACTTCCATCTCACCCACACAGAAATAATTAATTTTTTTATAGAATCGCCCGTGAAACATAGTCTAGGCTTGCATTGTTTGTTCCTGCAGTCTTCATTAAGGAAGTGTAATTGCACCTCTATCTGAAACGCAATTTTATCTCACCAAAAGGCTTTCTCCCCATCCAGCTGGCCTTAAAATGTTTTGCTAAGCTGTAACTAGAGATTAATAAAATAATCAAAGTTATAAGAATTAGTGAAGTGAGCTCAACTCATGGAGAATGCAAGTCAGACATAGATTGCTTTAGATTGGGCAAATGCCCCTAATGTGAGCTCAAGTTGAACAGATAAGCTGAGTCCATTTATAATGATTGGTTATCCTGTAATATTTAGGGCTACTAGAGAATTTTTGTTCTTAACAGCATATTCACTCAATCCTTTCTGTTAAATCCATAGGATATAATCTAGATTTTTGCTTGAATAAATGAAACATGTGTTAGACGTTTTGAAAATTAACCTTTTGCACTGCATCAAAACCTACACCCTAAAATAGGCTGCTTTGACGCCACATACAACAGTGAGTAATAAGGTACTGAAAGCAATTCACTGAAAAGTAGGTGTCTCCCTACCAGGCAGACCCGAGTCATTCTGCTCTGGGTATTCCTTGTGTTCAAACAATGCATTTAGAAAACATGGGTTGTCCCTCTATAACCTCATCTGCCCTAAAGTATGTATGATGTATGTGATCATCACAGCATTGTAAGTGCACCCAACAAACCCTGCAGCTGGGAGTCTCCCCATCAATCCAAGCACAGATACAGCAGCTGAAAATATTGCTATAATTTCTGTCATGGTTTAAGCCCCACACAGCCACTACCCTCCCCCCAGTCCCCTCCAGTGAGAAAGACAAAAGGCAGAGATTACAGGGTGAGATAACAATTTACTGGAAAAGCAACGAGACAAGACAGTAGCATCAAAAAAATTAATTACAAAAGTATACCAAAAAGAGGGTGATTTCCATGCAGAAAATGCTCACCAAGTCCAATGCAAGGTGACCTTAGCTGGTGCCTCCCCACTGCTCCCTCCACCACATTTTTTTTTCCCAGCCTGAGACAATGAAAAGCAATGATGGACAAACCCTCCAGCTGGGACCAGTGCCACCCCACTGCTCTGTTCATCACCTGCTCCCCCATGGAAAGGACAAAATCGCTGTGGAGGGTCTGCATGTCCCCTTTTTCTTCCTCCTGAGCCTCCTTCCTCCTCAGAAACCAGAATCCAGTGCTTCCACACCCACCAATGATTGGCAGCATAGAAGAAAAACCTACACTAGAATAACAAATATGGCTCCAGGCTCCACTCCCTCATGGCTACCGCCAGAAGACTAACTCTGTCCTAACTGAAATGACCACAATTTCCTAATGATAAAACAATAGTAGTGGTAGTAGTAGCAGTAGTATATACTCCAGAAACTTCCACAAGTCATGCCAGAGCACTGAAGTGCAGAGAGGGATCATAAATGATAGCCTTGAAGGGACAAAGTAGTAAATGACATGCTTCAAATAATCAGCTCTGTCAAATCCCACTTTCAACTGCATGATTACCCCACCCATTTCCTTTCCAAGTGTGCTTCTCCCAGGGTAATTTTATCTATATCTGTAGGTCTGTGTAATGTTGACACAGAGTTCATTTCTGGAATGGAAGAGCAGCACCAAGTCGTGCCATATTCCCTGTCTACTGAGGCTGCTCTCAGGTTTGGAGTGCTTCAGCAGTGCGTGTTGACCTTTGAGGAACCGGTGACAGGGATCAAAATATCTTTTTAAAGTCTGTGCTATACATAAAAGGGAATGCAAGAAGTTCAGGTCATATTTGCTGTATTTACGTTCTAGTGGAATATCTGGCCTACATTTTTCGTTCAGGAGATATCCCTTGATCTTATCTGGAGGTTTACATAGTATTGCCAGGCCACACACATGGCAGCTGTGAGTCAGATTTTTGAAAATAATGAAAAAAGCTTTAATATCAGGAAGATTTTTGTTCAGGAAAACTGCTTACAAATACTAGTGGGAGCTTGTAAGCCTCTAGAATGGCTATAGGCTATGTTTTTCAGCTTTTTTCCCTGCTACCACAAGAGACAGAAATGTGCTTTCTATGTATAAATGTGACCTTCCCACAGTCCCATGAACCTCTCTGCTGCAGCTTGAAAAGGAATATCAAATGCAGAGCATTCTGTAGAAATAAAAAAATAATCAATACCAAGTACAAAATCAACTCTATCAACTGTATTTATGAGGACACTATAAATGTGTTTTCTCATTAGGTAGTGCCTGGAGGCTAACCAAGATGAGCTTCTGTTGTGTTATGCAGAGTAATATAAGAGTTCAGAAGCAACAGAAAAAGTTGCAAAAGGAGTAGTTTTCTTTTTTTTTCCAATCAACAGATAACAATACTCCAAACTGAAGTTCTGCTATTATCTTAAGAATGTTTTCTACTTTTCCCTTGAATGCCTCCATAACCTAAAGTAAATCTCCATTTACTTTATGTTCCACTGAAAAATCTTCATTTGGGTGAAAGGACATGCACCACACATGCAGGTTCAAAATGTATTGCCAGTCCTGCTAATGTTTTAATAGCTTAATAATCAATATTGTCCAATTAACACAGAAAATCTACATTAATAATACAGGAAAAATTGCTTTAGAAAGAAAGTAGCCCTTCCAAATACATACCTCTTTTGTCTGGTGTGTGCTTACCCTTCCTATGCCCCCTTGCATCCAGAGGTCGATGGTTTCTGGCTTCCCTGTGAGATCTCTGCTGGATGGAGGGATGTTGTACATACAGCAGCTATCACATCCTCAATCCTTCACTGAGAGCAGGATGATGCTGATGCTGGGTATCCCAAAGATCCTCTTGAAATTGTCTTTTTATGTGTTTTATCATGGTGTATTTCTCCTTGCTTCCCAGTCAAGTTTGAACAATGCTCCCCCCAGCCCTGATGCCCCAGCATGCTGTTGTTTGTTTTACAATGGTTCTCTTTGACCTTTTCCCATCACTCAAGCCAAAAACAGGTCAGGCAGCGGTCACTGACCACATCACAGTGTTAAACCAAGGCCCAACCAGCTCAGGCTGAGGCACAGACAAGTGCTGGGTCCTGCATAACCAGGTCAGTGCAAAACCTGGTGCTTTCTCATGCTAGTGGCAAAAATCACATTGAACAGGACAGCACAATTAACTCATATCTTTATATTAGTCATACTTAGGCCTATTTTATTTTCTCATTTGGCTTTGTTCCTTTCGCTTTATTATGATTTTATATAGACTTGAGTCTTCTAAGCAAAAACAACTTCTCTTGAAGCAGGAAAGAAAACTAAGTCCATAATAAAAAATTCTGTTTCTTGCAGGAGAATGAGAGGACTGAACCAGTTAAAGAATGGGCAAGCAAAAAAAAAAATAGACAAATATTCAAAAAGACATATGTATAGAAAAAAAATGAAACCCATGATTTTGTATTGCTGTCCATGATCATAGGCAACAGCTGGAAGGCCCAGTCCACCACCTGTGCAAGGCAGGGCCAGTTACACCACGGTGTAACTGGCCCTAAATACTTCCAGTGATGGAAGTTCCACAATATCCTCAACTTCCCCCTATCCACTGCTTCACTCTCTTTATCCCAAACAGTTTTTCTCAGCATCCTACTTGGTAAAACTTGAAGTCACATATTCTTTAATCCACAAATAACTCTCCATCTTTGTTTTGTTCACTGATGCACAGAAAGAATATTTCTTTCCTCCTGCCTGAGTGGTCTAAGTTTTACTAAGTTCAACAGCCACTTTGAAATGATAGAGCTATAGTAGAAGAGCAAGATACTATTTATTCTTCTGCTTGAGAACCTGTAGTACCTGGGACATTGTTCTGCATGGTTCCCTTTGGTTGTGCTTAGAGGTAATGCTGGAAACTAATAACTCAGATTATCATCTCTTCCCAACAATAGCAATTTATCCATTTCAGACAATCTCACTAGAGGTTTTTCCAGATATGAAAATCTGACAAAGGAATTTTTAACAGATGGGTATGGTTTTGGTGGTAAGAACCATTCATATGTTATTAAAGTACAGTCTAAATTTGTTTCAAGCTTATAAGGCACAGTAGTATGTGAGGGCGAGGCTCACACATAGCTCCCCAAGCTAATTCCCTCAACCCTGTGGCTCAAGCTCCCTGATTCAGGGCCAGACAACAGCACTGTGCCCAAGCTGGCCTCAAGCCAAGCCCGCCAGAGAAAGCAGATGTGCTCAGGGCCCTGACTATGTCTTTCAGTGGTTTTATGCCTATTTATTAACATTTGAAATACTGTAGGGTTCCATAGGCAGGGAGCTGTGGGCAAGCGGCTTTTGTTTAGCTTGATTTTGTCAGCCTTCATGTCCTACTGTCTTTTAATACTCCTGTGCCATGAAGAAATGTGGAGCTAAACATATCTGCTGCCTTTGAATTCTATAACTTCTACAAATGAAGATGGAAATTTAATTATTTATTATTAGTTATTAGCTATAGAAATAAAAATACCCTTTTAGATGTTCCCTTTCTCATCATAGCCGTTAAACAGAAGACAAATTAAAGCTAAAGCGCCACCTAGTGACAAGCTATTGAAAGTTATTTTAGAAGACATGAAAATGCTGCTCTTTTTCCTTGAAATTTTTGTGAAAGTTAAAAAAATCAGAGGTTTACTGAGAGCCATAAAAACCTTTCTGGTAATAAGCACTATAAATTAACTAGGAATAAATATAAAACCTCTTTATTCCATTTCTTTCCTGTGTTTATAGTAATTCTAGTGCTTACACCAGTCCATTCTGCCAATCTTAAAGTTTAGACTCTTTGAAGTTCAAAGTTTTGGATTGTGAGGACTCATTCAGTATTAATCATATAAATGTTTTATTAACTGTTCGGCTGAGTTCTTCCAACAATAGAGTTCAGAAAATTAATTGGAATCAGTCAATATTATGGCATCAAGTCTTTCATCAAAACAGCCAAATCCCAGGAAGGCCAGAAGAGAGAAGCAGCTCCTTTGTGACTCCCCTTGTACACTTTCACCCTGCCCGCCATGGGATGACACTGCTTCTCCCTCCTTCCCCAGTCACACTGAGTGATATGTTGAGTGTGACTTGTTCCCTAGGCAACACATTGGACACAAGGTCAAAACCAAAATACTCATGCCTGAAGTTCCTAAATAGTGAACCATGCACAGGAAAAGGGAATCACAGCACAGAAACATAGAAGCTTCAAACATGTTATGGATGATGTTTCCTTAAGAAGCACCTTTCCATTAGCAGCACTCAACTAACAGGAATCATTCAAAAAATGATGCTGTACTCAGGACAGGCAACGCAGTGAACTTCAAGAAAGCTGCATCACTCAATAACACCCCAGAAGAGAGATTTGTTTAGATCTCCTGTGATAATTAAAACCATACCATTCTCCAAAACACTGTACTTGACTTCAGGGACAAAAATAAGAAAAGAGGTTATTGGGAGACAAAATCTACCAGATGGTACAGTCAGTGGAAGTGGGAGTGGAAGTATAGATATGAGGCTGACAATTGAATCCAGTATCTCAATGTAGAGCAGCAAATCATAGCAGAGTTATGTGATGATAAGCTCAGATCTGAGTACAGCACAGTCATGTTAGGCCAATGCTGCACTCTAGATAATTCTACAGCTTCCTAGCACAGAATGACTTCCTGTACCACATGTCATTTAATTTTCATGTCCTGGGGTACAGTTTTGTGGGCATGGAAAGGATGTCTAGGTGTTCCATCATATTTTCAGTTCCAGGTGCCCAGATGAGTATCTACTGTTTAGGTTGGTCTTTCTTCAAGAAACTGATTCTTGTTTTGTTTGTTCCAACTCACTTTTTTAGTTCCTATCAACTCTCCTTAATCTTCTGCATGCCCTGTGCATACAGTCCTCTTCCTTTGGTGTCATTATTCCCCCCCACACACTTCTCTAACCCTTACAAATAAACAAGCTAACAAAAATATGGGAACTGACTCAATATTTGCTGACATCACATTGTGATGGGAAAAGAGTATCAAAACCATAAAAAGTAACTGCAGAAAAATAAAAAAAAAAGGCAAAATAACAACCAAACAAACAAACAAAAACAAAACCCATCACAGTATCAAGGAAACCCCAAACTCCACTGCATACAACATGAAAAAATTTCTTGTGGCATGCAACAATCCACAGTAATTCTAACACATCTATACATATCTGTAATGTGATTTACAACACAAAGACCACAGAAAAAACAATCAGTTTACTCCAGGAAATGCTTCACTATAAATATGTCATATTGCATATCTGATATTATTGTTCGGAAGCAAAATAATGTTGCCTCCTATTTGAAATAGAAATGCATTTTGAATGTATTTTATGCAGATATTTCACTTAAAAAAAAAGCACCTAGCAATAATTTTTCAAAGAATCTTCCATACATACTGGAAATTAGGCAGAGAATAAGAATTCACAGCTCTCCTGCTATGATGAGTGCCACTGTGAATTATTTTAATTCCATCCAGTTTGCTGTTTTTCAGCATTGGAGATTCATTTTTCATTACAGCAGAATAATAATTTTTCACAGAACAAATTAAACTTACACTAAGAGCTTACACCAAATTGTTCCACTCCCCTCTGCTGGGAAAGCAGAGGAAATGGTCTTACTAGGTGATCTCTCTAGATCTCCATTGCAAGGATTTTGAATTCTCCCAGCAAGAAGAAATGAGAAGCTTTACATCTTCTTGTACACAGCTCAGGTCACTTTGAAGAAGTCATACTTCAAATTCAGATGTTAGGCAAAGCAGCAGTAGTGGGAGGAAACACCGCATTGCTAGTTTTATGGGAAACTGGGGGTTTTTTGTTTACAATTCTGTTAAAGTTATTATTACAGAGAAGGCTATTACAATTTGGAAGAGTCCACCTGAGCAGCAAAAAAAATAAGACTTTATTTTATGACGAATTAGTTGTTCCCCAGACTGTCACAGCACATATGAAGTGTCTCATCTGTGCCAGAACAAGCCTGAAAATTTCTGGGATCAGGGATCTTGTTTGTACAAAAAAATCGTGCCAGACTAATGCTGCCATTCAATACATCAATAATGGCACTTGCCCCTACCAAAATTTCTACCTATCTATTGCAAGATTATGAGATTTATTGACTTTCAGGACAACCAGAGACACTTGCCATCAATCAAAATAACAACTAAAGCACTGATGTCTATCTTCTGTTCCAACATAAAATGAGGAAGATTCAAAGTGTAAGACAAGGCTTTTCTTTAATGAGATTGAGATAAGTTTTTTGGCTGTTGTCTTTTTAAAAATTACTTTTCCCCAGGGAGATAGAGGAGAACGGGGAATCAATAAAGGTCATAAACTGCCTCTCATCTAGTGCAAGTTGCCTATTGATACCAGAAAGCCCAAGCAACATAATACTTAATAATACCAATACACTTCTTTGTTTGAGTCTAAAGGTCTCAATTAATTACATATCACACAGGTGTATAAACCCACATAAAGGTCAGACATTCCCTCATATAGTTCATCTTAAACAAAGTCATGAGGACTTTGTACAGCCACCATGAACTACTGCATTCTCCACATACCTCTTCCTGGTACTCACTTTTAGCCATCAGGAATTTATTACAGATGGACAGACAACTAATGCAAAACATCATTGAAGAATATCTGCTCTAGGTGAAAATATATTGGAATAAGGTATTTTATCTGGTCAACAGCTACTCATGAAGGATGTCTGCAGTCATTGAGATCACTTATCCTTTCCAAAGGACCGGTGAGTTTCCTTTGGCATACTGTTGTCACCTGCTATACCTCTGAGAAACAAAACACGGAGCTACAGAGGTCTACAGAGCACTGCTGAGATGCCATTCCTCTTTGCTACTGCAATACTTAAAACCTGAAAAGTTGTTGCACAAAAAACCAAACAAACAGAAGGGAGGGAAAGAAAAAAGAAAAGAAAAAAAAATAATAACACATTTTTTGTGTATTTGAAAAAGCTGATGACAGCATTATTATGAGAAAGTATTAAAAAGTTGTCACATTGCATATACTCTTTAGCCTACACAGTCTGAGTATTGGCAGACAAGTATTTTGGATGGTCTCCTGATGATTCTTATTTAGAGAGTTTCAGTCTCTGTTTTTGTACTGAAGCAATTCCTTTTTTTACTTCAGCAACTCTTTTCCAGCTGTCTTCATTCCTTTCCCATGGGGAGAGAACCACACTTGAATGCCAAGAATCTTTCTCTTTTTATCCCTGTTTTCTATTTTTTCTTTCTCAGTCCCTTATTTAAGTCTCTAGGTTTTTGACAGCATGTCTGAGGTTTGCTGTTATTTTAAACCAGCTGTGGATTAAACAGAGTGTGAAAAGGACATCAGCCCCCACCTGTATCTCCTGTTCTGCTGTTGCAGTGTTGGCAAAAATCCCAGCACAGTGATATGCCTTCCCTCTCACCCTTGGCCCAATTCCCCCAGCGCACACCAGACTTTTCCTGTTGGCTCTCTGAACAGCCATGTCCTGCACTAAGGACTCCCAATGCAGGAGACCTTTGGCACTGTACAGCCGCAGTGACTCAAGCCCCTGCCACCAGGAGTCCACTATGGAGCAGAGGGAAGGCAGAACCTCTCTTTCCTCAGATGTACCTGCAACAGCAGCATTACCTCTACCCTACTGTTAAGTTTGGACTGTTTTCATCCCTTCCCTGAATTCTGATTCTTTAAAAATAAACAAACTAACTAAACCAATTCCCCAACCTTTGAACACAGCTTTGGGATTTCAGGTTTGTTGACCGCAGTCAGCTTAGCACTGCACACCCTGACTCCAGACACAGATAGGAGTATAAGCATGTAGTGTGGAATTACATTTTTTCCTCAGTATTATTTACAAATAAAGCATAAAAAATTAAAGACAAAAGTAATTTTCAGCAGCTTGATTCTTTTTTCCCATAAGTTTGATGTTTAATTCCTAAACCTTATTTACTTGCAGAGCCGCTCCTGCTGTTTACCTCCCAGTGTGGTGTAGGGCAATTATGAATAGCACTCTGGAACATATTTTCAGCAATTATGGTAATGTAGATGATTAGGAAACAAGTTCATAAAGTTTGGCAAAGATGGTGCTACTACTCTACTCTCCTTTCTGATGCAGTGTGAAATGCTGCTTCTTACTATGGGAAAGTAATTAATTTTTGCCTCCTGTTTCTCACACTAGTGTTAATTTTAGCCATGAAATATGTTTGCTACCTGACACAAAGTAACAAGAAATGATAAAAGGAAAAAAGGAAAAGGATAAAGTTGTTTCTTTAATCAAGGAGATTTAGGTATTTGGAAATAAAAATATATTGTGTTACAGACCAATGACATGATGTCTGTAAAAGGGGGAAATCCTCTTTTTAGGTTCCTGGATATTCTTCCTCAAGAGACGCAGACCCTCATTATGGTTCTTATCACAAAATTTTCCACAGCAATTCGCATAATGTAAGTGAAAGACAGCTCATTGGGAGCAATGGGTTAAAAGTGGAAGAATTCTGGGGATTGTAAACACATTCAAGTGACCCTGAAGCTGGGAATGCAAAAAGTCTGGGCAGTAGCAATGTGGAAAAATATATATTTTATGCCTTCTGTTGTTTATGGTCTGTGTGCCTTGAGAACATCTGTGTATAGATAACATGGGCGTTTGGTAACTTGGAGGCACCCTAAGGGACAGGCGTGAGCTCCCTGCCTTGGTGCTGAGATCAAAGCCCAGAGAACATCACAGCATGATGGTAAAGCACTCATGTGCAAACCCTTGGCAGACTGGCTGGAACAACAGCATGGGATCTTCTAGCATGAACTGGGCTTGGTGGTGTCTGCATCTGTGTATGTCCCTCTGCCAAGACCTCTAGGTTTGTTTTCTTGGTTAGTACTGACACTTTTCTGGTTCATTCCCTAAGGAAACTAGGTTTATGCAACTGCGTAGTCATCTCCATGATTCAGCTTCCCTTCCCCCAGCCCTTTAGTAAGCTTTTAAGTGGTTTGCCCATTTTAACTGCATTCAGACAAGGGAGGGAAATTTCTTTTTGCTGTGTTGCAACCTCCTAAGACAAGAAGTAGCTCCCAGCTCCCAGGTCCATACATGTCCTGCAAATTCATCCACTCCCGTTTTATGCTAGCAAGGACAGAAGTCCATGGCTCAGTTGTATTTTTTCCTGCCAAATCAGTGATCACAGAGTTTATTGTTATTACTGGTTTTTATTTAGTAATAGGAAAACTTTTTCATTCCTGCTTTTCTGCATTTTAAAACAAGTATTTTACACTCCGGGTTAACAAAAAACACCCTTTAAAAAACAGTAATATGCTTTATCACATTATCACATTGCTCTGAGGGTTGTTATTCCACAGCATCATGTTGAGTGAGTCAGTTAATGCTCATACTGTGTCGTTTTTTCTAGAATCCAGTCTGAATACTCAGCAACTTTGGTGTAGACTCCTGGCTGCCTGGGGCGAGCACACCCTTCGCCCCAGCTGGTGATGCCCACCAGATACCACACCTCCTCGTGCCTGCATGACAGTGGCCCTCCTGAATCTCCCTGTGTCACAGGAGAAAAAGAGAGAGCATGCAAGGAAGAGGCCTCATCAGTATTTCTATCACAAAGAAAGCCTTGAATAAAATCAGCATCATTCAATGCTACCACCAGCATAACAGCCTATATTTCAATCACTTTCACTTACGACTAATTAAGAGAGGACTGAAGCAGGTTTTTCTGATCTTCTAGTAAATTGATTTCTAAATAGTCATTGCAAAAAATTTCCACTTCCCTTGAAGGCTCAAAACTATTGGCTTTTTTTGTTTTCTTTTTTTTAAAATTATTATTAACTTATCTAAATACAGTAATTTAAAACCCAATGAAAACTATGTGTGCAAGTAAGAAAAACAGCCAATTTGGCAGTATTTTTTCTTGTGACCTTCTTTTTAGTATCTCAGTTCTCTACATTATCTCAGTTCTCTTATCTTCTTTGAGTGACTCTGTCCCACTCAGGATAAAACACCTTTGCATTTTCTTTTCCTATTCCTAAGCAATCTTTCTGAACATAAGATTCTTTAGAGAAGTTGTTATGGGTTGTTAGGACAAAAGCAAGTGTATTATTTTTTAAAAGAACATCTCCATGTTCTGTTACATTGTATCAGATAAAGAAAGCATAATTAGCATAGAAGAAAAATTACTTCCCAACTCCAAGTACTTTTATTCCTAATCAATCACAAAAATAGTAACATTTCAGCATACAAATATTAACTGTTAAATGATTGCAGTGAAAACTGTATTTGGTAGAGAATTTAATGTTAATAACCAGACTATATTCTTCTTGCAGAAATTAACTCAGAGTATTTAAAATGACGAAAGTGTGTGAATTTACTCTTGAGCAGAGAATTTGGCTCACAGAACTCACGCTATTGTGACATTTTCAATTCTAATTATGAACAGAGCAGTTTGCACAGTTTGTTTTTAGCTTTCTATTCCCCATGAATTTTAATAGCATTGCTAGCATCCTCCCTTCTGGTTTGTACACAGTGGATGCTTTAAAATAAGATTTTATGTACTGTATTTCTTGCCAAGAGACAAAAAAAAAAAAAAAAAAAATGGAAATCTGCTCTTATTGGAGAAATGCTTCAAGGTACTATACTTGCACTCTCTGGATTTCTGATAGTCTGAAGGAACACTGTTTTACTCCCTAAATGGATATCTATATATCCACGCTCAGAGTTTCTTATCCATGGAATCTGTCCCAAAAGATTTCAATGTCATTGAAGAAATATTTTCCATATACCTGGTTTTCTGTGCTTTTGACAACCAAAAATTACAAGTTAATCAGGAGCTCTATTGATAATTACACTTTTCTAATAGTAATTAAAAATAATTGTAGTATTCATTTATATATTTGAACACATGGTTGGAATATACAACTGTACAGTACTGTTTGTCATTACCTTACAAGCATCCCTTCCACCTTCATCATAGCCAGCACAGATCACTTTGCCACCTATTCTGCGCTTCCGGTACCTTGCCTGGCATTCCTCTTTTGACATGAAGGGAACAGGAGCCTTCTGAAGAATATCTTGTACCCGACCTATAAAAAAGGCAATTTGAGCAGAGAAATGTTTGATTCTAGCAAAATAAAGGTTAAAATTCAACTCTAGAAATCCCCATACGGTGATATTACAAAGTGGGAGGTCACTGCTTCTAGAGTGTTAATAGATGTTCATGACACCAATTTTCCATTCTTTGTGTTAGCAAACAATGTGAATTGTCTTCTAATTTAGATGCTTTTATAATGCTATCTTGTTTTTCATGACTGGAAAAGCTTCAAAACTCCCTTGTGATTTGCAATGAATCCTCATATGTGAGTGGCTCTCAGGACACTGGCCCTTGGAGCATTGCTTTGTGTTAGTAACTATTATTTCCTAGTAAAATGTTGCAATAAGTTTGGAATCTCCCAGTTGCCAAATCTGTGCTGCTCTCTATCCTAGTAGTTTTTAAGATGGAGAAATTTGCACGTAGAGTAAATAAGAGTATTTGAGGGCAGCCTTTTCTCTAGTAATTAACAGAAGAAATTTTTCTATACAGTATCTGCCAAAGTTTGTTAGACTTCACATTGAACTATAACTTTCAAATAAGCAAGTGTATAAAGGAAAAGGTTACATCTATATAAACATATAAAAATTACACATAAATATATATACAATAAATAGATGTAAAACCACAGCTTGATAATTAAGAGTTTTTTGGCCTACCTCCATATAAAATCAGAGGAATTCAAATCTCATCTACTATCAAAACACAAGTCATTGGCATGGCCTATACTCAATCTTCCGAATAATAAAAGCAACATACTTCAATCTCCAATTTCAAAAGTCACATGAATACAATCACATGAAAAAAAAAAATCATGGGTTATGTGCAGACTGTAATTCAAAACAGTTCAGTGGTAAGTTTATCGCCTTTTTTTAGGCAATAAAATAAAGAAGAGTGTGCAAAACCCAAATATATTTTGGGGTTTGCCAGTAGATTAAGCTAGAATCTAAGGAAAAGTATTTGAGTGTTGTACAAGAGATATTTAAGATTGAATTCTCAGGTATTTCAAACTATTGAACCAATTTATAAAATTAATTATTGTGTCAGAGCATGGAGCTATTTAATGATAATTTCATACATCTTTCATTTATGTTTTATGATGTCTTAATAGAAATCAATTCTAATAAAAATTATATTAAAGTACTGTCTAGAAAGAATAATGGGAGCTAAGAACAGCAGAATTGTCTCTTTTTAAAGAGAGGCTTCTTTTGTCAAACACGTTAATTTTAAAAATACAAAATTTCACTGTTTAAAAAAAAGTATTTGTCTGTACCTTTTTCTTTTCTGTAACCCCATCCAATTACCCAACAGTCAGTATAAAATATGTTAGTGTCTTCTTTTGATGGCAGGCAGATAGGTAGTTGAAGATCTAAAGTATGGGAGAAAATATTAGTTTGACCAGCAGAGACAACCACAACAGTAAGGTTTTGTGGGCACCCACATGACCCCTGATGACAGCCTCCATGTTATGCTTTGTCCCTTACTCTATGTATCATCCCCATCACATAAATGAAAGCCACACATTTTCTTTTCAAAGCCAACAGAACAGATTCTCCTCAAACCCCAGTAACTGCATAGTAAAGGAAGCCAGCCCAGGTGTCATGCACTGCCACCGCACTGCCAGCCCTGTGTCATCCTGCACGTTTTCAGAATTCCTCTGCAATACACAACATACCAGTAAAATTCATAGGCTTAGCAAGTTTCATCAAAGCAATGTCATATCCAGTCTGTGCATATTCATACTGAGAGTGAACAATAATCTCTTCCACTTTGAAGAAGGGCGTAGCCTCATTTATTTCTGATTGTCTTAAAATGCCGGCATAAACACGCCAAATGCTGGGATTCTCTAGTCTGAGGGAAAAAGACAAACACTCAAGTCTGTGACTAAATAGCCTAATGCAGTATTACAGTAAGACAAAAGCTCATATCTCACGAGAATGTCTAGGGTTCTGTAAGTAACTGTTGTCTGCTTTAGAATTTCACCTTCTAGATTCATTAAAATAATTTAGCATCAACAGTACAATACTATTCTACAAAGGGACAAAGCATGGAGTTACAGTTACATTAGGAAACTGAATAGTCTACCTGAAAATTTCACCTTTTGGTTACCTTAAAACAGTTCATCTAATTCTAGTTCTCATTGTTATTATCCTGAAAGGTATCTTGCATGCTGGGTCAAACTTTGGGGCTTATTTGTACACTTACATTTAGGCCTCACCTCGTGACACAGTGAGCAGCTGTGAGGATCCACTGGTTGCTGATGATGGAGCCCCCACACAGGTGTCTCTGTCGAGACAGCTTGGCATGCAAGCTGACCTGCCACGGCCATTCACCAGGGGAAGAGTCTGTCCCACCAACGATCCTAATAGTTCTTGCAGAATGCTGCATACACACTACAGAAATAAGCTAAAACTGAGCTCAAAGACAACTTGCACTCACCAATGAAACATGAAGACAAGACTACTGGTGACCACTGAATAGGAACCACCCATTGCGAAGAAGGTCATACCTCATACATTTTTCAATATTTATGATCATAAAGTCTATCAAAACCAAATTCACAGTGCTATTCTGGTGTTTACCATGTGAAGATCTGACTGACTTTGCTTTTCCAGAACACTCTAACTTTACAAGATCACCCACTAGGACAATGCAACCACTTTAAAAAAACATGGTTTGGCCTCCTACACTGAAATTAGGGAAACATTGGCTATTTTTCATGAAAGAAGTTTTCCTTACCAGTACTGGCCTTTTTTTTGCATAATCTTAGTGAGTACCCAGAGATACTTCCAGGCCCATGTACTATTTTCACTGGAGATCCATTTGACGACATTCTTAGGTGACACTCACACTTTCTGCCAATGAATTAATGCAAACACTTAGTTTGTATTTTTTTTAATGATGAACACATCCATTACTCCCTCACCACATCTCTGGAATGATTATTTCAGCAATCTTTGAACATTTTAAAAAATTTATCTCACCCTTCCTCATTGCATGAACCTTGGAGGAGAGAATAGGAAAAAAATTGGCAGCGGATCATGTCTGTGCAAACCTGCTGACAGGCTCTGTGTCCTTTAGTATAAGTGACATTAAGTTCATCTCCCAAAAAATCCATATGCGTGTAAGTACGAGAATTGCAGGCTGTAAGAATGATTGCATTCAAAGCATCAGAAAGTTATTAATTAGATTAATTCAAAATTATAATTTTTATTGTAATTTATTGTTTACCAGGTAAAGATCTTCTGCAATTTAGGAGGCTGAAGCCTGATACAGCATTTTCTTGTGATATGAGTGCCTCTGGAATTCCACTTCTTGATGTCTTCAGAAGGCAAAGATTTCTAAAATTAAATATTTTTTAAAATAACTAAACCTGTTCTCACACCATAAAAATAATTGTTTAGGTACAGGTAAAAGAAGATTCTTTCCTAAAAACACTCTTTTCTCCCAAGTCTCAACCTGTAGAAATATTTCATATGAAAATGCATTCACTAAGTTCACTAGACCACACAAAATTGAGGCAGTTTTTGTAGTGCTGTGAAATGCCATACAGCTGTACTACTAAAGGTTTTACAGTATTCATGCATATATAGAAGAGGTGACTTCAGATGATGCGTGCCATCTCAGCTCTGCTTGTCCCTGAAATTGCTGTGAAACTTTATTCTTCTCATTTGTGTGGAATGTTGATTTTTAACTATTCTCACTACTACGTATGAAAGAAGGAGTCCAAATTTCTATTTGGATATTTTTAAACCCATTAAACTAATTGAAAAATCTTTTCCGGTAAATAAGTTCACCCTGCCAGGCAACCAGATGGCTCTTTTGATAATGTCATAAAATTCAGCTTTAAGTCTTTAAAACAATCTGGAGGCTCACTGTACTTTTGATGTGTATAATTCTTTACAGATTAAGACCAGATATGCAACCACAATACAAAAGCCCTGATCACATTGGAAAACAGTTGAAATGCCCATGGGAAATTATGAATGTATGAACGAAAACCATAAAAAACTGTGCTTTACTGAAAATAGCTTTTCAACATAAATTCACATACTTATAAAAAATCTGTGTTTTAAAAAAAAAAAGACTGTGTGTTTAAAAAATAAATTTTAAAAATTCTACATAGATAGTTGCATTTAATTGTCATAGTCACCTTTGAGATTCTATTTGCCATTTCCTGGTAAAAAATGTAAAGAACAAGCACTTTGGAAAATAAGTACAAATAGTTTGGCAGACAGAAATATCAGGAGCAAAAAAACTTGTAATATTAATTCCTGAAAACTCTTGATCTTCAAAAATATCCATTTGACAATCTGTAAAAAACAAGAACAAAATAACAAAATTCCAGACTTTAGTATGTCATCAGAATATTGACATTTACACATTATTCATTTCTATCTTTATTCCTGTTTTCCTTCTGTGATTGATTGATTGATTGGGAAGATAACATTTTAACCAAAAACTATTTTTCAAGAATATTTTTGAATATGTAAAGTCATAGAGAGAACTACTGAACAGGGATAAGCTTCATATAGAGGAAAAACTACATGTTACAATAGAGATTTGCTAACCTAATAGGGAGATTTAAATTAAGTTTTAATGGGTATATCAGGGTCATAGGAAGACTAGAAAAAAAATAAGGTGATGCTCTTCTTAACACTTCTTTTACTATTTGAAAAGTAGGCAGAATAAGTAGAAGTGCTGCCCTCTGACATAGCCAAAATAACACAACAGAGACTTGTCAGGATATTTCCCACAACCAGACTATGGATATAGAAGCTACAGGAAGTATTAGCATGTTTAAAAACAGATAAATGGGTTTCCTTCTCCAAAGATACTCTCGAAGTCCCAGTTAGAATCCTAGTGCAAGAATTTAAAAAGAAAAAATGGAAGCATCAGTACAGAGGATGTTTCTTGAACTTACCAAGCTGCAGAGATAGTTAAAATAGTGACATGATCCAAAAGATAGGATTTGGCGGCAGCAGAGAATGTGAGCTCTTGAGAAAGTACAGCAATCAAATCAATACTGCCCAGTGTGTTATAGAAACATACTGGGAACATCTTACTACAGAAAGGGAAACCAAAAAGAGGAAGAGCTTAATGCGACTCCTGTTAATCTGATGAGGTATTCAAAAAACATAGACAAGAAGTACAACAATACTGGGCAGTAATTATACAATAAGAACAGTAAAAAATATAATCAGAAATCTGTGAAATTAGAGTCAATTAACTCTGGAAATTAGTAGGCAATATTAAGAGGAAATAGCATTCAGGAGAATGGATAGTTCCTAAAGGAAATTATATTTAAAGCATAAATCTGAATGGATCTGAAACTTAAGGGAAGCTAATCTATGATCTCAAGGATCATGTTCAGTGATCATTTGCTCAGTATCCAGTGATCCCAAGGAAGGTACTTTGCAAAGGGCAAAAAAATAGACAAATTGCTATGAATGTGTAATAGCATATGTGCATAAGGATAAAGTCAAAGAGGCCAAGGCACAAAGTGAAAGGCCACATAGAAAGGCATAAACTAAACAAAGTCAGAAAAAAAACCTTGAACAAATGTTGAAATAAACCCATTTCAGATACTGACAAAGCAACAATGCAGAAGATGTTTCTGAGTTTTTATGACTACATTCTACAGATCTCTGTCTGGACAGGTATAGCTGATCTGGTTTAGATTAGGACAGGTGACCTCCCTAGATGACCTCTTGATCCACTAGTGCTGTCTCGGCTTCTATGATCACACACTTTATTTCTTCTCTCTCTTGCCTGCTCTCGCCTCTTTCACAAGATACAGAAAGTAGGGAAAGGTAGGCAGGAACAAGATTGATTTTCTCATGCTGTCATGGTTTAACCCCAGCCAACAACCAAGCCCCATGCAGCCACTCACTCATTCCCCCACCAGTAAGATCAGAGAGAGAATCAGAAGGGTAAAAACCAGAGAACTTGTGATATCAGGTGAAGACAGTTGTATAGGAAAATCCCATGTTGGGCACCAAAAAGGACTTTGGTGGGTTGACTGTGGTTAGCTGCCAGATGCCCAGTGACTCGCTCTATCATTCCTCCTTCCCAGCTGGACAGGCAAGGGAAAATGAGATGGAAAATTACTCATAGGTTGAAATAACGCAAAAGCTAGCACACACAAAAGCCAAGAGGAAAACCCAATAATTTTATTCTCTACTTCCCATCAGCAAGTGATATCCAGGCACTTCCTGGGAAGTAGGGCGTCAGCACACATAGTGGTTGCTCCAGAAGGCAAACACTGTACATAAAAAATGCCCCCACCTTCTTCATCCTTTCCTTAGCTTTTATAGCTGAGCTGACATCATGTCATATGGAATGTCCCTGTCAGAAATTTGGGTCAGCCAACCTGGTTGTATTCCCTCACAGGATCTTGCCCACCCCTGGACTATTGATGCGAGGAATGCTGGGGAGAGAGCGCTGATGCTGTGCCGGTGCTGCCCAGCAGTAAACCCAAGCACAGATTTTAGAAAGAAATATATTGATATAGTCTGTACAAAACATGATTTATACAGGAAACCTAGGTTATCTGTGAGATAAAACAAGGCTATATGAAAGCAGAATAACATCATCATCATTAAGAAGGGAAAATGTCACACAGTAAGACAAAGTGGAGATTGATTAAATTAAAGAAAAAATAGGAAAAAATGAAATGTTTCAATTGAGAATAAGAAGGTTTAATACACACTGTTTGATTCTAGACTCTTGAGAATTTTGTCTGAGTAATGGTTGCAGGAACAAGCACAGACTTTTTGCTTTCATCACAAATCACCCACAAAATGCATAATATATCCCTTCCTATTAGCCAGCTGTATTAGAAAGCTGCAGATCTCCATTAAAAGTTTTCAAGTGCATACACAGTATACAAACAGAATGTAGAAAGCTTTTTATTTCCCCTGATCTTTGAGCGTGATGGGCTTTTATCTTTCATTTTTGTATCCATGATACAAAGATAAAATACAATTTCATCAAGCTAATCCTATGAAAGAATTCTTTAGATCTTTAAAGAAGGGAACTATTTCTGTAAGAAAAATGATAATATGAAAAAATCAAAAAGAGATTAACCTCCTTTGTCCCTGAGTGTACTAACTATATTTTAAGAATAAGATTATAATAGAATTATTCTACATAATGAAACATTTATACATGTCAGTGATAGACTGCATTTCAGGATTCATGACTCTTAAAACTTAACAGAAACAGAGATTTTAAATATTTACCTAATTCAGAAAGCTGGCATGGCTTTAAAGAGAATCCAGACACAACCTCATCAAGCACATTTATGTTGGTTGGAGTTCCCATATTGGTATGTTTCAAGAAGCATTTTTTACTGAATGACAAAAAGTAAAGAAAGTGGTAAGGAAACAGGTCTTCTTCTTTGGACAAAACCATCCTCCTGAACCCACAATTCCTACCATTGTGCATGGTCTGGCCATGGGCCAGAACAATCTCCAACCTCCAGAACAAACTTCAAATGATGAACCGAGCTAGCTGAACAATGTTTAACTTGCAAAATTGAGCAGATTAAGAGCTCAGAAATAGGTCTCATAAAAACGAAATCATTTCTGTGGATGCTCTGATGATGCTATTTTCAGAACAATAAACAGAGCAAGATTGAACAGAGCAAAAATGCAGCACAGCTACCAATATAATTTACATTTCAGTCTCTTCAGAGGATTTTAGGTTTTTTCAGGGCTGTAATAATCAAGTTTGTCTTTCCCACCAATGGACAGATGAAAGTCAATTTACTATAGATATTTTCCTACCTGTAAGTGTGAACAAACATTGCAAGGAGGAATAAATTGAATATTCTTGAGTAAATTCTTGCACCTTAGACTGCTCTGAGATTTACTCTACTTAGGCACAGGAATGTCCAGAGAAATGAATCCAACCTGTATTTACCAAAAGCTTGCATTGTGAAATGTTTCAGAGGCATATGTAAAAAAATGACAACGGTTGTCATTGGTACATCTTTTTTGGCACTCTTGATAGCTGTCAGCCATAGTGATATCAAAAATATTCCCTTCCATATCCAGTCCTACATGGACATCTGGGCTGCAAGCTGTGGAGGAAGAGAGACCAAGTTCTAAAAATGTACTTCTATTCTTTTCTCCACCCCATGTCCCAAATTGCCCAAAAGATAGCAGTTTGTATGACACAGCCCTCAGAATCCAGACGCCACGTCCCACGCTCATTTCAGTTACATCATACTTTATCCATAGATCTAGCACCAAATCAGAAATGTAGGTTTGGTGTAGTACCTCATGGCAAGGGGAGCAACTGGCAGACTTTGACAGTGCCTCTGCCTGCATGAGAGAGGGGTTCTGACCACTGTGGCTGACTGAGACCAGAATGACATTCACCAAAGCAGGAACTCAGAATCAATATTAAAATATATTTTCCAAATTCCAAAATTGGAACAGTTTAAATGGCAAATTCTGTCCTCATAAGCTGCAGACATCTCCCATTTGAGTCAGAATATTACATTTACACTCCACACAGGGAGAATTGAAACTGTGGGGGTTGAAATGCAGGTCATAGGGGTCTCCACATAACAAGAGTCAGCCAAAGATTGGAGGCATTTTTAGACATGTGCAGATAGATTTTCATTTTAGTCTCATTCTAGTGTTATTCCAGTGATATTAATTAGTCTAAATAGCATAAAGAATAACATCCCACTGAAATCTCTTTTTCTAGAGCAAGATACTCAGAAATACAAACATGAAGGTTTACTGGCGGGAAAGAGCTTTGAAAGGGCCTGACTGCTCTGAAAGGCAAGTGGCAAGCAAAAGCAAGCAAGCACTGCTTACTTGATGATAGCTACAGTGGAGAAGCTGCATAAAAACCCATTTAGTCCTGCCGTGTTGAGATGATATACCAGTACAGCTAAAGAACTAGCCTGACATCCATATGACACTATTTGTCCTCAAAGGCAGGAAGTGAATGACTATATTCTTCCTTATTCTATTTTTCTAAAGTAGCATGCTATGCTTAAAGTTGAGCTCCTTTTAATGACATCATCATGACAGTGCAAGTTTAAAACATATAAATTAACACATTTAGTAGGCTTTTAATATATCTGGTGATAACTTGCAGGTATGGCATGCTGACATTAAGGCTTCATGTAAATCATGCATACCCTAAAAGATGCAGATGCTAAAAAATTATTACACAGAATCACAAAAGTACTAGCATCGTTTTGTGACAATGCACTTTTGTTTTGCTGAGCATCTGCACCTCAGGGGTCACACATGCCATATGAGCCACTTTCTGGAGTGGAATTGTAGTAGTAAATTAATCTTTAGAACTGGAGTCAGCAGTTCAAGCATGGGCTGCCATCTACCTCTAGCAAACAAAACAGTGACCGCAGGAGCATGATTTCCCTGTTACCTCATCTGGGGAACCTGGGTGGTGGATAGGTGGGCCCGAAGAGCAAAACCAGTGGCGTTTTTGTCACCTGTGTTTGAAAGAAATCTGGCAAAGAACACACAAATCACTGCTTGGCTGCTTCCCTGATTCCATTCCTCTTTTTAAAATGCTAATTTTTTAACAGCTGCTACACAGTGCAGACCACAAAATACATGCATGTGAATAACCATATCTTACCACTAATTTGGTTACACTGTTTTAAAGAATGTCCAGAGATAGCTCCTTCCATATCCACTTTCGGCAGCATTTCTGTATCGCTGTCTTTTAAATAGCAGGAGAACCTGTGTTTTAAAATGCAGCAATTCACAGCTTTTGCAATACAACACAGACTTCCATAATTGTTTCTCAGGTGAAATGCAGCCTGTCCAATATACCTCAACATGAAAATTTTGACAAATGCAATTGGAACAAAAATAAGGTCAAGCTTTACACCCTTGGTTGGCACTGGTGGCAGGTGAGAATACTTCATGTTTGTGGGAGCTCCAAGAGGTCTCAATAAAATGAAAATCAGACCCCAGGCTTGGAGGACAGAAATGCACTGGGCATAGAGAGGAAAGACAACCTCATTCTCTCAGGCCACTGAAATTCTAAATTGTGAGAAAAATATGCTAAATAGAAAGGTTGGGGAACAGTACGGGAGACCATTGGAAATGTGAAATTATTCACATTGTCGCTCAACAATAAATACGTGGCATAGAGGAGGGAGTGCAGAGTCAGTTCTCTTTCCTTGAAAGGGCTGGTGTGTGAGTCTGAAAGATTGGGGATTGTCAAATGTAACCTTTTGAATTCAAGCAATTACTCTTAGATCACCAATTTTAGACATACATGACGTTGTTTTCCATGGCAACCCTGTACCTTTCCCTGAGTGCCTGTGTTCTGTCAAAATGTTATCAGGTTTCTAAATTATCACAGGAGACCAGCAAAAGGCACAAGTATGTGAACGTTTTACCTTTTTGCAGGATCTTTAGTCCATGTCGCTGGCAAGTAGGTGAAGAGCAGACAGGTAGGATGGTAAGTACACACTACTTGGCAGTAATTGGCAGTCGGTGTAAAAACCGTAGTGAGGTCTCCTCCTTGGAAGAACGTATTTTCATAGATCTGAGTCACACATTCTGACATGGAATAACAAAGTGTGTCAATTATTAGAGATTGGAAGACCCAATTCACCAGGAGAGGGTGAAGACACTGCTCCTCTTTGTCACTGACTTTGCTTTTAAAACAGGCTTTTTTCAGGAAAAGTGGATAAGGGAGGGTCAGTAGCACAGTTCCTCTGAGAGCCTCATCTTTTCACTCCAGCAGAAATAATACTGTCTAGGGTTTCTCCCTCCATTCCCTGCCTCATACCCAATGCTGGAGCACTGGGCAGCTTGAACCAAGGTAGAAACCCAAGAAGCTGGATGGGCCACAAGGCAGATTTGCATAGCAGAGAGGGAATGTACCTTCTCATGGCAGATCTCAGGAACAGTAGAAGCCTCTTCTGAGAGAGACCAATATAGACCATCATTACAAGGAAAACCAGAAGGAGGAAGTGCAGAGACCAAAAGGAGTTAAAAAGTTTTATGTAAAGACAGTCCTATTTTTTAGGGATTCTCTGCGGTCAGTCACAGGTGGTGCCACTGTGCATAGCCTCAGTGGCTCCCAGCATTTCATAGACATTCAGCTCTCTCACACTGCACCTTGAACCCCCCAAACTTTCTTCACAATGAAGAATTGTTACAGGAATGTTTCAGGAACATTCTAGACTAAAAATGAGCTCTACTACTACTTTGCATCTGCAGGAATTCTTAGTTCTGAAAGACATACTGAACTCTGTAATGGCAACCACTTGCTGCAGAGCTGTGCAGCAGAAGTACCTAAGCAGCAACCTGCTCCCGTCTTTCAAAATGAAGGCCCTTGTAAGATCACAGAATCACAGAATATGCTGACTTGGAAGGGATCCACAAGGATTATTGAGTCTAACTCCTGGCCCTGCACAGGACCATCCCCAAGAGTTACACTATGTTCCCAAGAGTGTTGTTCAAACACTTTTTGAACTCTGTCAGGCTTGGTACTGTGACCATTTTTCCCTGGGCAGCCTGTTCCAGTGCCCAGCCACCCTCTGGGTGAAGAACCTTTTCCTAATATCCAACCTAAACCTCCCCTGACACAGCTTCAGGCCATTCCCTTTGGTCCTGTCAGTCTCAAGTCTCCCAGGGGTCTTGAATATCCATTGAAGTGGAGAAGCAGGGTAGTTTGTCAAAGGACTCTAAGATCTCTATATTAAAACACACAAGAGAGCTGTCTTTACACAGGAGACCACTCTCATCATGAATTTGCCCACCAAAAGGAGTAGCAAACCAATAAAACAGCTATTATTCCTGCATCTACAAAAGTGCTTTTTCTTGGGAAAAAGATAAAGAGAAAATAATGTATTTTTACAGACTGGGAGGAAACCCAACTGAAAACATTGTATCAAGTGGCTTAAACTGTTACTCTAGAATGATCATACTGGATCAAGTGATATTTAAAATGAAAACAAAAGGAAATATCATACTGGATTTTACAGTTTTAAGATACTACAAGTGGATTTTATTTGTTAATGTGATTATAAATGATACTTTGGCAATTCAGTGTTTCCTGCACACAGTTATAATATTTTTTTAAAAAAAGGAATAAGTAAGGAATGTGCTAGATGAGCTAATATCTTTCAAAGGTTAATTCCTTATTAGTAAAAAATTAGACTTTATAAACATCCAAGTTCTCTGGTATATATATATAGTTTCAAGCTCTTTCTCTAAAAAATCATATTTATTATTCTCAGAGGCATTTCTTTGTCCACTTTGTCATTAATAAAAAAAAATATATATTCTTAGAATACTCTAAGTGAATTCTAAAGCTAAAAGAAAATAATATCTCAATTATTTGCTGTATCAGATATTTTGGATCCTATTTATCTTGTTCTAGCATAAATTAACACCAAAAAAATTTTATTTATTTTGTAAAAATATGCACCATGTAAAACTGTGCCAGTTCTGAACACTTTAATTTAATAAAAATGTTTTCTAGGCCTCAGAAATTTTCCAAGATTTTAGTTTTGCTGAGATTTAAAGCCAGGTATTATATTTTCATAAATAACACTACATTTATCTATTAGATTTTGCTAAAAAGCTGTTACCTAATTGTTCTCTGAGAAAACAGTTAATACATTACTGAATTTATACCCGTGCTAGGCCTTAGTTATACTTTATCGGGAAAGGTAATTTCAGAGAAGCACAATGCAATTTTTGTAGTTTAACTTTTGCCAACGGAACAAAGTAAATCATTAACACAGAGTGAAAGCATACACTGCTCTACCTGCTGCACCCCAATCAGGCACAAAGGGCTTCCTTCCCCAGCTGCTGCTTAGGCTCCTAACCTTGCCATTGGGCACAGAACACAGAGCACCACACCAATTTCACGGTTACAATGTGGATGGAGTCTCAGTCCTGTAGAGAGAACTGCCTGTGGCATGGTCCCATGTGTGCTGGGGGAGGTGACAGCATGGGGGGAGGCAGGACAGTGCCAGCAAAGCCCCATTAGAAAGTTCCATGTCACACAACAGGGTTATGCCAGTTACCCAAACTTAACAAAGCTCAATAAGCAGAACAAACAGCTCTCTCAGGAGCACACTGCAGTTACTAATCTTCTCCCCTTCTACAAGAGTTGTTTTATGCTGTGTGTAAATCTCAGGAATTATATATTAACTTACCACTATAAACGGAAGCAAGTAAGAAAATGAAATTAAAAGTCTGATAAATCCAATGCATCCTAAAAAACACAAAATTGTTCTTTAGAATATGTTTAATAAAAGTTGTATAATTAGTTTTATAAAGCACTGCTAAGTCTAACGCTGATTTACACATGTACTGTTTCACCATTAATTCAAAATTACATTGAAAATTATGATTGCAGCTGTGATATGCTGTTTTGGCATATCTTTTAACAGCAGAATATTCATTCTTGCTTAGACTGGGAACAATATTCCATTGAAATGACATTACTAATACTGACTCTCCAGATGTTTAGTAGATGCTGTTATCAAGATAGCAAACAAATGACTCACACTCACTACTTCATATGCTATATGAATTCTAAACTATTTTTCACATGGAAAAACTTAAGCTGTGAAACAAATTTACCACAAAACACAAGTCATAAATACTCAAACTTACACTGTCTTGTTGCTATGAAAACCTTTCACTGAATACCAGTTGCAATAATGATTACATACCTGAACACATAGTAGGTCTGGATGCATGGATAAGGTTTGCACTCTACCAAAAAGAAAAAAAAAAAGTCAACGCTTTGTGTTAAATATTACTGCCTGCAATGCTAACTCGTCTAATATTTACTTTGAATGAGTACTCTTTTTGTCAATACTCTTACTGACCTTGGGACACATTTTCAGAACATCCATCATCCACACTGCGCTGGAATTGATCCTGTATTACTACACATATGCAGCATAGTCTCTCTTTTCTCCCCTATAAAATGATGATAATATTTCAAACCTCTGGAAAAATTTTCACCTTTACATTAAATTGCAGAATTTTCATCGTTCCTGAAAGCAATCACAAAACCTATCCATATCTGAATATTTACAAACAAAGCAAGCTGAACTTACCATTTTTTATATTGCTCAGCATGCACTAGCATCCAATTAAAATAATTATTTTGCTTCTGTGTGCATGTGTGTGTGTGCATTTCAACTGGTGGGACAAAGGAATTAGAACTTCTGTCCAAGAACTTAGTTTCTTCACTTTTTGTTTCTCATCTGGGCTTTCCATTTCAGATATTGGGCAATTATTCCAGTTTGTTACTGTTTTTAAAAAAAACCACAAGCAAGCAAGCAAACAAATGAAAAAAAAAAATCTCCAATCATGTACTTCTGGAAAAATAAGGTATACCATTCAAAAAATCAGAAAAACAGAGCAGATTGACCATAAATTTTACCAAGATCATGTGTGTCATTCATGCAACAGGTATTCATATCCACATTCATCAGAAGCTTTTGTAAGATTTCATTTCTATAATCCATTATCTATATTTTAGATTTTTTTCTCAGGAAGGGGCATCTTCTGGTGATGGCTGTATGTTTCAGAAGCAAACTAATGGAAAAAAAAAAAAAAAAGAAAAAATACTTCCTTAAAGAGGCAGTTCTGAAATTTAGATATCACACTCTTTCTAAAAGCAAACATCATTTTAATTACATCTGTAAGGGCATCAGTTGAATTTGATGGTGAAGCTCAGAAGTAAGGCAGAAATACTATTCAAAGACAATCACAATGAGCATGCTCACTTTGGAAAATAAATGCATTTTCTTTCACTGGGCCTGCTACTCACATGACATGCTCCCATTTACCCTGCTGTGCTGTTGCTCAAACCAATAAAAATGTACCTCTGTACAGAGAAAAAAATGTATTATGGACTCTATGTTGATGAGTGAGTTATTGTTTATTATAGGACATATTTATTATAGGAGAAATTACAAAATATGCTGATAAAAATGCTCAGCTGGTATAAATTTCCTGAGCCTCACTGAAATCCAGAGATTATATGATTTAAACTAGGAGAAGAGTTAGAAATTTAAAGTGCACAGAATGCCAAAACCATCTAACGCTCCTTAGGGTCATAAGAGCTCCACATACAAGGTTACTGTTGGTCTTAATTCCCTCCTTGTATCAATTTAGCTATCAATATTCTAAATATTAGCTAAATCAGGATGTTGTATTTAGGTAATTCAGCAATTCAGACAGCAGAAATAAAAGTAAAGCTCATCAAAACATTTTTATAATGGAAACATTTTTGATTATCCAAGTTCAAAATTTATTTGAATCATCTAAAACACAATGGAGAGCTTGCTTCTGTTAGACTCTGCTTCATTTTGAGTTGGTAGTTAAAAGAACCAGAACCTGCTTCAGTCTAAGCAAGTTTTTAAGAAGACTTCTCCCTGGCAGTGCAATTGCCTACTCACTTGATACTGCCTTCTGCTGATTTCCTCTGTGATCCATGCACAAATCTCTTTCATCCGCAAAGGTGGCAGGATTTACTGAACTGTTTCTCAGGAGATGAATGACTGGAATCTAGCCTGATTTAGGTTCTAATTCTGCCTGGCAGAACCAAATCCCGCATTTCTTATGGCAATCCTATTCAAAAAACAGCTTCAGCATGGAAGAGGATCTGCTCTGTGATGAGACAACACCTGCTGGTTGTGATGTGGAGCAAGAGGAGAAGTTTCTCAGAGGAAATGAGGGAAGGAAGGCACCAGTATGGTGGGAACAACCCACATTCTCATTTTGATTTGGCTTTGTGGACACCCTTCCATCTGAATGAGGATACAGTAATAATTTAATGAACCTGAATACTCCAGTGGGAAAAAAACAACCAACCAAAAAATATGCTGAAGAACTTCATGATTATCATTATGTATATGACAAAGGACAGAGAGAAATAAAATACCAAATGCTGCTAAAACAAACTCTAAATATAAATCTTGATCTTTTCTTCTTACTATCAACAATCTATAGCTTTTTCATCTGAGTCACGATGCCATTATCTGAGTGAAGAATCCACTATCTCACTAGGGCAGAATCTTCTGTTTGACTTGATACCATCAAAATGTCTGCAAAAAGATGGATAAAATAATGTACTGATTTGTGAAAAGTGCAGCATTGTGTATTGTATCGAAATAAGGCAGTTTACTAGTTCCATATACTGCAACTACATGCCAACAATAGTCTTCCTGGAAATGCAGCCCAGACAAAACTGCAAAACAGATGTCAAATAAGAAACCAATGCAAACCAAATTCAGGATCATATTAAAAAAACAGAAGACAGTTGCGAATATTATACAACAAATAGCTACTAAGTTTGTTATTTCAGAGTTCTTCTTTGATTTTTCTCTTATAATCAGATTTGCCATTTTTTTAATAGATGGAGAATCACATTACTGGCCAAGGCCTTACTTTCTGTAGTTAAAGCACCTGATGCTGGTTATCATTAGATATTAGAGAAGACAGAATGTTTCAACATATACTGAAGGGTCCCAGTAATCAAGATCAAGGCTTGTAAACTGCCAAACAGTAACCCTTGAGCAAGTTGTATGTGTCCCTCAATTACTAGCCTGGAGTGAAGTCATTTGAGCATATGCCAAATGCTAACTGAGTCTTTTGCTGACTGATAATTTTTGCCTTTCTTTGCTCAAAATATTTTGCGATTTCAATGAACATTTTCTATCTTCACAAGTTATATTCCAGGCATTGAATAGAAAAGTCCATTTGTTGAACAAAAGATGGAGTTACACTTCGCAGAGTATACCTAGGAGTCTCCCATTTTAAGAAGAATCTCAGATGTGTGTATTGGTTTGGTTTAGAAAGTGAGTTAATTTAATATTTTAAACCATGCAGACCATTAAGGTCATCTTCTAAATATGATCTGACTATAAACTGAGGTACTTCTATACTGGGAGTTTTGCCAGGGAGTGGCACCAAAACTCTTTTAGGATGAAAATTGGGATAGGATTCTCCAAAGGCTCTTTGAGTCTTTTAGCTGCTGGAAGAGGACATGACATGAGAGATCAAATATGGCAAAATGATCTCTTTGTAGCAGTGTACTAACATTATATATATGAGGTTTTGTCTTTCACAACTTGAGGATTAAAATCAGGAAGGCAGGTGGATATCTAGTAAGCACCACTATTCCACCTCCTGCATGTGTCCCAAACATGCAGCTTTCAGAGGCTAAAAAGCAGTTTGTGTCAAGGTGGATGGAAACTCCTACTGCCTCTGAGGCACCCACAGGTACTCTCAAACAGAACCTCCCACCAGAGGGAGGTCACACATTGTTTGTTGTCAGTGTACCTCCTAACAGCTGTAAACCATGATCCAGAAACACCCAGACACTCCATTTCTGTTATCCCAGTAGAAAGCTGTGTCCTTTCTGACACCATACAAAAGAGATCTTTACAGAAGGTTTAATATTTTCGTTTAGAATTCAGCTGCTACCTTAATACCATCAGCAGATACCTAGAACTCAGGAAAAAAATCACAAACAGCTACTGTGCACATGCAGTTTCTATTACACAATATTTTATTGTCCCATTATTTTATCAGGAAACCTGGGAAGGCTGCGTTGCATTCCTCAGTCCTACAGGAAACCCCCAACACACAAAACCCCAAAACAAACAAACAAAAATGCACACAAAGCTAACAAAAAAAAGCCCCACACTCAGAGGGTTGTTGCTGACCACTACCAACAACTACATACCACATGATTTAACCTAATAAAAGCATATTACACAACACTAGGTTAACATCTACCCTGCAGGCATGAAGTTCCCTGTATGTTCAATACTGTTTTCCTCAATATTTATTTCCTTAGCAGCCTCAGATTGCTTCAGAACCAATTTTCACAACAGAAGATAAGAGATCACTGACATTTCAGAACAGCTCAGAACATAGAGATTACAGGATTACGTCAGTATTCATCTTGGCAGAGATACTTTGTGCATCATTAAATAGGGACTTTTCACATTGGCAGCCCTGGGCAAGCATTTGAGCCCATGCACTTTTCATAATGAGTTTCTTATTATAGTTTTATCCAGTCTTTGTCTCAATTACTTTATTGTACATTTTAGAGAGTATAGGGAAATTATATGAGATATACACACCTTAGGTGAGAAGAGCATGGTACAAAAGCAGAGAGCAACAAAAAATATTGGTCAGTGTAGACAGAAGTCATAAATATTATCTTATGGAAAAAATTTTTTTCATTTGGTCTATCTTACAAACTGTTTCCACAAAACAGATCCCACAGAAGAAAATGAAGTACTATTAGTTGTCATTTGTCCTGAAAGTCCTCAACTTAAGGACATAGCTTAAAACATGAGACACCTCTCCAGGTTTCAACTACATGCCAAATCTCCTGTGAAAACATATTCTGGATGCTAATCTTGTTTACCTTGAAAGTTCATACTGCCAAGTACCCAAAAGCATGAAAAAATTCCTTAACTTAGAGTCTCTTAGGAAAACACGTCATTTGTATTACGTGCATTAACATATGAAGGTGATCTCAAAAGCTTTCCCATTATGAAGAAGACAATGCTTATATTCAGCGCTGGACACTGAAATTCTTGTTATTATACAGCAATGAAACCTATCTTTGAAAAAGAAGGCTGAAGAATGCAAGTATTACTATTGTTAAAGACTTTTTTTTTCTTAATGGTAAAATAAAGGCAGCAATTATAGACTATTCGTCAAGGTCTGTGATTGCATTTATGTAAACTAATCAGTTAAATACTTTCTTTTTAGAAGATCCTCAGAATATGGTAAAAAATAGGCTTATCATTATTAAGTTATAAAGAATTTGTCAGGTTCCAGGAAATCTCTAATTTACTTGTAAAAAATAGAAATTATTTTCTCTTTATTACTATATTCTGCAAAGTACAGCAGTATCCCAGGTATTAAATGACTAAGTGTTGTTAAAATGGCACCTGGAAACAGCCAAAAGAAATAATCTGTAAATGTCAACAAAACCAGTAAGGACAGATTACTCCTTTCTTATTTTTTTAACATATTAATCATTAGAGTGGACCAGTCCATATTAGTTGTATCAGCTCTGACTTCCAGTTTCTCATCCAGTTCCCTCCGCAGGTTGCCCACAGCCCAAGAACAACCTAAAGGCAGCAACACACCAAAAGCCCTCACCACCAAGTGGCAAGAACATCTAAAGACATGGGTGTGGTTATCGGTGGGCACCCCTCTCTATGCAGCGCCAGGCATCGTGCTGCAGCAGCACATACCAGCCAAAAGGAGCCCCAAAGCATAGGGCACAAGTAAAGGCCAGACCAGCTAGAGGACCTCAGCTTGGTTTAGCACCAGCTTTTTCTTCAGAGCTTGCAAAAATAATGAAGACTCCGTTCTCCAGATGTATGGCCTGTAGAAGACCTGTCCTGAAGGTACAATCAGTCAGAAACTTTCACAGGCACTTCATTCCATCACTGTAATTCCTCTTCAACATCAGTTATCAAAAAAACTCTGTATGTTGCCTTCAGGGCAATAGAAGGCAAGAGCACACTGGCTCATTGTGTCAGCTTTAGCACAGTAAAATCTAGTTGATTGATCACCATAGAGGAACTGATGCTAAGAAATAATTATCAGTAATTCACCAGCACACAGACATGCAATTTCAACAGATACAATTTCAGTCCACATTGAGGCATAGTAGAAGTTTATTCTTAAAGTATGTAATAATACAGTGCTTCTGTCATTATGAAATCCTGTGTGTAATTTGCACACTGTCTAGTTCCTGCTGTGGTTATACAGATTAATGGTTTTGGTACAGTTTGCTAAAAAATAATTCAGAGCACTCCCTTCTTAAGAACTACTGTAAATGCTTACCAAGGAGGAGTGAAATTATCAGAGATTTTTGCTTGGTCTTTACAGAGGCAGTCATCAGCAAAAAAAGAAAAAATATTGTGCCAAGAGGAAGAATGATCACTTGTATTTTTCAGAACCAAAGAAACCTGAAAATCTTACAAATACTTGAGACTTCCTGTTACCTGGAAAATGCTATGGCATGTAAGCTGATCACTTCACCACAAGCATTGCTGTTGTTATTACCATAGTTTAAGTTTTTGTGGCACTGTGGCAATAGAATAGTTTCATCAGAGCAGATAAGGCACTAAAATTTAAGGTTAAAAGACTTGCATTTCAAAGATTAACAGGAAGTTCTCAAGCACTGTAAAAGTAGAGCAATTAGGACTATTACTACATCTTTTTTAATGAAACAGTAACAAATATTTTAACAAATTGCTGGACTGACATCAAAATATTTGATTTTAAAATATGTCTCAGCCTAAATAGATTGAAAACTTTTGGAAGTAAACTCTTGAAATTCCTTTCATTCTGATGCAGCATTTGTTCTCCTCTTCAGTTTAATCCAGATGCCATTATTTGGACGAAGAATCAATTCTCCAGATAAACCAAGCTCTTCTGGCTTTTGACATGATTCCACCCAAAAGCGCCTCAGAATGAGGGCTAGAATAGTTTTCTCCTCCATTTGTGCGAAGCGCTGACCTGTGAGTTTCAGGGCAGACAAAAACAATAGTTATTGTCAGGCTGCATCCACAGTTGCTATACATGCATGCTCACAGGACTTCAGAACTAGCTTTAGGCCAAAATCAAGTTCATATGGATACAACTAACACTAGCACTTTTCTCTGCATGAAAACTCTGGCCTTCTTGGAAGGATCCACAGTACATCTTCTTTCCCATAGGATACAGAACTCAAACAGCAACATGGAAACAGTCAACGCTTTATATGGAACTACTACAAAACACAGCCTTGTCATGTCTCTTGGATGGACTACGCAGGGGGCATGGATGGCAAACCAGAGCAGAAGATGCAGCACAGGGACTGTGGGGAGAGAAAAATCTCAAGGTTCCATATATGTGGAGAGGAGCAAAGGAGATGCAAATGCAACAGAATGATAGACCTTCCTTCAGTGGTCATTAAGCCTCACACAGACTGATGATTTGGTAGCACAGAGGACAAACTTCAACTTGCACTTCAGAGATAGGTGAAGGAGGAAGCATGAGAACAGAGAAATGTGGGGGAAACCAAGCCAAGTGCCACAATCCAGGCAGTTCACAAAAACTAAAAAATGGAGACAGGACACAAAATGCAGTGCTCAGAACTTTTTACGTTCTCCCCTGTGTATCGTACACGCAGATGAAGCCCGTACACATATATACACAACTCACTTCTGCAATGACATGAATGAACCACCTCTCCTGCACATCATCCTGCCTACTCAGGAACTAGCTAGACATGGTATATTAAATTAGACTTCTCTTTGGAACAAGGAAAGACCTAGTTTACTGCTCTTATGGAAAAGGGCACCTACTACCAATGAGACAAATCAAAACAAATCAATCCCATCCCCCAAAAACAGAAACCAAACCTAACAAACAAAACCGAAAAAAACAAAAGAAGTAATATTTCCCATTCTCGTAAATGGCATGACAACCTTTGGATGTTCCCTATCTGCACTTAAAATTAGTGTACAGAACAGTCTTTTCACAGGTTCCACAATATAAACAACAAAGCCTCTACTTGGAGCACACATAAATGCCAAGTGTCTCAGTGGCATCTGAAGTGCTAATGAGTTCTGGGATGACAGTGAAAACATCAAACCAACTACAGTGTCAGAAATAGGGAAAGAATACATCAGTTGCAGATTGAATGCTTGGGATATCCAGCTCAGATCATGAGAGAGACAGATGAGGTGTTTCCAGAGCAAAACAGGTGCAAGACATGTGTCTCCTCTCATGCTGTGTTGCTGACACTGAGGATGAGAAATTTGGAAGCAATCATGTCCTAACACAGAAGCCCAATAACATGCTGTCAGGCTGTGGAGGCAGTGAGGAAGAGACATCAGCAAGATAGACACTGGTCCCTAGGAAGAAAGAAAATCCCTCAGAAGAAACAAAAGTGGCAGCTCAAATACTAGGCTTGCAGGGCACACAGTGCCCAGAATTCAGGGGTAGAGAGTGAGGAAGAACACTATACAAACAGTAGTTGTTGCTGTCTCAGTTACCACATCCAAAACCAGAACTGTTACAAGGGTTTCCCCTTCAGGTACGTACCAATGCAGTTCCTGGGACCAGCTGAGAAGGGCACATAAGCGTATGGGTGCCTTCCCTTAGAATTTTCAGGGAAGAATCGCTCAGGCCTGAACTCCTCTGGGTCAGGGAAGACCTCAGGGTCTCTATGCAGGGCATAAGTTAAAACAAGGACATTTGCACCTCTTGGTACCTGATATCCCTCTGAAGAGACAAGAAAAAGGAACAAGAGTCAAAACAACAGCAAACAAGTGACTTCCTATACACAACAGGCAGTAAAAAATAAAACAACGCTGCCCTTTATTTGGGAAACACCTCCACTGCAGAAATGCTAACAGGAGGAGAAACGGCAAACACAGAGCACTACTTACGAATACAGCAATCCTCTCTCAAGGTACGGGCAAACATGGGAACTGAAGGGAAGAGACGAAGAGCTTCTTTCACAACACATTCAAGGTATCGAAGATTCTTCAAATCATCCATTGTCACGGAACGCTCAGTGTTGTCTGTCCAAAAAAGAACAGAGGGATGACCAAGACCAAAACTCCCCATCTCTGGCTAAACAAACTCATCCTGGATCCCCCCAGAAACTCTCATCATGAACCAAGACCACAGACAAGAAGGTGCTACAAGTATATGGAACATGCATATCTTGCCCCAAAGACATAAGGTTGGTTGTATGCCCCTAGACCTTCCTGCACCCATCCCAACCACCTCTAGCTGCTGAAAGCTCCAGAAGGGCCACAAGGCATGCTCTTAAATCCCCTTCTACTTCTAGGCTTTTAACACATTTCCACTCAAAAATGCAGCAAAACCCCAGTGAAGGGGGAATGGAAACTTACCAAACACCTCGTCCAATTCCTTGTGAACCTTCTCCTGAACTTCCGGATTATGTCCAAGCAAGTACAGGACCCAGTTCATAGCAGCTGCTGTTGTATCATGGCCCTACAGGTCCAGATTTACAAAGACATTCACTTCAACTCTATTCCCATGCACCAGTGGGCTTCGTAAATACTTAGGTGCGCAGGTAATATGAAAAGTGAGACTTACTAGTCCCATGACCATGAGAAAAACAAGAATCAAGAATGAATAACTCTATTCAACACACTAACTATCAAGATAAAAGGTGATCCACGATTGTGCTGAAAACTGACCAAAAGGGAAAAGTATTGAAATAACCTAAGCAAAATCCCTCTCTTTGGATTCTCAGGAGCTGTGTGAACTATCAGTATCTACACAATAAATCAGATGCATATTCATCATTTTGGTTACTGTCCAGTCAACTTTTGGGGTGGGGGGGGGAGTGACTATCAAAGGAGAGATACAATGGACACCTTTGTAACCTTTACAAAACTATCTAAAAATGGCCTAATGGTACAGTAGCCATAGGAGAAAATACTTGGTTTTCTATGAGACGGGAATCAATTACTAGTTCCCAGCACTGTGGGAAGGAGGGAAAAAGAAAGGGGAGATGAAAGGTGAACAAAAGAAGGAGGAAAAAACACAAAAAAAGGGAGAAACAGAAAAGGGAAAAGTTGACCAAAAAAGGATTTTGATGCTAAAACAGCACACTTGTGAAGTTCAGGATACAGCTGTAGTACAGAAATGGCAATATGAGAAGAGTTTCTCTAGGTTACAATGGCATTAATACAGTTCTATGAATTAAGCTCTTCTGAGATAGAATTCAGGTTCATCTAATGGAAGTGTGTGGAAAACTCAAAAATCTTCTTTAGATCCTTCATTAGACAGGAAGTCAGACAAGAGGAAGAGCCTCAAAGATGACCAGAGGGATGGAACACATCTCTTATGAAGACAGGCTGAGAGAGTTGGCTGTTCAGCCTGGAGTCAAGAAGACTCTGGGAAGACCTAATTGTGGCCTTTCAGTACTTAGAGGGGACTTATAAAAAAAAAGAGAGTGTTACATTTAACGTGGGCAGATAGTGATAGAACAAGAGGGGATGAATCTAAAAGAAAAGAGATTTAGATTAGATGTTAGGAAGAAATTCTGTACTGGGAGAGTAGTGAAGAACATGTTGCCTAGCGAAATTTTTATTGTCCTGTCTCTCAAGGTGTTCAGGGCCAGGTGGGACGGGGCCCTGGGCAACCTAATCTAGTTGATAACATCCCTGCCTGTAGCAAGACGGTTGGAACTACACGGTCTTTAAGGTCCCTTCCAACCCAAGCCATTCTATGACAAGATTCTACAAGAAGACAAAGCGCTGATGCACAGTGGACAACAGAACCAGAAGAGTGCAGCAAATGTAGCAAGGGAAAAATGTGAGGAAACGTAACAAAATGCAAGTCAAAAAACTGAAACTGTTTAGAGCTCTCTTCAGTGTTAATGAGGTTTGCAACAAAAGCCAAGAGTCCACAGCCCCTGTCAGCCACTAAGCTTTTATTTCTCACCTGTTTTCATGAGTAGAGCCTGCACACATAGGCTATGCATTGTCCAGCATTTTCCCAGGGCACACCAATGTTTCTATCCTACCTCTGCAGGATAGAAACATTCAGATTTCCTCCTGGGCTTCCAGGGCTAAAATAAAATCATGCTAAAAACAACCTCCTGAACTAAGACAAGAGTCACCACCTGCAAATTCTGAATCTCGGGTTTGGAGGGATAAAAACAAACAAAAAAACCCAACAAACAAAAACATCCAAAACAAAAAAAAATAAAAGGAACAATAAACCAGTGAGTTCCTTGGTTACCTCAAACATAAAAGTATCCACTTCCTCACGAATGTCCCTGTAGCTCAATTTGTTTCCTTCATCATCTGTTGCATTCAGCAGCATGTCCAGAAATGCTTTTCTTTTTTTGGGACCACTTTCTTCAGAGTTGCCATCATTATCATGTTTCTTTTGCTTGGTGATTTTAAGTTCTTCAGCTTTTTCTGCAATAACCTGAAAATAGAACCATTACATCAGATATGATGAATTCAGCACAAGCATGCCATCTGCCTCATGCAGTTTTGTCCTAACTTATCAAAACAACATCCATCTGTAGCAATCTACATGAGCTAGTTAGCACAGCTGTCAGCACTAGGTCATGAAATTTAACTGACTTTTTGTATTAGTAGTGAATTATGACCAACCTTCTTGCCCCAAGCAGTAGAATAAACCTTGAACAGCTTTTGTGTGATCAAGAAAATACATAGCCAAACTACATAAACAACTTGGGGCTCATCAAGAAGTGTAAACATATCCAGAGTATCTGGATCACGCCAATCATGAATACCAACAACAGCAACAGCATATCAAAAAAATCACCACAGTGTGAACATGCTAATTACCAATAAGATCTTTTCTATCCTATCTGATAACTAAGGAAAGATCTCACTTCCAACCTCTGAAAAAACTCAGGAAACTGAAGAGAAGCCAGGCATCCCATAACCAGGCATCAAGGCTACACATAGTATTGCTGAGCCCACTACACTCCCAAATTTTCTCCAGTATGAGAGAAATGGCTGAATTTCCCTTTTTTAGGTCAAAGTACAGACCCAAAAACAGATATAAATTTATTGTTGCCACTGTTGTTGCAAAACCAAAACAGAACCCTTCAATAAACTGGCATTGCTCTTAAAAACAGCAAAATATTTTAAAAGGGTGTGGAGCATGCAATTCTGTTTGGAGGAATCACTGAATGGAAGAAAAAAATACAGTTCCATATACACACAGTTTTCCTCACTGAACTTGCACATGTGTCATGTATTGACCCATCCTTCACTTCAGTGCTTGCTGTCGGCACCTACACCACGTGACATTACTATTTACGGTCCTTTGTCATCTTCTAAGACTTGGCTTCTTATATGCAGTGCACCAGCCCAGCATGGGAGGAGTGCAAGTGTTACCTCAGGTCCTCTTAAGAGTCTCTCATGCCTCACTGCTGCAATTTCCAATGAAAGGAAGCAAAACATGAAGTACTTAAAAACAACACAGTCAATGTGGCTGATTATATGCAGTCAAAGTTCAGAGATTCTTCCCTTTGCCACAGACATTGATGCAATGGCATCATGGGGTACATGCATAGGGAAAGCAGCCTCTCTGATAACATCCTTAGTAGAAGATTTGGGAGGGCAAACTTTTGCAAGAATAACATAGAAATTATTTGGTGAGAGAAAGGTCTGTTACTTCCACAGTCTGACAAGGTGAGGGAAAACTTCATTTTATGCCCAGTGATTGATGCATGCTTAATGACTTCTGTGTCAAAGTGCCTTACTGCTGATGTGGGGACCTGCATGTGTTTGCTCCTCCCAGCAGTTCTGTTCTGAACAGGGGAAAATGAATACAGGCTTCAGTTTCTGAGGGCTGGACTAAAGTGCACCACCATGCAGAGCCTTATGCTTCCTGCTCCAAACCTGGCAGTGAGCTGCTGCAGGTGATCCAGATGTGGAGCTTTTGAGGCAGAACAAGAGTTCAATGAATTTCTCTTGCTTGTTTCAGTTGCAAAGGACCTGCAAGTTCTGACATTCCCTTGGAGTAGTCTGATTCCTTGTTAAATTCAACAGAAATCTTGAAAGGGAAGTCAGCTCTTGTCCTTTTCAGGGAATTCTTCAGCATCCCAATAGAGAGATAGCATAACAAGGAGGCTGAACCTCACCCTCATTTGGAAGCTCTGAGTGCTGCTCCAACAATGAAAATTATCATTATAAAAATTTAAAAAAAAAAAAGACTCTATACTGTATCTGTGAATTTGTGAAGGATGTTGAGGTTCCTCTTGTGCTCTCTTCCTTCTTTGAACAATATATACAAAAAGTCAGGCCAAAGCCAAGGGCTCTTCTGTCGCTGTTGGATTAGATCACTCATCCTAAAGGCAAAACAATATCACATAACATTACTTGACAAAAAAACCCAAATTATAGCACATTTCAAGAAGAAAAAAAAGAATTCTATGCACCCTAATGAAGTAGAACTTAACATATTGTGTAGGTTTAAACCCATTATTTGAAAGGAAGGCCATTCACTCTTGTTTCTTGGTTTTACACCCTCTCAAAATTTCTGTTACTTGTCCCAGCATCACCATGTTTTATATCTTTAAGCATTGATCTCTGAGAAGGACGGCATATTCTCATTTTGTTGGAATCCTCTTGAAACAGTCCTATTAAATCATCCAGTCCAGTCGCACCCCACTTCAGTAAAGCACTGCCATGTTGTAAAGATTACTCATGACAGGCTTCCAAAATACCTGTCCCAAGAACTCAAACAGCTTCTGAGAGCATTGCATTCCTAGTTGAATGTCCAGATACCAGACCGCATGTAAAAGTACTCAAAATGTATTTAAAATGAACAATATGAGATTTCAAGTATGCTCAAACACAACTGGAGTACATTTGGAAGGGATGATTGTCATTGCTATTCAGCTCTTGCACATGCTTTAGCTGCAGAGTAATTATTACCAACTTCAAGCCCACTTGTGGTACAATTTGGAAAAGGCCAAGGAACCGATGATAATGAAACCCTCCAAGTCTACTCCTGTTTTGTATCATTCCTGTCTCAACAAGCTCCATCAAAAGCTACCAATGGAACAATAGAATATAGGTTGGAAAAGACCTTTTACATCGAGTCCAGCTGTTAATGTAGTGTTAACCCAGCACAGTCCATTGCTACACCATAACCCTAAGTGCCACAGGCACATGTCTTTCAAACACCTCCAGGGTATTTAGTGACTCAGGGTTAGTCTGTTCCAGTGCTTTACATCCCTCCCTCTCCAACCTCCTGGCCTTCCCTCCTGACACCGGCAGCATCAACTCCAGCTCAGCTACAAAGTAAGTAAGGAAAATGTGCCTTTACCTGTAGATGGCAGAAACATAGTCAGAATCCTTATTCTTCTGAGCACCCACATTCCTGCCCATTGCTGTTTCTAGAAGGAAAACATCAACATTTCACAAGTGCAAAGTGAAATGCAGCGTACACAGTAAGCTACTACTACTCCCAGCTTCTGTCTATCATCACACCATCCCTTCAACAAGTGAATACACATATCCCTTTGCAGGGAATGAGCTTTCTTTGTATTTCTATACTCAGGAATCCTGCTCCTCAAGACAACCTCACTTCAGACTGCTACCTCTGTCCTGCCAGTCCCACAAACTCACCTGCTCAGATGCACTTAATAAACCCTGGGAAAAAGGTTAGGAAGGATGGAAATGCATTTAGAAAATATGCAGGGACATTCCTCTTCAATCGTCTTACAGAAACTGGCACAGCTGAACTCATGATCTTCTGTATCATTCACAGTCCCATCACAATAACTGAACAGGACTTACCACAGATGATATCGAGGGCACACAGAGTGATGTCCATAAAGACATCAAATGGTTCCTTGTCAACATGTTTCTCAAGTTTCTTCACCAAAATATTTCCTTGTTCATTCATGACTTCTAGAAAGTCATTCAAGATTGCAAAGTGGAATGTGGGAGTTATCATCTTCCTCCGTGACCGCCACTTGTCTCCAGTGCTGTAAATTAATGGGGAGAAGGAAGGCCAAAAACTCACGGTCAAAAAAAAACCCCTCATCATTACAGGAAGTATACAGTAAATACTGCAGCCTGGAAGAGGTAGACACACTGTAGATGTCTCTTCAAGCTGTTCATAGCACTACACAGAAGGAGCAAACATAAATATGTCTTGCTCCAGATCTCTTGGAAGCAAAAGCCACCATTTCTCCAGCTGGTCTCAACAAACAGAGATGCCAACAAGCCCCCAGAAAATACATCCTTGTTGGTCAGGGCACAGGCTCAAGGGGACCAAGCAGAAGCCAGACGGAGGCCAAAACAGCTATTCAGCATCAAGGCCTCAACCCACCCCACCATCTCTCTGAATCAGCAGTTGTGCTTGTCTTCATCCACTGACCATGAAATGAGGCCTGCAGAGAACTAGGGTCTAAGGAAATTGTGAAAATGGCTGCCTCAAGGCCTGGCTAAAATCTGCTTCCCTGGAGACAAACGATCACTTCCCACATGCCAATGACAAGCATGGAGCCACAGTGAGTGACACCAGCTTCCTTGGGGTCCTCGTTCACCTTTTCTAAATCACTTGCCTCACAGGCACACAGCTGGCACTTCCACTTACACGGTACAACCATCACACCACTGCCCCTGTTAAGTTGCTATTGAGGCACTCCACAGGCCAGCTTATCTGCTTGCTGTCTGCCACTGCTGCCCCTAACCAGCAGAGGCTGGAACATTCTCCTCCGTTACGTTTTTGCAAGCACAAGGAAGCCAAAATACCTCTGTAAGTCTATGGAAGACAAAACAACCACTAAGTAAGAACAGTGAGGATAAACCACGCCTGATGCCCATGGACCTCATCTCTGCACATTGCTACTGATTACTTACTGCCTTCCTAAAGGCCATGAACAAAACTCAGGACAAAACGCATGCCTCATGCTCTCACAGGAACTTGCACTTCCCGCACCACCACAGCTGGCTTTTACAATACCAAGGTCCCATCATACAGCATGAGGAATCCACCTCTGAGGGCTCCAAACAAGCAACAAAGCTTCACTACTAACATGGGGACCTTGACCTTTTTGCAAAAACTCAGAAGAGACTCAAAGGTACCAATGCCACTCTATACTCACCTTGCTCTGACTCTTGAATATCTGCATCACCCAGACCAACCCTTACTTTACCCTTCCAAGACTGAAGGACACCAAACCCTTACACCACTGCTCCTCCCTCTCTCCACTCCTGACTTACGCTCTTACTCAGGCTCACTTCTCATGATCTTCCACTTCATGAATGAAATGAAGGAAAGGGTGCACTCCCCGGTCCTAACTCAAAGTGTCACCAACCTCAGGCCCATCCTACTGGTCTGCAGAATGACCAGCTGAGATAAGCAATGCACACCATCTCTTTGTTCGGAAATACACACAGCATTCCTGCCACCAAGACCTCTTCCTATCATATATCCTGAAAATTTCAAAAAGACAGCACTGCCCCTGCATTTCATTGCACATTATACCTTGTCAGAAGTCCAGTGCCCAGCCATGGATGCAGGAAATCATACAGGTATGATTTTTCTATATGTTTTGAACTGTTCAGAATAACCTGTCAGAAAAAAAATGAATGGAGAGGAAAAAATATCACTTGTTAGATGGAGAGAAATTTCTTCATTATTTTTTCAATAAACACTCCAACAGAGAAACAATACCGTCTTCCTAGTGCAAGGACAATCACTGTCAGCAGCAAAACTAATGACTACATTTCATGGCATCAAAACAGACCCACCAAGTTCTAATGCAGAAGTCTGTCAAAGAGACACAAGCAATGCGACCTGAATTTCATGATGTTCTATCCTTATTTTAGTGGTCCCATCTTCCCTGCTCTCTGTTTGTTTGGTCTGATCTTGGGAGCAGAAGCTTTCACACATGTGAAAACAAAGCTAAAGCAGATGCTGCTTTGGTGCTGGTCATCTTCAGTATTGCCCCCAATCCCCTCTGATTAGGCCTTTTTATATTCCTTCGCTTTATGCCTTTCTTTAGCACTAACTCACAGGACCATCCCAAAGCAAATCAGTCCAAGCCCTTTTTAACAAAAATTATGTTAATAGAAACTAACAGCATGTACACTGCTCTGCATGACAGTAGAATAGACAGGAGACCAGTACACTCACCTCCACAGTGTCAGGGTGATACAAAATGATGACAGGTAATGGTCCTATCCAAAGTTTGAACAATGGCCAACTTCTGAACTCTTCAGCATAAAATTGTAGTTGTTTAAAAAATCCTGAAATATAAAAATCACAGTAGGGCTTCAACAAGGTGGGTTTACAAAATAAGTAAGGCTTCTGTAATGAACTCTTTTACACCACATGCCTTGCAATTTTTATTTTGTTGTAGTTTTAACCTGCTGTTATGACCAAGCAGCATATTTTGCAAATGTGGATTTTACAATTCAGGTGTCCTAATCTCTTAGGGGACAGATTCACAGCATCATTTTTGCCACAGATCAACCCGAGGGATACCACTGATGTCCAGCTGCCAGTTGGACTTCATACCAGTGAGCTCAGCAACCCAGCGAATTCTCCTCCCACATTATTATACACTGTTCCAGCCCATGTCTTGTCAGTTTAGCTATACAGAAAGCATGGCAGATAGCTGAATCTGTTGGCAAGGGAAGAGCAGTAGATGGTGTTTGGTTTGATTCAAAAAGGCCTTTGATACTATCTCATCACAGAGGACAATTCAGGTTCCTTCTGCAATATCAGAGGTGGGGGCCACTCTCAAAATGTTCCAAGGATTAAACACTTCTTCGCCCTTTCAGAAACAAGCTTAAAAAACAAATTACACCCTTACAAGTCTCTGCAGAAAATTCAAAGGTCCCCAAAGCAAAGCAAAAAAAAAGTTTCCTAACAGATGCCCAAATACAGCTTTCCTAGTCTTAGGAAAAGTTCTAATGACACTTCATCCAACATGATTAAGAGAGTCAGATTATTTTGCTATTTTTTAAATATTTTTCCTAACATTGCCATTATTAAAATAGCACATTTTCCAGAAATTGTCTACCAATACAAACCAAAAAAAATCCCCATCATGGGAAAAGTTACTTTCCTTTCTGCTAGAAAACCTTACCCTTTTTTAAAGTTTTTTTGGGCATATTTTTAATGAAAAAGATTACAAACCCCAAACTTCACTCATTTTTACATAAATAAACACGAACAAAGATGGCTGGACACAGGAGCTTTGTGATTCCTTAACTAAAGCATGGGAGCTATGTGATCCCTGCTAACAAATGAGATTGGAGACTACACAGAACATCAGAGTTTCCATGCTTTCTGGAGACAGATGCAATGTTCTGGTTTGGTTTGGTTTTTTTAAGAAGATTTTTAAAAAAGAGGATAAGAAAGAAAAAAATAAGATTCATCTCTCAGTGCAGCTCATATAAACATCCTACTGTTTCCCTAAAGTCAACTTTGTGGAAAGCTGCTTGTCCTCACATCCAGCACAGATCTCTCATATTTGTACTTAGATATAGGATTGGATCCAGAGGACAGATATGACAGTGTGCCTTGTGAACAGAGGCATTGTGTCTCAGCATGGGTTAGCACTGGGCAATTTGTGTTCCAATGCTGTACTCACACTTGACTCCACCATGCTCCCATGTCCCATTAGTCTCTTTTCTGGCAGCACACACGGCAGCACAGCCAGCAGCCAGCAACACACGTGCACAGAGCAGAACTGGCATACACAGGCATCACAAACACACACAGGAGAGTGTGGGCCACTGACAGCAGACCCAGAAACGCTTTCATACCACAAACTCATTCAGAAATATGTTCCTGTTAAAAAATAAGTACCAAATGGAAAGGGAACATCTAGCACATTAGTGCTCTCTCAAGCACCTGGCAAAAGAAGGTCCCATTAATCAGTACCAGAACAAAAAGATTTGCCTTTGAGGGATGTACTGTAAATATTCAGCAAGTTCTTTTGCATCTAACACATAAATCTAACTCACAGGTGATTTGGAAAGTGAGTCTGGGTAAAAGCAACTTGGCATGCTGAAGTCCCTTGCACATGCTCGCTTGGGGGAAGATAATTGTTTCAAGTTTTGTTTGGATCAGAGCAAAGAGTCATGAGGACGCAGTGTTTAACTTTGTGAAACAGCACTTCCTGCAAGAGCCCCCAGCACGCCTCCCTCTCACAAAAACACATTCCAGAGCATTCGTGCTCCACCCAACCAACAACTTAACGGTCTGAGCCCAGCAGCAGCCGCTGTCAGATTTAACCTCTAGTTAATCTTTGAGACCAATAATAATGCCACATTTATGCAGTTCCTCTCCTTTCCTCTTCACTGCCCACTCCTCACACTGTTCCCCTCTGCAGATTTCCCATAGGCCCAGAGAGACCAAGAGGCAACAGCATATCCTCTGACACCCCACTCCCCTTCCCCAGCCAGCCACAGCTCAGCCAAACAAGCACCTCACCACCACTGGCTCCCACAGCAAACCCCAGGCAGTGCAGGGACCTCACAGCTGGACTACAGTGTAAGCTGGCATTACCTTCTCCTGTCCCGTCTAAGAGCAGGGCATTTCCCAGCACAGGATAGCAGGGGCTGACACCCGGGATTGGGGTTGTCATCCGCCATCGCCTCCAGTATTCCATCAGGGAGGGCAGGGAGCACACAGTCACAATTGTCAACAGCAGAGCGATGACCCCAGCTCCCCAGGGCAGCAGCTGGGGTCTCCCTGAGAATACTTCCATGACCTCCATCATCGCCTCTCAGCCTCCTGCTCTGAGCCTTGATCCCTGCTGTGGAACTGGCGCTGCCTGCACCCGGCACTGCAGTTGCAGTAAGCCAAGTGCGCAGCAAAGTTGGCCAGAAAGAGCAGGAGGCGGAGCTGCCGCTGGCGTAGCTTCTTGCCAAGAAAATACACAGAGTCAAAAAACACTCTTACGGAGAGGCTGCCTGTTAGCATTTCCTGATGGCAGGCCAGCCAGAGGGAACAGTGCTACTTTCCTGCCCTCACTTGGCTTGAGTCAAGTGAGGAGTGAGAACCTTCTTTGCACACCTCAGAAGGAGAAGATAAGACCATCAAGAGAAAAAACACCGTTTTGCTGATTTGGGATGGGTTTTCTCAATATCACCTTTCTCAATCTGTTTTCAGGTACTCAACACCATTTTGCTCCAGTGTTGTCCAACATGATGACTGAAGGGCCAGATAGAGAATACCTTTTTTCAGCTGGGTTGATGGCTTCAAGGGCTTACAAAAACCAGAGCCCATACCAACCTCTGATCAACAGCAGCACTGCAAAGCACACTGACACTTCTCAGCTCTAATGGCCTTTACTGATCTCACTGTTGAATGCTCAGGCACAGGCTAAAGGGTGCCAGTAACACAACTGGCAGCACCAGCACCTGTGCCCCAACTTGTAAAGTGCTTGGGTAGACACAGTACCAAACCCACCATAAACACTGCTTCCCCTCCTGCCTCGGGAGGATCCATGGCCCTCTTCTCACTGCTGGAGGGCTACTGAGCATCTGTTTCTCAAAGCGGGTGCTCAGAAACCTTTTGGTCAAACAGAATTTTGGTAGAGGCAGCATGGTTCACAGCCAATTCATGAAACTTCACCCCCTGAAAAAAGCACAAATGGTATTTATGGCCATGGTCATATTTGTCTTGTTTGCTTTGTACCAAAAATGACTGCACTAACTGCACAAGCATTTTTAGTAAATCAACAAACAACATAAACAAAACAACTAAGATAAAAAACACAAACAGAAAGCTCAGAACATCAGAAGTAAGGTTTTTGTGACCCTTGGCATCAAGGGGGGTAAATTTTGGCACTTTGCTCCTGCAATCTCCCAGCAGAGACTTTATCATAAATGCTGACTGTTATAACTTTCTGCACAGTAAACAGCTGGAAATGAACTTTGCCACTCTTGCTGTTGTTTGTAGTGGTTTGTGACAGAAAGCAGCAGATATATACTCACTCTTGCAAACACATAGGCAAGTTACACAATGATCAGTCTCCTCTTTTGTTGAGGTGACATCCTAGGAAGGAAGCAAGAACGCAGGATGAAGGGACTCACCTTTTGTCTTTTTAAAATGGAGATCAGCTGAAAAATTATACTCTCGTATTTACAAAAAGTCTTGCAGTTTGTTGTCTTCATTGGACCAATAATTAGATGAAGTGACTATTTGTGATTCTGAGTCAAAAGTCCATACTTCTAACTGCTGATTACTCCTTCTACAGGAAAAAAAAAAAACAAACACCAAAACCACCTGTGAAATATCAAGGAGAAGGTGAAAAGCCATTGGGAAAGCAGTAGGGGACACTGCAAAACAAACTGCAACATCCTGCCAGCAGCTGGCAGTGGTGATGATGCTAATAAAAGGCAGCAGAAACATTGCAGTGAGACATAAAAGATATATACCCAAGAAAGAAGAAATGAGAGGTCTAGCATCTTTGAGGCCTAATTATGTCACTGAGACTTAGAATCATAACAAATTTTGGAGGATGTTCTCTAGGAAATTAGTTTTCTACCAGATTGTGATTATCATTTCCTTTTCACCCAGCGAGCTATTTGTTCAGTATTGGATTTCTGTGAGCACTCCATTGGTTAGTGAATCTTTGCTTTTACAAATGCTCGTAACAGTGAAAACCCACTTTTATTCAGTCTCTTGCCTAAGTGGAAGCCTATCTACCTGTGCTGACAGAAGACACACAACATGTTAGGCAGCTATGTCAGCCAAAAGACACGATGACAAGAGAGTCATCTGCTGGTCCCTAGAATGCAGCTTGGATTCTTTAATAAGAAAAACTAATAAAATCATCAATTACAGCAAGAAAAAAATACCAAAAAGCAAAGCAAGGCTAAAGTGGATCGGATACAACAGAAGGACAATAGAGAAGTACACAACTCATTCTGAAAAACTGGATTTTTCTTAAGAAAGGCTTTTCTTAGCAAGAGCTTCTCTCTTTCTAACACAATCCATCACAACATGATTAACCTTTATGCAGAAAGCTACTCTGAAAAAACAGGCTGTTTGTAGTCTGCAACAGCCCTCACCTACACAAAAAAATACAACACAGTATGTCTCCATTTCAAAATATGTCATCAGCTGGACAGCTGGAGAGTCCAGAGATCTCCCCAATCCTCAGAGAAGAATTTTAGGGCCTGATACTAAATTTCAAGCCCAAACTAGGCTACTACAGCTTCATGCCCAGAAACTAAGCTTCCAAGAACAAATCCCGAGGAAGACTCCAGCTTAAAATCCTTCTGTGGACTCTTTCTCACACAGGTAAAGAAAATTAACAGCATTTGTGAGACAGAGACCACAGCTGTTTGAGCTGTTTGAGCACAGACTGATTGCTTTGATGCCACCCCCATCAAGCATACCTTGCTTGGTTTCTGCAACCTAGTGTTCACTATACAGCAACAACTGCTTTGTTCCACAGCCATCATTTGAGGTCCTTCACTACAAGACATTTTGCATGAATGAATTATCCCCAATGGAATACAAAAGCCTGCCTCCTAAGAAACCGTGATCTTCCCTACCAGGATAACAGTGTCTTACAATAACAGAAATGACCACTCATGCCCCAGAACAGAGACTACTGTTGTAAAGCAATTCTGATAAGGTGTCAGTGATGATGTCATAACTAATAGACATTAACACTAAGTAGCTACCAAAGCACCACACCTACCTTTATTCATCAATGTGTCAAGGAAAATGCACACTCCCAAGCTGGATGATCACAACTCATCCAAGATCACAAGTGAAGATTCCGCCCACTTCCCTGTGCTTTGGCTAGATTCTACACAGCCTCCTCCTTGCTAAACTCCAGCAAGTTTAAAGAAAGTATTTAGCAGCATGCAACACATGGCATGAAGTGAGCCAGAGGTCATGAAGAATGAATAAACAGGGCAGTTTAAGATCAAGGAAAACTTAGGTTACAGAAGCACAGTGCTGCAAATCTGCTACCTGCGTTCTTGCAGCATGGAAGATTTGGTATCAGTATTTTCTCTGTGAGGTTCTTTGTCCACATTTGATGTGCCTGCACATAACACAGTCAGAAATGTACAGCCTGTTAGAAGCTGTGGTGGGTTAGCCTTGGCCAGCAGTCAGACACCCACCCATTCACTCCCCTCCCTCAACAGGATGCAGAAGCTTATGGGTCAAAATAAGGACTAGAAGATTGTTTATTGGTTACCATCATGGGCAAAATATAGACTCAACTTTGGAAATTCAATTTAATTTGTAGAAAATTAAAAACAGACAATGAGGAAGTTAGAAACAAAGAAAAAAGTTCCTCTCTAGGGCTCCCTCTTCACACTTTTCTCCTGCTCCAGCTGCTGGTTTCTCCACAGGCTGCTGAGGAATCTCTGCTCTGGAGCACGGAGCACTGTTTCTTTCTCCTTCACTGACCTGGGTGTTTGCATTGCTGTTTCCCCTCTGTTCCCTGCCTCCACCCCCTCCCAACCCCCGCCCCACTCCACTGTCTGTTTAGAATTTTTTTGTACACTTGTAAATACCTTTTCTCAGAGGTGCCACTGCTCAGCTATGTCCTACAGTGGATCCAGTGTGGAGCCGGCAGGAACTGTGTTCTCCTCTCTAGCCTTTTCTCAGAGAGGCCACCACAGCAGCAGCCCTGCTGCTGACACCATGGCACCTAGATTCAGTTTAAAAGCCCACCATGAAATAAGACTGAAAGGGAAAACAGGGGTTAAATGTTCTTCACATCACCCCCTAGTGCGACCAGAAATGTCAGTTCCAAAGTGATGGATGCATGCAAACTATCAACATTAAATATCTGGAAACCGTCCAGCTGCTTTCCTTACAATGTTCAGGGAAGAATCGCTCAGGACTAAACTTCTCTAGGTCAGGGAAAATCTCAGTAGGGCATAAATTATAATAAGAATATTTGTGCCATTCAATACTCAATATCTTCCTGAGGAGGAAAGGGAAAGGGGGAAAACAACAGCAAATAAGCGGCTGCCTATAACTGCTTCACCATAGGAAAAAAAAGAGAGAAAAACCCTACCCTCTACTTGGGAAACCTTCTTAGTACTCTATCCTGTAGTCATTCCAGCACCCATCCCAACCACCTCTAGCTACTTAAAACTCTAGAATGGCCACATGGCACATTCTTATCTCCATTTCTTCAATCTTGATAAAGGTATGGAAAACTTACCAAACACCTTGTCCAGTTCTCTGTGAACCTTCTTCTGAGCTTCAGGATTACGTCCAAGTAAGCACAAGGGCATTGAGAGGGTGTGCAGAGATGCAGTTAGAAAAGTAACAGCTCAGGTCAAATAGAAATTGGTCAGAGATATCAAAAACTACAAGAAAGGGTTCTTCAGGTACTGTCATGGTTTAGCCCCAGACCACAGCGAAGTACCATGCATACACCCCACCCTGGTGGGATGGAGAGGAGTAGCAGAACAAAGATAAAACCCATGGGTTGAAATAAGAGAAGTTTAATGATTGAAATATAGTAAAGTAAAATGAAAATAAGAAAAGAAGAGAGAGGAATAAAACCCAAGAAACACAAGCAATTGCACAAAACAATTGCCTTACCACCCACTGACCCCCAATCCACCCCTAAGCAGCAATAGGCCCCTCCCAGTTCATATACTGAGCAGGGCCTTCTGTGGTAGGGAATATCCCTTTGACCAGTTGGGGTCAGCTGTCCTGGCCATGTTCTGTCACAGCTTCTTGTGGACCTTCTCACTGGCAGATTATGGGACACTGAAAAGTCTTTGATGTAGGGCAAACACAACTCATCAAGAACTAAAATGTTAGGGTGTAATCAACATTATTCTCATACCAATTTAAAACACAGCACTGTGCCAGCTACTAGGATGAAAATAAATTCTGTGCCAGCTGAAACCAGGACAGGTATGTAAACAAGCAGAGACAGAAGGAAAGTATTTGCCTGCTGTTTAACAGGAGAGATTAGTCACCAACAAGGCTGAAAAGGCAGAAATACCCAACACTTACTTCACCCATGTCCTTTCACCAGCACCAGGCCTTGGGAACAAAAATCCTGGCTGATGCAAACACAGACCCACCATCTGTGAAGGAAGAGTTCGTATGTGAACTGTTACAGGAGCTTGACCTCTACAAATTGATGGGCTCCGGCAGTATCCAACCAACAACAGCTGGCTGATAAAGCTGCGAGGCCACTCTGCATAATCTTCGAGTTGTGGAATTTGGGGGACATCCGAGAAGACTGAAAGAAGGTTAATGTCACTCCTATCTACAAGAAGGACTTAAGAGAGGATCCAGAAAATTATAGGCCCATCAGTCTTACTTCAGTCACTGGGAAACCTATGGAACAAATTTTCCTGGAGGCTATTACAAGTCAAATGAAGCCCATGTTTAGGAAAAGCTGGGACAGATTGACCAAGGACAAATTGTGCTTGACAAACCTGACTGCCTCTCATGACAAAGGAACCTGCTTGGTTGATATGGGGCAAGCAGTGAACATTGTCTACATGGATATCTCCAAGGATTTTGATGTGGTTTCCCACAGCCTCCTCCTGCAGAAACGTGTATGTGATGGTGTGGATGTGTGATCCATGCAGGGGGAGGGGAATGGGCTGGCCAGCCACACCTGCAGGGCGGTGGTAAATTGCTCCCTTTCCCACTGGCAACTGTCACAAGTGGAGTCCCCCAGGGAATGATACTGGGCCCAACACTGTTTAGTACCTTCATCAAGGGTTTGGATTATGGGATCCAGTGTACCCAGATGGAGTTTGTCAGTGATACCACACTGAGTGGGGTAGAGGACACTTTGGAAGGGAGAGACACCCTGCAGGAACACCTGGACAGGCTGAAATATTAGGCCAACAAGAACCTTATGAAGCTCAATCAGGACAAGTGTAAAGCATTGCACATGGAAAAGCATGATCCAGGAGAGCAGCACAGGCTGGGGATCTACCTGGCTAGGGAACATCTCTATGGAAAGGGACCTGGGGGTCCTAGTGCACAAGCAGTTCTGTGTGAGTGAAGAGCTTGTTGTTGCAGCAAAGAAAGCCAAAATGAGACTTGGCTGCATCAACAGCATCTCCAACAGGAGAGATAAGGTCACTATCCCACTCTACTCAGTTCTGGTCAGGCCACACCTGGAATGCTGTGTTCAGTTTTGGTCCCTGCTATACAAGAAAGATGGGGACAGGGTGGAGAAGGTGCAGTAAAGGGCAACAAAGATGACCAAAGGACTGGGAAGACTGTCATGTGAGGAAAGGCTGAGAAAATTGGATTTGCACAGCTTGGAGACAATAAGCTTAGGCACACCTTATCACCATGTTCCTGTATTTAAAGGGTGGCTGCTAAGAAGATGGAGATTCTCTTTTCATAAGGAGACTTATGGAAAAGTGAGGAGTGATGTGTGCAAGTTATGCCTGGGAAGATTCCAACCGGACACAAGAGGGAAAATTTTCACAATAAGAATAATTAGCCATTGGAAAAAACTCTCCATTATGTAGGAAGTGGTGGATTCCCCAACATTGGACACTTAAAATTCAGCTGGATGGGGTGACAGGCCATCTCGTTCAGATTTTGCTTTTGCCAACAGGGACCAGATGATCCCTGAGGTCCCTTCCAACCCAAAGGGAGTCTATAATGATTATAAGGATGTAACATAACCAGTGATTCTGTCAGGTGCCCAAAAACTGACCAAAACGGAGAAGTGTTAAAATACTTCTGGCAGACAGCAAACATCCCTCTTCCCTCTCTCTTGCCACCTGAGAGCGATCCATTGCTGCTCTAGTAATTAGCAAATCTTTCCTTTTAAGCTGCAGAATCAGATGCTTCTTGTTCTGCTCTTCTCTTCATCTGTACAAGAAATCTCAAAAAGTGGGAATGGTCTTACAAACTTGTCAGCATGCTGGTTCAATTGCTCAGCATCTATAAACATGTTTGGCTTGGCAGAGAAAACATTACTTGATGTAAACAAAGTTTATCCCAGCAGTTCCCATAGTTACTGATGATTAGAACAGCGTAAGTAAAAGCAATGAATGAGATTTCAAAAGAATTAAAGGAAGAAGAAAAAGTAGGTACAGATAGCATTTGGAAGAGTTCAAATATTATTATAATAATAAGCAGACAGACTGAAAAATGAAGAAATGTTAAAACAGCAGTTAAAGGAGAAGTACTGCAAGCTCCTGTTTAAAAGTATAAATTTTATATATGACTGATATACTGATATTACATAGACAAGAACATCTTTAAGGAAACAAAAAAAGTGGAAACAGCACTTTATATTCTAAACATATCTTATTGGATAAGTAGAAAAATAATTCCCTAGGAAAGGCAGAAAAATGAGGATGCCTGAGAAGAAAGTGCAGCCGCAGTCTCTTGATACTGCAAACAGACCAGACACCCCAACCATTTATTTCATTTTGCTGCAATTTTTAATCTAACCTCTGGTCAAATAATTTTAAAAGAAGGTAATGCAGGCATCCTGAGGTTTGTAAAGCTCAGCAGACACCGGCATAATGCACACCTTCTTTGTTACACAAGATACTAAGTGGCAAATTTAGTGCATCAGTCTTTCATTCAATGCAGAGGGTTTCTATTTTTTCCTAAAACAGGTTAAGAAGCAATCTGAAATCTCTTCCTTGAGGTTGGAGGATTTCTCTGAAAGGATCTGGAGTACTGTGAACCTGGAAAATATAAACATTGTTAATTGCTGTAGTTTCCGAAAGACACTCCAAGATTATGTATGGGTTACTTCCACCAATGTGCTCAGTTCAATTTTGGTAACCTGCCCTTATTTGTGCATCACCTGTCATACACTTATATCAATTATATAATTATTTAAACTCAGGGAACTTCCAAACAAGTAAAGGTTACATACAAGGATTCAAATACATCGGGAACTAGCTAGTCAGCTTTATTGTAAAAATGGAACAAAATGAGCCACATAGAGCTGCTCTCCTTTTTGGTGTTGCAAATTCAAGACAGAACTGCAAATCAATGCTGATTTTTTTTTCATGAGAGCTTTATATTTTTGTGGAAAATGCACATTTTCAAATCTACTTTTTCTTCACACAAAAAGTTTATTAATTTCAGAGCTAAAATAAAATTTATGAGCAGTTCACAAGCATGCAATTGTGTTACTACTCTAGTAACTGCAAAAAATGTCTAGCCTGTACACCACATACTCTTGCTATCGTTGTAAATGTGTCAAAATACTGAAAAAAAAAAAAGATGAGATGAGATGAGATGAGATGAGATGAGATGAGATGAGATGAGATGAGATGAGATGAGATGAGATGAGATGAGATGAGATGAGATGAGATGAGATGGAATTATTTTCCTCCCATGTCATAACAAGAAAAAGAAGCTTCACAGGATTCCTACCCATAAGAGTTAGGACTACCTCAGAATAAGTAAGAAGAAACTTCAAAACCAAACTCAAAAGATCCTGCCAAGAAAAATCTGTTCTTCTTTTATGCTGAGATGGCTCTCCCTAAGCAATACACTTTTTGATAGCATGATGGGTTAATAGGTTTTGTTGGCCTTTTACCTTCCAAGTGATTTGTACTTTGCCTACCTGTTATCAAAAATCCTTGACCCGTCCTTCTGTGGTTAGCAAAATCTGTGGGAGTCAGTGACTTCTTCTGAGGTGTGTCTCTCTGTAAAAAGGAAATATATACTCTTAGTCAGAGTGATACACTTATCTACCAAAATGGTTTGATTATGGTTTTTATGATCTAGTCCAGCAGACTGAATCCTACCAAAGCACAAAGCTCCGACCAGCACTAAAACCACACACTTCTAGCACACACACACCCTCAAAGGAAAACTTTGATGCATTAGACCTGAAAAAAATCTTCCTCATACAATAGTCCCACACCCGCCCCAAGACTTTTAACAACCTCCTCTCTATAGGCAGAGGAATCCCTGTACATCAGAAATCAGGAGAGACCCAGAAATGAGACCTTCTGTAGACCAACAGCAGGCATGAATGAAAACCTCTTCCCTTTTCCATGTCTCCACTTACACTGTAACATACCCTGAATGTATGAGTTGTGTTGGGCCTTGAAAATTGATCAACAGCAATAGTTCTTTCTCTGAGTGGCTGTTGCTCTGTCCTGCCAGCCACTGCACTTGACACTCTGCTATGAGCATATCGTTCTTGATGCTGACAGAATTAAAAAGAACATTAGAAGAATGCAGCAATTGAGTAAATTTAAATATTTTTTTCTGTTGACATACAAAAGTTCACAAGAAGAAATGGGAAATACTTTTTCAATAACCAAAAGCACCAATTTAAGGGTTTTTTAAACAGATGTGAGACTGTTTCTCTGTTGGCACGTTGACATATCAACATGCCAATTTACTTTCATTCTTGTGATTCATTAATCCCCCAACCTTCAAAAATAGGCCACTGTAAGATCTGTTTTTTTCATCTGGTATCCTTTTCTACTTCAGTTAGCATAATCTTCTAATTCTTATAACCTAACACTAGTGAATAAAACACTGAAAAGAGTTATTTAAATCAAAATGCATAGAAGTGCAAGGTTACTATCTTGTTGGTTGGTTCATCTTTTTTATTTTAATCTGATTTTTCTATTGTCAAAGAAGTCTTTCCACTATGATCTGTCTGTGACCTGAGGTTTTACACTGCCTTCTCTTGTATTGTTAACTGTACCCCAATGTAATATACATTAGCATGTTAAATCTAGGTATTAAATACAAGCCAACACAAGCTCTAAAATTACTCATATCAGCCAGTGACATAAAGTAATTTATTTCTAAATAGCTTGAAGTTCTTCACCAGTAAAAAAATGAACACAACTTACAGAGCTGTGTTGCATTCGAGGTACTGAAACATATTGTTCAACAGCCTCAGAGTTTATGGGTGGTAACTTGTTCCGGGTTGCAGGTGCACGAGCAGAAGATAAACGATCCCAGCTGCCAACCCTACAGAATTGTAAGGGTTCCTCTTTTAGGAGAATTCACATGACAGACTTCTTCATTGAAGTAATATGAAATTACTAGGTAGTACATTTCTTTATAAAGCTCAGCTACAGAAAGTAACAGAACCTAATACAGCAATAAAAAATAAAACAAATGCCTTTCCTCAAAAAATCATGGCTCTGCTTGCTTTCTTCTTCCCTCTGAATTCTACAATTAGTAATAAATAGTGGGTTAATTCTCAAGTATTTTGCAAAATCCTTCAGCGATGAAATTTCAGTAAAGTTTGAGAAAAGAAAAGAATAAAATGAAAAACTCACAGTTTTGTTCCTTTACGGATTTCATCATTGTACATATTAGGAACTTCTGAGCAGGGCTGGTCAGAGGTGAGAGAAGGTAACCTTGGTAGTTTCCTAGAAGATGCCAGCAGTGCCGGAGATGATGAGAGAACACTGTTATCAGAAATTTTTCCCAGCCTAGCATGTGCTGAATTTGGAGCACTGGGGGTGATGCTATGTTGTTTGTCTTCTTGCTCATTCCTAGGGAAAGAGAAAGAAATAAGGAATTAGGATCAGGAAAAACAAGGATTTAACAGTGCATCATTTCGACCTCTGCAAATCACTATCATATCAATGATCCACAAACAAGATCACTGCCTTTTTATTGCCTTTTTCTAACTGCAAAACATTTTTTACATAATGTGAATTATGTCACATTTTAAAATGTCAGTATCAGCACCTACTGTATTTTTTCTGCTGTGGCAGCATGCCTCTGTTGGAGTGGTTTTGCTTGAATTGTCATCACACCATCCAAATCACTATAGAAGTTGCTGGAGAAACGGTGACCCTATTAAAAGAAACAACTATGTGCTAAGCTTTACCTTTTTAGAAGGAAAACCTCAAAAAGCACATAGTTTAGAGGTATTTTACTTGTTTTTTACAAAAATTCCTTTTAAGATGGTTCAGTACAATTCTCAGGAGTAGATGGGGCAACTATCCTTTTTTCTTTTGCTATTTTAAACAGGTTTTATAAACACAACTTGTGTAATTTAGTTACTGAATTGCAACTCAATTTATAGTATAAGTTTCAGCTGAAGCCAGAGTTCGATTCTTCAGACTCCCCATTTTCCCTCAGCACAGGGGCATGATTTATCGAAGCATTTTACTTCTGGCTGCTGAGACCACTACAGAACAAAGCTCGCCAATGGGGAGAACCAAGACTGCTGTACTATCTTTTCTGTGTTCCTTATCTCACTGTTTAGCAAGCATGGAAAAAGAGCCAATGGAAGAGAATGAAGTCGCTTGAACTCCATAGAAAGAGACAGGAGAAGAAAAACCAAACAGAAGCAGTGGCTGAAAAAGGAATCAAATGTGCAAACCAGGAATCAGGAGACAAGAGGAAGGAGACAGCAAGCAGGACAAAATAGGACATTTTATCAGTATAAGCATGAGCTTTCACAAAGACAGGTAATGCATTGTGCCAATGTGCTGGTGGATGTACTGCAGAATCCCCTTTCACAAGAGGCAAAGGAAAAGAAAAAGAATGGGACAGTCTGAAACTCGCAGGGTTGGGAGTAAAGCACTTCAAGTTGCAACTTCACATCCCAGTTAGTCTTCTTAATTCTATCATGAAGAAATGACTGGACCACAATAGAAGCAAAATTAGTTTTTAAGGACAGAAGAGAATTTAACAAGACTTTGCAAGTCAATGGCAGCAATACCTGAGCGATAAATTGTACCTTTAAGGACCACCAAAGAAAAACAAGTGACAACAAAAAAAAAGAACATTTAATTAAACCTCATTTTAAATCAGATGACTTTAAGTACACCTAATCAGTATAAAGAAAGAAAGAGGAAATAAAGAAAAGGAGCCTTTTCAAGTTTCAACCAAGACTGTCCAACGTTTGAAGAAAAAAAGAACAGCATTTGACAGAAAAGTTTGTTTTATTTTTACCTGTGATGAAACAGAATGAGCCCCAAAAGATACACTTCGTGCTTCAGAGCCTCTGGAAAGAGGAATGCTCCCAGCATCTGTTGTAATATGAATGACTGGCAAATGAGGCAGTTTTGCTGTAACAGTTTTCAGTTTTTCTATTTGTTTGTCACACGCTGCACAACAGCAAAAAAAGTAGAGGGAATAAGAAGTATTTTCTATGTTTATCAGCCATCATTTGTTGGGATTCAAACAATATTACACTACACAGTAAATAAAGACTTTCATATAGCTTTAAGTTTCCATGACATTTAAAAATCTGACATAAATTATGGGTTTTTGAAAACATTTCCATTTGTCTATGTTTTCTCTGACACTTACATACAAGCTGGCCTATACAGGTAGATTTTGAGGAGGGTCTTTAAGAAAATATGGCTAAGACTTTAGAAATGCTGTCTAAAAATCCCCAGAATTTAAGTATTAAAAAAACTAAAAATATATATTAATAAAAAGTCTATTGATACTATCCTTGTCTGACAGCAGCTATATACTGTTTCATTTTGGGTATATGCTACCATCTTATTTCTATTATAAACCCAAATTCTTTTTCTTCCTAGTTGAAATACTAGCTATTTGTCATAAGCTTATGACCTCCAAAAAGATAAAAGAGCAAACCTATAATACTGCTAAACGATCCTCCCTAAACTGTAATACTGAGAGCTAAACAATTCCCCTGTGGTGTAAAAATAACTTTTAAATTACACTAAAACCTGAAATGTTAAGTTCTGATGCTGCAACCATTCAGAGAAATTCTGCCATTTCTCACTTTGTTGTTTTCTTATATTTGAGACTGAGTGCACCTTACATTTGAGGTAACTTCCAAAACCCACCCTCAGTTATTCTTCTGTTACTTCAGTCCCTTTAAAATACATTGAAAGAACTGAAATTTCCCTCAGCTTCCAAAGATAACACATAAACACTAAATAGGTTTTCAGTAGTTAATTTTCCTAGCTTTTTCTTTTCCTCGCTACAGTCTGTTAGAATATGAAAACATAAAATAAAATTACATGCATCACCTTTTCTTCATTCTATAGGCAACTCATAAAGTCCTGAACATCAGCAAGACTGTCTATCTCACTTTAACAATCTGACTACCCAAGAGTTCTTTTTATTAATAAAGCTTCAACAATGAGGACTAGGAGACTTTGACTGCTAGGTTCCAGATTCAGATCATACTGTCAGTGATACCCTGCTAACACCATCAGTTTGCATCTTCAAGCCAGCAATTAATTTCTTTTTTTTAAACAAGTTCTCTGGCAATGAAGCTATTTCAGTCAGTATTTTTCTTTTTACACCTCTCATACAAAACTCCCTGAAGATCTGAAAGAAAGTTTTATTTTAGGTGCATGTGTGTGCACACATTCTCATGGCAAGGCATTACACGTTACCATTCTACAGCAATGGTTATCTTAACTAAAGCTTGGAAAATTTGCTTAATTTAAGGGGATGGGGGAAGACTTTTCTGAATTGGATTCAATAAATACCATACTTTCAAATGAAAATGTCAAATACCTGGGATACTAGTTTCCCAAATTTTTTTAATCAGTTCCTCCAATAGTCCAATGACATTGCTCCAGATCTGATCAAATACTTCAGAAGCCACAGCATCTTTGATACAGGCATTGGGAGAAACAGGGGGAATGCCACGCTTACATCTCTTCTCAGAAAGACGCATTTTCTTTTGTTCCCAAATCTCATCCTCACTAATAAAGGAAACAAATTCAAAAGAATTCCCATGGGTTTTGACTTTTTCCCCCCTCGTTCAACACAGAAACATACATATGGAAGAAAAAGCTGGAGATTACCAGAAAGTTCAAATTCAAATTCACCTAAGGGAAGAGAACTTATCAAATACATATGATTTTCTCTTTCATTTGCTTGCTGTTGAAAAATTTAAAAATCCCAACAGGGCATTACAACAGAAAGATCTGCAGGTCTAGGAAAAAGTTTTGTATTTGAGATCCTCTGCTTTTTACAGTAACATAGGTAACAACTGTTGTATTTGTCAAGAGGATTCTCACAGAAAATTTCTTTCTTAGCACACCCTGTGTACTTGCACACATCTGCAAGTTTCCACCACTGATCAAAGATGAAATAACTTTAAAGGATTTCTGCAGCCTGGCAAAAATAGTAGAGCCCATAGCCTTACACATACATTCTTCCTCTCCACTAGAGTTAGGACGGTTATGCTTTTTATTTTTTTTCTGTTACCTCTCTACCTGGGGTAGCATGTTTTAGCAACATTTCCTAACTTGGTCTTCTAATACACCCTCTGAAGAAGATTCAACCTTTTTCTTTTTTTTAATGCCATCATATCTTTTTCTAAGGAATGCTTTTTTTTTTTCTTTTGGTGATGACAAAGATGATTCCAAATTCCTACCAGTTTCTACTCCCTTTCTCTTCTCTGTCACTTTTTCCTCAAACCAAACTGCATAATTCTTAACTCTAAGTGAGATGTGGCTGAGTGATTCCAACTGACAAAATGACAAAGCTGTTCTCCTGTCAGGACTAAACTAAAACCTAATGTTTTAGTTATGGAAAACAAGATTTTTCAAAATTGAAGGAAACAAGAAGCATATGAAGGAGACAAAAGAGAGAAACACCCCTTCACACAAGTCTCCCTCCCAAATGAAGTTTGCTGACTCAGTAAAAGAAAGAGAGAAGACTACTCTGAGAGTATTCTTAAACCTAAGCTCTTCCCAAAAAGGCAGCAATCCCAGCCTTCTCTTTCCTAAAGAGCACTGAAAAGGTCTCTGTCTGGTTCCTCAGGCTTTCAGAACAACCATGTCTTTGTTCTGAGTGTGCATAAGGCCTTAGCACAAAAAGCTGTGCTTTGTGCCCAACTAGTCCTACCAAAGTTTTCCCCTTATAGCGAGGCCCTTTAGAAAACAGCACATTATGATCTTTCATCCACTCAGTAGCCTAGCTGCTGGAACATTCATGCTCAGTGAGTGTTCTGACCACTGTATTACCAAACACAGGAACAGAAGGAACTGTATCTTACAGAAGAGAAACACAGTTTATGAACCCTGACTCAGTTCACTGACAATTCTTCATTACATTCTTAAAAAATACATATATCTGCTATTTACAGTTCCTTGTTGTCACAGGCAAGATATTCCTCTATTTTTCCATCCTCATCATAAATTTCTTCTTCCAGGAAGGAATACATGGCTGAGTCTGAAGCAGAAATCCTAGTGGAACTTGAATCCAATGATTTATGTATTGGAGATGCTGTTGGGATCAGTTTAGAGCCTGAGATGCAGAGCCTGAATAAAACATCCAGAAAATGAGAATTAAACATTCAAAGAATGGAGAAAGTGCATATTTAAATATACTGACACATTTCAGTAATACAAAAGTAGTATTTGTACGTGTTTCTGAAGGGGGAAGACCAAAAAGAAAACTTTAAAAAATTAACATACTCTTTTGTATTACCAGTACATTCAAGGAGGCCAGGCACACACTTAATATCTACATGGGCATCATTTCTGCTTTGAAAATGCTGAAAGCCTTCATCCTTTGGCACTAGGAGCTGCTTTCCTATAACCCTGAATAAAAAGGAGAGAACAAGCAGTACCTTAGATGAAAACCTAAGCCATATGCAAATATCCAGAATACAAACACCTGCAAATGGGAGGCAATGCAAAAGCACACCTTACATCTGCTTTGAAAAGCAACTCATGGAGGGGCCAGAGCCTTGTGTACTACCTTAACATCACCTAGTATTTAAGTCATTAAAGTTAAGCTGATTTACACAAGAATGAGATTCTAGTTTATAAATTTTAAGAGCAAATAGTAAAACTTGTCAGATTGTTCTGAAGGTGGACAAAAGTAAACACATTTCCTTTCTTATTAAAAAACTCTGTAAGATACATTTAAAAATGGATGCAGAAGACAATGCCTGCTGTGACATCACTTATCCAACTTGAGTATCCATCAGTGTGAGTAAAAAGGGCTAATCAAAAATGTTTATATGGAATGTTAAGGCCACAGTTAAAGTTCAGAAAATGTGCAAACTCCAACATGCATAATGTAGAGAGGAACAGCGAAAAGGTAAAAGCAACTCTAATAAATATACACAAAATTATGCTATAAAATAATTTCTGAACACCTTTGCCTGCAACCATTTTATTAAGTAAAATAAAGGGCATCAGTTGCTAAAGCACCACTGCCCAGATTTACTGAGCACCTATGGCACAGCTCAGTCCCAGAGACACAGAACTGAATGCACAAGTGTTTCTGATAGCCAAACCATAAGAGGTACCCCAAAAATTCAAATTAGAATGGTAACTGATTAAAACTAGTACTAGCAAGAACTTCCTTACCTTATATGAGGAAATTGCTCAACCCAATCTGCACATTCTTCCTG